>BMAU01021429.1:0-605083 GCA_019973935.1 Trichonephila clavipes
CAGCTCTAGAACATACCTCAAAGAAGGTGGACAAATAACTGACTCGCATTTCCAAATATTGCAATAATAACGTTATTCTAGTACAAGAAGTATGAGCACCACGTTCGAGCTTACCTTAATAAAAGTATCGAAAATAAGCATAGTCAATGAATGATTAGTGAACAAATTAGTAGTACTTTTATTTTTCATAGTCGAATTTTGAATCAATATTAATTCATTAATTAATTGTGTAATTAAATGAGAATAAATAGTAACAAAAAATAGTAATTCAACACCACAAAAAGGAAAATTGCTTGTTGCATTGTCCCTGTAGCACAATGAATAGAGCGTTGGACTTCCAATCCAAAGGTCGTGGGTTCGCATCCTACTTGGAATGGTCCAAATTTAGGGAATAGATTTATGAATGAATATAAATAGTGGCAAACAAAAAAATAATAGTCCAATACCATATATAGATAGGAAAATCGCTTTCTATTTTGTGACTTAAAAATTGTGATTCTGTCATATGTATATACACATTTATATTAATTGCAATTATTTAAGAAAAAGTAACTAAAATAAAAATTTTCTTTGTTGACTTAAGTAGGATTGACTAGAAATTTTTTTTTTGTATATATTATTGTTTTTACATAAAATTGTTTTTCTATTTGCAATACATCTACTAACTCATATGAAATAATAAATTTCTTTTTTATGCTTATAAATTAAAAATTGTGTTACACTCGTTACTTTATCTTTTAAAAACGTTATACATGTTATACGCAGTGTTTTTCAAACTTTTCCGTCTTACACAACCCTCAGAGCTATAAGGCCGTGGCGCACACAAGGGACGAGTCCTGGGGTCCGACACCCTTCAAAGCCCTTGATTTTTTCCGATTGATTATAATTCTTAGTATATAGTACGTAAAAATTTAATGATTTGTTATTAATAATTAATTTTATCGAATTGATGCCAATTATTTAATCAGAATTTTTACTGCTTGTCCCTGAAAATCGACAAAATCAAACGAAGCATGATACAAAATGGTGGAAGTTAAAAGATGGGTAATTTAATTCATCTAAGAAGCCACTATAACCCTCCCGCCCATGGGATTCGATTTGTGAAAAACTTGGTCTTAGGCAATCTGTACTCAATGAAATGCCCCTTCCAAATTTCAAGTCAGTATAGATAAAAAACGAGAATTTTTAGGTATGTACCTCGTGAACCTTTCGCAACTCTTTTAGGGTTGAACATTCTCAAATCCGTTCTTAGGGTCTATACTCAACAAAAGAACCATGTTAACCGAATTTAAAGTTTGTAGGGGTTTTGTAGTTATCGAATAGTTCTGGAGATCTCGTGATGAGGGAAGGATTGAGTCGCTTTTCTCCTATGTATATGTATAGA
Organism: Trichonephila clavipes; assembly: GCA_019973935.1. Classification (NCBI taxonomy): domain Eukaryota; kingdom Metazoa; phylum Arthropoda; class Arachnida; order Araneae; family Nephilidae; genus Trichonephila; species Trichonephila clavipes. Next base: position 1,385 of record BMAU01021429.1, read on the forward strand.
TGAGTGAGCGAATATTAACGTCGCACTGTTTTAGTAAATCCTCGACGGCTTTTGGCGACAGACCTCGTAATTTTTGAAACATGGTCAAGTGACGAGGGCGACAACTAACCTGGCACCCTCTCTCCTAACAACCACACAACACAACACTAACAGGAGGACGTTTAAGCTCTCGACAGATTTAACATGCATCGTTCCCCTACACGGTAGATCTTCAGCGGTACTTGACACGAACTCAGACACGTCGGGTATATGTATAGCCGATACGTGCGTGTGCACGATTGTATATATTAAGTTCCATACACTATTTATAGGATTAATTAAGTTAATTATTTATTCTTTTTAGGTATCATGTATTTGTTCTATGTAATTATGAAAGCAAGAAAAAAATACTAAAGAAAATTTAGAAAAGAACAATGATTTCTTATTAAAATGTTCCAAAAAATTGTATTACAATTTCCTTTAAGTGCTAAAAAACTGTTATTTTACGTTTAAATTCATTGTGTAATTAGTGTTATATTAATTTATGTTATAAGCAGAAAAAATTGCTCATTTTCTTAGTTATGACACATTATACGATTGTTGAGGCAATATAAATGTTAAAAAAGAGTTTGAAATATACAAAATTATTTTACAATTTATAAAAAAAAAAAATTTACAGTATAGAATTTTTAATTTTTAAGAAAATCATTGCTATATATATATACATTTTAATTCATTATATGTACTGCATAAAAAAAAGATCAATATTTTTTTAGTGGATACGAATTATACAGGAATATATGTGATTTCAGAAAACGAAAGAAATGACATTAAGATAAATGACTCTTTATACACATTCTCATTTTTCAATGCTTTGATTTGATTAGTTATTGAAGTACAAAAGAAAAAAAAATCAGCGTAGAAATTCAATATATAAATTCCAGCTCTAGATTCAATAACAGAGCCCTGTCAGATGGGATCAGAAAATAAAAAGAAAGCCAGGATTGACATATTGCTCAACCATGAGTGAACACCTAGGAAGCCCATTGATCTGTGAGGGGTGAGAGCTCTTAATACCCGGAGAGGTGGGCTGTCCGAGGAGCTTACGGCATCCTGGAAGTCTCCCGGGGGAAAAACTGATTCCCCGTGCGGAAGATAAATTGACAGTTCCGTCAGGAAGTTGCTACCGGTAGTCCAAATGTAATACCACGCTAAAAAATGGGATTAGTTGTTTTAGATAAAACATTTAATTTAAAAAAGGAGCGTTTTTTTTTAAAGTTTAACATAGTGGCAAAGGTGCAACAATAGTACCGATTTAAGCTCATTTCGGGCCCTAGGCGCAGAAGATCTACAAGCCTCCTTGGCACTGGTGGATCGAAATTTATAACCAGAAAATCTGGCTAAGTTTAGCTTATCCGGACCTTTCCGGGCCTCTAGGCACCTGCCCCAAGCGCCCAATGGATAAACCGGCACTTTTAAACAGACCCACTTATAGTTAAGATCAGTGCTCCGCAACCTTTTTTCGCTGCGGACCTGTCAACATTTGATAATTTTACCGCGGCGCGCTAAGGGTGGGACACGTTGATTGTTTATACTTTAGATTGTTTTGATTTAACAATTTTAATTCAGTTACATTTAAATATGTCTTCAGAATAAAATATAGTTACACCAAAAATGAATAAAATTGACTTAACGTAGAATATTAAGTGATTTCCGTGGAAAGTTGCGCAAATCCGAGAGAAATGCACCACTTTAAATAAAATGGCAATAGTTTAATGTTCTTTAGGCGGCCCGGCACCATTCGATCCACGGACCGGGGGTTACGGATCACTGGTTTAGATAACATAAATTGGAATAATAAATTTAATTAACATCATCTATATATAAGCATAAGCAACTCAGTACAATGCTGTGCAGAATAAAAAGAAAATATTAACATTACTAATGTCCCACTAGGAAGGGGCCGCGGTAGCCAAGTGGTATAGGTATTGGACCGTGGCTTGCTTTGTCGCGAGTTCGAGCCCAGTACCACTAAAGACCCGACGTGTAGGGCAGCGATGCCCGTTAAATCTGTCGAGAGCTGAAACGTCCTCCCGTTGGTGTGGTGTGGTAGTTAGGAGAGGGGGGTGCCAGCTCAGGTGTCGTCCACTTCACTTGACCATGGTTCAAAATTACGTGGTCCGTCGCCAAAAGCCCTCGTGTAGCTAAACAGTGCGACGTTAATAATCAATCAATCAGTCCCACTAGGAAGTTACACAAAGACTAATGGCAATGAACCTCGTAGCTTTGAACCACGGTCAAGTGACAAGGACGCCGCCTGAGCTCTGACATCCGATTCACCAAAACTATGAAAACACAAAACGAGAAGTATTGTATTAGCTTATTTCTGAGTGGATGCACAATAAAAAAAGCGTCATTTTAAAGGCTAATGTGCGTTAAATCTGTGAGGTTCAAAGTTCTCACGGATAAAAAGTGTGGAGCGAGTGAGAATTATATTCAACGTTACACCATAAAGCAACACGTGGGTTTTCGGTGACGGACTACATAATTTTGCACCTCGATCAAATGACGAAGATGACACCTGAACTGGCACTCTTCCTCTCCAAACTATCACACCACACTTAACAGGTAGACTTTGAGCCTCGACAGATTTGGCTCGCATCAGCTCCTCTACACGTAGGGTCATCAGTGGCACTAGAACTAGAACTCATGACACGCCGACCACGAGTTCGGGACCATAACCACTAGGCTACTGCGGCCACAAAAATTGTTTGGAAGTTTGGAGGAATGCGCGGTACTAACGTATACATCGGTTTTTCAGGCTGATATTCGCAATGTGTGTTGGGAAGTATCTAATAATGTTGGAACTCATACTTATATCGAAAACATGCCCTCTTTCACAATCTAGCAAACAAATCTTTCTGTTTCAATATAATTAAAAATAAACTGTCTTCGTGCCAAATTTCTTATAACATTGTTTTGGGTTAAAGCATGTTGGGTCCCAAGTAAAAAAGTCTCTCAGTTAAGTGGACTGTTATTTTTTTACTCTGTTGCTCAGCACTCTCGTTTTGACTCCTTTCTGGATGAAGTCAGAGGTTACACAGAATAATAAGACACTCTGAGCGCTAGAGGGCGCTCTACATTTATATACGTACACTGAAAAATGCCCATAATAAAAACAATTAGAACGACATTGCGGATTACTGAGGGCCCGTGGTAGCCAAGGGGCTTGTGGACGGTGTGTCATGAGTTCGAGCCTCTTGGCCACTGAAGACCCGTCGTCGATCTTTCGAGGCTTCCCGTTGGTGGCGGGAGGTAGTTAGAAGAGAAGGCTGCCAACTCAGGTGTCGTCCACATTACTTGACAATAGTTCAAAATTACGAAATCCATCGTTACTCGACCTCAAGTTGCTTTTTAGCCAGAAATTAACAATCTAATTCACATCTTAAATTAAAAGCTGAAAAATAATTCGTAATTGGATAAATATTCATATGTTTTGTATAGTGGCGCCAATTTCCATTCAGAATGAAATGCGTATGACTGTTTTCCGACAGCGATAATCCTTTGAGTTACGCACAACCAGAAACAAGGAGCTTCCGTTAATGACATCTTTCTGAGTGAGTCATCTACCTGACTTCCTGCTTCCTCGAATCTATGGATGAGGAAATTGTATTAAGTTCGCCTCTCTGAAAGCTGATAGTGTTAGTAGATTCAGAAAAATGAAATAAAATAAAATAATTGAGTATTCTTTGGGGTTCGAATTTCAGCTTAAACTTTCATTCCTTTCAGGAACATCTCGTGTACTAATATTCAAGTTTGGCTTACATTACGTGATTCTCAATGCTCTCTTTGCCTAATATCAAGCGATCGTGGGATCCGCGCTCGAAGTGAATTTGGGTTCTGGTGCTGCTGAGGACTTGACGTGAAGCACGTTTAATATGTTCGAAGCTCATAAACCTCACATTACCTTGGAGCAGTGGTCTTCAAACTTTTTCAACTCACGAAACCCCTAGAACCGGGGTAAGCATTAAGTCGATCGCGATCGACCGGTGGACCACCAAGACGTTTGGGGGTGACCGCCTTCACATCAAGCGTTAGATGCACATACTAAAAGAAACACAGGTGGTTATCAAGATAAGGGAAACACCCGTGAATAAAACTGCAACCCAAATTTGAGAGACGTTTTCAAGAATTTACTGGACTAGAATCAAAAGTTGCATTCATGGGTTACCCATTTACTCAAATATATCTAAAAATATGTTACATGTTCTTTAGGAAAACGAAGCTTTTTTTTCTCCTTCAAAAGGACGTAATTAGTAAAGAATAACTTTTGGAATCTAATAGACGAAGTGAAGTATCCCCAATTTTAAAAAAAGTTTTAATTCATTTTACATCGATTTCTCGCTCTACCTATCTGTGTGAATCTACATTTTGAACGAATAATATAATTAAGGCAACGTATCATTCCCGTTTTACAGACGGTCTCTTAGAATCCAGGGTAAGATTAGCAGTTAGTCTCTTAGAATCCAGGGTAAGATTAGCATATACCGAGATATTCAAGATTGGGGGCGGATAATATGAAGTCTAAGTCATCTATGAAACTATAGCTACGAGAACAAATTTAAGTGAAAATTATTTATTTTTGAAGTATTGCGAATTGTTTGAAAATGCATCATTTGATATTATTAAATTTATGGGTATAGTTATTATATATTTTGCGTTTTGCTTAAAACGTAGTTTTAAAAGAGTAAGTTTTTCTGTAGTTATGTAGGTAAGTACACATATATTCTGTATTTATTATTGTTAAAGTCCAAATATTGTTGAGTTTTTTTTTGCTTATCACACCTACGTCACAAACTGGACCGCACCACCTTGAAAAAATTAAAAGTAGACCGTGCCATGTAAAAGTCTGCCCACCCCTGCCCAAGAACTCTAAGGTATTTTCGTGGAATCCCCAGAACTTGAAAGTAGTTTCATGGAACCCGATTTCACGCATATACTTAGAAGGACATATCGTAAAATCCGGCGTATAATCGGACTTTTAAGGATGTTTTCGGTTAATGTTACAGAATAGGACCCAGATTTGGATCATTTTTTCAGATATAAAAGAAATGAACATTTTATAGATATTCAGGCCAGGCTTCACAATCGTTGGAGAGCAGCATTTTTTATATTATACTTACTATTTTTAACCGATTTGAATAATTTTTCTGGTGTAAAATGTGTTTCGCGTTTTTTCTCCTACACCGTAATGTTAAATAGACTATGCCTTCACGTATTTAAACGAAAAACAACGTATTCATGGAATATTTCGAAACTTTTAAAAACACTATATTGTTAACAGAGGTATGAGTTATAATATTGCAAATTTCCACGGAAAAATTGAGGCATTTTTTTCTGTCTGAAAAAATGTGCTTCGCGTTTAGTTCAAGCTTTCGTACTTTTACCGAAGACAGCCTTAACACAAAAAATGAAATCGAAATTTACGGGTGCGCGTTATACACCGGATTTTACGGTATCTTAAAATAATACTTAAAGTAGATCAAAATGTTACATGCACTTTATGTTAAGGCAATTAAAAAATACGTGCTTGTATTTATTCACACAAACTGTCGAATAATAGGTCTATTGAAATTATCTGAAGTCGCATTACATATTCTGAGCTCAATTTGTTTCCATACTTGGTCTCTGTAACCACTCACGTTGAGAAATATTTTTCACTTACATACATCGTTCTGAATGGCATTAAAAAGTTTATAGGTGTAAATATTGTGTATTTTTTTTAGATGAATTTGCAACGTACAATTAGGAGCTGTTTTTGCTGAAATTTAGATTTTTACATCGAATTTATATTGATAGTCGATAAATTGCTTCCTCTCTTTTACTGTGTGTGTTTTTTCTGCAAATACAAAAGTGGCCGCGGTAGCCTAGTGGTCAATTTATCGGATCGTGGCTGGTTTTTCACGATTTCGAGCCCAATACCACTAAAGACTTACCGTGTAGGGCAGTGATCCCCAACCTTTTAATTACCGCGGACCGGTCAACGTTTGATAATTTTACCGCGGCCCGCTGAGGGGGGTGGACGTTGATCGAATATGTTTTAGATTGTTTTGATTTAATAATATTAATTTAATTGTATTTAAACGCGCCTTCAGAATAAAATATAACTACACTAAAAATAAATATAAAGTGATTTTCATAAAAAGTAGCCCAAACCCATGAAAAATATACTGCAGAAAAGAAAATAGAAATAATTTAATGTTTCGGGTGTGGACCGGTAGTATTTGATCCACGGACCGGGGATTGGAGACCACTGGTTTAGGGGAACGATGTATGTTTAATCTGTCGAGAGCCCAAGCGTCCTCCCGTTGGTGTGGTAGTTAGGAGAGGGGTACCAGCTCAGATGTCGTCCTCGCCACTTCACTATACTTCACTTCACTATGGTTCAAAATGACGAGGTCCTTCGCCAAAAGCCCTTGTGTAGCTGAACAGTACGAACTTAATATTCACTCACTCACGCAAATTCAAAAAGGTGTATTTTCTATTAGAAAGCTGTTTAGTTTTGCAAGACATTGTACCGAGTATAAAAATATCTCGTTTAACCCGAGATGGTAAACAATACAATATTCCCAATCCAGTAGGAAAGATGCATTTAAAGATTAAACGTAATTAATAAAAGTTTAAAAAGTATAGTAAAATAAAGCTATATTACGTACAAATAAAATATTAAGTTTCTTAATGACAGAAATGAGCTTAAAATTCTTGTAATTATATGAACTTCATAGAGAACGTGAATCCATTTTGTGCATACACATTTAATAGATACTTTTCGATTTTTTTTTTATTGTGATGTTTTTATTTGTGATTGATTTGTTTGAAGATCACTGCCTTAGAGGGTGGGGTATTAGCTCGAGTGGCGGCCGCGGTAGCCTAGTTTTCAAGGTAATGGACTCGTGGCTGGAGTGTCACAGGTTCGAGCCTAGTACCGCTGAGGACCCACCGTGTAGAGGAGCTGATGCTCGTAAAATTTGTCAAATCTCAAAGTCTTCCCTAGCCGTGGTGTGGAAGTTTGGTGAATGACGTACCAACTCAAATGTTGCCCTCACCACTTGACCGTGGTTCAAAACTACGAGGTCCATTAACAATTTTCATCACGTTGTTTTGTCTTGTGTCGTTAATGAGCAATCAGTTATAGGTTATGAAATTCCCAACTATGACCAACCACTATTCTTGATTTTCTGTAAATACAGTCGGACCCCTATATAACGAATAAATTCCGTAAAAAAGTTCGTTATATGGAAAATGCGTTATATAGAGGTTCATCTTGTAATATACTTTATAAACCACATAAAACAAATTTTAAATTCATAAACACTATATATTAAAAAAGGAATTATTCACACCTTTTTTAAAATTAATATCTATTTATTTTATATATCTTACCCATCAAAAAGACAGAAAGAAAAACTACAAGGAAAAAAAAAAAAAAAAAGAATGTCGAAGAATAAATACACTGTATTTTCAATATTAAGAAAATAATTTTGTTAAAATTAATGAATTTTAAGGGCATTTTATAATTTAAAGCATACAAGTAATATTAAACATACATTATTTTATAATTAGAACACGGGGACACGGGACAGCTCCACTGAGTGGGAAAGGGGATATGGAAGATGTTTCTAGCAAACTGGGCAATGGGGTTTAAAGGTTGCACTTCTTGGATGAAACGTCCAGAATTATATTGCTCTCGGCGACTTAGGATCCAATAAAACCAGTTCAAGATTTATGACTCCATAAAATGTGTTAAAAAGAGAATAACTTGAATTGTACAGAAATACTTTAAAAATAGGCAGAAAAAAAATTGAATCACAAAAGAAAAAGTTCTTTACATAGAAAATGCACTTCGTTATAGAGAGGTTATTTTAGAAAGGAAATCGTGAAATGTTCAAGGTTCCAGGAAAAAGTTCGCTATATAGAAAAATTCGCAATATAGAGGCTCGTTATATAGAGGTTCGACTGTATCTATTTGATTTGTCTTGTAGAAGTGTCGCGACCCAAAGGTCACAGGTGTAGTTTGGGACTCTGAATGAACAGACATTGTTAAAAAAATAATTAAGTTTATTTGCTTATCAATTAACAATCAAGCAAGATTATAAGCCGAAGGAGCAATCAAATTAAAAGGCAACCTTAAATTCCCAAGACAAAAAAATCAAGCACTTAACCGAGTGTGATTGGATGAAACAGCACTCTCCAGATCTCGCCTGGATCAACTAGGTATTTCGGTCTAAAACTTCATATCAAGTTCACCAAGATTTCCAAAAGTCACTTCGCAAAACTCACTATAATAGTAGCCTAACTTTAACACTCACTTTTCTAGGGTTTAACCCTTTAGAGGGCAGTGGCTAATACGTCTAGCCACATATTAAAAAAAGTTTCTCCATACGGGTGATGGATATTTAGTACATCCACATGAGTTAATTGAAGCTAAAACACATAAAAATCAATACAGATGGCAGGACGATACCCTTTTTTGCATTTCATGTCCTCTGATGGGTAGTTAAAAACAGTGTTTCTCGTTGTAAACCTACCAATTGTACTTTGGTTACTATAAATAAAATTTCTGATCTTTGAAAAAATTTCTACATGTCTTAAGTATACTTTTCTCTCACCTGAATGAATTGAGCAAATTTTCAATTAAAAAAGTTTTTATTTAGGTTTTTGGAAAGCTTTTATATGTGGATAGAGGCTCTATCTACTGCCCACACAGAACAGAAAAATGACCTAGAAATTTTCGCTTTTCTCTACACTTAGAATCATGTGAGAATGTTGGGGCTCGGAAATATAAACAAACTTTGTTTACATTATGCGGTACAAGATTCTCGGGTTCGAAAATCTTTCATTACAGCTTTTCTGCTCGGAAAAAACGTTTGCATATTATAAAGATCCACAGTAAATAGCTGATCAAATTTGTGAAAAAACTAATTTAAGTTCACAAAAATATTACTTTATTTCTAACCTTTTATACTAAAATTAAATAAAATATAAAATGTGGATTTATACCAATTTCAATGTATATATTTTAAGTATTCTATATATATTCTTGTAAGTACTTAGTATGTTGTACAATTATTCTTTTACTATTTAATTACACTTACGCTTTGTATTTAATTGTTATTGAAATAGTTATTACATAAATGTCGATTTTTCATAAAAAGTTTATTGTAATATTATTCATTGTTTCTCTGTCCTGAAAAGTAAGTTAAATGTCTTTCTTAAGTGCGCAGGGGCTGTTAAGTATAGCCACCACCCAGGAAAAAAGCCCTTGATCAGATTTTTTTGTGTGACTAAATAATGTTTAAAGAGGATGAGAACATTATATTTATCAAGTATTTATCCCAGAAAAGTGTATTTTAGGTTTGTGTCCGTTAAACCTTTATCTACCGACGGTACTTATGTATAAGTACCACTCACTTTAAAGTTGCATAGAATAACCATTTTTACGAATATTCTGACAATCCTTAGCAGGAATATTCTTTGAAATCCACTCTTCCAAGATATATGACAGCACGGGTTCTATTATGAGTATTTTAGCGGGGAAGGCGAATAGTTTTATAGCAGAAATTGCCTTTTCAGCTGACGGCATTTTCTGCGGATTGAAAAAATTATCATTTTTGTCCCGAAAAAATAGTTAATGTCAAAATTAAAGTATCTTATTTTTTTTTGTGTATTAATGAAGACCTTAGAAAACGATTTGAATATTTATTTAAGTGAACAGTGTGTATAATTAATTTTACAGTTGAATATTGTTAACTAATTAATTAGCTCCAGCGGATTAAATTTCCCGAAGTTGGGTATATTGTTTATGTATATCCCTTAATTTTCAATGTAGTGTGACCCCAAAAAAATATTGCATGAAAAAAAACTGCAGTAAATCATAATGCGGTAGATAAAGGGTTAAAGGGCACTTAAATTAGCATACAATCAAGTTCCTTCTATGGGGGGAGGTGGTTTTATACTCAAACAACAGTTAAAGCAGTATTTTCCTCCTAGAAGGGCGGGAATAGGATCCGTCAGAGAAGGGATGATGCCTATTAAAACTGTCAAGGCTCAAGTTGGCAGGGTACCGAATTTTCGATAGAGGGATGCAAGCTCAGATTTTGTCCTTGTCATTTGATAGTGGTTCAAACTAACGCGGTCCGTCGCTAATAACCTATGTAACCTTTTTGATTGCTCTCTACGTTATTTAAAAACAATCAAATATCTAATTTCTTTCTTTTTAAGAATACGACAACTTTTTTTTGGAAGAAATGGAGATATGGGGATTTTTTTTTGAGATTTTTAGATTTATTTAATATATTTTAAGGAAAAAATCGTAAAATTGAAAACTGAAAAAAAGTATTATTAAAAAGGGAAAAAACTGGTGGAAGTGTACAAAAAATTACATAAACGGGGCCCACTCTATACAAAAATATTTTTGAACAAATTCTCAATTTTTCAATTTTAATGTGTTACTTTGTTATTCATGTTTGAAATGACCTTCAAGATAATAAATATTTTAATTTTTACAAAAACTAGAGCACTTTATCTTAGTGACTATATGAAATTGCTTAAAAAAACAGTGATTATATTCACGTAAAGGGCTGTAAATTTTGAAATAAAACAGTGATTGATAAAACTGATGGTCAAAACACTTCTACTGTTATACAAAACATTCACAAAAAATTTCAGCAAATTATTTTCAAAAGTTTTTGAGCAATCGCTATCCTCGTTTGAGCTTTTCGAAAACGAGGATACGCATCTTAAAGTTTGACATCTTGTGTAAAGTTATGGCATCTTCTTTTATTAAAACACTTGTAGTTTTTATTCTAGTAAATAGAAAACTACAAGCTTGGCATATTTATTAAGCTAATAAAATGGTCTATAAAATAAAACCATAAGAAAATTGGTAAATTTTTGAAAAAAATCATCATTTTAGGGTAGTCGGATACCTTAAAGTTAAAGATTAGGACCGGAATTTTTACAATACTTTTTTTTCAGATATAAATGTATTCTAACATGAATATTTTATTCTGACTGCTCTATCCTACCGAGAGAAAGAGTATCATATTTTACCGTACGACTCAATTTTATCTGAGTTGACCCATCTTTTCAGGTATAAAATGTGTCTCGCGTTTTCCCTCCTCCTATACAGTAATGCTAAATGACCTATCCTTTTACATGTTAAAAAAGGAAAATAAATTACTTATGGAATATTTTGAAATTTTAAAAACGCTATATTATAAAGAGACATGTGAATTACAACGCTGTAAATTTTCATGAAAATCGAGACATTTTTCTATCTAAAAATGTTTCGCTTTTTGTTCAGGATCTCGTATGTCTGGTGAAGACGGCCTTAATGTCCACATGAAAAAAAATAAAGAACAGAAAATCCTAAATATATATTATATTAAAAGAATAAATTTTAAGCAATGTATTTTGTCTGAGAAACCGCAGTCTTTTTATTATACTTTGCCTGAAACTGAAATTAAAATTTAAACTAACGGTTACGCGTTTATGATCAAAAGATGTTCTTATAAATTTTTGATAATGAATTTTTTTATACAAAAAATTATTTTCATCCCCATACGCTTCAAAAAACGAGTTCTCGAGAAAATGAACGTGTATCTATGACTTCTTTAATATGACAATGCTTATTCGCTGATGCAGTTCTGTGTTGTGTCTTTTGGAAACTCGACAAGTTTCATTTTATTTTTAAGACCAAGGTCAAGTTCGCTGGCCGAGTTCTTTGACATAAATCTCGTTACAAACATGTTCTTGCTTTTCTGCTGAGTGAGTGTGTATGCAGTGAAACACGTTTTACCGTGTGTACTTGCAAAGTGTGCTTTAGAGATCAAATATCGCAAATGAGCACATTAGATTCTGCTTGCATATTTTTAAGGCTGTCTGCGCCAGATCTATGGGAGTCTGAACAATGCGCGGGACACATTTTCAGTCAGAAAAATGTCTCGATTTTCATGAAAATTTACAACGTTGTAATTCACGCATCTGTTTTCAAAATTTTAAAATATCCCGAAAAATAATTCATTTTTTCTTTTTAACGCGTACAGGGATAGCTCATCTAGCATTACGTATTGAAGAAGAAAATGCGAAACATATTTTATACCAGTAAAAAGGTGTCAACTCAGATAAAAATAAGTAAATGGTAAAATATGCTGCACACACACACACATTCTTTCGGATAGCGAAGCCAGTATATAATATTTATGTTAAAACGTTACAAATTTTTGGCTCCTATTCTTTAACACTAAGTAAAGACAGCTTTAAAAGCCCTCAGAAGATTAGAGGTCCAATACGCGAAAAGGAACCGTATTGTTACAATTTAATACTTCTATTACAATAAAAACAATTCTACATTTTCCAGAACTGTTCTTTCGTTTTTTAATTCAGCTATCGGCAAAATGAAAATTAACATCTGTGTGATTCATGTCTATGTTATGATGAAAAAGAGCATATTTTAATAAAAATATTTTCTGTTAATAATTTCTTTTTAGCATAAAATACTTGATAGTATGTAAGCAATTTTATAATCGAAAATAAAAAAAAAATTCAAGACAAGCGAATTTGATTTGATTTTTTATCTACATCGCACTTCGAAACAGTAAGAGAGCTATTAGCGATGGGTCTCATAATTTTGAACATGTCAAATGACGAGAATGTCATCTGAGCTGGCACCTCACTATTCAAACTTCCACACCAGGCCAATCTCCAAGGTAAGTAGAAGAAATTTTTTTTTAAAAAAAGGAAAAATTACATTCTACACATCACGCAGAAGAAAGCAGAGAGACTTTTTCTTTAACCAGACAAAATAAATGAAATAACCGTTAAGACGAATATATTTCTTTAACATAATGCTTTACTTAGGGAAGTTAGTAACTTTATACGGATTAACACTTAAATCTCACGCCCTCCCCCTCTCATTCCATTAAAACATGGAAACTGCTTTTGTATTTTTGGAACCTCTAATTATTTTTAATTTATTCATTTAACGTTTTTTCAGAGTAGAATTTTTTTTAACAAGGGCTAGATTTTAAAGTAAATTCTTGAACAATATACGAGGGTTGGGGCATAAGTCATGGCAACTATTTTTTTTTCTTGTAGATATGTGAACGGATCACAAACGTATATGTGTCGCGTGGAAGTTCTGTTGACATAGTGTGCATGCAGAACAGATGGATCTGTGATAACTGATAGTAGCGCAGCGAGGACTGAGAAATCAGTCAGTTGGTGAGTGTCGTGTGAGATGAGATTGAAGTAACCCGTGTGTTGAATAGCGCGATTACATTAAAATAGCCATTCTCCAAGGGAGAAATTAGCCCTGTGACTTTGATCTCATTCCCAAGATTAAGGAACCAATACGTGGTAGACGGTTTGCTACACGAGAGGACCTTGCTAATGCTGTGTGCCAACAGGTGACCCAATTCACGCATGGTGCGGCAAATGCTGAGGCTGATGGTATTCAGCGCCTCCCACATCGTTGGCAGCGCGGGGTGACAGTAGCAGGGGACTACATTGAGCATCTTTAGGCCCCGGTTTGTCATGTTAACTTTATGTGTACTGTGTTGTCAATTCTTTTGCAGAGTGAAGGTCATATTGCCCTGTATACTACCGTAATAAATTAGTGTGTTACAATATTTCAGAGCTATTCATTGTCCACACATGTAGTTAACACCTTGTGCTATCGTCTGTATATGTCACATTTTCGAACCGGACTGATATCTTCAAGAAAAAAAAATAGTTGCCATGACTTTTACCCCAACCCTTGTATTTTTTCGCAGACATGAATGTTAATGGAACGATAAGAAAATGTTTCAGAGTATATTGCTGTTGTATAAACCAAGAAATTTTTCGCTTTTAAGAAATTTTACTGTCATCCACACGCACACGAAATACCAGTTCCTTATATAGTAAATGTACGAACCCGTCACGAAAGAAAATTTATAGATAAGTATGTTATATTTTTTTTGAAAGATGTATCGTTAGTGGGGTAGGGGGAGAGAGACCTTAGTACCTTGCAAATGAGGTATGAGATACTATGTATTTTGGGAAGGACAGAAAGTACATAGAATTTGGGGAAAAGACGGTGATTGGTGAATAAATTTTTGGCGGTTTTCAAATTAGAGATAATAAGAAAAATCGGAGAAGCGTGTATTAATTTAGAACCATAAAAAAAGTGACAGCGATGGCTTTTGAAGCAGTCTTAACACTAGAACGTCCGTCGGTGTTAATTGAAAACCGGAGTCTATTTTGTTCTTTCCACATTTTTGCAGGGAATTTGAAAATTTTCCGTTTTTTACAATCATTTTCCCTGGTGATTACACAGAAAAAGTTTTTTTTGGTTCTAGATTAATTTGGAGTTATTTTGCAACTAAATATATCTAGAACGTCCGCTGGTGTCATTTCGACACCAAGAAATTTATTATTATAAAAAGCTGTCGATCAACAAAATATAGTTCACTCAGTAGATACCATTAGTAACAAAACCCTCATTTTGACTTTGAATGCAATGTTATTGAGTTAACAGTGGAAATAAATCAGTTATACTAAAATTGTTGTGTCTAAGCGTTTCGTTACATAGTGTATGCTTATCTGCTCATTAAAAAAATTTTATTCGATTTTCAAATTTAATGCAGAGCAGATACCAGAAACGATGGCTCTTAGAAAAGATCTAATACTTGATGAAATTGCTAATTTGTTGCGAGAGCGTTCTTAGAATGAATCGGCTCTGATTTCGATTCCGATGAAGACATAAAATTGAATGAAAGTGACTGCGAATAATCTGAAAAAAAGTGCAGATGAAATTGATAATATTCTAGTAAATCCTGATATATATGATGTTAGAGATGACACAGAATGTATACCGCATAATAGTAAGTTCCTGACAGGTTTGCGACTCGAAATGTTTTGCGATAAATTAGTGGTTCAAGAAGCTTCGCGAAACATAATGTCGACGTCAGTTTTTTCACGATATTAATGGTCATGACATATGATAATTCCGTGAAATAATATTAAAAAGTCTTAAAATTAAACCCTACTGGACCGTAGTCCTGCAATTATTTAGTTAAAACAATTACGTTAGATATTTTATATCGCGGTATCGAAATGACACCGGTGGACGTTTAAGGGTAATTAGAAATCTCAGACGTTCTAGTGTAAAAGAAATTCAAAATTAATTTCCTTGCTTGATACTTTAATGCATGGAAAACCAAAAACTTGGCAAAATCTTTAAATGTATCCGAAATCGTTCTTGTCTTACTCTCTTCATACATTTAACCAGACATCACTTCGACATTCCGGTCGAAATTACAATGTAACAACAACACATTTTATTTACTATTCTACATGCTCGTGGAGAAAAAAAGAAGCCAAAAGAAAGAGAGCGAAAAAAAGAGTTGCACGCTCAGCGTAAAAAGCGGCGGAAATTTACGGCTGGAAAATAATTCATTTCTCCATTTGTCGTTGCGTCAATATCTCCTCCACGTGCAAGCAAGCCTCTTTCCCGCAGATCCCCCGATCTACGTGTCCAAAAAGAAACCCAGGATCTCGTGACGTCACTCTGCGCTGAATGGCGCTTCCACCATATGTAGGCGTGACGTCACGGAGGTATCGATCCTGTCTCCTGCGACTGAGCCAGCAGCTTTTTCATTGGTCGGTGTCTACACGTGGATGCCCGGGCCCACGTTTTTCATCATTCCAAGGCTGCAGGGATGATTCAGGAAGAATGCCTTTCGCTTTATTATTATTTTTTATTGACGTCCCCATTTTGGCGAAAATTCTCAGAATTTGCGAACTCTGATAACCGTTCACAATGTCTTCTAATTTGAGGGAAGAACAAGGTTCGTGGAAATGGGGGATGTGTCACGTAGGATGTTGTAATGTGGGCACGGTTTCAGAAAAAAAAAATTTTCTCGTTAGAGTTATGGTTTTTTTTGAAAAATGTTCTTTTTATTTATTTAATGAGTAGGGCTACTTCTAACCCGCGTTTGGATATACAACAGATTATTAGAGTTCGTGATAACGGTTTGGTCAATACAAAAACAGAAAAGAGAGGAAGAGATGTGTGTCATTTGAAAAAAAATTAAAGTTGTCTGGTTGTTTATTGAAAGAGAATGTACATTTAAAATTCCTCTGAGAGTAAAATAAGATGAACCAAAAGTCTTGCCCTGATTATAAAAATTTATTGTGCTCACACTATTGAAATCAGACATATATTTGTTCAGATATATTGTAAGTATTGTTATAAATTTTTTATAAGACCATTTACCTCAGTGTGCCACCTTGTTAGCTCGGAGAATGTCCAGACCAGGGGGGGCATTAAATCGATCGCGAGTGACCGGTGGACCACCAAGACATTTGGGGGTGACCACCTGAAGATTACCAGTTAGTAATTATATACCGAAATATTCAGTGACGGAACGTATACTCCCGCATTGCAAAGGGCCCAAATCCTAACTCACGCCAAGTACCCTTTGTAAGATCCGGCTTGGGGCCCAAAATCTGACTTTGCAGGGAGACCATTTCATCTCCATTACGCCACTGGAAACATTCAAGACTGACTGACAGTATGCAGGCCAACTCTTCTCTATTGACTATAACTACAAGAACTAACTTTAGATTAAAATATTTTATTTTTTAATGTATTTTGAATTGTTTAATAATAAATGCATCATTTGATATTATTACATTTGCGGCTATTATTATTATGATTGTGTATTTTGCTTTAAGGTATCCGAACACGTTCGGAGAACGTTTTTAAAAAATAGCGTACAGAAACATCATAAATGCTTTGTAGGAATCAATAGCAATAAATACTACCATTTAACTAACAATATTTTTAAAAATATTATCTAAATTTTACAAAAATCACTATTATAAGTGAAACTTTAGCAATATTTTTGAAAAACTTCAAAGCTATTAGAGAAAAAAGTAATAAACTTATATCAGTAAAAGTATTACCAAAAAAAATTTCATAGTTTATCTAGAAAAACACTTAAATTGTATTGAAATATAAAAATGTTGTATTGAAATATAAAAATTTTAAAGTTGATCGAGTAAAAATAACAAGAAATGTAACATTCTTTATGAGACCATTATCCAAATAATACGCTTTTTCTCAGAAAATATTCATACAATAAGAAATATTTTAGTACATTCACTAGAAAATAATATAAATATCAGGTTCAAAAAGTTTTATAGAAATATATTGATAACATTATGAGTTATCAGACTCGCCATGATAGATTTTGAATAATTTAAAGGCCATTTCTGATAAATTAAAGACCAGGGGTGTAGCTACCATAGTATCAGTCACATCAATGATACGGGCTTCCTTAGCAACAGGGGCCCCACAATGTGTAACTACAGTTTTAACTAACAGGATTCTCATACCTAAAAAAGGGCCCCCGAAGATAATTTTGATACAGGCCCTATTCAGAACTAGCTACGCCAGTGTTAAAGACCCACTTCCGGTTTTTCTAATTTTATATAATTGAGTATAACTTGGCCTATAGGTAGCGTAGAAACAAAACAATGCATGTTTTGTGAAGCCAAAAGATAGTTCTATTCTAAAAAAACAAAACAAAAAAGTTTTTACCAAATTTGGTTTTTTTTCAATGTGTTCGGATACATTAAACATGGACTTAAAGGAGTAAGTTTTTTTTAATTGTAGATATGTAGGTAAGCACGTATTCCATATATTTATTATAAGTTGTAATAAATATTTTACACCTTTTTCTTAGCCCACCACACCTATTTCACTGAATGAACCGTAACACCGTTGAAAAAATTAGACGTAGTCCGTACCCTAGAAAAGTTTGTCCGCCCCTGGTCGGCCATAGTAGCCTAGTGGTAAGGTACCGGATCGTGGCTGGCGTGTCATGAGTTCGAGCCCAGTACCACTAAAGACCTGCCGTGTAGGGAGCGATGCACGTTCAATCTGTCGATAGCTCAAATATCCTCCCGTTCGTATGGTGTGGTAGTTAGGAGAGAGGGTTGTCAGTTCAGCTGTCGTCATCGTCACTTGATTAAGGTTAAAAATTACGAGGTCCGCCGCCAAAAGCCCTCGTTTAGCTGAATAGTGTGACATTAATATTCACTCACTCACCCGTCCCGTAGACGGTATTCCAGTTCCCTCCAAGTGTTCTTTAATATACCTTTTGTTACTCTGCCCGTTTTTTTAAACATTTCGTATAATCGCTTTATAGATTTTGTAGCAGGATGGTTGGATACGTGGCAATGCCGAAACACGAAGTGGTTTAGTGAATAAGGAATCGATATCGTTTTGACCGAAAATGATGTCTTCCTTACAAATGTTCCTCTGAGTCACTCTTGAAGGAGCATCCCTGTCATCAGTTGTACAAAAACTGACTTTTCCAGTGGTACAAAAGCTACATTATTATACTAAGTGGTTATTTTGTAATGAATTTTTATAATCCGGTCAAGACTTTTGGTTCACTCTAAATAACTATTGTTTCCGTTATTTAGGTTAGAAGATTAAAAAAATATTCATTTGTTAACTACACACATATATATTAGGTTGCTGAGTAAGAAAATACGGATTTTTAAGTAAATATATAAAAATGTGTTTATCTTCCCAAAAGCTGTTTATTTAATTACAATATGCCCCATTTGCTTCAATACACATTTCCCAACGAGATTTTAATTCAATAAATGTGAAGGAAGGTTCGTTCTGGGTATCCTCCGTTCCGAATGAAAATGCAAGTACTTAGCCGATCACGCCAAAACGATCGTCTTCACGTGATGTTGGTACTAGTTCATATAGCTATCACACCGCCGCAGATGTCTGTCTAGAAAAAAATATTGATCTTTAGAATCAGTAAACTCGGAGATGGAATTTTTCAGACTGTCTTCATTTTCATCTGCAATTTTTTCATGCAATATATATATATATATATTTTGCATTACTACATTTAAAATTAAGGGTTGAAAATTATAAAATGTTTATATATATATAAACAAAATACTCAACTTTGGGAAATTTAATCCGTTTGAGCTAATTAATTAATTAAAGATATTCCACTGTAAAATTAATTACATACACTGTTCACTTAAAATAAATAGTCAAATCATTTTCTAAACTCTTCATTAAAATACAAAAAAAAGACACCTTTTGAAATCAACTACTTTTTCGGAACAAAAGGGAACAGGGTTCTAGGGGACCCAAAGCCTGACTGACGCCAAGTACCTATCCTTTGCAAAATCCACCTTGGGAGCCCCAAACCTCACTTTTCAGGGGGCAAATGTTTTCTGTTAAGCCACTGGTCATTACCCGAAAGTCACTAAGTTCAGAATCTGATTTATTCATCAAATACAAACTTTTTCTTGTGTGAGAATACTTTTCCTTTTAGACACCAGAAAAAGTCTTTGCTTAAACGCTAACACAGTATTCTATGAAAAATAATAAAATGTATGCGAAAGTTTTATTATTTATAAAAAAAATTAAAAATTTAAACCACTTCTTACCAATTCCCACCGGAAAACCTAGATTTTTTTTGGGGGGGAGGGGAGGGGGAATAGATATTGATGCGCAGCTATATGTGTAGAGTAACCTTTTTTCCCGCTGGGCCGCATACATATAAAAGGTATTTCACACGTCGTGAGTAGCTATCCATCAATAAACAAATCTTTACAGCTTAATATACAAATAAAAGCAAACTTTATTTGCTAACAATTTGTAAATGAAGTAATATAAATCCAGATTAAATGCCAAGCCGGTGTGGTCAGTTCATATACTCATGCTCAACGCCACCGGCGTTTATCGTCTTTTTCACTCTCTCTCGGGGATTTTTTTCTTTTCTCCGGTCTTTTTCTCTTTCTCTCTCTCTCCGGGTCTCTTCTCTCTTACTCTCTCTCTAGGTTTTTTTCCGGTCTTTTCTTTTTTGTGTCCTCAAAAACAACCCTTTTTAAACAACAGGGGTGTGTTCACAACACGCCCCTCGCTCCTTCTTATTCGCAGGTCAACAAAGTCTCTCTTGACCTCCCTCGTCCTATTGGCGCATAACACGCCAAAACACACCCGAGCTGTCTGGTCCAAGGCGCCATAGTTCCTTGTCCGCAGCTGGACACACTGGCCCATCACGCCACCTGTTTCTAGTATTCCCTTTCATACAACACTAGAAAAAGACAACATGGTTATTTTTAAGATAGGCTTCGCCTATTGTCAATGGGGCGCCGAACTCTTAAGTCTATTATGCCGACCCGTCTGCTAACTCCACTCCCTGAGTTCAGACAATAAACAATGGCCCCATGGCCACGTGCACCGGTCATTCCACAGCTGGTTGATCGTAAAACATTCAGGGACAATCGATGGGTGAGGCACTTGTCCTTGACCAGCTGGTAAAACCATAAAACCTATTGTGACTTGGAAGATGGGGGTTCACTCCCATCGAAGATGTCACAACTCCTCCCCCCTAAAAAAAGTCCATTTCACGGGACTGCTCTGGTCCTAGTTGGATTCAGTTCTTAGAATTCACACACATAAAGATCGTCCCATCAATGAGATTGATCAGGGCAGCAATCCCGGTATTAAACACAATCAAAAAATAATAACATAATACATGAATCAAATTTCAAAAAAAAAAAAAAAAATGTACACTTCACACAATTAGATCTTAAAATCCGAATCTGGGATTCTTTTTCTCCAAGTTACATTTCACCTTTAAATTATAATTTTTCAAACAAAATGCGTCAAATGCCAATCTCTTAATAACCATCTACACTTAATCGCGCCTGACTACAGAAGTAAACATCTGTTGGCCTACGGTTGACTAAGAGACATCAGAGATTTTCACTAACATCTATTTTCTTCCACAATGTACACAGATACACATACACACATATAAATAAAACAGTAATTTAAATATACATAATAATTAATAGAAAAATCTACAAACTACTTATTCCAATCTACTTAGGCCGTCCGCGTTTCCATGGAGCCTCCCAGGTTTGTGTTTGATTTCAAAATTAAACGGCTGTAAACTCAACGCCCATCTTTGTAACCTAGGATTAGTACTCCCCATCTTGTTTAGGTACCTTAAGGGGTTGTGGTCGGTTTCTATAATAAATTTTTGCCCGTCTAAATAATGCTTTAATCGCTTTAGACCAAAAATTATCGCAGCTAATTCCCTTTCCACCGTGCTGTAGTTTCGCTCCGCCTTAGAAAATTTTTTGCTTAGGAAAACGATGGGGTGTTCTTCCCTTCTATTCTTTGCGATAAAACAACCCCAGCACCCACCTCACTCGCGTCCGTTTGCAGGATGAAATCCGTGGCAAAATCTGGGGCAAACAATATGGGTTGGGTGACGAGCTTGGCTTTTAGCTCCTCGAACGCTTTCCCACATTTCTCATCCCAAGTGATCTTCTCTTTCTTAATTTTCCCTTTCAGTGCGTCGGTCAAGGGTGAAGCTATTGTGCTGTAATTTGGGATATAATGAGAGTAGTACCCCACTAGACCGAGAAAGGATCGTACGTGTGTTTTAGTGGTGGGCCGCGGGAAATCTGCTATAGCTTTTATCTTCAAATCACTCGGAGACCTACTCCCTGAACCAATTCGATGCCCTAGAAATAAGACTTCCTCTTGAGCAAACTTACATTTAGAGGGTTTCACTTTAAGCCCCGCCTTTCTCAATCTTCCTAAAACTATGTCGATATGCTTTACGTGATCTTTCCACCCTTGGGAAAAAATGGCTATATCGTCTATGTACGGCAATGCAAACTGCTCCAACCCCTCTAAAACTTGGGCCATCAATTTGCAAAAATAATAGGGCGCACATACTAACCCGAACATCATTTTCTTGGGGATATAGGTGCCAAATGGAGTAACGAAAGCTGCGTATCTCTGAGCTCTCGGCGTGAGCGGAATCTGAAAGTAACCTTTCGACAAATCCATCACCGTTACATAGGGAGCCGCACTCACTTTTTCTACTATCTCTTCCATATTTGGCAAAGGGAAAAATTCAGCTCGAGTTATCTCGTTCAATCGACGATAATCAACACAAGGACGAGGGTCTTTATTTGGGCTTTCTACTAAAATAAGGGGCGAAGTGTAATCGGACTGTCCTATCTCTATTACACCCAGTTCCAACAAACGTTTAATTTCTTCTCGCAATATGTTAATTTGTCTCGGAGACATCCGATAAGGTTTTGTTTTAATGGGTTTGTCCGAGATCAATTCAATATCCATTCGCATCAAGTGAGTCGTCCCAGGGTCTGGGAAAACACGTCCTTATTTTTAGTAATGACTTGTTTTAATTCGTCGATCTGAGAGGGGGATAGTTTAAGTTGCAGTTGACTTTCCCTCAATATTTCGTGATAGTCAAACTTCGTGCATTGTTTATCTGGATAAGGAATTTCCGCATCTCCCTCTATGTCATCCGAGACCTCTTCTACAACCAGGCTTACCAGCTCGGGTCTCCGATGATACGGTTTTAGTAAGTTTACGTGATAGATAGTACTACGCGGTCCCTTCTTCCTGGTAGATCTATCACATAATTTGTATCCGAAATTCTACTAAGTACCTTTCCGGCCCTATCCAATTTACCTCAAGTTTATTTTGTTTAGAGGTAACTAACACCATTACCAGATCCCCTTCCACAAATTTCCGTTCCACGACATCGCGATCGTACCACGTTTTCCTTTTAAGTTGGCATTCTTTCATCCTAGTGATCGCAATATCTTGGCAACGTTTGAGTCTATTATTTAACTGCAATATATATTCCACTACCGATTGACTCGTGTTTCCCTCCTCCATCCATTCCTCGTAAACTAACGTTTGGGGTGTTCTCAAATTCTTTCCCATGACCAACTCGGTGGGACTGAAACCTGTACTCTCGTGCGCAACCGTTCTGAGAGAGAATAATGCCAAAGGAAGAACCCCCTCCCAATCTTCTCCCGATTCCACGCACAAAGCCTTAATTACGCGCTTGATGGTTCTATGCACTCGCTCCACTGCATTGCTTTGGGGTGGCTGACTGATGACCTCGTCACTTTGATGCCGAACTTATTGAAAAAGGTGGTGGTCAATTCACTAGTGAAAGAAGTCCCCAGGTCGGATTGTATTTCGCGTGGGAATCCTATCCTAGAAAAGATACTCAAGAGGGCGTCTATTACGTTCGGGAAGTAATACTCTCCACCGGTATAGCTTCCGGGTACTTAGAGGCTACACAAATTGACGTAATCAGATATCTGTTTTGCTTTGTTGAGACAGGGAGAGGTCCCACAGCATCTATATTGATTTTAGAGAATACCTCCGAAATAATCGGCACTAATTTCAGGGGTGCTTTCGCCTTATCTCTCGGTTTCCCTACTCGTTGACACGAATCGCAAGTTTTGACGAACTCCTCCACGTCTCTGTACACGTTCGGCCAAAAAAATGCCTTAGAATTCTATCTTTGGTTTTCGTCACCCCCAGATGCCCCCTATTTCGTCATGGCTAAGTTTGTTAATGTCGAGTCTAAACTTTATGGGTACGCATAGCTGTCTGACCTCCTCCCCTCGCTTAGTTTTCGCGACTCTAACTAATTTCCCCTGATGACCCTAAATTCTTTGTCTATTCCTGTTTGGGCCTTATCCCATAATGGTTTTAGATCGGGGCATTTTCTTTGTTCCTCTTTAAATTCAACACCATTCACTTTCGCCAAACTCTTTCCCCCTTCTCCTTCAAAAGCGGGAATGATAAAGCTATCGTCTTCCCCTCCCTCGAACGGGGGGAAAAATCCGTAAGTTCAAACTCCGCTTCGTTCGCCTCTTTTTCTTTCTCGGGGGAAAAATTTCTTTTGTTTACTTCTAGTCACCACTGCGTTAACCAAGTGCACCCCCTGTTCGTCTGACTCCAGCAGTTCAGCTGTTCGGTTTCCCAATAAATATAGATCATTGTCACTACTATCCTGTTTTATTGCAGCCTTGGTATAAAACTCTCCTTTCTTCGTTTTGATTTTAATTTTAGCCAGAGGCAAACAGTGGCAAATCTCATCTAACGGGCTTTTCAACCAAACGTATTCACCTAGGAGGTCATCTTCATTAATCCAGCTCCGCGAACAGACGTCTATGGATGACCCCGAATCTCTTAGACATACGCGATCAATGCCATTTATTTCCATGTTCATTTTGAATTTTTTAAATGGGTCGTAATTCCCGGTATTTAAAGTTAAATTAGCTACCGTTTCGAAATTATTTTTCCTTAATCTAGGGCACACTGGCTTTATGTGCCCTGTCTCATTGCAGTAGTAGCATATTATGGGCGTCCTCTTCTCAAATTGATTATCCCCCGCCCTGGGGCACTCCCTCCTAATTTGAGAACTCCCCTGGCTTACCTCATGCTTATAAGGATCCCTGTTCAAGGGCCCGATATTTTTACCCTTACCACTAAAATGCGCAGATTTATTTTTACTTTCGAGAGGCTGTTTATCAAAGGTTCTACGCTCCCAGGTTTTCGTCGGACCTGTTTTTTTATGCAATCTTCTAATCGCCTCAAAATGGTCCAATTTCTCAGCTAAACTTTTAGCCTCCTTGAAACCATCCCACGAATCTAGAAAATGGTCTACTAATTCACTTGGTGCTCTTTTTTTTATTTGTTCTGTCACTAGTAGCTCTTTTAATGCGGCGAAATCACCCACTTTCATCCCCTCTAGCCAGTTGTCCAGGTAGGACCTTAGTTCGAATATTAAATCCGCACACATGGCCCCAGGTCTGCGTTGATGCGACTCAAATCTATCTCTAAGGGCTATCGGCGTGAGTTGGAACCGGGCCAAGAGTAGATTTTTTATGTGGGGGTAATCGTCGCTTTTCTCTAAAGGTTCTTTCGCTACTATCTCCGCAATTTCTATGGGAAGTAAAGGAATGAGTTGGGAGACCCATCTATCCTCAGCCACTTTTTCTTTTATCGCCTGCCTTTCAAATATTTCAAAAAATAAATTAATGTTTGCATTTTTTGCATCAAATTTAGGCACCAAGTCTTTTAAATTAACACGTCTATTTACCTCTTGCCCTTCTAAATCGGCAGACGATACACTAACCGTCTCAGTGGCGTTAGACAATCTTAACCGCTCCAACTCATATTCTCTAGTCTCCTGCCTTTCCTTCAATTCCCCTAGCCTCCTGCCTTTCCTTCAATTCCTAGCCTCCTGTTTTCCGCCAAGATACCCTCCAACAAACTTTTAACCGATTCTTCGTTATAGTCTTCACTCTGACAAATTCTCTTCTTAAATTCTATCTTGGGTAAAGTAATATCAATTTCTACCCTTAATTCCTTCGCAACCTCTAACAATACGTCTTTTCTTTCTCTTAAGAGAAACGCCATAATGCACTAATACACACAAAATCAAATCTCAATTGTCTTTAAAACAAATCAAATATCCAACATAAATCAACACTACACTATACACTATACTCAGTTGTACTCCACAAACTTATACAACTACCAAACGTAACTGTGTCAAAATATATAAAAAATTAATTATGCACATGTTAGGAACTTTTAAGAACATGATGTAAATATAAACTTGAGCAAAAAATAAAATTTTTTACTAGGAATGAGACTAGTGGTGTACATATAGTTTTTTTTTTTTTTATGCAGGGGATTTATATATATATTTTTAAAAAAATTGTAGACGAAAGCAACAAGGCGTAATCCCTATTCCAAATATTAAATATCTGTCGGTATATAAAAAAAATTCGGCTAATGTAATCTTTGATCTTATTAGTATAACACTTTTATAACAAAATTTTAATCAAAGTACTTAATTAAAAATGTAATTTTATAACTTAAAAATAGTTTCGAACTCAAGTAGCCGAAAAAGTAGAAATGATGCACAGTTGTAACACGCAGTGGCGTGACGTACACCCCCGCATTGCAAGGGAAGGGGGCAGGATTCCCAAGTCTGACTGACACAAATATGTACAATCCGGCTTGGGGCACACAGCCTGACTTTGCAGGGAAGCCCTAAAACTCTACGTTACACCACTGGTAACACGTGACACTTTAATGGATCTAATTAGCTCTCAAGATAATTTTTTTTATTTTCTGTAGAAATCCCAAATCCCAACAGATATTAATTCTGACATTGGCAGGTACAGGCTATACAACAGCAACTCTAGAACTTAATATTAACCTTAAGTTTTATGAAAAACGAAAGATTTTGATTTGATTTTTAACATCCTTTTATAAGTTTCACTTGTATGTAACGGAATCTTTGAATTTAATTTTTACCCACTTTAAAAGGTCAGATTAATTCGAAATTTTTCTCACTTGTCCAGGACCGATGACAATACAATAATTTAATAACTTTGTTACATTGTCCTGATCATGATCATTAGGACTAACAATTTCCCATTTTCAGATCCCATTCCGCAACTAATTCCAAATCCCATTTCCATAGTTGGCGACTAAACGATTAAGTTATACAATTTAGTTCGATTAACTGCAAAAGGGTGTTTTTAAGTTTTTCAAAACTAATTTATTAGTTAAAGTCTCAACTCTAAAGCGACACGAAGGTCAACAGAGACTGACCTGGTAATTTTAATCCTCGGGCAAGTACCGAGGATGACTCTTAAACTGACACACCACGCTCCAAACTTCCACACCACATTAACAAGACATGAAAGGAATTGCTAACAGAGAAGACAGTCACAAGTTCATTGATGTATGTGGAATAGAAAACAATTCATTTGGAAAGAAATCAGAGTAATTCACCAAGATATAAAAAAAGAAATTATCTCAGGTGAGAGGAGAAAGCAGAGTGAATTGTGTTTCTATCCAGAATTTAAGACTTGCACTCCTTTCCAAAAGTTAAAAATGAAGGTAGCCAAAAAAAAATCCCGTTTCTTAGCACTTATTTTACTGACAGTTGCAGATTTCAAACGTGTCAGTGGTAATGACTCTTAATAGAGATGGATTAGTGACATTCTTATGACAGAAAAGACTTTCATTCAAGATTCGTTTTCAATAACTCAATATGAGACAATGTCTTATTCTCCTAAGGCATTCTTTTTTTTAGCTCGCCTGCTATTACGACTTTAGGAGTAGATCTCTTTGCTTTATTTTGCCTTTTTATCGAGTAATTCTTTGTTTCCTGTTTGTGTTTTAAATGCGCGCGCGAGAGAAAAGCCGAGTTTACCCAGAATGGATTTGGAACAATCCTGCATTTTCCTCGGTTGACTTTTGAAGACTGCGTTAGCCTTTTGGTTATGGTCACGGATGCATCATGAGTACAAGTCCCAGTGCCAATGAAGATCTATCGTGTAGAGGAGCAGTTGCATGTTAAATCTATCGTGGCTCAAATTCCTCACGTTACCTTCGTGAGGAAATTTGGAGAGTGCCATCACAAGTGTCTTTTTCGTCCCTTGCCTGAGGTTCTGAATTACGAGATCCGTCGCCAATAGGCTTCATGTTCCCACCTCGATTGATCTCGGCTAGTCAATCGCTCCCCAAAATGAGCAATAAGTAACCAAACAAAAATTTGACAATGACTCTTCTACAGAGAATCGCATTGCAACATGAAAGCTCTCGACAAATCTCCCATAATTGGTTGGCATTTACATGCCACATTGAGGGAGCCACCTCTCCTAAATCAGTACTCCTGGGATGCGAATCGTAGGTACTGCTATGATCCTCCATGCTTAAGAGTCTGAGGAAATTTCCTAGTCCCTCTTTTCATTCCGGAGAACCAAGGGATAGCTACAGATAGTCTACCTATTACTATATACATTTGATAGCAAAGATTCTTTTCTTCATTACTTATAATTCTGTCGCTGATTTTTGGATAAATTCAAAGACGCCATTAATGAATAAATCTGTTTGCATAACTCTGCCGATATATTGAAAACGTTTGTGGCGGTGGTATCTATATAAGCCAGTAACAGACTCTGTACTAAGATGATCATTTTAGTATAGTGGATATGCTATGTGCTTACGGATCGGAAGGTACCGAGTTTTAATTTATTTCATTGGTGACCCGGACGTGATCTAAACACTCAATCTTCGCGGAGCAGACGTGGCGCTATCTATCTGCCGCAAGAGCAACCAAAAGTCGTCAGACACGCATGCCGCAGCACAGAAAGCCGTCAAATCCACATGACGTAACACTCAAGACGTCAAATCACATGACGTAACACTCAAGCCGTCAAAACACACTTGACGTAACAGCAATACCCCACACGCTTGCCATAACACTGTACTTTTAGTTCGCCTATCCCCCCACTCACTGGCAGGAGAGTGTGTGGCAGTGGTATCTATTTAATCTCCTTCACGTTTACTTTCTTGCGGGTAGTTCCATTTACTTTACTCCATAGATTCCCGAAGTAATATCTACGGACCCGTGGATGCCCTTTAGACTCCTGAAGGAGTTCGTGGCCAGTTAAAATTAATTTGGGTTGAGTAGACAACTTAAGGGGGCTCGCGAAAGGTCTGATACATCCCTGTGACTTATTTCTATCATTATGATAGAAATAATAACTTAAATGTGTTAAATATTATAGGTAGATGAATAAAATACAAGTAAAGACAAGCACCACCCGATGGAAGTAGGACCGATAGCGGTTGAGGTCGTCTGTCAAGGTTTAAACAAGAACGAAATATCACCGCTACAGGGATTAACTTGTCTATAATATATATATATATATATATATATATATATATATATATATATATATATATATATATATATATATATTGTCTATAATATATGGCAGTATAAATGAGTCAAGAGATGTGAAATGAATGCAACAAAGTTTTCTTAGCTTTGAACCAGAAAAGCAGTGTTCTTTTTATTATTGTTTAGAAGATACAGTAAGTATATATTTAGAACATACAATTGATATCTTTATTTAATATTTTCATTATATTGGAATTGCTGAAAACTGTTAATTACTCCTACAAGAAAACTTTGTACCTGGACAGATTTAAAGTTTTTCAATTCCTCTACAAGGTAGGTCTTCGGTGGCACCAGGACTTTAAAGCCGCATTCACACCAAGGCAGTCAGCGTCGAGCATTGAGCGTATAGCCAATCAGAGACTTCGTCTCACCCGAGATGAAGTCTCTGATTGGCTAGGCTCTGATTACCTTGGTGTGAATGCGGCTTAACTCATGACTCGACAGATGCAATGCTGGCAACAAGCTCACGGCACACTACCACTTCGCTACTGTGGCTGTTACTTTTAGCAGAAGTAAACTATTTCAGTAGACAATTCTAAATAATGATAATGTAAAGTACATTACATCGACGAGTTAATAGTAATACGAAAATGAGTTTCTAAAAACCTTTAATGTAAATTAATAAGGTATTGACATATTACACCGTCAACCTACTTCATCAGATCAAAAAACGTCACCAATAGCTTAAAGTCATTCTGTGCATTTTCATACACAATTCTACACCATTTTGATTCTTGCCTTCATGAAGCCACTCCTCCTCCAACAAGCCAAGCTAACAACACCAGCTATATCGTAGTTCCAAGATAGGGAGCGGAGGATCGAGTCATCGATTTAGTCTCCTGTGAAGTTTAACTTCAACTTATTTCACACACAATAATCTTCTCCACGCATACTCGAAAATAATAACCTATTTTTTTTTTGCTGTACACTTTCCGTACATGCTAATTAATTTTGACCGAACATGCTTGAAAATGATAATATTGTTTATAATTTGTAACATTATTTCTCTCTTACATTGTTAAGCAAAATTATTAAAATTTGTCATCTTTTTTCTACGGAAGGTAACGCAGTGGAGTATTTAAAAAATTGAGGTTTAATACGCAAGTATCCAAAATATAATGTGGGGTTTTGCAAGATGTCAAAACAAGAAACAGCTCGAAATGTAAATGCTGGACATCGTTTGCATTTCGTATTTCTGCGAATTTATGTGGTGCATTTTTTTTACATGAAGACTCATTTGTCGCGATTTTGAGTGTAATTATGCTGCTTTGGCCGCCTGAAGAACGTAGTTTTTAGACCTTTCGTTTTTTCCAAGATTACGTGATTTTTAATTTTATATATAAGTGTAGTATTTAATTCTTCTAAATCACAGGTTCCCAAACTTTCTTGTTTCACAGACCTCTTGCTACGTTTTTCGGTTACGTGTAGACCCCTGCTTACCTAATATTGAATTTTTGCAAATTTATCAACTTAAACGTCTTTTTGACAAGCATGTGTACTACTACTTAGTTTAAAAGAAATTTCTAACTGTAGGGAAGTATAGCGTTTATAACTTAAGAAGCACATGTTAATGAGTTAAATTAAAATTAAATTAATATATAAAATAACTGAACAACAAATGCTTTCAATGAATCTGGTGCTTCAATAACAAGTTTTCAACATTTTATAACAATCTAGTCAGGTTTAACACTAAACCTTCTAAGTAAGTGTTCAGTTTTTTTCTTTTTCTTTCTCTTCTTTTGTTTTTGAGGTAAACAAATTAAATGAAACTTCCTCTCAGTAGGAAAAAAAATTAAAAACTTTCTCACGATATTCCATAATTCGCGACAAATGACAAGTATGTCTTTTTAAAGCCAATGTGTTGCTGACATACGTTTCTAAACTTTATTTTAATATCTTCGTTAGGGCCTATTCTGCCCGTTGGTGTGGTGTGGTAGTTAGGAGAGGGGGGTGCCAGCTCAGGTGTCGTCCACGTCACTTGACCATGGTTCGAAATTACGTGGTCCGTCGCCAAAAGCCCTCGTGTAGCTGAATAGTGCGACGTTAATATTCACTCACTCACTCAGAGCCTATTCTGATCAGTTCCTATTGTATTATGACGTATTCTTTTTTTCTATACTATTATATGAATTCATTGTCTATTACTATAAAAAAGGCTATCTCAAACCTAGTTGCTAAACCTGAGTGAAGAGCATTTAAATGTTGAAAGTATGTTAAATTGTTTTGACAGGTTGTCTGTAACGAATCGAGAAAATTCGCAACGGACACTATTATACTTCTTTAGCTTAATTCTGGAATGAAATGCTGAAATTGTCCTTGTCTTAATGAAACTTATGTTGTCACCCCCCACCCTGGTAACCATAAATTCACCTCATTAAATTCAGTAAATAAATCATTTAAATTGTAAAATCTGGTTTCCACTCGATAAATTTAAAAAAAAAAATAAATAA
Source organism: Trichonephila clavipes (assembly GCA_019973935.1). Classification (NCBI taxonomy): domain Eukaryota; kingdom Metazoa; phylum Arthropoda; class Arachnida; order Araneae; family Nephilidae; genus Trichonephila; species Trichonephila clavipes. The sequence goes on from BMAU01021429.1 coordinate 32,538, forward strand.
AGTCACAATCTAGTTTAATTAAAGCCACTACTATAGACTCTCCAATGGCGCACACAAGGGGGGGGGTCCTGAATCCCCCCCAAAGCCCTTGGTGATTTTTCCGTTTGATTATAATTCTAAGTATATAGTACGTAAAATTTAATTAAGTATTTGTTATTAATGATTAATTTTATTAATTAATGCTAATTATTTATTCAATAATTAGTTTTTTACTGTGTTTTGTTCCCGAAAATCGACAAAATCAGAAGGAGCATGATACAAGAATGGTGAACTTTCGACTCCGGACCCCCGCCCCCCCCCTTGAAAAATTCCTGTGTGCGCTACTGATAGACTCCCATTTACACTTCATGGACCCCCAAATTATTTTTTCGCTGGCATGGACCCCTTGCAAGGCATCATAGACCCCTGGGGGTCAATGTAGACCACTTTGGGAATCACTGTTCTAAATCATCGACGATTTATTTGTCTATGGGCAAAAACGGGAAGAGCATGAGTGGACGAGGCTACCTGGTGGTCAAGATCGCCGAATGGTATCTGAAATTTCTTCCAAATCGTAAGAGCAGCTGCTGTAGTCCAGTAGTAATGGGCACGAACATGTGTTCGGCGTGTCATGAGTTCGAATCTTAATGCTATAGAAGACCCGCCGTGTAGAGCTGGTTAGAACTGTAGAGCACGTTACGTCTGTCATGGCTCAAAGTCATTTATTTTCGTGCATGTGCGGAAAAGAGGACTGAATTTGGCGATGTCTTTTTTTGTGTGTTTCTTTTTCCCCCGGAGAAATTGGTCAATGGGCAACAATATAGATAATCACTAAACATACCATAACGGGTCAAATGACCCATTTTGAACTTTTGCATTGAAAATGCGCGTATAATCTTATTGCTTTTGCACATTTGACTTCATGACTTTTTCTAAGTAATTAATCTACAGTTATTATACTATTTTTGTTTTGTTTTGTTTATTTTGAGTAATACTTGTCGTATACTGTTATCTACCACAACAGGTTATTTGACCCGGAGTGCATTTTTTGCTTTATAAGCTTATCGAGTCATTTTGCTTATCGTATTGTAGTCGGTAAGTTGCACGTTTCTGCAAAGACTGTTGCGTAACGTAGTTCATTCAAAATAGCTGAGAATAATTTCAAGAAAAGTCTAAGTTCTAAGTCTTGCAGATGGCTTCTCCAAGTTTTATTCAACATCCTTGATTTAACTAGCATAAATGCCTGGATTTTGTACAAGCAAACGACAGGAGAAAACATCTCAAGACAAGATTTTTTACTCAAGCTAGCAGTAGAACTTGGCGACGCGATTTTCGAGAAACCTGTGAACAACCAAAACAAAGAAAAAATACGAAAGAGGATCGTTACCTAAGTCTACTACAGATGCTTATCAACGTAAGAGATAACAAATAGGATACTGTAAAGAAAATAAAACCAACAAAATTTGCTTTAAATGTAAAAAATATGTTTGCAGAAAATGTACAATGGACACACTTATATGTAAAAAATGCGATGAGCAATGAATTAAAAATTCTAATTTTTGCTTCTGTAATAGAAATGGTCAATTTACTATTTTGTTTATTATAATAAATTTAATTTTTATTTTTATTTCCTTTCTAACATCCATAGTTCACACATTCAAGCATAAAACATAAAGTCGGGTCATTTGACTCGCTATGGTAGAAATAGGTATCTATTAAGTGTTGGTATGATTAGTGTTATAATAAATATATTTTTTCAATGTTTTTTCAAAAGTATCTAATGGCCTGAAAATGGGCAATCCTTACCCTCTCCTCTCTCATCCGAACCCGCTAGCTTGAAACATAGAATTCCAAACCCAATTATAGCACAATCCCGCCGAAAGTGGGGCTGTAGAAGTCTGGTGCGAAAAGCAACCGAACAAGCAAAAGGAAGAAAGAACGATTTGCTTAACACGTGCGATGAAGAAATTCCAGGATATTCTCGAACATATTTTTCAGTGGCCCATTGCGAACGATGATGTCAGCTGACCCTGCATGGGAGCTGGACCATTAATCAATCCCTACCCGAGAGAAACGTTTAACGGCTTGTCATTGGATCCAAACGGAAAAAAAGTGGCTACGAGCCTGAAAAACTGGTTTAGGTGTCAAGAACATTTCAAGGCAGACAAAAAGAGCAGTTTCTGAAAGTGAATGGGGAGTCTAGAACGAATTATGACACACGCAAACGATAATTAATTCCATGGCCCGCGGTTAGGAAAATAGTTTGGATAAGTGTAATTTATGCAGAAACAACGCTCGTTGGCGAAATCGCACATGAACTTGTTCTCCCAGACCCTCTGTAACACATTTCAACTGAGCACGAGGGTATGGCTTAGAAATAAAGATTTATATGGTTTCCAAAATTTTATTTATATAATAAGCCCTCCGAATGGAGGATCTGTCACAGAAATGATTTTTTTATGTCTTTTTCGTATTTTCACATTTGGAACGTAAAATTAAAATTTCGTCAAGTTATATCTTATGAAAAGGGATTATCAATAAATAATGCAGAATTATTGCACAAAACTACAATAGTCAAGTAGCAAGATTGTGTGTGTGTGCTTATTTAAAACTTGATTCTAATGAGGCCGCGATAGCCTTTAAGTTGTGGTCCTGAACTCATGCCTGGTGTGTCATAAATTCGAGCCCTAGTGCCATTGAAAACCTACCGTCTAGAAAGCACATTAAGGCTCTAAGTCCTTCCATTGGCGTCGTTTGGAGTGAGTGAATATTAAGTTCGCACTGTTCAGCTACACGAGGGCTTTTGGCGACGAATTTCGTCATTTTGAACCATGGTCAAGTGGCAAGGACGACACCTGAGCTGGCACCCCCTTTCCTAGCTATCACACCAACCGGAGGACGTTTGAGCTCTCTATAGATTTAACGTGCATCACTCCCCTACATGGCGGGTCTTTAGTGGTACTGGGCTCGAACTCGTGACAAGCCATCTTGACCACTTGGATACTGTGGCCATCGGCGGGTTTTGGATATTTGGAGAAAGGGGTTGCTCTTATTACTTGACGGAGGTTCACAATTACGAGGTCCGTGGCCAGTGGCCTTCGTGTAGTTTTACTGTGCGACTTTCATTAACACTCGCTCACTCCAATGAAGAAAGTTGATAGGATCTATGAAAAAGCGGAGGCTTTTTTTTTGTATGACTATTAGAGTAAAGATATCCTCGCTCATTATCTAAACCAATGGTCCCCAAACTATTTTGGCTGGGAACTCCAAACTTTGTTGCCAATGACCGCGGAACCCTGAATATTTTTTAACCAACGACTTTTCAAAATTTAATATCTGATATTAAATGAAACAAGTATTATTTTGGTATATCAGATTTTATTGAATCAAGCAAAACTCAACAGAAATATTCATCATAGAAATAATGAATAAAAGTACAAAACTTTAAGATAAATGGAAAATCTTTAATGAGAGGATAACATCTCCTTTTTTTGATTCCATGATTCTCTTAAAATTGGGCGGTAGGTTTAATAACTGAGCTCGCATATCTGGTGCAGCTTCAAGTTTGTTACGATATTTATTTTTTTGTCGCAACATATTTTGAAAACCCATCTTCACACAAATAAGGGGTTGCAAACGGCAAGGGAATTCGGATGGTCTGTTTTGCTAAATTTGGATATTCATAGAATACATCTGACAAGAATATTGTTAATAAAACTGTTCTAAATTTGGCTTCTAATTGTGTAACCGAACTCAATTCAATCAAATTTTCATAATCCATGGATTGAAATCCTTTTGCTTTTTCTTTTATTTTAAAAGGATTTTGCACCCAGTAATTATCTAATTCTTTAGGTTTGGGAAAATAATCACTGAGAGTTAGCTGTAAACTGGACAGATGTGTTTCTATATCACATCACGGATTTCCATATCTAAATCCACTTCAGATTCTTCGAGAAAATCACTAAGCGTCTGGAAACTCTCGAAGTTATTTTGCTCCACAACTGAAATCCAACATTGTATTTTCTTTGAAAAGGCAATCAACTTCCGAAAAGGCAACCGAATTCTTATTTTTTTTAGTCAAATAAAATGTGTCACTCGGAACCCCTAAATTTTTTCGTGGAACTTACTTTGGGAACCGCTGATCTAGACCTTCAAGTCCCCGGGAAGTTTCTACCCAGATAAGAGTGTGGCCGCGGTATCGGACCGTGGCTTGCTTTGTCGCGGGATCGAGCCCAGTACCACAAAAGACCCGCCGTGTAGGGCAGCGATGCACGTTAAATCTGTCGAGCTGAAACGTCCTCCCGTGGGTGTGGTGTGGTAGTTAGGAGAGGGGTGCCAGCTCGGGTGTCGTCCACGTCATGACCATGGTTCAAAATTACGTGGTCCGTCGCCAAAAGCCCTCGTGTAGCTGAACAGTGCGACGTTAATATTCAATCAATCAATCAATCAAACCCAGATAAGAGTGACTGTTTATCAGGGATTGCAATATCGGACGAAAAGTTCAACACCGGTATTCGGTATTTTTTAAGTCTTAATGCCAGGATACCGGTTTTAATACCGGGTGAGTGAGTGAATGAATATTAACGTCGCACTGTTCAGCTACACGAGGGTTTTTGGCGACGGACCACGTAATTTTGAACCATGGTCAAGTGACGTGGACGACACATGAGCTGGCACCCCTCTCTCCTAACTACCACACCAACCGGGGGACGTTTCAGCTCTCGACAGATTTAACGTGCATCGCTGCCCTACACGGTTTAATACCGGGAGCAGAAATTATAGAAAAAAGAAAGAAAATACAGGTGTTTCTTTGTTTTAGGTATTTGCTAGTTTTATTATAGAGGGAAAATATCAAAAAAATAATTTGTAACTTATAAATTATAACAGTATATAAAGAATCACAAAAATGTAAAGGAACATCTTATTTATTTAATTCACAAAAATGTGTAAATATCGCTATTCAATCTGTATGTATATTACAAGTTTTTGAAATGTGAACTTAAACATAATGCATCAATTGTAATATCATTAAGCCTCGAACGTATTTTAGTGCAAAAATTCCCGACTGTCGAAAACGCTCTTTCGGCATCTACTATAGTTAACGATACTGTTAGCAATGCGCGATACACTTTTTCCTAGTATATTTACCTTTTAGTTCCTCATCTTCAAATAAATCGATTTCGCATAGGATGGTTTTGGATATAGCTGATTTCTGTTTTTTGATTTGTTGAAATTTTTTTTTCATATTGTATCACTTCTCTTGATTGTACGATGCAACTTTATATTCACTGTCTAATTAATTTCCCCCATTAGGGAGACATAAAAACAAAAACGTATACTATTTTGCTATGTTGGCGATTCCTGAACATAGAGAGGAGACAATTTTAAAAATTTCTAGTAAATGCCGAAAAAAAGGTATTTAAACTTGTGAATACCGTAATTACAAAATTGTGTACAAATGGTTCAAAATACGGGTAATCGGTATCCCGGTATTACAATCCCTACTGTTTATTAATGTCGCATTTTGAAGCTATTCTAGGGCTCAATTTTAAACCTCGGTCAAGTGACAAGGACTATATATATATATTACATAAACACATATTTGTCAGGCCCCAAGCCTGCTGGTAAAATGAAGAGGACATCATCTCTAAAATAACTTCTTTATTTCGCTTCAAACACATGAAATCCAACATGGCGGCCCTTTGGCGCGCCACCGGGTAGAACAACAGACAACATCTCGGCGAGGAGTCACCAGCTAATCCTTTTCGAATATGCGCTGACGAAGGAGAGCTCTACCTTTAAATAGGCTTACTTACCCACAAATCCCTACACGATAGTAAGGAGTTCGCTCTATTTATTTTCATTTATTACTTACTTATTTTGAAGCTAAACTTTTCAAATCTGACACACACATATATATATATACCTCACACTCCAAACTTCCACACCTTAAACCTTATGAACTATGGAGGACTTCGAACCTCTACAGAATTCACTTGCATCAGCGTCTCTAAATGATGGGCCTCCAGGGGCACCAGGATTCAAACCCATCATTCGACAACGTCGATCGCGAGTTCGCAATCTTGACCACTCGGGTACCGTGGCCACAGAAAAATATATGGGAAAAATATTTGATGGATGTGCAGACCTTAAGACCATGAATAGTAATTAAAAAAAAGAAATTACGTCATTTTTCCAGAAATCACTTGGACCTGTTTGTAAATGACAATAAAAACACGTAAAATATATGGAAAAAATATTTGATGGATGTGCAGACCTTAAGACCATGAATAGTAATTAAAAAAAAAGAAATTACGTCATTTTTCCAGAAATCACTTGGACCTGTTTGTAAATAAAAATAAAAACACGTAAAATTTATAGGATCAGAATTTTATTTCTCCTCGTAAAGTAAAATTCTATTTTTAAACAATTATTATTCATCAGGGACGTCTTAAAACATGGGACAACTGGGCCTAACCCTCGGTGGGCACCTTGTTTCGTTCTCGACTTTGTCTTTATAAGAACATGATCCGGATAATTAATTTTAATTGTTAAATATTATTACCGTACATATTCTTCAAAAACAGGGAATTTCGAACTGCAAGTCAATTTGCAAAAGTGGTAAGACTGCAATATTATGCAATGACCATTGTCCATGTCTAGATCTAGGCCTACTACCTTAAGCAATCATTCAATTTATTTACTCAAAAGGCGGCCATTGGTCGAGCCGATTTGTGCCTAGGTTTTTGAGATTGTGTGTCATGCATATTTGTTTGTATCAAATTACCGCTTGAACGAGTGTTAGTGTGTGTGTGTGACAATGCTTGCTATATGCTGTCTATTTTTAAAGATCTCAGGTAGGGCCTACTTTTATATAAGGGCCTCAAAGAGTCTTAAGACGTCCCTGTTATTCATAGCAATATTTTGCTGAAATGTACGATTAAAATTCAGAGCATATGATTACTAACAGATAACAGAAATACATCAAAATAAAAATCTTAAAAAGAGTTATTTTAACCAAATATACAAAATATCCTGTCTCGAGAGATGTGCACAGCCATCTTATTTCTTTCCTTGAAGAATCATTTTGAATGATGGTTCAATAAAAAAAAAATTGTATATGAAATGTTAATCGTAGCTGACATGACATACTACAAACAATTTGATTTTAATTTGACAGTGACCTATTCGTTATGTCATATAGAAACGTGATAAATACTTTACATGACACTATTCAAAATGAATCGAATTTATCATGACACAGTTGGATCAGTGAAAAATATTGACTGCACAAAAACGGATGTAATTGTTCGGGAACTTTTGTATTGAAAATAAAATTCTTAATTCTTTCATAAGCAAGGGTGAAATCTAAAAGACTCAAATATTTTAAAAAGTTTTTTTGGGAATCAGTGGTGAACACAAGGGGGCTGACCCTCCCCCTCATTGCCCTTGATTTTTTTCCAATTGATTGTAATCCCATGTATATAGTTTTTGCTAATGCCATCTGATCGGCAGTGCCAGCTCGAGAACCACGAAATTCATCGTGGGAAGAGGCTAGTTTCTTATGCCTGGCGTTGGCCCTGATTTCGAGCACCAAGCAGATGACAGAACGGTTTGGCTCCATACCTCCACAAATTTGAGGGAGAACACCCTGGGAGGGGTCAGGAGGCCTGCCACCTCTTTTCCTTTCCCACCAGCCACTCGAGAGGACTTAAGGCTCGATAACTATTTAGAGGACTCCCATGCTTCACGGGTACTATACAATGACAAACATCCATGCCCTTGTCAGGGATTCGAACTTAGAGCCTACGACACAGTAGTCAGCTTCATTAACCACTAGAGTGCCGATTTAAGCTTATTTCAGGCTTTGGGAGCAGAAGATCTACAGACCCCTTGGCACTGGAGGATCAAAAGTTGTAACCAGAAAATCTGGTTAAGTCCAACTTATCCCGTCACAAGCGCCCAACGGATAAATCTGTACTGAACCTCTATACTAGATGGTCGACATGTAAATAGTACTTTATACAGTGGCGTAACGGAGAATATTTAAGGCCCTCATGCAAACTACTTAAATTTTGGCCCCGATGTCGGCTTTTATAAAAGGCTTGGTTTTAGATAAAAGGAAATCGAAATCATCCCACAACTCAGTAAAAATAAATATTTTTGTTTGTGTGTTTGTTTGAAAAGTTAATATAGTATTAAAATAAAAGCCAAAAATGAGTTTTAATATTTTGATCAATTTCGTGTCAATGTGGCTTTAGTCTTATAGTGTCTTTTTTCCATTATCCACATGAAATAACTGTCATGTGTATGCGACCCGCGTGAAATACCTATCATACATTTGCGGGCCAGCGAGAAAAAAGAATGAATACCCCTGTATTGGGGCATGATACGAGAATGGTGAACTTTTTACCTTCACCCACCCCCACTCTCTTGAAAAATTCTTGTGTGCGCCACTGTTGGGAATACAAACGGCAAGAAAATTTCATTAAATATGGTGATCTTAACACACACTGGACACATCGTGCAAGGTGAGTGTTGTTCCTCGTACGCCTAATCACTCTGTGAATGAACTTTTGCAAGGCCAAAAGTATGTAACTGTAGAAGTGGAGTATCTTATTTAGAAAAAAAGGCTCTGTTATTAATCTAATGACGTTCCATCCTTCGTTCGAATGTATTTTAATTGCCGTTTTACGATAAAAAATGCTTAAGCTTTTTTCTGAACTTCCTTTTATTCTACAGTCCATGCGTCGTAGGAATGTGTAATTTTTCCTGTATGGAACCGCTTTATCTGTTCAAATATATTATATATATATATATATATATATATATATATATATATATATATATGTGTGTGTGTGTGTATAAATATAAACATTCTAATAATTATTTCGAGTGTTCCATTCACATCATTTGCAGCAGTTTTTGTCCTAATTATGGAGATCATACACGTTCTGATCACACTATTATATAAAAGAGCAGCACAGATATATTTTATTATGTCATTGATCCATATTTCTCCAACTATATGGGAGCTGCGGTAGCCCAGTGGTCAAGGTATAGGATCATGGCAGGCGTGTCATGAGTTCGAGTGAGCTCAGGTGTCGTTCACGTCACTTAAACATGGTTCAAAATTACGTGTCCGTCGCCAAAAGCCCTCGTGTAGCTGAACAGTGCGACGTTAATATTCACTCTCTCACTCTCTCTCCATCTATATATTGCGTTGCTAATGATATTTAATTTTACTCAAATAAAAAAATGGCACAGTTTAAAAATATTTCAAAGGCAAAATATGCATGATAATAAAGTAAATTTAGACGATCACACGACAAAGATTGCATCTTCTCCAATGAATTTAAAACAAGCTGATGTTAGATTTGTTCTACTTTCAAAATTTAGATAAAATTTAATGTAATTATGTTTTTAAAAGAGAATTTCTACGGTTAATAGATCTCTTGATGGAATAGGAAAATGTATATGATATCGAATTTAATCAAAAGAAAAAAAAAGGTTCTATTGCATAAGTCTTTTAAGATCAGTATTAACTTAACTTGCTACATGTCTCGAACAGATGAAAACATGATAAGTATCTACGAAAGGAAGATTTCAAAATTTGTTTTTGGAAGAATTCAGGAAAATGGCACAGGTGAAGAAGATCGATCAAATTTCTAGCTCTATCACTCATATAAAGTATCTGACATCGATAACTTCATCAAAATACAACGAATTAAATGGGCAGACCTCGTTGTCAGAATGGACGAAGACCACACCACTAAAAAAGTGTCAATGCCCAACCAATTGGTACACGGGGAAAAGGCAGGCGAAATCTAAGATGGATTGATGGTCTAGAAAAAGATACCGTAGTACTGAGAATTAAAAATTAGAGAACATTAGCAGGAAGAAGGCTGGCCTGGAAAACACTTCTTGAGAAGGCCAAGGTACATACACCTTGGGCTGTGGAGCCTCTGAGGAAGGAAGGAATTATATTTCGTGTAATAACTGAGTAAAGATGTTGAAAGGTTAAAATTCTTCAAAAGTTTTACAAAGTAAAGAAACATATACACTCAGGAACATTGAAAATAGCGACCCAAAAAGAAAACATCGGATTGAAATGAAATTTAATACACATAATGACACAGATGAGAGATTCACTTGATCTCAAAAACAAGACAATTAAACGAATACAGGGTGTGCAACGACACAAATACTGGGCAACTTCAATAGCGCGTTGGACCACCCCCAGCTGCAATACATGCCACCACACGGTCCGGCATTAAGTTGATTAGACACCTTATGTTGTCCTGAGGCAGATGGACCCACAAACCTTGAACAGCCAACTCTAAATCATGTACAGACTGACACGATGGCATCTGCCGATTTAGCTGATCCCACACGTGCTCTACAGGGGACAAATCGGGGGAGCGGGCCGGCCATGGAAGAGTCTGAAAATGAAGTAGGGAGTCTTGAGAAACTCTTGCTGTATGCGGACGAGCATTATCTTGCTGGAAAATTGCCCCTGGGAGATCATTTAGGAGAGGTCCTTATGGGGTCGAAGAATATCATCAATGTAACGTTGGCCCGTTAAGGTTCCACGCATCACAATTAAAGTGGACCGTCTATCATAGGCTATGGCTTCTCAGACCATTACACCAGCTGTGCGGGCAGTGTGACGTAGAACAGTGTGGGGGAAATTGTACCGCTCACCAGGGCGCCTCCACACCCGTACACGGTTATCATCTGTCCCCAAAACAAACCGGAATTCATCAGTAAACACAACATTTTGCCAATCTGTGACATTCCACATTGATCTGGCTTGGCACCACTGTAGACGCAGTTGACGATGTTCCGGTGTTAAAGGGAGTGCACGGAAAGGGCGCTTGGATTTAAGATTTGCTTCGGCAAGGTGTCTGGAAATTGTTTGTGAAACAATTGTTACGCATACGTCTACCCGTATCGTTGAACTCCACAAGTGCTTGCCGCACGATCCTTCGATCCTCTCTCCTCGTGGTCTTCCTGGTCACTCCAGACCCGGTTTTCCGCGCGTGGGTATCTTCTCGTGTTCACTGCTCCCAACAATTTCTAACGGCTCACTCCGAACGAGCCACCTGGCCAGCAACACGGCGCGTCGACCAGCCTGCAGTTTTCATCCCGATGATCATGCCTCTCTCAAACTCGCTTAACTGTGAGAAATGTCTTCTAGCACGTTTACCTGGCATGTTTCGCTTACCAAAGTCTTCCTACAATCGGCGGGTAATCGTCACATTTATGAATCTTCGAATTTGCGGTGGCTTATATAGCACCCTCTTCCTGATTGTAGCGCCACCTCGGCGTGTATGAGCATGCGTCTTAGCACAAAACTTGGATCATTTGCATATCACATTACGCTGTACTTATTTGCAAAGTTTCGCAATGGTACTTAACTTCCTTCTTGGGTCGCTATTTTCAATGTTCCTGAGTGTATATACTGTATGCGTACTTTTAAATCAAGTGCTCTTTGTTTACTTATGTACGTTATTATTGTTAATAAATATGTAAGGAAGTTTCAGCAAAAAGCAAACGCTGGCAGCAGCGAAGCGCATGAACTGATTAGCAGCAAACACGTGACAGCATTAATCGTGTGGCTATGATGTCACATGAATTTATAAACTGATTGGTTGGGAACACGGGATTGTCGCTATCAGGTGTTTATGACATCACAGGATTTTAGCCAATTAGATCTGAGTGTTAGAACCGTAAAAAAAATTTGTTTAAATTTTGGGAAATTTTTTCTGTCTGAAAGTTTTCAAGTTCGAACTCTACTCTATGACATTACGTTATGTGTTTTCTAATAAACGATTTCATCAGCCTGGCTCTGCCCGACACAATAATCCACAAATCATAATCAATACGTTTTTTTAATTTTGAACTAAGGGGTCATGGTTGCGAATTCTTTGCCGATCAGTCTTGAGTTCGAGTCCTGATGCCACTGAAGACCCATCATGCAGAGAGGATATTGATACAAGTTAAATTTCATGGCTAAAACTCTTAGATTGGCATGAAGTGGACGACCTGGTCAATCTATTGGCACACAATCAAATCAATAAAAAAATATCAAAATTTCTCCCGAATCAGGAAAGATAGCAGTAGAGAAGAGATGTCAAGTAACAAAAAGTGCGTATTAAATTTTTCTTGTTCTTTTATATGTATTTATTACAATGTATTAATATGTTTCACGTTGTGTGTGTGTGTGTGTTTTATACTGTGAACTCCATGAAAAATATTGTGATACACACAGAGAATTGTCGGTATTTTCCATTAAAAAATGTTTATGAAGTTATTTAAGAAGCTAAAAAGCATTTTAATAATATTTTATTAATGAACGGATTTAGGGAGAATATAATACAGTATTAACTGATCGAGTATTTCTCAAATCATCAGGCGAATTATTTCAAAGTTGAACAAATGTTGCCATTTAATATATATTGAAATTAAATTAAGAAATTTCTTTTCAACGCATGTGAAGTTTAAGCATGCATTTTGTGCGTGTGTGTTTCCTACCTCATAAGAAGTTTGGCTAAGATTTCTAGCATTTCGTAAAAGTTATTAAGGTAACCGACTACGTTCAGAACCGTTATTTTGCAAAAGCGTATAAATGGATAATATTTATAATATTTAGTGTCACTTTTAGATTAGAAAATGTATATAAAATTGTTTTGAAAATAGTATTACAATAAAGAATTATTTAAGTGCAATATTTTGACCAAAAATGAGCATAGAGTGAACCATTTTCAAAATATTCTCCTTTTGTGAAAAATGCTTCTATTATAATAATATTTTGCCTGTATATAGATCAGATTTCTCTACAGAGACTCAACTAAAATTTTTGAAATATATAACTTAGAAGTAGGTTTATCCATGTGTTTTACGACAACAGAGGGGAAAAATTTTAAGAAAAAAACGCCGATAATTATTTCAATGGGTTGTAACTCTGAAAATAATGTGAACTTTTCAAAAATCGTAATTGAGCCTCTGTACAGAAGTCTGAGCTATAAACAGGCAAAATATTATTATAATAGAAGCATTTTTCACTAAAGAAGAACATTTTGAAAAAAGGTTATTTTAAGTTAATTTTTTGCCGAAATATTTTATTTAAATAATTTTTATTGTCAAAATATCCTTAAAACAATTTTATACATGTATTCTAATCTAAGTGACACTAAATATCATGAAAATTATCCATTTATGCGCTTTTTTAAAATCACGGTTCCGAATGTAGTCGGATACCTTAATTACTTTGATACCTATAGTTCATAAAGCACATTTCCATATACATTTTTCTGTGACAAGGAATTCTTTTAAAAGAAATGCAACGTTACAAAAACCAAAATTACACTTTCTTTTCATCAAAGAAATTCGAAAAATCATATATATATATATAATATAATCTTTAAATTCCTTTTTCACTTTAAAGCCTTTTATCTTTTGCTCTCTCTCTCTCTTTCACTTTTTTTTTTTAAAAAAAACCTCTCTACAACTTCCCACAACACGTTCCTCGAATTGTTTCCAAAACCAGGTTAATCCACTGCAATTAAAGTGCATTCCTCGTTTCTTTTTGGGGACAGGAAAGCGTTTCGATTTCGTCAGAGCCCTCTGACGTCATCTGCCGGACTCCATCCGTTTCTTCGGAAGAGTTCCGGGAAATTACTTCTACTTCTTCCCCGGCGACGACCGGAGCCTTTTCTCGGAAAAGGTTTATCGCTCTTTTTGTTGTTGCCAGTATCTACCATTATCAATCGGGAGGTGTCAAAGGAGGCTCTTTTTTTTATTGGTGAATTATCAAGTGTAATACGTGTTCATGGTCTTCTAAGTAAAGATATCCGTATTAACACACGCACACACACACACACACATATATATATATATAGTATAATAAAATAAAAGTGAAGAAGTGTTCTAGAAACTACAGTGCTAATGAAGGAAGAAATTGGAATTCACAAGACACAACAAATGTAGATACAAAAAAGTCTTTGGACTAATAAATATATATGCTTTTCACAGCTATTGTAATATATTAATGATTCATGTTTCTATAGTAGAGAAAAAAGTATATTAACTATATATTTTTATATTGGCACACACAGGAATTTTTCAAGGGAGGGGGAGGTTCAGGGTCGAAAATCTACCATTCTCTTATCATACCTCACAATACGCACATACATAGCGGAGCAAATGACCCGACTTTATGTTTTATGCTTGGATGTGTGAACTATGGATGTTAAAAAGGAAATAAAAATAAAAATTAAATTTATTATAATAAACAAAATAGTAAATTGACCATTTCTATTACAGAAGCAAAAATTAGAATTTTTAATTCATTGCTCATCGTATTTTTTACATATAAGTGTGTCCATTGTACATTTTCTGCAAACATATTTTTTACATTTAAAGCAAATTTTGTTGGTTTTATTTTCTTTACAGTATCCTATTTGACATCTCTTACGTTGATAAGCATCTGTAGTAGACTTAGGTAACGATCCTCTTTCGTATTTTTCTTTGTTTTGGTTGTTCACGGGCTCCTCGAAAATCGGCGCCAAGTTCTACTGCTAGCTTGAATAAAAAATCTTGTCTTGAGAAGTTTTCTCCTGTCGTTTGCTTGTACAAAATCCAGTCGTTTATGCTAGCTAAATCAAGGATATTGAATAAAACTTGGAGATGCCATCTCCAAGACTTAGAACTTAGACTTTTCTTGAAATTATTCTCAGCTATTTTGAATGAACTACTTTACGCAACAGTCTTTGCAGAAACGTGCAACTTACCGACTACAATACAATAAGCAATATAACTCGATAAGCTTATAAAACAAAAAATGCTCTCCGGGTCAAATGACATGTGGTAGATAACAGTATACGACAAGTATTACTCAAAATAAACAAAACAAAACAAAAAAGGTATAATAACTGTAGATTAATTACTTAGAAACACCCTTTAGGAGTCGATTTTCGCAAAATCCCTATTACCTGTATTTGGAAATTTCTACTCAACAAAAGAATTATGCTTGTAAAATTTCAGATGTGTTGGTCTAATACAGGGCAGAACTTTTCCCAGGTACGGATTACTTCTAATTTTTTCAGGGTGTTGCGATCCAACCAGTGGTGCGGGTGTGGCGATTTAAAGAATAGGTCTCTATTATTGACCTTTTTTTTTTTAATTCTCTAACTGACGTCTGTGTTCCGTAAATATGGTTTTTTTTAGTATACGAGTCTTAAGCAGTGGCGTTACGGAGAATATTAGGCCCTCCCCCGCAAAGTCAGGTTTGGAGCCCCAAACTGGATCCTACAAACGGTACATACTTGGTGTCAGTTAGGCCTTGGGCTCTCTAGAATCCTGGACCCTCCAGTGATGCAGGGGTGCACGTTACGCCATTGGTCTTAGGTCTTAGTAAAGGCGGTCACTCCAAAATGTCTTGGTGGTTCACTAATTGATGGCGATCGACTTACTGATTACCCCTAATAGTTGAAAAACGGAATTTCAACACGCTTTTATTAGCTTTACCTGCACGTAACGGAATCTTTGAACTGAACTTTTAGCCACTTCAAAAAAGGTCATATTAATTCGAAATTTTGTACTCTTGTCAAGGTCCGACAATACAATAATTTAACAATTTTGCTCCATTGTCCTAATCAGGATCATTAAGATTAACGATTTCCCATTTCCAGATTTGGGGACTAAAAGATTAAGTTACAACCCTAAAGTGAAAACACTCATGGTTAATACAAGTACAACAAACAAAAAGAAAGTGTTTGTGAAAAAGGGGAGAATGCGTCAGCAATTTCTTAGTTCGATCAACTATATAAAAGCGCGTTTTTTTTAGTTTTTTAATCTATTATTTATTTTTTTCGGTAACACCTGTCTTCCCCATTGAGATGTCGATTTCCGCAAATTCCGTCCTTAAATGTTGCCAAATGAAATGTCTCCAAATGCAGCAACCCTTTTCTAAACATAAGAGGGAACTTACTTGAAGAACAAAACCTTCCTTTTATAAGCAAAAGGGTTTTAGATAAAAAAAATTCATCTAGATATATATTATAAATGCGAAAGTTTGTGAGGATGTTTGGGAGTCTTTCATGGAAAAACAACTGAATGGATTTTAATGAAACTTTACAGTAATATAGCTTATATATCAGAATAACACATAGGCTATAATTTATAGCATAGACTATAATTTATAAAGATATTGTGAGAATTGTCCAAAATATAACGATATTTTTCAAGTAAGTAGGAAAAAATTCTGCCATCTACAAGCAATTCTGGCTTGCGCTGCAAAAAAGCCCACGTCAGCATATATCTATCTTTTGTTTGTGAAAGAACTCTTTGTTTTGGCTACGCAGGGCACTCGCTTCTAATTAATTCCTGTAAAAAGCATAATCCCTAATTTTTTTTATTTCAGAATAAAACTAAGTTTTGAAGGGAGAGGTTGTTATAAATCTCACTTTATTTTAATGTTTTTTTGTGATTTTATTAAGCACATTTGGTAGTAAAAAATTGATATTTTTTCAAAATAAATGCTTTTATTGCTTCTGGTACTTACAGTAGATAAACTTTGTCTTTCACACTACATCATTTGGACATATTTGCATAGTTTGTTTGTGGTTAGTAGTTGATTATAACGCTATAATTTTTTAATTGAATAGGCGGATATTGCATTTTTAAGTATAAAAATAATTATAACTACTGTACTGTATTCTTTGGAGTGAGTGAATATTAACGTCGCACTGTTCAGCTACACGAGGACTTTTGGCAACGGACCACGTAATTTTGAACCATGGTCAAGTGACGTGGACGACACCTGAGCTGGTACCCCCTTCTCCTAACTACCACACCACACCAATTTAGAAGGAATATTCTACCAATACTTAGCAGGAATATTCTTTGAAATCCACTCTTCCAAGATATATGGCAGCACGGGTTCTATGATGAGTATGTTATTTTTGCTGAGAAGAGATCAGCTTAGGGAGGTATTTTCAAAAATTGACCCTCAAGAGTGTTACGGGGAATTATAAACATAAAAAAATCCTTTTTATCAGCTATTAGATCTACATGCTTAAAATTTAATAAAGGTGTTTTTCTTTCTTTCTTTCTTTTTGTTTAGCTAAGATATA
The DNA here is from genome assembly GCA_019973935.1 of Trichonephila clavipes. Taxonomy (NCBI): domain Eukaryota; kingdom Metazoa; phylum Arthropoda; class Arachnida; order Araneae; family Nephilidae; genus Trichonephila; species Trichonephila clavipes. Next base: position 49,655 of record BMAU01021429.1, read on the forward strand.
AAAAAGCTTTTTTTGTTTAATTTGCAATTCACGTAAAATTAACTCATTAAAAACTTCTTTATCCTTCAATCTGTGTTGTTTAATTTTTCAGTTCACCCGTGCGAAGAACGGGTATACCAGCTAGTTTAAAATAAATTTGAAAATTATTTTTTGCGGAAATACGCTTACAGCTCTTTGGAAACATCAATGAAGTTCCCTGCAAAATTTTGGAAGGATACGATCAATGGTGTAAATTTGTATAAGTCCCAAACAAATATAAAACTACTCAAAATTATATACAGTGAAATACATTTAACGCTCAAGATGAAATATCGATCAACACGAAATAATACAACGGTCCCGACAAGCTCCAATGTCTCTTTATGCAGTTTTTTTAACCTGAAAGGAAATCGGATAACACGACAAGATTTCCTTTCTGGGAATGAGCAAAATGAGGAAAACACCAGATTTATAAGTGCCTGGTAAAATTTCTGTATTATTGGACTGTTCTATTGCATCATCGGTAGAATTCGTTGCAGTAGATGGTGACAAAGCGTGTACAGTCCTAATAATGACAGACAAAGACATTTTGGAGTTTGATGAAAGCTCAAAAAATATCATTGATGACGGTAAAAATGAAATGAAGAATGCAGCTTCTGTTCAAACGTTATCCGGAATAAGGAGCATTATTAAAAGTATGTTCAATTGCTTAGATACACTTTTTAAAGATGAAATGAATAACAAAATCAACAACATCGAATCATTTGTTGACAATTTGATGCTAAAAAAGACAATGCAAAGAAAAATATCAGATTATTTTTTAAAAATTTAATAAACGTTTTTTCTTTCTTTTTCTTCAAAATACTTGAAAACATTCATAATTTTTTTTTTGAAAAACTTCAAAATTTTGTATTAAATTTCATTAAGCTCTTGTGAAAGTTTTTGTTTCATTGATTTTTATTTAACGTATGTGCATATACATACATATCTATGTATATCAAATGTACTCTAATAAACTCAATTTTGTTGAATATATGCTTTTTTGTGGCAATATCTTTCAACACGAAATTCTTTTAACTAGAAGAAATAATTCAATCCTTTCAGTTTCGTGTTAAGCAATTTTCTCTGAGTGAAAGATATTACGCGAAAGTGTATAGAAATCTCTTACTCATTTGACATGGAAGTTTTCTGTGTGTGCTTGAACCTTGCGTTTCACTTCAATCTTTCCTTTTTTTTACTTAAAGTAAGAAAAGTTAGTCTTCCGAAGCATTATGAAGAAAATTACTTTTATACTGAAATGAATCAGATATAAAGCTAAAAAAGCGGTTGATACAGGTTGATTTGGTGAAATCTGATTTTCTTGCTATTAAAGAAAAGAACTGGAGATCAAAGATCCTTTAGAAGTTGTTAAGGAAAAATCTTTAGAGGAAAGCACACTGGCTTATAAGTTGGCTTTTTAGTGAATGAATGACAGCTGTATAAGAAATACAGATAATGGAATTATTTAAGTTTTAATGTCTAAGGACCTATCTACCTTTAGACATTGCATCTTAAAATCCGTTATTGTTGAACCTCCGCCCCCCATCTCCTTGTGGTAATGCATGCTTGTCAGTGGCGTAACGGAGAACATTTGGGGCCCCTTGCAAAGTCAAGTTTTGGGCCCTCAAGTTGGATTTTACAAAGGGTAGGTAGTACTTGGCAGTAATCAGGATTTGAGCCCCTTAGAACCCTGCCCCCCTCCGCAATGCGGGGGTGTACATTACGCCACTGATGCTTGTATACGTTTATGTAAAGGGTGTTACATAAAGTCTCTTTATTTAGCGATACTTCCTACTAGGCTAAATTGTTGCCTTAGACAACCTTATTAGGTGTCTAAATATAGCTACCTATTCGGTTGGCAAAAGGTTCGATGGCCAAGGAGGGAGAATTTCAACAACACAGACAAGGAACCCCCCAAGAAGAGGTGCCATGAAGGATAATGAAATCGGCAGCTGATGATGGTTGAACCCTTCTACAGGATGTATCAGCACAGTGGTCACAAATTTAGGACAGATAGAATAAACTTAGACGATGGGAAATCCACAGGAATGCATGGTAGCAAACGCTTTCCTGTCGCGGCCGAGACGGCACAAAACGCAAGAAAGGCAGGACACGAATAAGAGGAGAAGGCATGTTTATTATCCTTAGAACAACAAAAAATTAAGAAAAAAGAACATTAATGGGACAAAAGGGATGCATATCGGGGAATAGGGGTGCTTTAGTATGCAGAATCTGCTAGACCAGAAGTTCCCAAACTTTTTTGTCTCATAGACCCCTTGCTATGTTTTTCGGTTTCGGGTAGACCCCTACTTACCTAATATTGAATTTTTGCAAATTTATCAACTTAAATGTCTTTTTGACAGCTGATAATACTATTTACTTTAAAAGAATTGAATTTCTATCTGTAGTGAAGTATAGCGTTTTAACTTAAGAAATACATGTCAATGAATTAAATTAATACATAAAATAACTGAACAACAAGTAAATGCTTTTAATGAGAGGGATGAATCTGGTGCTTCAATAACAAACTTTCAACATTTAATATCACAACCTAATCAGGTTTAACTCTAAATCTCTTGTAGCAAGTGTCCAGTTTTAAGATTTTCGTTCGGGCCTATTCTGATCAGTTCCTATTGTAATGTGACATTTTTTTTTCAATGTGACTATATGAACTCATTGTCTACTGTGGTATTACTATAAAAAACAATCCCAAACCTAGTTTCAAAATCTAAGAAAGGGGCATGAAAATGTTGAAAATAGATTAAAATGTCCTGACAGATTGTCTGTGACAAATTGAGAAAATTCGTGACGTCTAATATTATACTTCTTTATCTTAATCATGGAAAGAAAAGCTGAAATAGTCCTTGTCTTGATAAAATTTATGATGTCGCCTAGAAATTACAAATTAACCTCACTAAATTTAGTAAATAAAACAGTTAAATTGGTGAATTTTGGTTTTTCCACTAGATGAAATATTTTTTAAAGATTCAAGTCACGACCTGGGTTAATGAGAGCCACTATCAAAGACCCCCGTTTACACCTCATGGACCCCCAAATTATTTTTTTTCTGGTGTGGACCCCTTGTAGGTCGTCATAGACCCCTGGAGGTCTATATAGACCACTTTGAGAATCACTGCGCTAGACGGTCATTTGGGAAATCCCGACAAGAATAGCAATATTCCGCACCTGGTACCGGGATTGTTCTATATTATGTCCAGTACAGTCTCCTTATACACTCTATAACAACAACAACAAAACTGACGCACCAAGAACGAGTTGTCCGATAGAAACAAAAATTGGTGGGTAGAAAGATTACGTATGGAATAAAAAATGATTAAAATTTCAGAAAAATTGAATGATTTTTTTCATATTTACATAGAAAGTGAGTGAGTGAATATTAACGTTGCACTTTTCAGCTACTCGAGGGCTTATGGTGACGGACCGCGTAATTTTGATCCATGGTCAAGTGATGTGGACGACACCTGATCTGGCACCCCCTCTCCTAACTACCACACCACACCAACGGGAGGACGTTTAAGCTCTCGACAGATTTAACGAGCATCGCTGCCCTACACGGCGGGTCTTTAGTGGTACTGGCCTCGAACTCATGACGTGCCTGCCATATCCAATACTTTTGACCACTCGGCTACCACAGCACAAATTTACATAGTAACGAGCTCAGTAAGGAGTTGACTCACCTCTAGCCTAGATGGCAGCTGCCACACGACGTGACATAGAGTGATAAAGCACTCTGATGGTCTCCTGTGGTATTTCTTGCCAAATTTGCACCAATTCTCGGGGCAGGTCATCAACATTCCCTGGTAGATGCAGTCGACTTCCCATCATATCCCAGACATGCTCGATTGGAGAGGGATCTGGCGATCTGGATGGCCAAGGAAGTGTTTTAAAAGCTGTAAGATAGTTCATAACAACACGTGTGGTATGTGGTTTGGCATTACCTTACTAAAAATAAGGAAAGGGATCTGCAAAAGGAACGGTAGCAAAACAGTTCTTAGGATGCCGTCGACGTACCGATGTGCTGTAAGTGTGCCTCTAATGACAACCAAAGGGGTCCAGCTTTAAAAGAAGTGGCACCCCAAACCATAACTCCTTGTTGAGGGCCTGTGTGGCATGCAATAGTGAAAGCAGGATCGGCACACTTCCCTGGCCTTCTCCAGAACGTCTTTGATGATCGTCAGGACACAGATGGAAGCGGGATTCGTCACTAAACACTATACGTCCCCTGTCAGCCTGATCCCAACCTGATCAATTCAAGCACCACTGTAATCTAGCTCAACAGTGTCCAGGCGTGAATGGCAGGGGGCGTAGCGGTTGGAACGAGCATAAATTTCTCTCTATCAGCCGTCTGTGATTGTTCATGGGGGACACTCGAATGCGGGTCGTACGTCTGATGGTTGATAACGATGAATCAAGCACTGTTACAGCTGATCTGACAGTCAATCTGTCCTCCCGATCTGCTGCGACCCTAGGTCGGTCGCTACCATCATGACGCTGAAATCTGTCACTGCCCACCCATTCTTGCCAGCATCATCTAATGGCCACATCACTTCGACCCATATGACGAGCAATTCTCCTATTTACCCAACCTTTCTCTTTCAGCCCATTGATACGGCCTCTTTTAAACTCTGACAGCTGCTCGTAATGAGCTCGAATTCTGCGGCGAGGCATTTTTTCAGTTATTCAAAGGTATCCTAAATCTCAATGCAACAGAAATTTTCCCCATCAGATTGAGAATCGCTTCTTATAGACACCTGCTGAGTGCACAGTTCCGATGCGCTGTAGTTCCCGCTATTCATTCGTTAGACACCAAATTTTAATCATTTGCATGTTTGGTGCAGATGGCTTGCATACGAAATTTCATTACAATCGGACAACTCCTTCTTGAGCATCATTTTTTTTGTTATAGAGTGTAGTTTGGCTTTCTTACTCTTCGCTCACGTTCCTATGTGTCCACGATGAAGGATCCGCTGCCAGACAATCTCTGGTGCAAGTGTGAAAAGAAGGCGTTGCTGGGATTTTGCCTCTTGGGCTAACGTTTGGCGTGCAACCGTTGTACGGCGCGTCCATAGCAATCGGTGGCTCCATATGTCAGGTGCATATCAGCGAGCTCAGCGTTCGTGTAGTGCTCCATCCGACTACCTCTTTGTCGGCAGGCGAAATAATGCTTCACAGCGAGCGTGGCAGCAAAAACGGCGAGTGAGCACGCATCATCATCTGATGCTTCGGCTTACGTAGCGCCCTCTATCGCGTATGCCAACTAAAGACTTCTCAGCATTTTTGCTGTACTAAGAATTATAAAAATGTTTCCTCTTATTCTTGTCCTGTCTTTCTCGTGTTTTGTGTCTTCACTACCGCGCGAAGAAAGCGGTTTCGACCATGCCAGTGTGATTTCCCATCATCTATGGCAGGGGAGGGTATTAAGTCGATCTCGGTTGACCTCTGGACCACCAAGACATTTTGACCTGATGATTAGCAGTTAGTAATTTTTTCCGAAATATATTCAAGATTGGCTTACAGTATGCAGTTTAAGTCTTCTACAGACTATAATTATAAGCCCTAGATTTAGATGAAAATGTTTTATTTTTTAATGCATTTTGAATTGTTTTGTAACAAATGCATCATTCGATATTATTTTATAACATTTGTGACTATTATTATTGTTTGTATCTTTCGTTTTACTTTAAACGCGTCTTAAAAGTGTAAGTTTATTTTATTGTAGTTATGCAGGTAAGTACATATTCCTTACTAAATTGTAGACCTATTTCTTAGTTCACAACACCTACGCCACCAGGTCGACCGCAACGTCTTGAAAAAATTAAAAGTTGCCTGTAACCTGGAAAAGTATGCCCACCCCTGATCTACCTGTCCAGAAAGCCTGTAATCGCTGTACTGATACACCCTGTATAGGCAGTTTGTAAAGAAGATTCCCTGCAGAATTCTACATTTTAGGCTTCTTTGGAGAAGGTGAGCCTCTATGCCTCCCCACATTGCTCATTTCTTTGGTCTCATACTTACAAGGTGACCCAACAAATCGTCCTCGGCTTTTTCCAAAAGAAATCAACATCTCTCTTGACTCTGAAATGTAGTCGTGGAACTCGCATGTTGACACCTTCAACATCTTCAGTTAATTAAAAATTTTCCACACACTGCCATAACTAAGATTAACTTCATTCAGGATTACTTGACACTTCTATCTAATGGGATCAAGTCCTCCACTTTCTTCACTCCATAGCATTGTCCTTCATCGATGCTGCTTGGATCGTCTGTGAAAAACATGCGGCTCCTTTTCAAATTCCTCTTCTATCTCAAATCTGCGTCATGTGACAGTCTATCATTTCCATAAATAGCTTTCCTTTCAACCTGGACTTGCCAGTCAATGTCACTTTTCAATAGAAGGAACTTAATCATCACGAGTCTCTAACTTCCCCATAATGAGGACTACTTATGGTAGTGATTCTCAACCACTGTGCCGCGGCACTTTTGTGTGTCACCAATTTTTTTAAAAATTATTAATTATACTCTGAGAAAATAAACGATAAAAAACCCACCTGGAACCGAATCATTTTGCCGTTTTATAGAAATAAAGTATTCACAAAATTGCTATCGACTGTTTGGCAACACTAGATGAGAGAGTTACTCCAGTAGCACTTGTGTGTGCAACGTAATAATTAAAACTTTACGCATGCGTGATACCCTTTCGCAAGTTTAAAAATTTATTTTATTGCTTTCAATAACATCGCTCTTGAGGCGAATAAGATTATGAACGACGAACCTCGCAATTTCGAACCATGGGCAGGTTACGAGGATGACACCTGAACTGGCACCTTCTCTCCAATTTACCAAAAACAACCAATGGGAAAACTTTGAACCTCCATAGATTTAACGTGCATCAGCCTCTTCTACATGGTTTCTCTTCAGTGCAGTGGCATAATGAAAAATATTAGGGCCCCACATCAAAGTCAGGGTTTGGGCCCCAAGCCGGAGTACGTTGCACCACTGCTTCAGTGGCACTAGGTTTTGAGTGAGTGAGTGAATATTAACGTCGCACTGTTAAGCTACACGAGGGTTTTTGGTGACGGACCTCGTAATTTTGAACCATCGTCAAGTGACGAGGACGACACCTGAGCTGGCACCCATTCCCCTAACTACCACACTAGACCAACGGGAGGACGTTTGACCTGTCGTTTAAGATTTAACGTGCATCGCTTCCCTACACGGCCGGTCTTCAGTGGTACTAGGCTCGAGCTCCTGACACGCCAGCCACGAGTCCATCAGCTTGACCACTTGGCAACCGGGGCACTAGATTTTGAACCCGTGACTCTACAACGCTTGCCATAACCACTCGGCTACTGCGGCTAACGGAAGTTTGAAGAACAAGATATATAAGTGAGTGAATATTATGACACGAGAGCTACTGGCGATAGACCTCGGAATTTTGAATCATGGTCAAATGACGAGGATGGCACCTGAGCTGGTACCATCCTCTCATAACTTCCACACCACACCAGAGAGAGGACGTTTGACAGATTTAACGTGCATCACCCCCTACACGGCGTGTCTTCAACGGTACTAAGCTCGAACTCATGACACACCGACCGCGAGTCCATTACCTTGACCACTAGGCTACCGTGGCCACACGATATATATGAGATGTCAAATGATAATAATGCAAAATGTAATGTTCTTGTGCCCACTTTTTTGTAAATCTGGTCATTAAACGTAAATTTAATACTGACACTTGTTAAAAGGATGAATCTTTCTTTTATTTTCGTAGTTAGTTGTAAAACCCTTTACCACATTCAGTGTAGCTGCTTTCTTTTCGACCGTTTGAGATTCTGATTGCTTAATCTTTGTTTACATTCAGTCAATCTGTCAATAATATTTGACAATATAATTGAACAATGTCAGTTTTAATTATGTCAGTGTAATACTTTTTCAAGCTGTACTGTCAGTCACTCGGCATTTTAACGTAAGCCTACGCAATCGTTTCAGAAACCAAATGACACACTTACGAAAAAGTAACTGTTGACTAGGAGTCATACTCACACGGTTTTTACAAAATGAAAAAGATATGGAATTTGATTTGTGTGTGTGTGTGTGTGATTATGATAAGTCATTTTATAAATAAATAAATAAATGAAGCAAAAGGAATGCGTTAAATTTTAAAAAGAATGCTTTCAAGTACAGTGAAATAAGTTTATCAAGAAAATGATTAAGACGAAATACCTCCATAAGAACTATATAACGAAACTTTATTCCGAATTTTTCTATACAGCGAACTTTTTCCTGGAACCAAGAACATTTCACGATTTTCTTCGTAAAATAACCTCTCTATAGCGAAGAGTGCATTTTCTATGTAACGAATTTTTTCTCTTGTGATTCAATTAATGTTCTTCCTTTTTGTAAAGTATTTCTGAAAAAATTTCAAACTATTCTCTCTTTCACACATTTTATGGTGGCCATAAATTTTGAACTGGTTTTATTAGATCCGAACTTGTCGAGAGCAATAGAGTTCTGGACGTTTCATCCAAGAAGTGCAACCTGTAACCCCCATTGCCCAGTTCACTAGAAACCTTCGATAACCTTTTTCATCTCCAGTGGAGTTGTCCCGTGTCCCCGTGTTCTAGTTATAAAATAATGTATGTTTAATATTAATTGTATGCTTTAAATAATAAAATGTCCTTAAAGTTCATTCATTTTAGGATAAAATTATTTTCTTAACATTGAAAGTACAGTGAATTAATTCTTCGACATTCTTTTTTCGTATTTTCCTTGCAGTTTTTCTTTCTTTCTTTTTTTTTGAGGATAAGATATATAAAATCAACATATATTAATTAAAAAAAGGTGTGAATGATTACTTTTTTTAATAGATAGTGTTTATGAATTTGAAATTTGTTTTATAAGTTTATAAAGTATATTAAAAGATGAACCTCTATATAACGAATTTTTTTCCGGGATTTGGCGACTTCGTTATATAGAGATCCGCTGTTAAGGTGTCCGACTACGTTCGAAACCATGATTTTGCAAAAGCACACAAACGAACATTTCTTTTAATATTGAGTGTCTCTTAGATTAGAATACATGTATAAAATTGCTTAAGAATATTGTTATAATAAAAATTATTAAAATGCAATATTTTGGTAAAAAAAAAATAAACTTAATTACCAATTATTAAAACATTCTCCTTTTATGAAGAATGTTTCTATATTTTTTTCATATATACACTTGCCAGAAAAAGTCTGCGTACAAGCACATTGCATATATGCAAGAATGAAAAAAATCATATTTTAAGAATGATAGTAATTTCATAATGTATTTATTTTATTCCTTACACAATTGAGTAACTTTTCATAATAATTTATGATATATAACACACGTTGTGTTAAAAAAATAATAATCAAAATGAAAAATAACGCAAATGGCTACAAGAAAAAGTTTGCGTACAAAAATTAATATAATGAAACCTGCAAATGAAACTTTAATTTACTTTTTAACACGTGTTCAGTTTTGTTAGACAAACTTTAAAAATATTGTGCATTTTGTAGATTTTTGGAAAGTAAATTGTGTTAAATCCCAATGGATTTAAAAGGAAAAGAGATTACTCCTGAAAAAAAAAGATTATCATAAAACTTAAGAATGAATGCAAAAATCTTCGGGAAATTGGCAAGACTGTGGGTAAAACACATTCATCTATCCAAAGAGTGATCAATAATTACACTTCGTCGAAATCTATAATCTCAAAGCCACATTCTGGACGTCCATCTAAGCTGACTCTCCGTGAAAAGAGGTATGTCTTCAAGTCCATATGTCTGAATCCACGACTAAGTGCATCTCAGATTGCGAATGACATTAGAGAGAGATTTAAAAAACTTTTCATGAAGATACATACCATAAGAAAAATATTGAAAAAGGCTGGTTATCATGGCCGTGTAGCTCATAAGAAACTCCACATATCAGCTGTGAACAGGCAAAAGCGTTTAGATTTCGCTAATGAGCATGTAAATAAGCCTCCACAATTTTGGGAAAAAGTACTATTCTCTGATGAGAGCAAGTTTTGCATATTTGGCATAAAAGGGCGTAAGCTGGTGTTGCGAAAACAAGGTACAGCTCTTGAGAAGGAGAATCTTGTGCCTAAAGTTAAGCATGGTGGAGATGGTGTGATGGTCTGGGGGTGCAGGGCAGCCAATGTCGTGGGTCGTCTGACCTTTATAGACTCGACATTAAATCATATGGGGTATATTAACATATTAAAAGAAAATTTGAAGCAGGGCGAACAGGATTTGAACCTTGGAGATGACTTTTGGTTACAGCAGGATAATGATCCTAAGCACACTGCCCATAATGTTGAGCTCTGGCTTCTCTACAATATCAAAAATCAGTTGCGTTCTCCTCCACAATCGCCGGATTTAAACCCAATTGAGCATTTATGGAACTTATTGGAGAGAAAAATTGGCCAACACCCCATTACATCAAAATAAATGTTGAAAAGAGTGATCGTCACAGAATGGAATACCATTTCTTCTGAGGAGACATCCAAACTCGTCCAATCTATGCCCAAACGATTGACGGAGGTTCTGAGACGTAAGTGTTATCCTACCAGCTATTAAAGTTTAGTTGGCAGCTAGGGTCAAGTATTTTTTAATGACTTTTTTTAGTTGTACGCAAACTTTTTCTGGTAGCCATTTGCGTTATTTTTCATTTTGATTATTATTTTTTTAACACAACGTGTGTTATATATCATAAATTATTATGAAAAGTTACTCAATTGTGTAAGGAATAAAATAAATACGTTATGAAATTACTATCATTCTTAAAGTATGATTTTTTCATTCTTGCATATTTGCAATGTGCTCGTACGCAGACTTTTTTTGGCAAGTGTATAGCTAAGACTGCTCCAGAGAGCATGAACTAGGATTTTTGAAAGATTCACATTACTTTCAGAATGATTAAAAATTGAAATAATTATCGGTTTATTTTTGTTAAAATTTCTCCTCTCCGATATACTAAAATGTGGATAAATCCACTCCTAAGTTATGTAGTTCCAAGATTCTTGTTTAGGCTCTGTACATGGATCTGAGCTATATACAGGCAAAATATTATTATTATAGAAGCATTTTACACAAAAGTAGAATGTTTTGAAAATAGGCAATTCTAAGTTCATTTTTTACCAAAATGTTGCATTTAAATAATTTCTTATTGTAAAAATAGTTTTAAAACAATTTTATATGTGTATTTTAATCTAAGGGGTACTAAATATTAAAAAAATATTTGTTGGAGCGCTTTTGTAAAATCATGGTTTCGAATATAGTCGGATACCTTAAGAAGTGTTGGAAAGCTAAAATCTTATTTTTTTGACAATTTGAGAATTTTACATTTTCAAATTGTATAGGTTTTAATCTTTCTAAAATTACCTTACTTTAACCTCTAGGGTAATAAGAAGCCATTAAAATCTATTTTTAAATAAGCGTTGAAATTGGGTCACGTCCATTTGAAGGGCGAAAAATGTAAACAAAGTACTTCATTTTTGCTTAAAAGTTGAACGTCTGATATAAACCAAAACATGTACCTTTTATTGTAAAATTGAGTCTTTTATTTTTTTTATTTCCTAGAGCTTATTAGAAGTCTCAAATGTATACATTAAAATTAATTTATCTCAAAATGTAAATTCTGATGTTCGATGTATTTTTTCTGAGAAACTACTGTTCACAGGTATTTAAATTTTTTATGATATATTTATAATGATGGCTAACATACACTATAATGAGCATTTTGTAAAAAACTTAAAAATTTACTTTTTGCAAATTTTGTTATGTGAAAAATGAGTTAAATTTCACTATGTTTGATAAAGTATTTTATAAATTATGAAAAATTCAAAATTATAGCTAAAAGCTCATTTCAGTACAATGAGAAATGTGTACTTTAATTGTATGAAAAATTTCAAACATGTTCATATGACATATTTTGAGAAAAGGTAGATCAAAAACATCCAATTTAACATTGTCGGTATAGAGAGGTTACCTACTCCTCTTAACACGAACTAATACAATGATCCTGACAAACTACTCTGCATTTTCCTGCATTTTTTTCTCTTAACATGAAAAGATTTCTCTTCCAGGGAAAGAAAGTTTCTGTACTATAGGACTGTCCAACTGTCTCATCGGAAGAATTCGTTGCATTAGAGGAGGATAATGTGTGTATATAGCTCAATTATGGCAGACAAAAGCATTTTGGTGTTTGTTCAAGGCTCAAAAAACATTACTGATCCAGATTCCGACGACGAGAATGAAAGGAATAATACAGCTTCTGTTCTTGCGTTATCCGAAATAAGGAGCATCATGAGGAGTATGCAGAATAATTATATTTAGATGCACATTCCACTTGTGAAATGAATTAAAAACAAGTAATATAAACAAATTTTTTTACGTCAATTCCTACTTAGATCAAAAAAGAAAAATTTTATTTTAGCTACTTTTCATTAAATGGTTACAATTAATATAAATATGTATATACATAGGACAGAATCACAACATTAAGTGGTAAGTGATTTTTATTAAAGATCATTAAAGTATCGCATTGTCATCCAAAACAATTGTGTATACAAAATTTCAGTTCAACCGAATTCTTTAAAACGTGAGAAAATAACCTTTTAAAGTTTTGACACATGTCACCAAAGATGATGCCAATGTGGCTGTATTTGTAATTTCTTAAATTAGTTTTAATCAAAATTAATTTTTTATTAATTATAATTAAATTATTGTATTATCATCCAAAATAATCATGTACATATAATTTCAGTTCAATTGGACGCTTTAAAATGTATTTTATGAACGATTGAAAATTCCACCAAGATAAATAAATAAATATATAGAGAGTGTGAGCTAATAGTGTAGGAATTGAAAAAAATGTACGACATCGAACAATTTTTTGACAATTTGATGTTACAAAAAAAGATAATCTAAAGAAAAATAAAGGATTATTTTCCAAAAACTGTGTGTTAAAAATATTTTGTTTTCCAGAAAGCTTGAAAATGTGTTGTATTAAATTTCTTTAAATTCTTGTGAATGTTTCTATTTCATTGATTTTTATTAAATGCATGTATACACATCTATGGAAAAATCAAATGTACTCAAATAAACTTAATTTTGTTGATTTTTTTTTTTGCAATATCCTGTAACACGAAATTTTTTTAACTCGAAAAAATATTTCAGTCCCTTCAGTTTCGTGTTAAACGATTTTCACTGTAGATTCAGTTTTAATTTTCCAATATTTGATGTATCCCAATTTTCGAAATAAAATTTGTACAGTAACATCTCTTCAAAAGTGTAGAAAAAATGACTATAAGAAAATTATATGAAGAGAAATATATCTTAAAACACACAGAATTTTTTCTATCGCATATAAGTAGAAATTGTACATTTTTTTTAAGTTACAGAATTCGGGGGGAAAATGCATAGATATATTATTAATAAAAGGAATTAAAAATAGTAAGTCTTAACATACATCTGGCAAATATTTAATGAATTATTTACGAAAAAAAAGAGAGAGAAAACCGAATCCTTTTTTTTATGGCTTAGCTATAAATAACACAGAAAATAAGAGTACGCATTATACCATCGACCAACGTCCTATCAAAAAACGTCACCAAATGCCGTGATATCCAGTAAATAATGAAATTCTTTCCTGATCACGCTCAAATACAACAATCTTATTCCCGCATGGTCAAAAATAGTCTGTGATGGTCTGCACCAAATGATCTCTCAAAGTGACGTCTCAACGGTCATGGAGTTTCGCTTGGGAAAGTATCCGGGGCCGGACACGCCGACGCTTATGTTCTAAGGCAAGTCAACCTTTTACCTTCCTTTATTCAGCCGATAGAGAAGTGGTCGGCGTAGTTCCCACCCCAATCTCAGGCTTCAAACTCCACCGCATGAGGAGTGACTAGGACCAATAGCCGAATAGTAATCCTCACTACGTCCAAACATAAATGATTTTACCCAACGTGTCGCTTTTGGGAGCGTGACGTGTTCCACCTATAAGTAGACTGCCAAATTAGAAAACCAGAGATTCTCGATACGCTACGAAGCTTCACAGACGCTAGGGAGACACTTCTACAAGTTTCAACACTCTATGACACCCCAACACATTCCAACGGAGTCTCTTTGTGATTGACTTAAAATTATCTTGGACTCTGTTGCACTTACTGTGACCTATTAAGGCTCACACCCAGTGGCGTAATGGGGAAAACATTTGGGCCCCCCTGCAAAGTCTGCTTTTGCGCCCCTAAGTTGGATTTTACAAAGGGAAGGTACTTGGCGCCAATCAGGCTTTAGGCCCCCTAGAACCCTGGCCCCCCTCGCAAGGCGAGGGTTGCGGGGGTGTACGTTACGCCACTGCTCACTCCTACGAGAATCCCAATGTCGTGCTACCGCAGCCTTTCACAGGAGTGACCCGGTGTTAACAGCGACCTCAACAACGCTGCTCCTTAGCTGTGCCGTATACGCTGGGGGTCTTTGGGAAACTGGGTTTTAATAAACCCTCCATCCCATATCTAATTATAGCTGTGCCGTAGCACAACCCTCCTTTTTTTAACCGTTCCCGCGCATGTTAAAGCACAATATTCTAAATTGCTCATGCTTGAAAATAATATTGTTTATTATTTGAAATATTATTTCTTCCCTACATTGTCATGAAAAATAATTAAAATTTGAGATCTGTTTTTTTCGGAGAACACAGTGAGGCATAACGGTAAAGGAAGAAACATTGAGGATCTACTCGACAGAATTTAAATTCGTTCTTATACGAATTTATGTGGCATTGTCTACGTGAGGAAGATACATTTGTCGGGATTTTGATGCAGTTACAGTGCTTTTGCTACATGAATAATGTTGTTGTTGTCGTTTTAAATCCCTTATAGAAGAAAAGTCTACACCAAGTCCATTTGACCATTCCGCATAAGAATGTCGCAAACCAGGTTTTGATCTCTAAATAACTGTTCCATGGAAATGCTCCAGCGGTTCAGAAGATGAATAGGAGAAGCTGGGAGAGACGGGTAAAAAAGACTTTACCCCTCCCCCTGTACAAAGATCATACCACGTAGGCGACCGCTTCTAAAGCCCGCGAAGGCCGTCTGAAGAGTCCCGGATCTCCTGCACTATAGAGATAGACCAGGACTCTTAGCTCCAGGACCATTGGTGAGCTGGAGGGTTTCACCAAGTCAGATTCATAGAGAGAGAGAGAGAGAGAGAGAGAAGTTGTTATATCTGCTAGGTCAATCAGGGGTTCATATCATTTTAGGTTTCGGTGGTTCAGTGTGTGTTGTAATTCTTCAATCAATTCATTTCATTAGAATAATTGACGACTCAATTTCTGTTCAGTAAATCCACAATTGTAAAAGGTTAATTTAAGTTCAATGACAAATGAAGTGCAACTGTACTCCTTCACGTACAGATCTCTAATCAAAACAAAGGTTTTTATATATATATAAGCAGCACCCTTTATACTGAGGGAGTTCTACCAATATATATTTCATTTATTTCAAATGTGCATGCATTTACATATATGTATATATTTGCATTATATAATTCTTTTAAATCTTTATCGAGTTATTTGCCAGGATGATGATACAGGAGTACGCACGGGAATTTGTTTCACGCATATGCTGTAAAAATAACACCATTTGGCAACCTTTTATGCTTTGGCGATGCCTTTTGATTTGACAGAATGTTGGACGGTAAAATACGTAAATACCTAAAATAGTAATATTAATTACAGTTGAATCTTTTTTTGTGCGGTAGATAGGGGCCGCATAAAAAAAATCGCACAAAAATATTCAAGGATTTCATAAATTTTTACATGTAACAAACAAATTCGTGGAAATATTACAAAACACCTTTTTATGCGGTGGATAGGGACCGCATAAAAAAGTCGCATTTATAAAATACGGCAATTATTTACGAAATTTATATGTAAGAGTACTTCCATAACAAAATAAACAATTAAATATTACACATAGAAACATTTTAAAAACATATAGTTTCTCATTGTATATACGGATAAGTCTTTAAAATGCACATACATAATTCATTGCTACTCATCGTAATCTAAAGTCCTGTAATGAATAAGTTCAAAATCGCTTTCGTCACTTGAAGGTACAATATATATTTCAATTAATTTATTTTTTGGCAACATAAAGTAAGAGATAAGTATTTGTGACGAAGGACGGGTGGTCAATTGCTTGTAAATGTCATGATAACCAGCTATACATGATTGAAGCCCTTTTAGGAATTTTATACTTCTTTCTTAACTGGTATCTATTTTAAGAAAATGCTTTTCCAATTTATTGGAAAGCTAGATCCCTGCCTATTTTTATCAGCTATCAAAGAATCCAGCTTCTTGTCCGTCTTGTAACGTCGTGTATAGCTAACCATCAGTAAATAATTTTTTACAGCCTAATATAGAAATAAAAGCATTGTTTATTTGCTAAACAATTTTGTTAATGGAGTAATAGAATTCAGATTATATGCCAAGCTGGTGCAGTCAGTCCATCTTCTATCCGTTCATCGACTTTCCACCCAATCTCGGACTAAGCCTTTTCTCCATACAAGGCGGGCTCCTCTCTCTCCCCGACTCTTTTTCTTCTCTTTTCCGTCTCCTTCCTTTTCTTTTTTCCGTCTCCCTCTCCTTTCTTTTTTTTTCTCCCCTCTCTCCTGAAAAAGAACCCTTTTAAATACCAGGGGTGTGTTCACAACACGCCCCTCGTCCCTTCTTATTGGCCCGTCACAAAAGTCTCTCTTGACCTCCCTCGTCCTATTTGCGCATAACACGCCAAAAACACACCCGAGCCGTCTGGCCCAAGGCGCCATAGTTCCTTGTCCAACATCTGGACACACTTGTCCATCACGCCACCTGTTCATAGCATCCCCTTCACACAACACTAGAAAAGACGACATGATTATTTTAAGATAGGCTTCGTCTATTGTCAATGGGGCGCCGGCTCTCCTTTACCATTATGATTTTCAGTCAGAGTGTCGTTATGGATCCGAGGACAAACAATAAACAATGACCCTTAGCCACGTGCACTGGTCATTTTACAGCTGGTGGATCGTAAAAATTCAGGGACAATCGATGGGTGTGGGATCACAACAATCGAAAGCGTCGTACTTGTCCTTGAACAGCTGGTGAAACCATAAAACTGATCGTGAATCGAAAGATGGGGATTCACAACAATCGACGATGTCACAGTCTTCATAATTTATCAAATTATTGATAATGTCACTGTCATTGAAAGTTCCGCCTTCAATCAAACGCGGGCTGCTGGAGCGTTGAGAGAAAGCAACTGAATGCGCATTGTCGGGAGACTGTTTATAACACATGAATGGAGCGTTTTGAAGTGTCTACATTTCAGTGGCGTAACGTACACCCCCGGGGGCAGGACTCTAGAGGCCCAAGCCTGACTTACGCTAAATACGTATTTACCCAATTTATAAAATATTAAAGGCAAAACCTGACTTTCAAGGGGGGGTCCTAACATTCTCCGTTACACCACTGGTAAATACAGTCAGGTCTCTTTTATGCGGATTGTTTTTATGCGATTTTGAAGCTGTGCGGTTTGATTTCATACATTTGTGGTTTGTATTCCAAACATTTCTAGATTTTTGTTATTATTATTATTTTTTATACTGAGACGTAGATCATAGTATTCCGAGAGTTTCCGTATCTTTTTGGTGCTTACGTCTGCGGCTCGGCTGCGACAGTTTCGCATTCCTTATTTCAGTAGTATTTCAGTAGTATACCGATACGATATCATTATTTCGAAATTATATTTTCTCTTAGCGGTGCCTCGTTCATTTTTTATAAAAATTTCACTTTAATAAGTGGCGAATTTAAGTTGCGATATAATAAGCAGTAAATTTTGATTTCTGGATTTAAAGTGAGTGTCGTAAAGTTTCATTTTTCATTAGAAAATCGTAAGTGTAAGTTTTTTTAAATTTCTTTCTAAGATTTTATTTGGCCCAACCATCAAAGACAGTCAATTTCGTTGGAAACGAAACTTGCAATTTTAGATAGCTTAGGAAAAGGAGAAGGGTCTACGGCTATTAGAAAACATTTTAATTTAGGCGAATTTACTGTCAGAGCAATTAAAAAGAATGAAGCTGCAATAAGAAAATCGGTCATTTCTGGTACAAGATTAAGCACCAAATTTGCATCGTACACAAGGGATGTATTATTAGAAAGAACGGAAAGAGCCATCGCAATTTGGATTGAGGAACAAGTTCAAAGAAGGATTCCTGTTAGTGGTTATTTAATCCAAGAAAAAACTCTTCAGTTTTATAAGTCAATGAAACAGTTAGAACCATCAACTTCCACTTCCCAAGCTGGAGAAGAATTTTCAGCTAGCAAAGGATGGCTAACTGGGTTCTTAAAAAAGAAATGCACTTCAGAATATTAAGATAACAGGGGAGAGTGCGACAGCAGATGAATGAGCAGCAAAAATATTTCCAGAGGAGCTAGTGAAAATTATTGAAGATGGGGAGTATTCTGCCGATCAAGTATTTAACGCTGATGAAACAGGACTTTATTGGAAAAAATTGCCTAACCGTACTTACATTGCAAAGGATGAAAAAACTGCAAGTGGACATAAAGCAAGTAAAGATCGAGTCACCTTATTACTTTGTAGCAATGCATCAGGAGATCGGATGTTGAAACCTCTCTTAATAAATAAATCTTAGACCACGCGCCCTTAAAGGTAAAGATTTAAAACAACTGCCCGTGCATTGGATGGCTAACCCGAAAGCCTGGATGACAACAGCTATTTTTACAGAATGGTTCAATAATTGTTTCGTACCAGAAGTGGAAGCCTATATGAAGGAAAAATCTCTCGATTTTAAAGTTTTATTAATTGTTGACAATGCAGCAAGTCATCCACAATTAGAACATCCAAATGTTCAACTAGTATTTCATCCGCCCAATACAACAAGCCTTATTCAGCCATTAGATCAAGGCATAATCGCAACTTTTAAAAAAATATTATATTAAGACAACGTACAAATTCATCTTGAATAAACTAGAAAATGAGTCCTTTAACAGTAAAAGATGTGTGGAAACAATTTTTCATTTTTGATTGTTTAATTCATGTTGCATTTGCTTCCGCTCAAATAAGACCTAGAACTTTAAATGCCTGTTGAAAAAAAGATTTGGCCAGCATGTGTGACAGACAATACAACCACTCAAACATCGACACTATCAGATGAAATAATTAATTTGGCTCATGAAATTGGAGGAGATGGTTTTAATACCTTCAGCCACGATGATATAGATGAATTGCTTGTGGATGATGCATTAAGTGACAATGATATTATTGATTTAACTTTAGATCTAACTGTAGACGGCGTCGTAGGTCTAGAAAGTGATAATGATGGGGAAGAAAAATCAACTCCCCTGACTGGAAAATTAATTCAAGAAGGTCTTCAACTTTGCAGTAAAGTAGAAAATCATTTTCTAATTAATGACCCCAATTCTGAACGAGCCTCTAAATTACAACGTGAGCTGCAGAACTGCATTCTGGATATCGTGAACTATATAAAAATAAAAGAATCATTATCGCAAAGTTTAGTTACTGATTACATTGTCAGAAAAGGAAGGGCTACGCAGAACGAGAATGAAGTTTGTGAAAATCCGTGGCCTTTACCGCAAATATCTATTGCAGAGATAGTCTCTTTTGATGATGAAGGTGATTTGGAACCACTTCGCAAACGGGGCAAACCATTATCAGACAGCGATAATGATTAAAAATGTAAAACTATGTGTATTACTTTTCCATAAAATAAAATGAATTAAGGTTTGAATACAAGTTTTTTTTTTTTTTTTTTTTAGCTTTTGTATGAAATTTTTCAGACATTCGAAGTAATTTATCATGCAGCCTATTTCTTTTCATTTCTGCAATTTTTTTTATGCGGTTTTAAGTTAATTTTAACTAGTTGTTTTGGTTTTATGCGATTTTAGAAAAACTATAAGGAACGTATCCCTACTTTCTCCATTCAAGTAATGTCTTTTAATGCGATTTTTTATATGCGTTTTCGGTAGAACGTATCTACCGCATAAAACGAGACCTGACTGTAGATAGAAAACATTACAATGGCGCCAAAGCCATTGAAATTCATACACCGCATAAAAAAAGTAACGCACATAAAAAATCGCACGAAAAGAAAATCGCATAAAAAAAGACCGCACAAAAACAGGTTCGACTGTACTTATAAGTTTGCTGCATGGTCAAATTTACCGATATTTGATCTAGTCGAGGGGTAGCCAATCTTTTTTGGAAAGGGTGCCGCTATGTGAACAAAAACAAAAATAATCAAGCTATCAAAACAAAATAATGCCTGCCATTTCGAACTTTTACAAGAAACAGAAGAATATGAACAGCTGAAAAATTGTAACTTATAGACTTATAATAAAATTTTTATTTAAATAGCTCGCGTTTTTTTTATTCAACCGTAGTAGTGAAAATTTAGTATATAATTTAGTATATTTAATATATAATAAATAAGAAAAAAGTAAACATTTCGGGTTTATTGTTAGTAAAATTTTTAAAGGTTCCATCAGTTAGGTTAGATATAAAATAAAAATATGTAACTTGAAACATTTGATTCTAAATAATTATCAAGCAGTCAATACTTTCTTAATACGGTTTTTGAATTTGTAGTTTTTAAACCAAGTAATTCTATATTAGGATTAGTTCTTAAAGATACTATCAAAATTAGGTTGTTTTATGTGTGTATCAGTTTATTTTTAGCGATATTTTGATTTATGTTAATAACAGAAAGTATTTGTTCTCTTTGTTGGTATAGCTTTCCAAAATTCAGTATAATTCGGATACCTTGCATTTGAAATAAGTTCTTAATATTTGTGCTTCTCTGTGTCGTATAGTGCTGTAGGTCCATAATTCCGCCCCCCAAAGCTCTTGATTTTTTTCCGTTTGATTATAATTCTAAGTATATAGTGCACAAATTTAATTAAGTATTTATTAATGATTAATTTTATTAATTAATGCTAATTATTTAATCAATAATTGCTTGTTTACTGTGTTTTATTCTCGAAAATCGACAAAATCAAAAGGAGCATGATACAAGAATGGTGAACTTTTGACCCCGGATCCCCTGAAAACTTCCTGTGTGCGCTACTGGTGCACAAAGCTACGGGTAACAACAGGCGTAAATGTAACTCTTTGCTGTGATGAATTTCGCAGGCCCAGATCTGATGATACTGTCAATCAGGTGGCATAAGTAACAACAGCAAGACTCGAGTACGACACTGCACTGAAATTTGACAGGAAGGAGCAAATAGTTTTGATGTTGGGCTTGATGGTTATTTGCTGGACAATTGCTAAGGACGGATAACACTATCATCCATAGCAACCACAAAATGAAAGGAAGCAAAATGTGGAAAAATTAGAATAAGTGCGGGATATTAGTAAGAAGAAGTATGAGTATGCAAATTTTTTCCACGTCTGTTCATCACGTGATAGCGTTCATAAGAGCTTTAAAGGTTTTGACGCGTGTGGACAGTTGTTGTTTCAAGTCAAAGTTTTACAGGAAAGGTTTAATAGACGAACTTAAAATTTTTGGCATGTCTTCCCGACATCACATAAATGATTTTATGCGTGGCCGAATTATTGAAAGATCGAAGAAGGGCGAAAAAAAATGACAGATGTTGCCAGGGAGTTCGACATCGCTCACAGCGTTTTTTCACGGCTGTGGAAGTCATTTAAAACTACTGGAATGTGTAGACGGCACAGGGGAGGTCGTGTTAGAAGTACGACGCCTGCAGAAGACAGATATATCGTCCTATCAGCAAAAGGAACAGGCGCACCACAGCTCAGCAGGTGGCAAATCAGTTTCTTGCTGCCTCAGGGAAAGCAGATCTCCCGAAAACTGTTGCCAGACGTTTGAGGGGAGGAGGACTATACGCACGCAGACCTGTTGTGTGTGTCCCATTGACCAGACAGCACCGTACTGCCCGTTTGCAATGGTGTCGTGAGCATCACAATTGGACTGAACAGGACTGGGCATGCGTACTATTCTCAGATGAGAGTAGGTTCAGTCTGTCATCGGATTGTAGACGCCAACTGATCTGGCGCGAGTGGTACTTATCGTCCAGAAAATATCCAGAAAAAGGACCGATATCCGACATGCAGTATCATGGTGTGGGCCGGCATCATGATCAATGGCCGCACGCGCCTACATGTGGTTGCGAATGGGACTATGACGGGCCAACCATACATTGATGAAGTTCTACTTCCTCATGTTCGTCTTTTCCGTGGTGCTGTCGGGGATAAATTTGTTTTTATGGAGGACAACGCAACATGTCATCGAACACTCGCTGTTCAGGATTGTCTAGACAGCGAGGGTATTCAACGTCTCGTATGGCCAGCGCGTTCTCCAGATCTAAACCCCATTGAAAATGTGTGGGATGCTTTGGGGAGGCAAGTTGCTGGTCGAAACTATCCTCCGACAAACAAGAACACCCTCATCCGTGCACTCACAGAGGAATGGGATAAATTGCCTCAACAGTTGCTGGATAATGTTGTGCAAAGTATGGTACGACGTGTGGAATGTTGCATCACACTCCACGGTGGACATATCCCGTACTGATACCTTTCTTTAAGTGCCTGCTGACTTTTATAGATGCATTGTTCCATTTCTCCGTACGCAGATCAAATGAACATTTTTTTTTCTTTCAGATGTTTCACAGCTTTTGTACTTTCCAGAACCATAAATATTCTTTATTCTAATGTCTGAACAGTTTGGCAACTATATTTTATCCTACTAGGCCTCAAGTCTCGCTTAATGTTATGCTACATAGCAATTTGTGGCAATTGTACAGCAGTGTATTTGTTTGAATGAGTGTTCATTAACGCTACAATATAAAACACCACGAGGGTTATTGGCGGTGAACCTCGTAATTTTGAACCATGCTCAAGTGACGAGGATGACGCCTGAGCTAGCATCCCTACCATACTACGTCAACGGGTGGACTTTAAACTTCGACAGATTTAACGTGCTTCTGGTCCTCTACATGGTGGGTATTCAACGGTAGTAAGCTCGAACTCAATATTCGTCGGCCGCGAGTTTATGATCACGATTACTAGGCTACAACCGTTATTTTCTCTGATTGAATAACTTATAATAATTAATTATTTCCATTAATTTATGCGTGGCAAATAAAAATATAAATAAGTACGTTAATAAAAAAACTCCTGAATTTTTCTAGAAATAAATTCTTATTGTTTCGAAACTTGTCTAATTTTTTGTTGGGTGGCGCAATGAATGTATACTAAAGAATTCTTGTTTAACTCTTGAATCTTTGCGGCTGTTTGAGTGCACTATTTTTTAAATTTTGCTTTTTATTTTTTCCAAATAAAAATTGGGGATAATAAAATTCACTTTTTATTTACGATGAAAAACGAAGAAAAAAATATATAAAGAGGGGAAGAGAGAGAGAGAGAGAAAGATGGATTCGCGTAATTGCTGTTTTTCGAATCGAGCCTTTGTCGGAAAAGTGACCTATTTGAAAAACCTGGTATAAGAGAAAGAGAGAAAAAAGAAATTCAAAACAAAATATCAAACACAGATTGTTTTCAATTAATTTCTTACTCTCTCCCCTCCCCTTCCCCCACTTCCTGACCGTTTCAGGCCGGATCTATCAAGGCCATTTCTTGGATCAAGAATGAAAGTTTTTTTTAAAAAGAAAAAGGTCCCTCGCACACATTTCTCATAAGACCAGGTCTCGTTCAAGACCGGGTCTTCGCAATAAAATAAAATTTATTATCACATTCCTCGTTCAGACAAGAACATCAGAAAGAGGGGGTCGAGAGAGAGGGGGCAGTGCGGTGGATGATTAGGAATAAATTGCTTTTTTAGGGAGTTAACTCAAAGTGAATCGAGAGTGCGACCTCTAGCCACCAAACCTGTTCGAGTGACCTCTGACAGTTACGGTTTCGGAACATTCCGATTCACGAAATTGTTTTTTTTTTGTTTTTTTGCCGATATTCCAATGCATGAACAAAAGGCACAAGAACCCGAACGTCGAGGCCGTAACTCACTCTACTTGTCAAACTGAGGCCTCGACCTAGCTTGAATCGTGGACGATGTGGTGAATGCAATAAGGAACTGGAGTATTTATTGCTTACTAAATTCGCTAATGAAGCAACGACAGAAAACGATTGAATTATTTTTATTTTAGGTGAAGAAGAAGCTACAACATAAACATTCGAAAATTGCTTTGGGATTGGAAAGGTGTGATGACAGTTTTTAAGGTGTGCCGAGGAAGGAGACGGATTTAGTAACGGCTATTAGGTCTTGAGACTTTACGGTAACAACCGTACGCGGGCAGAATAAGGAATCACCAGTAGAATTCTGAAAATCTCGTTGTCACAGATGATATTCCAAAGATATAAGAGCTTTTCGCTATCGGTATAATTTTTAGGATTAATTTAAAAAGGAGGATTATTTTGTATTTGTCTCGCTGCATCATATTGATTTTAATTCTTTAAATTATATACATAGCTCCCTCTTTTTTCTTTTTTTTTGCTAACTGCGGATGGATTCCTTAACAACCCACTCAAAAAAGATATAATTTAAATAGTAATAAATTACAGTTAAAAAAAATTGAAAAACACGCTTTTATAGTCAATTAAACTAAAAAGTAAAAAATAAATCTTAATATAAGAATAAAATGATTAACGAGAAAATTAATGTCATTCTGGTAAGAGCGCGGGGTGCTTTGTGTTACATTTTTACACTAACAATGCATTTCGGAATAGAACTTGTAAGAAATTGTGATATCGAACATCCCACTATCATTTGTTTTATTTCCATTTTCAGAAAAACAGGGCAATTGCTTATATTATGGCAAGGAATTGTTGACGCATCCTTTCCCTTTTTCATATAAAGAAAATACTTTCTGTTCGTTTGTTGTATTTCTGTTAACCATAAGCATTTTCGCTATAGGGTTGTAAATCTTTAGTCATCAAATCTGGAAATGGGAAATCGTTAATCCTGATGATCCTGATCAGGATAATGGAACAAACTTATTAAATTATTGTATTGTCCTTGATAAGTGTGCAAAATTTCGAATTAATCTGATTTTTTTAAAGAGAGTTAAAATCGAGTTCGAAGACTCCTTCACATACAGGTGAAGCTAATAAAAGCGTGTTAAAAAGGGTGAGCGTGTGTTTATTAACGTCGCACGAAAAAGCAACACAAGGGCCAGTGGCAAGGGCGACACTAAACTGGCACCCCCTCTCTCCAAACTACCACACTAGACCAATGGGAAATTTAAACGCGCATCACCCCTCTTCTTGGGGGTGAGTCTACAGTAAAACCACGACTAGCGACACTCCGGCCACGAGTTAGTAATCAAAACTAACCACTACGTTAGCGTGGTCATCCTTGCATCCCAAAGCGAGAAATTGTAAACTTTCAATAGGTGCATTGTATAAAAAGATAATGTTTAATTTATTAATAAAGCCCATTGAAACTAGAGCTAGATAATGTCAGCTATTAATAAAGGTTTAATATTTTCCAAACGTCGATGTACATTCGCGATATATTCCCCCTTCCCAAATGGAAGAATTAATATCTTCCAGAATTTATTCTATCGGATCGTCATTTAAGACCTCCATAAACTGATCTGAACTTCCCAAATTATGCAAAAGATCGAAAAGGCGAGGAACTTCTACGTGACAAAGAATGCAAACGACGTATTTCACAAGCCGTTGCGAGTTTTATGATTATGAGGCAGCTATCACTACAACGGAAATGGAAGCTGGCATGTAAATTTTTGAACACTGGGCACAAGAATGTACAGGAGTACGGTAACGACTATATGAGCTTCTGACGTAATGATGAAAATAGGAGATAAATCCCGTTTCTTTCAACTTTCTACACAATTTCATGGTGGCCGTGGTAGCCGAGTGGCCAAGGTCTCGTATCGTGGATGGCCTTGTCATGAGTTCGAGCCCAGTACCACTAAAGACCCGTCGTGTAGGGCAGCGATGCACGTTAAATCTGTCGAGAGCTCAAACGTCCTCTCCTTGGTGTTGTGTGGTAGTTAGGAGAAGGGGGTGCCAGCTCAAATGTCGTCCACGTCACTTGACCACGGTTCAAAATTACGTGGTCCGTCGCCAAAAGCCCTCGTGTAGCTGAACAGTGCGACATTAATATTCACTCACTCACGCAATTTCATCGGCTTCTTTCTCGACTAGGTGATTCTGTAAGTATATGGAATCAGAACATGGAAGACAGAATAAGAATCTGGACCAGAATATGGAAATGTATGTAAGAAATGCTTTGGAACAATTACTCAATTTTGCGAATTCGAAGATTTATCAAATCTCGATTTCATTCGATGGAATCGTTAATCAAGTGAAAATTGATCGCTATTTTTGACGATTTGTTGTTGCCCGCGGTAGCCTAGTGGTTATGGTAACGAACTCGAGGCTGAAGCCTCACGGGTTTGAGTCCTGGTGCCACTGAAGAAAAGCTGTGTAGAGGAAGTCGACGCACCAGGGGCGAAGCTACCGCTGTATCAGTGATACGGGACCCCCAAGCTACAGCGGCCCCAACATGAATAACTGCAGCCCCATTAACAGGACTGTTATATCTAAAAACGGCCTCGAAGGGTTTTTGATACAGGACCCACTCAGAACTAGCTACGCCAGTGCGATGCACGCTAAATCTTTCGAGGCTCAGTGACTGCTGAAGTTCAAAATTATGAGGTCCATTGCCGATAGCTCTAGTGTTGCTTTTATAGTGTGACGTTTTTGTTGTTGCTAATGCCAACTGTCCAGTAGCGCACACAGGAATTTTTCAAGGGGGTTGAAAGTTCTTGTATTCTGCTCCTTTTGCTTTTGTCGATTTTCGGGAACAAAATAGAGTAAAAAACTAATTATTGAATAAATAATTAGCATTAATTAATAAAATTAATCATTAATAACAAATATTTAATTAAATTTTTTGTACTATATACTTAAAATTGTAATCAATCGGAAACATAATCAAGGGCTTTGGGGGGGGTCTGGACCCCAGGATCCCCCCTTGTGTGTGCCACTACAACTGTCTGACGGTGTAAGATAGAGGACCGTGAATTTTATCACGGTAAAGGGTTAAATGTACGTCTGTCGTTATCCGTAGCTTTGAGCACTATACAGGTGATAGTATGATTTGGCTCGGTTCCATCTCAATTTTGAGGGAGAACAACCTGGAGGTGGTCAGGAGCTTCCCCTTCCACCACCCTTATAAGAGGATTTGCGGCTTGACGACTATTTACAGTACCCCCCATGCCGCAAAGGCACAGCACATTTACAAACATCCAGGGTCACCTCTCCGCCAAGGCACGCTAGGCACGTGCCTAGGGCGCGAAAAATTGCAGGGTGAAAAAAAAAGAAAAGAAGATTAAAATTACAGAGCGAATGTTCTACCGCCTAGCGCAGGGATGGCGAACAAATGGCACGCGTGCCATTGTTGGCACGCGACACAATTACTTGGGCACGTCTACGATCAAAACGATTAGCATTTAAGTTCGAAATAACAAAGTTCACTATGAAGTATTACGAATAAACGCGAGTGATCAGTCGCGTTTTTACAGACATATGCCAACATTTCAAATAATTGGATGTAAAGTCTCAAGGCACAAATAAAAAATATTACCTTCAAGAGGGATCTCAATGCTTTTTATCAATATTTTCAGAAACGATATTATTACAAGAAACTACTAGTACTTCCCAACTTGAAAAAATCAGACGAAGAAAACGTTCTTCAAGAACTTAGTTCCATAATTATTATGTACCCTGATGTGACTTCATTTGATAAACTGAACTTGTTCCAATCCGATTGGAAGAAATTGAAAGAATTTGAAATGCAACTGGTGCTTGATTTCCAGTCTAGTTCAATATGGATTCAAAAATTTATTAAAATAAGAAAAATGTCGGAATTCATGGAAACAGAAAATTAGCAAGCAATATCAGTAAAAATGTCAGTAACGAAATTTTGGAAACATGGAATTCGATTCCAAATACATTTAACTGTTTGAAGAAGCTTGGTTCATTCTTTTTTAACTCTATTTTCCTCTACCTATGCCCCAAAATCATTATTTTCAGAGATGAATAACATTTAAGAGTCACTTAGAAAACCATTTGGCAGATGACTCTAATTCAGCAAGTGTTCTGCTAAAAGTAACATTTTACAATCCTAATGTAAGTTATTTGTCATCTGATCGGCAACAACAGAAGTCACACTAAGGTTCCTTTAATTTGAATTACACGTATATCCAAAACATTTACTGCTGTACACTGCTAGATGTATTTTTTATAGTAAATAAAGAGTTTTGAATGGTTAGCATTCAATTTTTTTTATTGTTTTCCCAAAAATCACAAGTCATAATTATTTGACGGCACGTCTATACCCCCATTAAACACTTTTTTAGAAAAAAATGGCACGTTGATCCAAAAAGGTTCACCACCCCTGGCCTAGCGTGTCATGAGAGAGTCATTTCTGCTCTTCAGAGAGTAAAGACTGAGATGATCTACGGAAAAAGAAAAGCTTAACATTTTGATGTTGCTACGCCCTCGAAATGATATTACAACGGAAACTGATTGCAATGATCAAAACTCAAAGAAAAACTTTGTTGTATAAGTACAAAGACAGTGATTCAACAAAAAATAAGGATGTCTAAAAGTAAAAGATAGTAAAGGATAAGTAATGAAAATGATAACTAAGAAGTTAAAAACAACTCATGCACTAATGTTTGCTCTATACTGTAATTGCGAATGATTTCATTAATTTACTGTACTAATTTACAAAAGTGGTCTGTAATGCCGTAAGGTAGGAATGGGCATTAAGTCGATCGCGGTTGACCACCACGACATTTTTGGGTGACCACCTTTACTAAGACCTAAGACACACATACTAAAAGAAATATAATGTGGAAAATCAACTCCAGATGGAATGGAGAATCGGCTTTTCATAATCGATGCGACTGTGTTTATTTAAGCAAATGACTCGATATATGTGTAAATGACACATGTACCTTCATTGTGAGCGCACGATGATGCTCTTAACTCGTTCACTGCCACTGTTCGAGAAAAAAGCGATCACTGTGAAGCCAACCGTATAAAAGAATGTTTTCCCCACACGCCGACAAAAGGAGAGTAAATATTGATGATCAGATCTTCTCATGATAGTACGGGATTGGATTTTAGGACATCATCCCACACCCCGCGCTTCCACAAGTCTGGGCTCTCATGTTGATGTCATGTCCCATGACGGTAAGACACTCGGCAGCGACCAAATTAATTTCTCATTTAATGTGACGTTAATATAACTTTCACTCACTTCATAATTTGTGATAAACTATAAATACACTGCGTGTCTTTAGAAATGCAGCACGATGAAATGCAACACAGAAAAATATACAAGTATCAGGGTCGCCGCACCTCACAGAGTAGTGTAAATTATGTGAAATGTGCACCTTTCCAGCTCGCATTGAGTATGATAAAAGGAAAGGAACTTGCAGAATGGGCAATATTTCTAACATTGTTTCTACCTGGAAAATCGTAGTGTCCCTCCTCCCCTTGTTTCAGGGGACGCGTGTAGCAGCAAAGAATGTCAGGCTACCACCAAGAGAGACATTTCCGGCAAACAGAGAATTTTAAGATCAGCATCCTCTTTCAGCAATTAGACGCCTCTTGACGACATGTCTCGCAATTTAAAATATGGTTAAATAACAAGGACAACACCGGTACCTCCCTCTTCCAACTTCTACAACACGTGAGGACTTCGATTCTGAACTCCATTTAATGCGTATAGTCCTTAGGTGGACGTAATAACCGAGTGCCCCCGCCCCTATGGTCGAGAATTCGTAATCAGCTTTGTATCTATCGAGTCAGGGGTTCGAGTCCTGGTGCCATTAATGACCCTCCGTGAGGATCTGTCAAGGCACAAAATTCTCACGTTGGCTTCTTGTGGAAGTCTGGAGGCAGGGATTCCAGAGCTCAGGTATCACCCTCGTCACTTGACCTTGACTCAAATTAAGAGGTCTGTCGCCAATAGTCGTTGTGTTACTTCAATTAATGAAGAATTGCTGCCATTTTTTCCGCACGGCGAGTCTAAAAGGCAATCAGGAAAGGATGTCGTAGAGTTGGGTTGTTAAACAAAAATGAAGATCTGATTTTTTTCATTTTCACAGGATTGCAGCCAGTGGCGTAACGGACAATATTAGGGGACCCCTGCAAAGTCAGGATTTGGGCCCCCTTAAATTTCTGCCCCCCTCCCTCTATGCGGGGTTGCGGAGCTGTACGTTATGCTACTGATTGCAGCAGGATGCATGTTTGTTTCGCTTCAACTATAAATAAAAAATGTGGGCCACTTTCTTTTCTACTTATTTTAGCCTGAGCGCTTTGCAACACCAACATATAAACAAATATCTCTTTTTACATAAGCCATTATACAAGCACTTCAGAAGAGCACAATCAAAACAACAAATGCCAATTACGATAGTTCAATATCAAAATTTGATATTGTATTAAATTCAATGCCACATGCATATTGATCAATGCATAATCGATTCAAGAAAATGAATGGTACACTCTTTCAATGAATTTTTTTTCTGTGAAATTTATTGACTGTTGTCAGCCAACAATGAAAAGCAAAAAAAAAAAAAAAAAAAAATTATTGTCAATCAAAACTATCCTAAAATTTTATTCTACGAATTTTGTCCCGACCCCTCTAAGTCATTAAACATAAATTAACAGCCGAAAGTCGGAAAAAATAACAAATTGCTTTCAATCCAGCCTGAGAATTACAAGAAAAGGGAGAGATAGAGGGAAAAAAAAGTATTAGAATTATTATGCGGAGGCCTGTGCTTTAGAAACACCCGGCAATTTGCATAACTCGAAGCGGCGATAACACAGTTCCACGTGATGTCATCGTCACGTGCCGCCAGCCATAAAACGGACATAAATATTCCAGGCGCGTTATCACTCAAGTTTTCCAGTAATGTGGGAACGCGAAAACACAAGCCCTTTTACAACCGACCTGATGGACGGGTACCTAAATTTCGACAACACATTGCTTGAATAGTTCTTTTCCACTGCGTCAACTCTTTCAACACACATCTCTCTCTCTCTCTAAAACCTTTTTCTTTTCTTTTTTTTCCTCTTTAAAAGAACATTTTTTATGAAGTAGAGTAATATTGTATGTTTGTTTTGTTCTGTTCGTGAAAGAGCTGTTTATTGTTGTTTATATTCCTGCTGTATTCTTATTAAAATTCTGCACATCATGTAGCTGATCACACACACACACATATATATATATAGAGAGAGAGAGAGAGAGAGTTTTTTTTCGCGCGCGCGTGTATTCTTTTTTTTTTATTGAGTCTTAAATAATGCGATTGATTTCGCCAATATTTTAAACAGTGTTTGTCTTTCCGTACAGACAAGAAATTTGAGAAGCTATTCCTTACTTAAAGATAGGTTTATCAGATGTAATTTTCAGTGGGGTAGCGTGGGGGGTGCCGAGGGGGCCATGGCCCCGGGCGGCATACGAAAAGGAGTAACGGCAAGCTCCGCGATTTTTAAATTCAAAAAATATCTCTAATTCCAAATTCCAATTCCGCCGAAACGAGTGAAAGTTTAAATACACGCACAGATGCAGGAAGTTCATAAGTCGCGAGGCAACCGCATTCGTTTTTACATTACTTAGGCTTCAGGCAACCGGCACTGTGTGAAGTCAATGATGCTCAAAATTATTTGCAAACAGAGGGACTAAATATCCATCAATGTGCTAAAAAAATACGTGTTTTACAGATCGTATTAGAAGCAAAACGTAAGGAATTCGTAGATGACGCTTTAATATATGCTAAAAGTTTACGTGAAGAGCTTGAAATTTCTTTAGAACCCCCGAGACGAATCAGGAGGAAACATATGTTTGGCGACGGAAGTAAAGATGATCAGTTATCGTACGAAGATGACTTGAGGCGAACAATGTTTTCTTTTCAATAGACAGAGTAACTGCTGAAATTCGAGAAAGATTCCAACATTTTCAGAATCTAGTGTAAAAAATATGCTTTTTTAAGGCATGAAGTGATATTGAGCATGGACGAACTTAACTTAGATCTAGCTACTACAAACTTTAATAAAGAAGAATTCCTAGTTGAGCGCGTATGTCTACAAGCGTTCGTAGATGCAACAGACCCAGGCTGTAAAAAAGAACTCATTAGGTCCGGCTCTCTGGGTTTATTAAAATATATTGTTGAGTCCAAACTTGAAGATGGCTTACCGAACATTGTCGTAATGTTTAAAATTTTTTAACATCTGTTATCAGTAATGCCAGTTGCGAGAGAATCTTCTCTAAGCTAAAAAATTAATCAAAAACTATCTCAGGTCAACTATGTCCACGTTAAGGCTAACAAATTTATCAATTCTAGCAATTGAATATTACATAATATTGATATTCACAATTGTGCTATGAAAAATACACTAAAAGTGCATTTTTTTATCAATAAAAGAAATTTAAAGCTGCTTTTTTTTACTTATACTAATTTCCTTGACTAATGATTAAAACAGAGAGGCGGCAGATTTCCGATCGGCCACCAGGCGACGAAAACTCACGCTACGCCACTGGTAATTATATAGACAATTTCTCTCTATATAAGTTTCATAAAATTTTTAATAGGTTTTCTGAAGAGCTGGATATTTTTAATATGTCGTTTTTAATGTTTTTAAATGTGAAGTTTTTTTTACTTCTTTTTGAACTCTTAATATGTTTTAATTTTTATTCTCAATGTTCTTAATCTTTTAGTGTGTTTTACGCATGAAACTCGGAAAAACCGCAACTGAAACACATAATTTATTGAAACAAGTGTATGATAATGAAGATTTATCGAGTAAATGTGTTTTTGAGTGATTTAAGCGTTTTAAAAACGGCCGAGAAGACGCAAAAGAGGATTCGAGCCGGATCGCTCTTCCATGTCAAAAAGGTTGAGAATATCGAAAAAAAAATAGGTACTCTGGTTTTTGATCTTACCATCAATTAAATACTCGTGCGATTTCTGAGACTGTAAGAATTGACTAAGATTACGTCCTGAAAATTTTATATAACAATTTTGGCATGCAAAAAGTCTGCGCCGAAATGGGGCTTAAAATTCTCCCATTTTAGCCGCAAGAAGCTCGCAAAAATATTTGTACTGACACTTTGAATGCCATTGAAAATTACCCAAACTTATTGAAAAACATAATAACGTGTGAGGAATCATAGTTTTTTAATTATGATTCTGAAGTGTAGCGTCAATCCATGCACTGGCAGAGCCCATCCACCGACAACCAAAAATCTCGAATGAGAAAATCCAAAATTCCAAGCAACGATGATTGTCTTATCGATATTCATGGGATTGTGTACCTTCATTGGGTTCCTGAACGTCAAATTATTAATCAATATCATTGTTCACGTTCTTGCTGAACCCCTACAAAGAATAAGAAAGACACAATCAGAATTGTTGAGGGACAAGTCATGGGTTCTCCAACAAGGCAATGCACCGGCTCATTCCGCATTGTTTGTCAAGAGGTTTCTAGCCAAGTACAGCATCCCAGTATTAGAACATCCAGTTATTTTCTGTATCTTGGACCATGGGACTTCTATCTGTTTCCTAAGGTGAAATCTGCATTAAAAGGAACACGATTTGAGTCCGTTAAAGCTGAGAAAAAGTGAAAGCGGTTCGCGTCCTGAAGGAGCTCACACATGAAGACTTCTAGCATTATTTCGAACAATGGAAGATTCACATGAGGGATAGAGGATAGCGATAAAGGAAGGGTGTATATTGAAGGTGATAATTAGTAAATATGAATGAAGTCAAAATAAAAAAATTTGTATGCCATCTGTTTTGCAGTTTAATAGCGACATCTTGTACATAGAAAAAAAGGCAACTCATACACTCACTCATTACCTTGACACGAATCTAAAAAATTACAGCTCTTTACTTAAAATTTGGTAAACATGCTTCTTTTGTCGAGTAAAGATTCACTAAGAACAAATTTTGTAAAAATCGACTCCCAAGGGAGAGTTACGCGGATATTTACTGGGAGTTACGTTAAATATATTTATATTTCCATTTCTGGAATTCAAGTCTTCATTTTTAATTTAAATTAAGAGGCAAGGGTTATAAGAATGCTTCTCATTACAATCGAATGCTTAGTACTAAGACTTAGATATCAATAAGTTAAAAAAAGTATTTAGTCATACAGCATCATGAAATATCCAGTGAAACAGTTGGCGGAATCACGGCTAATACATATATATACAGATATAATTACATCTATTTAAATATACACATACAAAATACACATATTAAGGCTTCAGTGAGAATTCATCAAATTCAAACACTATCTTTTACCAACAGCCATCATTTGAGTAAACTAAAAATCCGTTAGATACCCGCCATCAAATTTCATACGAGTTAATCCTGTATTTTCTTTCTGGCACATCAACTATAAAATATATTGATATTCTGCGGGTGTAGTGGATAGCTATAGCCAGTAGCGCACTGAGGAATTTTTCAAGGGGGGTCCGGGGTCGAAAATTCACCATTCTTGTATCATGCTCCTTTTGATTTTGTCGATTTTCGGCAACAAAAAACAGTAAAAAACTAATTATTGAATAAATAATTAACATTAATTAATAAAGTTAATCATTAATAACAAATACTTAATTAAATTTTACGCTTTATATACTTAGAATTATAATCAATCGAAAAAAAATCAAGGGCTTGGGGTCCGGACCCCCCTTTGTGTGCGCCACTGGCTATAGCATATATGCTGCCTGTGTGGATTAGCCCTATGTATATCCTTAAATTAATTATATCTCCATGAAAATTTTTTGATTTTATCGACTTTTTATTAAGAACCGTTATTTCATGGGGTTAATTTCATTGGGCAATTTGCTCCAGTAAAATTATCTCCTTTGGTAAATTTGCGCCAAATACTCCTTTATTTAATAGTAACTAAGTGTATCATATACTAAAAAAATAGCTATATATATATATATATATATATATATATATATATCCACGATCATGACACAAGCAAAGTACGGAAAAGAAAAAAAGGTAAATAACGGTTGACAAAGTGGATTTTTAGAAATAAAGAAAGGCCATTGAGGAATCATGCCTATATTTACCAAAAAGCAGAGACCCACGGGAAAAAGGGGAAAAAACTCTCAGGGACTTCTAAGGTATTCGAAACTTTTAATTGTTTGGTCATGATATGCTGCGAACTTGTACATATCTTTTTTGGGGGAGGGTTATATTCTAAAAACGTGTAGGCGAAAGCACCTGCATAAAACATAAATTTTATGCTAAAAATTAGTAATCTGTTGGTCTTTGAAAGGGATGGGGGCTGATCCCCCTACCCTTGCATACACCACTGCAAATCGGTTTGATTGTTTATTAATTCTCTCTTCAAAGATATATACGACGGGTATTGGAAGCCTCGCACACGAGGGCTTCATTTTTTGGGACCTTGGTCAAGTGACGAAGATGACACTTGAGTAGGCACCACACTTTCTGTACTTCCACATCTAGACGTGAGAGGATTGTGAACCTCGTTAGATTCAATGTACATCAGCTCCTGCACATGACGAGTCTTCATTGACATCAGGACTCGGACGTAGGAGATTAACACGAGTTTGAGATCATAATCTCTCATTTGTTAATCTATGAAGATGAGGGGTTCGACCCCTCCTTCCCTTGCGCATTCTATTAAAGATATATGGTATCGATAATTCTTCTTAATGATGATCAAGAGCACTTCCACCAGCCTCCAAATATATATGAAAACTCAAATTAAGTATGCTTTGTTCGTCCACAATATTACTTTTTATTAAAACGTCACCAAATATGATGCCAGTGGCGTAACGTACACCCCCGCATTGCGGGGGACCCAGGGTTTTAGTGGGCCTCAAAACCTGACTTTGCAAGGGGGTCCTAATATTCTCTGTTACGCCACTGTATAATGCTTATGTATAACTGAAACACAGGAGAAAATGATTTTAAAAATTCAAGTTTTCGGAATGGAAAGAAACTATTCTGAATTTTTGAAAAAAATTAGGATGCTACTGTTAACATACAAATAAGACGATAAAGACTAAATGATTCCAATGTGCGTTTTTCTGAACAGCTTGATTGTTTTACATAAAATTTACGAAAGTGAAAATTAAGCAGTTGCTATTTTCATAATAACCACCATGTTCTCCTGATCTAAATCCTCACAGCTACTAGTTCAGGATTATCTCAAGTACTAGAGGTACCAGTGGCGTAACGGCGAATATTTGCCCTCCCCCCTGCAAAGTCAGGTTTTGTGCCCCAAGACGGATCTTACAAAGGGTATGAACTTGGTGTCAGTCAGACTTTCAACCTCCTAATGTCCTGTCCCCCCCGCAATATGGGGTTACACGTTACGCCACTGAGAGGTACCGATATTATTTTCATAATTCAAGAGTTCTTGAAATTTGACCCATTTCAAAGGACAATTTTAATATCCTATCAAACAATTTCAACCCGTCATGAAATAGAGAAATCCTTCATAAATAATTATTTCAAATATATCATATCGTGTAGCAAGTTGTTATTGAAAATTAGTAATGATTTTATTAAGGCTTGAAAATGTTTATAATAAAATTTTTAAAACATCGTATTTCAGTTAAATATTTTTCGAAAAAGTAGTTTATCAGTATTTCAAAAAATTAGTTTATAATTTACTAAGTCCTAAATTTCAAAAATGGAGGATCAATAAATAAGACAGAGTACAATTATTAACTAAAAGGTAAAATGTATTATCCCACCAAAGCAATATAAATTACTAGTATTTTATTTTATCTTCGTTTCCTTGCAGTAGATGACGCCACGTACTTATGTAGCTAACTTTTGACAGTTGTCGAGATTTCTTTCGGGAGAAGTAAAAAGCGGGAAAAAATGATGGAAAGTAAGGGATAGAAAGAGAGAAAAAGATGTAGCAAAGAGAAATGCATGTGGAATAGCATCCGAAAAAATACTTACGATATTGCTGCATTCATTCCTTGCATACACAAATGCTCATATCACTTTTTTTAAAAAAATAAAGAAAATGCTTTGTTATAATACAGTTTATGAAGAGAATTTTGTATTATTATACCCTAAAACTAAAGTGGAAACGTAGAAAACACTCAGAAACATTTTTTCTATTGAGATGAAATTTTTGTTTTTATTGCTTTAGGGTCATATATATATATATATAAATTACTAATTTTATTGTAAAAATATTAATTCTTTTTTTATGGTTATTGCTACTGGCTTTCAAATATAAGTCATTATTTGTATTTTTATATTTGCAAGGATTGCATACA
Source organism: Trichonephila clavipes (assembly GCA_019973935.1). Classification (NCBI taxonomy): domain Eukaryota; kingdom Metazoa; phylum Arthropoda; class Arachnida; order Araneae; family Nephilidae; genus Trichonephila; species Trichonephila clavipes. Next base: position 87,121 of record BMAU01021429.1, read on the forward strand.
TATTTTTAATTTTTGCTGGTTTCAAATTTGTGTTTATTCGATTGCGAATTTCGTACATCATTGTCTTTTTCATAATAATTTATTAAAAATGTTAGACTTCCTTGAATTTAACTCCAGAAACCAGGGATATTTTTTTGAAAAAAAAAGCATGTTAAAAACAAAGAAAATATGAACATATAATTATGATAAGTTGCATTTAAAAATACAAGTAAAAGGTACTTTAAGAGGAGATAGGCTGACTACGTTTGATGTGGTGATTTTGTAAAAGCGTATAAATGGATATTTTTTGATATTTAGTATTCTTTGAATTAAAATATACACATAAAATTGTTTTTACTGATATTATTGCAGGAAATAATTATTTAAAAGTAATTTTTGTGGCAAAAAAAAAATGAAGAAAGAATGACACATTTTTAAAACATTTTGCGTTTGTGAAAAATGCTTCTATAATAATATTTTGCCTATAACATCCATATCCGGGTTGAACTAATATTTTTGAAATAAGTAATTTAGGAGTAGATAAAATCATATTTTATTACATCAGAGCATAGAAAAATTTTAATAAAAAACATCCATTATAATTTCAATTGATTATAATTCTGACAATAATGTCAATTTTTCAAAACTGTTAGTTCAACTCCTGTAGAGTAGTCCTTAATATATAAAGGCAAAATATTCTTATAGAAGCATTTTCCATAAAATGATAATGTTTTGAAAATGAGTCATTTGTCTTCATTTTTTGCCACAAAAATTGCATTAATATGGCTTTTTATTATAATAATATTATATAAAAAAAAGTTTACATGTGTGTAAATATTCAATTTCAACTGACGCTAAATATTGTTACGTAGATCCGGATTCGAGGATTTTATACAAAACAATCACAAGGAAAATAAACAGTTCTTTAAGAGCGACGCGAATTTATTATCGAAAATCCATTCCTTTAAATACAGGATTCAGCAGCAATATTCAGAGGGTAAATATCCGAAGGTCTTCACACCTTCAACAGCAATCAAACACAATCACCAGTGTTTAAAAATACACGTACGTAAAGATTATTCACAAGCACAGCCGAGCTAATCGCTAGTCAAAACAATCCTCACTACTTGCTGGCTTAATCAAGACTCATCGCCGCACCGGCGAGCATCTTTTTATAGGCGCGACAGAAACTTCATGAAATATAACCGCTCGTGACATTAGTGGAGAAATCTACTGCTTTCTAGAAGATTCCAGAGGTTTCCGAACTCGCCAACATGGTCGCCAAAAATGATGCCAACTTGACTCTACCGCCAATATTTCGCCAATTTCTCATTGAATCGCCATTATAGCGGGGCAGCATTGCTTGTGAATAGTACAATTTTAATATGAAATAAATGTAACAGAGTAATATAAATGCATTAAACACTCAAATACAAATTATTTACACTATTTACACAAAATTCGTAACAATATCAAAAACTTATTTTTTTTATACTCTGTTTCAAAATCACGGTTCCGAGTGTAGTCAATCACCTTAAGGCTGTTTTCGGTTTAATGTTAAAGAATAGGACCCGAATTTGGAATATTTTTTCAGATATAAAAGAAATGAAAAATCAATAGGATATTCTGGCTTCACTATCCTTTAGAGAGCAGTAATTTTTTTATCATATTCCCCATTTTTAATCGGTTTGATTAATTTTTTCTGGTATAAAATGTGTTTCGCGTGTTTTCTCCTATACCGTAATGTTAAATGGGCTATGCCTTCACGTATTTAAACGAAAAAGAAAGTATTTATGGAATATTGTGAAATTTTTAAAAGTACTTTATTGCTAACAGAGGCATGAGTTATAATACTGGAAATTTCCATGGAAATTGAAACATTTTTCTGTCTGAAAATTGGCTTCGCGTTTATTTAAAGCTCTCGTACTTTTACCGAAGACAGCCTTAAAAACAGTTATATGCCCAAGTATACTGAGCTAATATTCATCAGGTTATTCTAGTTATTCAAGAGGATATTTTGTGTTATTGTGAATTTTTTTATCATGGAATTCATCATTTGTAGAATATGTAGGCGTATCGTAAATTTTTAATATTTACTAACATGTAATCAAGGCTAAATTTACTCTGCATATTACTTCATCTTCATATACACACTTTTATAAATTAGAGCTGCGAGATACTCAACCTCCGGCCCATCAAACTGTTCTCCGAGAAATTCACTTCTTTAAGAACAATGTACTAAAAATTTGTTGAAAAATTCTTTGTCAAGAAATCAAATACATCGATTTTGTTTTTTACTGTCGGTGTCGTTACGGGTACGAATTGATGTTCTTTTTCTATTTGGAACGGTTACGGTTAGTGAGATAACAAACAACATAGGAGTAGCGACAATTTTATGGGTGGAATTAATTTTTAACCATCTTTCATATCTTGCAAACGAAAAATATTCGAAGAAAATAGATTGTTTGAAGACGATTGGAAGGTTGACTACTTTGTAGTGAAAAACAAACATGGAGATCGATGATTGTTTGATTTGTCACGAAAGTGCTGTATTTAAAAAATATCAATAAACAGGAATCATTCAATGACACTTTTCCTCGAAGATCTCTTTCAAGAGATGATAAATAGGCTTTCTTGAATAATCTTTGCAACAGCAACAAAGTGATTTGTCAGTGGTAATATCACTGCGGTGTAACAAAAACATCCTATGAAGTTTGTTATATTATTCGTAATCATATGAAACCATTTACTGATGCAGAAATTGTGAAGGAGGGTTTCTTAAATGCTTCTAATTTATTGTTAATGACAAACAAAAAATATTAATTAAAAAAAGCAAAACTGGAGTTATATAATATAGTTGGATCAATTTTCCACATTTTAAATTTCTAATGTTATCTTGGTCTTAAAGCATTCCCCCCCCCATTTATCCTAACGTTGCGGCCCACGTGAAATAGCTGATACGTGTATGCGGCCCAACAGAAAAAAAGGTTGAGTTTCCCTAGATTAAACATTCGAGTGAGAAGCCCGATCGGTGTTAAGTAATCGAACTTCTTAGTGCTTCCTTTTTAACGCCATGAGATTTTACGGAAATTCTCAGAGTTGTTTCATTTCCTGAAAAAGCACACTTATCTGGATTCTCCGAATTTATTTTAGAAGTTACGCTTTGTTCAAGATAAAGTGTCGGTTGAAGATTTATAAACAAGATTAAGTTATTTTAAAACTAATTTATTATTTTTTTATATTGAAGATTCAATTTGAAATAAAAATAAAATCCATGAAAAATAGTGATTGAAAAATAAAATTTATTCTACATTAGAACTGGTGCAAATTGAATCATGAAAGCTTAAGTAAATTGTATACTATTTTGTGCGGTTATTTAAACTTTATTTAGTTGTAAAAGTTTGTTTTGTTATTCGCACATTTTTATGTTTTTAAAATATTGTTATAATGTTCCTACTTTCAGAAAATTCGTGTTATATTTTGTTTGAGAAAAGTCTTTTGCCATTATATAATACCTCTGAAAACCTTTTGCTGGTCTTTTATTAAAAACTACTTATCAAGTTATATTTTGTGTAGTTAAAAAATTGTAAATTTGCTATAATTTTAACCATTAACATTACATCTTTTCAGTTAATGTTCAAGGAATTTTCTTTCACTGAATAGTTTTGAAAAAAAAGAACAATAAACAAAAGTTGCCATTTTGAAAATACGAAAAACTGGAGTTCACCTGTGTGTATTCGAATGGTGATTTAATTGAAGTTATGGTGATTTTTAGTTTCTAACAATACACGCGCTATTACTAAAAATTTTGCAATCACAATTTGCACTTGTTATTCCTATAAGAGGGGTATTCGTGTTTCAACTATTCCTACAAAAATGAAGTGTTTAGTTTGTGAAATGAAGGAATAACCTTTTGATGGAAGTAAAACATGAGTTAATGAACTATAGTTATCGTACTTTGGTAAGAACTAAAACATAATATCGAAACAGAAAACCGAAAGATTTAATCCTTGCACTACTATTATCAGTGTTTGTATTCATGCTGCTCGTATATATTGTAACGGCGTGGCACATAGTACACTAGGAGGTTTGACACATAGCACACGATAGACTAGAAAGAGGGCGCTGCTGTGAACTGTTTTGGTCTTTGAGCGGGAAGGAGAGAAGAAGGTGGTCTCGAACGTAAAATGGAGGAAGCTGCCTGTAGTTCCCGATGTGATTTTAATTGTAAATGAAATTATTAATATAGTGATGTGTTTTGAAGGAAATAATAAAAACGGTAAATCCGGTTAATTAGAGGTGATTAATTCAACTACAAGACGATCTTACAACATGTTACCGGCAAAGTATGAAATGCCGGCATTCTATAGAATGCACGACGTTGTTAGGCAAAGTATGAAAAAAGGTCATGATAAGACTATTATATCAAAGATGCACATTCCTAAAAATACAAATGTTATTGTGATAGAATACTGTAAGTGCCATTAAAAAAATTAGTCAAAATATGTAAAGGAAAATGAAAATTGTACCAAACAAAATTTATGTAAGTCTTATTAAGGAAAACACAATTTTCATACAAAAAAAGAAATTAAAATGAACCTACTTGTTGCAACATGGTAGGCTTGAATGACATTTTGAATTACATTTCATTACATTTTTCAAGCAAAAACAATTCTTATTTTGGAACTTTGTTTTACACATACATTTGACTTGGTCGCATTCCATTACTTGGCTGCTTCCATTGGACTGAGCAATTGCAACTGACAGGAGAAGAATTTCATGGTCAGGAACATTTTCAATTCCAAGCAAGTTCTTAAGGCTTAAAATAAATTGTGATTTCGCATATACTTATTTTAAAATTCCTTCTGAAGTTCCACTTCAAATTACCCACTCATTACGAGTGACAACATATTGAACTTCGGGAAAAAACCACAGGTTCCCCCACATGCCTTTTTTTTAATAATCGTTTTTTTTTTCTGGCGTTCACAAAGGTGGATGTACAGTTCAATATCATCACGTGTAACATTTTTGTATTCGGTTGAATGTTCCTTCAGAATTCTGTCAAGTCCTCAGAATCCGTGACGTAATACTGTATAGCAGTGCATCCCAACATTTTTATCTTCTGTACCAGTCAACGCTTGATAATTTTACCGCGGTCCCCTGAGGCTGGGACGTTAATTATTTATATTTTAAATTATTTTGATTTAATAATTTAATTGTATTTAAACATACCTTCAGTTGCACCAAAAATGAGTATAAAGTTATTTAACATGAAATATAAAGTGATTTCCATGGAAAGTTGCACAAACACGAGAGAAATACACCGCAGTTAATAAAATAGAAATAATTTAATGCTCTTTGAGTGGTCCGATATCATTTGATCCACGGACCGGGATCACTGCTGTATGGTACTGACGCCTTCTTTAACAGGTTAAATGAGTTTGCTTCTATTTTCCACAAACATCACATCATAGCTATTCAGCAGCAACGAATAGTCTCTGGGTTCCTTCTTAGCAGTTATCTTGGTATTTTGTATATCAGCTATTAACTTCTAGTAAGTAATTTCAGTTAAGAAAAAATGTTTTTTTTCTGCAACATTAACTCGAATTTTGGGCAGCTCGTCGTCGAATAGTTGTTTCATGTTTATAGACTAGGGGGTCGGCAACCTTTTAGCTGTGGCGTGTCAAACCAATCTACCTACATGATTCAGCGTACCACACAGTAGGGCATTTTTGAAACAATTCAAAAATTGACAAATTTGTTTAGTAGTGCAAAGTGCCACTGAGAATTGTACCGCGTGCCCCGTGGGGCATGTATCCCATAGGTTGCCGATCCCTACTATAGACCATGACTCCTTCTCCAACACTACAGCTTTCTACTCCATTTTCATGCAACCAAGAAGAAACCAATTTTTTGTTGAACACGTTTAAATAAAATTGATTATATTTTGTCACTTCCGAACAAACTGCAATGTGCAACTGACAAAAATTCTAAGCCTGAGGCACGCGTTAAGTCTCGTGTCTTGCCACGCATTATTTGAAACAAATCGGAGATGTATTTCATACTTTGCCGGTTTCTCATTAGGCATTCTATAAAATGCCTAATGAGAAACCGGCAATGTGTGCCTAAGGAGAACACAATGCCTAGGCAATGTAGGAAATAAGAATCCTTTCATACATTGCCGGCTAGTATTAAGCATTAAAAGTAAAAAAACTTTCTTAAAAACAAGCTTTTATTTAAATGCGCTAAAAAGAATAAAATTAACTCTAGCTTTAAAACTTTTTTTTACTATCAACTTATAACGTCATTACACAATTTATATGATATAAAAGCTTGTCACGAGGTTTAATTACTCGTATTTACTTAGTTTAAAAATTTTAAAAATTAAAATCAATCAAATTATTTAATTTACTTGTTTATCTGCACAGGTAAATCTCGCGACAAACTTTTATATCATATAAATTGTGTAATGACGTTATAAGTTGATAGTAAAAAAAGTTATTTTTATTCATTTAAATAAAAGCTTGTTTTTAAAAAAGTTTTTTTTTTACTTTTAATTCATTTTTTACTTTTTAGTTATCGCTGGATAGGTTTCTCAGTATGTTCATCTCATTCAACGCATCGCTGTTGTTTAATTTTTTACTTGCATTTAAAAAGTTACATTTTCTCGAACTATCCCTGAAATTTAAATGAAAGAGCCTATAAGCCCATTCACACGCAGATGCTTGCCCCCCCTCCTTTTATATCCGCATACATACATTAAACAATTTACGATGGATCTACGTTCGAAAATCTTTGTGAATAATGGAGACAATGAAAAAAAAACTCTTCAAAATAGGTGTTTGCTTTCAAAAACGTTTGAAACTCTTCGTTTTATTCAGGGTTTTAGCAATTTTAGTCAAAATGTCCATTGTTAATTTTCAGTTTTCTTTGAATAACTTCCGCGATAAGAATACTATCTTCTCCAAATTCCAGTTTCAGGTCAAATCGGTAGCGCTGGGCAAGAATTCGAAATCGGATTTTGAAAATTCTTTGACGTTTTTGAGTTGGGGGCCAACTTCCTTTGTTTCGGGCCCCGCCAACCTGCCCCCTTTGACCCCAAAGCCACGAAACTACGTACGTAGACTCGACTCGATCGGTGATGTCGATAGGTGGTCTTTCTTTGTGTAAATTCGTACAGTTGTGGAATTACGGGGCCCCTTTTGAAATCGATCAATAGGGTCCAAAAAGAGATCAAAGAGATAAGCACAAAGAGGAAATGCTCCCCTTCCTCCAACCTCCAAAAAGATTAAGGGGACTTGGTACCCTAAAAATCACAAACCTATCGTTTTTTTATTTTCATTTAATCTTATTCTTTGCATTATTATCTTTCGATTGATATATCACTTGTGCATGTCGGAAAGTTAGAAGTTGACTAAAACTTCATTTGAAAACAAATTAGGCAATTCAGCCACACCCCCTTTTTAGAAAAAAAAGCTAAAAAATGTTTTATGATAAAAAAAATCTATTTTAGAAATAGAAATAATAACTATAAAAAAAAAGAATGTGTAGTATTAAAAGCAGGAATATTTCCGAGGTAATACAATAATGTAATTTTTCTTCCTTGTGAAATGTGTGCATGTAAAATTTTTAAATTAAGGCATTTTATGTTAATAATTTTATAATTTCAGTTCTTCCTGATATATTTTTCATACAAATGTAATACTTTAATATTATAAGAAGAAAAACAGCTAAAATTTCTGTCGTGACAGAAATTTTTTTTTTTTAACATTTTCTTGAATTTTCATGGGCAATTAGTACTCTCTAAAAGTTGATCATTTATAAAAACGTGTGGGTTGAAAAAATATGAAAATGCAATTATTTTAAAGAAAAACGTATAACTAATATCTTAAAGTGGTATTTTAAGTTTAATTAAGCTTATAATAATTATTTTTTCAGAATTATAAACTTTAAACCTGTTTTCTCAGTTTGTGTTTTTCGAAATCTTAGTGCATTCAAAAATGCTACTCCTTCGACAATTATTTACCAATCACTTCCATTTTTTCTTGCGTGTTGAAAATAAAGTATGTAATAAAATTAGGGATCCGTTTTGCTATAAACTGAATACTTTTTTTAAAAAAAAAATAAAATGTAAGACATGTTGGCTTTTTCGTTGATTTTTAGCCTGTATATCAACATTTTATTTTTTTTCTCGAAAACGAATGAAGTTGTTCTAAAATCGATCCCTAAAGTTGTTTAGATCATCCATAAGAGTATTATAAAAAAATTTCAGGTCAAAAAATCAATTTTTACACAAGGAGTAGGATTTTAAAATTTTCCCAATTTTCTTCAAAAAATTAAAATTTTTAAAATTGTGTGAATAATATATGAAAATTTTCATCTGGTAACATTTTCTTGAATAGAAACATTGTATAAAATGCTAAAATATAATTTTTAAATGCGTAAATAAAGAAGTTTGCTCAAAGGGTGCCAAGTCCTCTTAAGGTGTAGAAATTTGTAGGGAAGCTTCATGCTGCCTGGTTTAAGGACTATCATGGATTCATCTTAAACTACCGATAAAAGGCCCAAACCATCACTGTTGCTTATTTTTATACAGTGTTGAACACACTGCGTGATGCTCTGATAAAGAAACGACGCGGTACGATTACCAAAGACGTCCGTACCCTTGACGACAATTTATTTGATCACTCATCTCGAAGTATGATTAAGGAATAAAGGCGATGGGGGAATTTAAAATTTTGCTCTGCATCCGTCCTATTCTCCCAGTCTCTTCCCAAGAGAGTCAGTTATTCTTTTATTAATTAGTGTGTGTGTGTATCAATACCTATTTTTCACAAAATATTTTTCTACCACGTGCTCCATATCCCGTCACTGTGTTCCGTTTTTAAAATTCATGTGTTATTATTCAATGTCGCCAATATGGTTGCGATAATACGTAAGTACCGAATAATCTTACGCTGTTCTACTTCAATATTCGAAGAATTCTTTACGACGTCTGAAAGTCACAATTATTTTTATTTTAAACATTTATAACCGTCATTAACATGCAAGCACGACTAGTAACATGCAATGAATTATTTCAAAGACTTATAAACTGCCAAGTGATTATCTAGCGACATAAATATTACTCCATTAAATGGGCTTATTTTTGGCGAAAAAAAATATAAGATTTGTTAACAAGATATATTAAACTTGTTAGCATTTCTCGACGTTCTCATGAACAAGTTCACCACCTCCTAGAAAAAGAAAAAAGTGGACAAGAGTGATGCAGGCATCAAAATTTTCTAGCGCTACCAAAAATAAACTCTGCGAAATGTAGGCCAGGCACGTGTCGAGCGAAAGCATGTCGTCATATATGACGTCACACTTGTAGAGCGATGTTAAATTGAAAGAACCGGGCTTAAAAAGAATCGTCAGATGGTTTTCGACGTCATTTTTTGAAACAGTAAGAAACGCAAACGATTTTTGCAGATTCATAATTTTAATTTTGTTTTTAAAGTTCGATTTTCTCTAGAGTTCGAAATGTTTGTCATACTTATAAAAAAATACGATAGTTCTTTACCGAATCTGGTTAACTGCAATAAAAAATTTGATACTTTAATTATTTTTAAAATTGCTCTTGAAATATTTAATCAGCTGGATTTTGACATTTTTACTTAAAACTAACGAAAAAAAAAATTATTTCCGATCTTTTTATTGAAATAACATGGATTAAAGTAATTTTTTTTTAATTTGTCGTCAAACACATTCGAATTCTATATTGATCGAAATTTTGTGATACTAATAAATAAAAATTATTTATAAGAAACAGTTTTTCCTTTAAAAAAACAAACTGTAACTATTTAAATTGCTACTCTGAAAACTGTCACTATTTTCGCCCCAAAGGATTATTCAAATACTTTCTGGAACTTTATGCAAAAGATTTTTCGAATAATTTCCTTTCATTTTAGCCAGACAAATTTTTAATTTCATCTTATCCGATACTTTCAGTTTTTGTTAAAGGCAAGAAAAAAAAGTAGAAAAACAAAACGTAGTGTTCAAATGCATGTAAAAGATTATGTAGTGTTATATGTAAAATTAAAATTAATATAATCATTATTATTTGATAGTGGAAAATGTGTCGTATCTGTGTATTTTTTAATTATTTACTAGAAAAATTTATCATGTATTAGAAAACTCTGTTATGTATGATGATTAATTAATTGATAAGGAAATAACAAGCGAAAAATGTTGCAGTATTTTCAATAAATGCTTATTTGTAAATTCATTTTAATTTATTTAAATAATACAAAATAAACACACAAAGGCAGTAGTTCCCATTTTTTTTCTCGAAACACTTGTGTTTGAGATACTTATAGAGAAAAAATATGTGGGGAATAATTAAAAAGCTGGCTTTTAAATGTTTTTCACATATACAGTTATTTATAACGTAACAACTGAACTAAACTCAGTGACCTGACAGCCTATAAGGGTCAAGGACTACTGTTCCTATCTCAGTACACGTGACTTTAGACACTGGGTGCATGTGCAGTTGTTTCGGTCAAGTGGTCAATCTGACGCGAAACCCCCAGTGTTCAGCTTCCCAGCAAGTTAGGTATTCATTTTTCGACCCACTGAAAGAATGAAAGGCTGAGTCGACCTTGCCTAGCCTGGGATTTGAACCTCGGACCTGTGGCAGGAAAGCGTGATACACTATCATTCAGACACTGGGCTTCATTATTTCGTAATATTAAAATAAAAGATCGCGAGTTAAAGCTGTTCGAATATTTTTTTTTCAAGTTTCCTTTATCCCGAAAGTGTAGATAACCTACTCTCATAAGTCTTCAGATACTTTGAAAATAAAACTAACATTTGTGTAAAAACAATGCAAATATGGGCTAAATTCATGTGACGTCATTGTCACATCATAACTGCAATAACGTGTTTCCAACCAATCAGTTCATAAAATCACGAGGTGTCACACTTACATGATGGCCGAATACTATCTTGTGTTTCCGCCAATCAATTCATGAGCTTTAATGTTGCCACCTTTTTCTTCCAACAGAAACTTTATTTTGAAAGTAAATATTTGTAACTAATAATAAAGCACATAGGTAAACAAAATACAATCGATTTAAAAAGTACTCGTATAGTGTAAGAATTTTTTAAATTTTGAAAATATTTTTGTAGTATCTTTATACTTAAACATCTTTTTTCAGTTTAAAAGTTGACATTGTATCGAAATTTTACAAGTCGAACAGCAAGTATAAGTCTAATGTCATTTTTGAATTCGATGGAGAAAACGTGATTGTGCATGAATCACGTAACCGTTATGAATTTAACCCACACTTCCTTTAAATACTCCAGAAATAATTTTTTAACAGAATATGTTATCGTTAGGTTTATTATTTAAATCTAGATTTTTGTATTCATGTAAAAAAATGTGTATATTCGAGAATAATTTAAAATGTTTTCTTTAAAAATAGCACTACGAAGTGTCAAAAAAGTTAATTTGACAAAATGTGATTTGCCTTTAAAATTATTTATAAATATTTATTAATATCAGAGGTAGTTAAATTTTTGAACGAAACCTTTTGTATCACATCTTAAATTAAAAAAAAACTTTATTTTTTAACAAGCTTTTATTAGCTTCACCTGTATGTAACGGAATCTTTGAACTCGATTTTTACCCACTTAAAAATGTCGGATTAATTCGAAATTTAGCACTTGTCAAGGACCGATGGCAATACAATAATTTAATAATTTTGTTCCATTGTCCTGATCAGATCATCAGGATTAACGATTTCCCATTTCCAGATTTGGCGACTAAAAAATTAAGTAACAACCCTAAAACGCGAAAACGCTAAAAGTTATTACAGATACAAGAAACAAAAAATATTAATTCGTCAATAAATAAATGATAGTTTAAAAAAATAAAAAAAAACATGCTTTTACTGTAGATTAAATTAAAAAACGCAAAATAAACTATAGTTTAAAAAAACTAAAAAACACGCTTTTTTAGTTAATGAACTAAAAAGTATAAAACTAAAAAAAGTATAAAAGTATAAAAAGTATAATTCTTAATATAAGAATAAAATTATTAACGAGAAAATTAATGTCATTGTGGCAGAAGTGTTGGGTGCTGGATGTCAATTGTTATAATTTCTTACTAGTTTTGTTCCGAAGTGCAGAGTTAGCGTAAAAATGCAGTACAAAGCACCCCGCGCTTTTACCCCAATGTCATTAATTTTCTCAATTATTTTATTCTTATATTAAGAATTATTTTTTACTTTTCAGTTCGATTAACTATAAAAGCGTATTTTTTAGTTTTTTTAAATTGTAATTTATTTTTCAATTTTTAGTTCGATCTACAATAAAAGCTTTTTTTAGTTGTTTAAACTAGGATTCACACATTCCATGATGAATTAATCCTAAATGCGTCATTTTTTTAGAACCTGGAATACCCATTGGAATCCCATCAGTGTGTCGATACGGCCTCATTTACAAAAATGTAGAATCAGCCAACTGTAGGAAATCTGGAAGACCTAAGTTTGGAATATTTGATGCGGAAGATGGTATAAAGCCAATGATATTTTTCACTTAAAAGATCTCTATTTGCATTAAACATGAGCGTTTTCGATTTAGGATTGTAACAATCTTTTAGTCACCAAATCTGGAAAGGGGAAATCGTTAATCCTGATGATCCTGATCAGGACAACGGAACAAAATTATTAAATCATTGTATTGTCATCGGTCCTTGGCAAGTGTGCAAAATTTCGAATTAATCCGACATTTTAAAGTGGGTACAAATCGAGTTGAAAGATTCCGTTACAAACAGGTGAAGCTAATAAACTCGTGTTAAACAAATGTCTCTATAGAGCTTACACATTTTTCAATCTCTGGAATGTTCAGTTTGAAATTAAAATTAAAGTATCCCGATGAAATTATCAAACAAAAAATTTCGAATACTTTTCATCCTTTCCGAAATCTAAAAAGCATCAAGGAAGGCAATATTTTACCACGATAGCCGAGGGGTTTGGAGACGTGTTCAAGTCCAAAATGCCACTGAAAACTTGCCAGGGTAAAGAGCTGATTCACATTAATCTGCCTTGACTAAATCAAAGTCCTCACATTAGCATGGTGTGGAATTAGGAGAGTAGGGTGCCAGCTCAGGAGTTATCCTCATCATTGTCTGAGTTGTTTTAGACAAATTTTATTCTAATCAATTTGCTTCTTGCCTATTTAGTTCTGCTTTTTTTTGGTCTGTGATTTTGTAGTGTGACGTTTGAGATAAATAACGGTAGCGTGATATTGATTAATTTAAACATTTAGTTTACTTACATCACAGCTATTATTTACAGATTATACATTGAAGTTATTAAACTTATTAAAAGATTATTAGAGTTCATATAAAGTGGCTTGTGAGAGAGGAGTTCTTTCCGGTGTCTGCTCAGTTCGAAGGTTCAAAGTGTCTCTTGTTCTCCCTCTCTCTCTCTGCTTCGGGGATCAGGGACAGTCGCCTCTTTTTAGCATTTCGTTACATCCTGCTAGTGGCGAGAAGGGGTCCCTCGTGGGTCAAGGGGTTGCGGGGGAGGTCCAAGGCGAACCACGCAATAATTTTCAAAATGTAGAAGCAAATGCCCGTGTGGTGATCCACAATGACGCCGATTCACAGCTGCGTGGCGGGAAACGTTATAGTAGCATGCATTTTTTTTGAGTTTTTTATTGTTCTTGATGTATTTGCAAGAATAAGAGATTCCCTCTTTCCTCTTACCCTATATGTCTATTCTTTTTTATTATTATTTTCAGTTTTGTATATTTGTATTTTGTAATTACTGTGAAATGCGTTCAACATGAAACCGCTTAAGATGAAATATCGGTTAACACGAAAAAATAAAACAGTCCCGACAAACTACTATGTATTTTCCTGCATTGTTTTCCCTCAACACGAAAAGATTTCCCTTCTGGGAATGATCAAAATACGGATAATATCGGCGGTGCAGGAGAGACTTAATTAAGAGGGGTGTGAAATGAAAGACTGGTAGTTTCACATGTTTCATAGAAAGAAGGCTAACTGGGTTTTGAAATACCTTCGGGACAACCTGTGACACGAGACAATTTCGTTTATCTAAGTTTTCCCCCTCTACCCCTTCAAACGCCACACTAAAACATTTCATCAGTTGGCTTTGCAATTCGGTGAGAGTACTTCGCAGTGTTAGTAAAAATAAGTGAGTTTGGTAAATGGTTTTTTTTTTATTTCAGAACAATTTTTTTTACGAGCACAATGGCAAAAAGCTCAGGGGTGAAGCAAACTTCTATTTCGCTTAAAATGAAGAAGGAGCTTCTTAAGGTTGTTGACCAAAAACAGAAGACGAAAACGGTATTGCTAATTATATTGTAAGATTTTAGTATCGCTAACTCTACATTATAAACGATAACTAAAAAAGAGAGCAAATTATGGAGGATTATTAAATTATGTTTGAGAGGAGCAAGTTTAAGTCAGAGCAAAAACGGATGAGAACAGCCAAGCGTGAGGATTTACAGATGGCTTTACTTGGTTGGAACAAGCGAAATCTCAGAAGGCGCCCATATTTCAGGACCTTTAATACTAGAAAGAAGCAAAGAACTTGCAAAACAAATGGGTATTACAGGTTCTAACAAGTCCAGGATGGTTGGAATGCTCCAAGAAAAGAGATGGCATCGTACTAAAAAATGTTTGCGGTGAGATTAATCAAGTTTTACCTACCATGACAGCAAATTGGTTTCAGTCTACGTTCCCTTCAGTACTTGAAGAATATTTTAATTTCCATTAAACATTTATTATACACTGATTTTTATCAAGCACACACATGCATATATACATATCTATGTAAATGAAATATACTCTGATAAACTTAATTTTGTTCATTATAGGCTTTTTTTATAATATCCTTTAACATGAAAAAATATTTCTGTCTCCTTAATTTCATGATAAACGACTTTCATTGGAAGATAAATTTTTGACGTCAATAATGTGAAAAATAATTAACATTTTTTCATACTATACTTTTAAATTGATTCTGAATAAAAGGTCAGTTTATCATGCCGTTATTTTTAAAATAAAAAAATATTAAATTTTCAAAGTTTTTAAAACTTTTATAAAATAGTCAATTTTTAATATTTTGTTAGTTATTTTAAGTGATTTAAATTCGTCTGATTTTTGGAAGAAAAAGGTAATATATTGAATTGAAAATCAGTCTCTTTTTTTTTTGAATTTTAAAAGTTATTTTTGTAGACCCCTGAAAATTTTTTTTTAAAAACCTGAGCTTCGATATTTTTTAACCAATATAACTAAAGCTTTCAGACATAAATCCAAACTAACTTTGATACAGAATACATAGGAAAGTATCAACAAAAAATTTCAAGACTACCTTAAGCAGAAAAAAAAAATGCCTTGCAGAATAAAAACCACAAGCATGGACAAAAATCAAAGTATGAGAAAACGTATTAAAATGTATAAAGTATATTTTAAGACAGAATACTGTCAAACTTTAACGCGATCTTTAAAACAAATAGGATATCAGAAGTAAAATTTGGAACTAAACTTCTTAGCCGCATAAGTCATTGAAAAAATAAAAATATTTTTGCAATTTGTGTAGCGTATTGTGCAGCCTTAAAAAAGACTAAGACAGAGATAAATTTTCCTCAGATCATTTTATGCTTACTTTTGTTTTCAGTTTATTGTTATTTGTTGTTTATGCTTTTGTTGTTACTATGACGCCTGTGTGTCTGACGTTGTCAGATCGGGGCCTACTAAATTCATCGTGGCAAAGGCTAGATGCACGCCTGTCGTTAGCCTTAGCTCTGAGCACCATACGGGTGATAGTACGTTTTGGCTCCATTCCACCCCAATTTGATAGAGAACACACTGGAAAGGTGGTCAGGGGTCTCCCACCTCTCTTCCCCTTCACCACCTCACGCGATGACTCGCGACTCGGCTGCTATTTAGAGTACCACTATGTCGCAAAAGCACTATGTAGTTACAAACATTCCCGCCTTCTGCGCAATTCGAACACAGGCCCTACGGCATAGCAGTCAGCGTCACTAACCACTGTACCGGATGGGTGACAAGGATTATTATAGAATATGTATAGAATTATACAAGTCATATTCTAGTGGGCCAGAAGTCCGTTTAAGAGGAGTTGGAAACCCCTCTTTCTTTATATACTGACAATGTTAAATTGGCTGTTTTCGATGTACCTTTTCTCAAATTCTGTTATATGTACATGCTTGAAACTTTTCATATTATTAAAGTACGCCTTTCTCATTATACTAACATGAGCTTTTAGCTAATTTTGAATTTTTTAATAATTTATGAAATATTTTATCAAACGTTGCGAAATTTGACCCATTCTTCACATAAAAAAAATTGTAAAAAATAAATTTTTGAGCTTTTTACAAAAAATTCACTTCAGTATATATTAGCTATTATTATAAATATATCATAAAAAATTTGCATACCCCTGTGAACAGTAGTTTCTCAGAAAAGGTACATCGAACATCAAAATTTACATTTCATCCAGACACACACACATTGATTTTACACACACACACACACACACACACACACACACACACACACACACACACACACACACACACACACACACACACACACACACACACACACACACACACACACACACACACACGCACGCACGCACGCACACGCACACGCACGCACACACGCACACACGCACGCACGCACGCACACACACACAGAGTGAGACTTCTAATTGGCTAGAAAAAATAAAAGGCTCAAATTTCAATAAAAGATACATGTTTCGGTTTATATCATGCGTTCAACTTTTAAGCAAAGGCGAAATACTTTGTTTACATTTTCACCATTCAAATGGGCGTGGCCCAGTTTCAACTATTATTTAAAAATAGGTTTTAAGGTCTTCTAATTACCCTAGAGGTTAAAGTAAGGTATTTTTAGAAAGGTTAAAATCTATACAATTTGAAAATGTAAAAATCTCAAATTGTCAAAAAATAAGATTTTAGCTTTCCAACACCCCCTAAACTTTTAAAAAGGAAGAAATAATGACGAAATGCAGTTAACAAGACCTCTCGAGGAAGTCGGAATTTTAGAAGCAAAAATATTCTTAGTTATGCCCGTTTTTAACCAAAGAGGTGCCATAATATGTTTCATTCAGAATGACACACCTCCATACTATACCAATCCATTAAAACTATTCCTATTAATATCTTATCTTTGATAAGGACAGAGTTCGAGGTTGCAAGAACGCATGGCCACCAGTCCATGCGATTTTTTCTGGTTGAAAAGAATTCTATTTGAAATCTTTTTTTGTACCATTTTTAATGAATCAAAAGTTCTATCTGTCGTTTTTTATTCATTCCGATCTATTGCATTCAGTCAACAAACAATGTTCCGAAGGTCATGTAGAACAATTGTTATTGCAAGAATGAATGGAGCGTAGTGTTGTTTGTGCAGATTGTCAGCGCCCTCTACTGGTGATACTTTGAACTAAAGCTGTTTTCTCTTCTAAAAAAACATGCTACTTTCTTGTGAGCCCTTGAAAACCGTTCTTCTTTTTCAGCATTTTTTTCTTTTTTTTTAATGAATTTTTTAAAGTTAGAACAAACTTTCGGCTCAGTCGGTTTTGTAGAACACGAGATGTGCCCCCCACACACAAAGCGAGACAACAACCGCCAAATGGCAACAACCATTTTGGCGACGTCATCCTACACACTTCCTCTACCCATTTGGCAAGTTCCGACTGTACCGATCACGTCAGTTGAGAGTGCTGCGTCATTGAGTGAACATGTGCAACTGCCGGGAAAATGTCTATAATGTAAAAACCAAACAGAGAAAATCAACATCAAGTTTCTTGCGAAATTTAAGAAATCAGTCGCAAAAACATTTCAAATGTTAACCGAGGCTTATGGAGATGAAACTTTGTCCCTTGCACGTGTGTTCGAATGTCATCGGTGGTTTTCAGGGAAAGGGACAGCGTGGAAGAGGATGAACCTGTTGGGCGCCCAAGGTCAGCGATTACAGATCAAAACATTGCCAAAGCTCAGAATGTGATTCGAGGGGATCGAAGGTTAAGTATTCCTGCGGTTGGTTAACTTGGATAGGAAAGCTCTCTCTGTTCAACTCATTTGAACTGACGAATTACATATGAGGAAGATTTGTGTGAAGGTTGTTCCAAAACTTATGTTCGATGACCAAAAACTGTGTCTAAAAGACGTGTGGACATGTTATAACACATT
Organism: Trichonephila clavipes; assembly: GCA_019973935.1. Classification (NCBI taxonomy): domain Eukaryota; kingdom Metazoa; phylum Arthropoda; class Arachnida; order Araneae; family Nephilidae; genus Trichonephila; species Trichonephila clavipes. Next base: position 105,355 of record BMAU01021429.1, read on the forward strand.
GCACATTGAGCCAAATTCGTTGGAATCTGTTGCAACATGTGAAGAGACATGAATTTTTACCTATGACCCAGAAAGTAAACGCCAATCGATGCAATAGAAATCTCCAGGATCCCCAAGAACCAAAAAAGCACGCATGTCAAAATTAAAATTCAAGGGAATGTTAATTGTCTCTTCTTCGACTTTAATGGGATTGTGGGTTCCCAGTAATCACAGTCTATTAATAAACACAACTACATTAAAGTACTAAAAGGACTTCGTAAAAAAATTAGCAAAAAAAAAGGTCACAGTTGTGGAGTGATAGTTGGCTGTTGCACCAAGACAATGCTCACATCCGCTCACACGGCCCTACCTGTTAAGCAGTTTCTGACCAGTAAAGCCATAAGTGTGAGGGGACATCCTCCTTATTCGCCTGATTTAGCTCCGTGTGACTTTTTCTATTTCCTACAGTTAAATCTTGATAAAAGGGAACACATATTACCCCAGCTGAAGAGGTTCAGGCAAAAATAGAGAATCTCCTAAAAATCCTTCCAAAACCTCGTTCCAGAACTGTTGCCAGCAATGGAAACACCGAATGTAGAAGTGTGTGAATGCTGAAGGGGACTACTTTGAAGGTGAAAATGTCATGGAGAACTGATTTTGTAAGTACAATTATTTCTGGACCACAGTCTCATTTTTTATGCCACACATCGTATATGAATAATATATTTATTAATGTGTGCGAACACCATTGTGCAAAGTCAACGTTACACGAGTGGATTGCTGTATCACAGGGGTGACCAACCTGTGGAACGAGTGCCACACTGTGGCACGATGGAGTTGTATTAGTGGCATGTAGAGACATACAGAAAAATTTGTGAAATTTTTGAAAAAATAGCAAATAACCGTTTTTTACAATTTTATTGATGTGGAGTTGGTCTCTGGCAAAACCCTCAGAATTTGAATCAAAATATGTTATTGAATAAATTTTTTCTGCTATGAACATAATGAAATAAATATCACTCAAAACTACTAAATGTGTACCTATAATAACCTAATTTCGTTAGCATCTGTCTGTAAGAGCTAATCCTAATATAGATAACTTGGTAAAAAATAAGTGGTAATTCAAAAGCCACATTAAATAGATTCTGAGTGTTTAATAATTAATTTGAATTAAATGATTTATATATATATAAGAGAGAGAGAGTTACTCATTTTTATTTTATGTGCCTAACCTAATTCCTAAGTTTGTACTTTCGTCTTATTTATTATTTTATGTTTAAATTTCGACTACATAGACTTGCATTAAAAAATGTGCTGCTTGCTTAAAAATCCCATAAAAAACTTATAAGTAATATTTTTTTTCACTTTTCCATGTTTGTTTGTTGGAAAAGCTGAAGTTTTTTTACACGCGTAATTATTTTTTGAACAAACAGTGGTACTCTTCCCAAAAAGGTTAGCCAACCCCTGCTGCATCATTTGAAAATTAGAAATTGAATATCTTAAAGGTCGTATGTTTTGAAAAATGTGCTTAAGCGAAGTCGATTTCTATTATTTATAAGTAAATAACATGCACTTCGAGGTTTAATTGAAGTCTTTTTTAATAATGACTTATTTTATTTAGAAAACAATATTTATCGTTTTTCAATAGTTTTCGGGGAGGGGAGTGGGGAGAAGCCTTTTAAAAATAGAGAAGGCTTTGAAATAGCTTTTATTTATTTTCAAAAATATAATGTCATTGCTTCGTTGGTAAATATTTGATTTTTCCAAATGGAACTTCCAGCATCTAGATTTTAACTACTTATTCATTGACATTTTTTTACAGTAAATTCTTGTGTCCATTCTAATGAACTTTTAGAATGTTCCATTTGTCTCCAATCAGGTCTTTGATGATAATTTTATTCCCTGAAAAAGCGTTTGTATGATCTTTCAGGTCTTTTCGCACTTCATCGAGATAAGCTTTCTGCTTCACTTTGCATTTCTCCAATTTGGAATTCAGTTCAATTCGAAGATTAAGAAAGCTTTTCATTGATTCTTGCACTTCTTCTAGTTGTCTCTGAAGGTTTTGATTCTTCTTAACATTGATCCTGATTACCTTCCAGAATTCATCTCTCACCGGTGGCAATTTATTCAAATCAGGAAACCGTATGAAATCATTTCGGTCGCTTAAGTCATCATTAAAAGTGAATTCAGGATTTTCCAGATTCACTGTTAATAAAATATATATTTTTTCGTTTAGCTTTGTAAATAATAGTTTCATATTCTCAAGAATCCTTCTGCAGTACCAATGCTTTATCTCAAGCTTGGATTTCATCTCTGAACAGTGAAGTATTAATTTTGTAAGCTCCATAATTTGATACTGGATATGTCTAAGAATAATACCTAGTTTAATATATCTGATTCTTTTGCCATATATATTCTTCCAGAATGGAGCATCCATATTTTTGGGAGGAGCAGTCTCTTTGGCTAGTTCTTCCGTTAAGATATCTTCTGGTGCGATTGTTAAACTTGGCTTCCAGAATGGATTATCGGAAGATTGTTTCAAAGGAAAATTGGGTAGCTGTCTAAAAGTATAATATGCTATTTCACCACCTTCTATCTTATTGCATCTCGTTTCAATTTTTGATTCAATGCTTTTTTCTAGTCGTTGAAGACGAGGATAGAGATGGCGCAGATTCTTTTCCAGACTTCTAGCTTCCTTCAGGAAGAAATCGAATTCTTGCACAAAACTGTTCACTAAATCCAGTTCTTTTTCAATTTCTTTCTGAACGCTGGCAAACTCTTTCTCTATGAATGTGAAAAACAATGCACAAAAGATTTTCAGCTCTAGAAAATGAATTATGTAATCGCAGTACAGTCTTTTGAAAAATAACCGTTCCACTTTCAAATTGAAATCCAATTTCAATACCTTCGCAGAAGCTGAAAGACTTTCTATAGAGCGTTTAGAGGTTTGGATACTGTCTTGAGCAAGTGATTTTTCCGCAATCTGATCAGCACTGTCCTCGGAGTCTTCTGGTTCTGATTCCGCTTCAAAAGGATGGTGTTCTGGCTCCACATGGATCAAAAATGCGTTCCAAAAGTCTCTTTCTGCTTTTGAAGGTAATTTAGAAGACTCTAGTTTCATTTTTAAAGACATATCGCTTATTTGATCAGCAATGTTGTCTTTCTTCTCATACAGATCATCAAAATATTTGTTGAATTCTAATTTCCAGTTATGGATTATCTTTCTTATAAATTCTATTAATATAAACCGCTCATTTGCAGCTCTGAATTTTATCCCTTTACTGAAAAAACTCATATTGATTTCAGATTCATTCATGTTCGGATTTCTTTTGTATTCAAAACAATCATGTTTAATTGTATAATCTCTCGAAAAATGTTGAATAGCCGAATAATTCTGAACGTGATATCCCAAAGTAGAGGAGTTGATCTCTCTGATTTCACTTAAAGAACAATTTTTCAGACTGTCGTCGCTCATGGCATGTTCATCCACGAGTACTCCTTTCAGTAGCAAGAAATTACGGAAATTGCTATCTGAAAGAGTACATAAGGATTTGTCATCCAAAATAATTTCACTAACTTGAAAATCTGCTTCATATTCTAAATCATCAATTTCCAAAAGCTTGTGCAATCGAAAATTTACAATTGCCATGCACATTTGGAGTTTGAGTTGCAGTTCTTCATATGGAAGAGAGGTGATTGTTTTAGGAAATTCTCCACACGATTTTAAATCTACGCTTTCTTCTTCTTCCATATTCCGTAAGCAGCTGTTTTCTTTCTCGGATTGAGAGTGACAATATACAACCCACTCCGGAATAATTCTAGAATCAAAAAGGTCATTAACCCACTTATAACAAAGTATATAACCGCTTTCGCTTCCTGTTAATAACCTATTCCCCAAAACATTAAAGCCTAAGAAATGTCGACAAATAATCTCCGTAAATATTGACTTGGGAATCGTTGATGATAATTTCATATGATCACTGCTGTACAGCTGAAGATAGCCATGGACATCAATGGTACTTATCCAGCGCTGATTTGGAGAAATCTTCAAAGTTGAAACCTTATCACTTTTCATTAGACTTATCTGCTTGGTTGGATCTAGAGGTTCTTTCCATACAGGAAATCTTTGAATTTCTTTCACTACAGGTGAATAAAATACTGCGCCTAAGTTCACATGCATGTCCAGTTTTAAGCAGGGATAATTTAGTCGCCATTTCTGAAAATATAGGGCATCATAACACAAGTTCTTAAAGACATCAATGTGATATTTTTTGGGGTCAGTGGCAAAATCTTGTGGAAAGTTTAACCGAATCAGGATATTTCCAGCTTCTTTTTCCGAGCTTGCTCCGCTTTCAGATAAAAGCAAAAGTACCATTCCCTCGTCTTTTTCTCTTCTGAACACAGAGATGTCTTTGACTTGCTGTAAGATCTTCACGGACCCCAAAAACTCAAAATCGGAAGATGGCAGTCCATTCCAAATGTTAACATGATGATCTGGAGCATATGTTACAAATAACTGACCGAAATTTTCGAATTTCACATGCTCCACTGGTGCTTCGTACGGTCTAACACAATGCACAACTTTTGGATGTTTAGGATCAGTCACATCCAGAAAATGAAGGAAACCCGAATTAGATCCTATTAATACAAGCGAACACAGAGGACTCGATGCCATTGATGTAATATCTTCATCAAGTTGAATGGCACTCATAAGAGCACCATTGGCTATCCTAAATACATGAAGACAGCCAGTTTTTTTAGCAACTACGCAGTACTGAGAAAGTGGCTCGATTACGCATAGACCTATTTCACCAGCACAGTCTGCTCTGAGAACCTCGTGCAGTTCAAGTGAAACTAATTCGTACAAAGAAACAGAACCTTTAGATGTAGTTATGGCCAATACGTCGTATTGAGGAGACATCAAAAGGCTCTTGATAGGAAATCCGACTTTAATTGTCTCGATTATGTTCCAGTGGTCTCTTGATATGTTGACTATATCGATGAAACCAGTTTTGTATCCGACGAAGAGACCTAATTTGCTCATTGCCATACTGGTTATCACAGACTTGCTTTCCGGTTCTCTGTTGAAGGCGGTAGCATGGCAAAAATAGGGATTCACCTTCAATAATCCCCTTGAAGTTTCAATCAGCATATTATCCTTCGGTAACCAGCAATGACATACTAGATTCAGTCTTTTAGAATTATCACCTTCATAACTTGAAGATAACTTTTCAGAAACAATTTGAAAAGAATCATCTTCATTTTGAAGAAAAGTCAGACTTCTCAGCTTAAAGTGGTATTTGTCGTCCGTGCTTTTGATGCTCAAAAGAAATATTCTGGTATTGCTCTGAATACAAAGCTCGGACCACATCAGAGGATTCAGAGATAAATTGACTTCTGGTAATTCTGCTCCGCCCAAAGGTTTAGAGACGCAACATAATCTTTGCCCAGTTGACCATTTCCATAGGTCTATTTCATAATCCATTTTGAAACTTAAAGAGACTAAAAACTCGCATCCTGTAAACTGCAGATTACGATATTCTTCGTTGTTTCCACGTTGAAGCTTCGAAACTGTGTCCATGTTTGGATAGTTCAATATGTAAATGTTGGACTTTTCCTCTCTTTCACTCAGCGCTATCAAACCCAATTCCGGTGATGCCGTGGCACAACCAATGCGGATTCCTGGTTTGTCACTGTTTCGGATATTTTTTCCTTTGAGATCGCATACCTTCAAAGTGAAGTCGAAAGGAATAAGTATCAGTTTCTCAGAGATGAAGGCTGGATTTCCTCTGCAGGAGGCATGCGCCCATTTCAGTTGAAAATTACCTGTCTGCATTTTTCACCTCCTTCAAAGGATTCTGTTATTAAAGAAAGTTGTATGATAATTTAATTTTAAATATATGTTCTAAGGTGAAAAAAACTACAAAAAGAGTTTATGAAAATGTTGGAATGCTTTCATGTAGAAAGAAGGAAAAACTATGATTATTTTGAATTTTATAGATTACACCATGTTTGTTTTAATTCAGTGCCGATTTGAGCTGATTTTGGGCCCTGGGTGCAAAAGATCTACAGGACCCCTTGGCACTGATATATTATAGCGTCGACCAGTTTCATCAAATCAAAAGACACCACCAAATGCCGCGATATTCAGCCAATAGTGTAATTCTTATCTTTCATGTTCGAACACAATAATAATGATGACAGCATTTAGTGACATTGATACTTGTATATTAACGTCACCACAGCCAAATTTGCGCATTGCAAATTGCGTCAAGATACCATAATAACAAAAGAAAACAACGAACAAGATTCTTACTCAAACGCATTTTTTTAAATCACTCAGTCAGACTTTTGATGGAAAATGATGTGATTCACATAACCCAAATTTGGCTGTGGTAACGTTATTACGTAAGTACCACGGCATTTTTTGAATTGAAGACGTCTTTTGATTGGTCGACGTATAATACGTAGGTACCTACATTAACCATTAACGTGGCAAAACATACCATCCCTTTTATTTCAGACCTTTAGTTCTGAAATAAAACTTGATCTGTTTGAAAAAAGTCTTTTATTTAACAAATATGTACTTGAATAAGAAAAATTACAGAGACAGGATAAAATCTTGGCTTAATTCACAACTTTGCGAGCGAAGGAAAAAAAATTGGGTACTTTTCCGTTTGACCCGCACGCCGATGAACGTGCACTTTATTCCTGCACCGCTGCGCTGGCGATAAAGTCGCCCCAAAAATAATACAATACCGCCAAACGGAATATTCCCGCTGATAACCTTTTGTACTACCACATTTTCAAAACAAGTTGCGGACTTTTCTTATCAGTAATGTCTCTTTCATACTACATCAAAACTAGATGAAAAACCAATGAGAACTAACTTTTATTAACATTTTCCGTGTGTACGTTTTCGCCAATAAAGCCTGCTTTTGACGAGATTTGCGCCCCTAAACCGAAAAGGGTACTTACGTATTATCGCAACCTATTGGTGACATTGTATGAAAGAAAGCATCTGGTTGCCAATTCAGAGCGTTCGACACATAGAAAATCGGGGTTGCCAACTTAGCGAGTTACTGAGTGTGAGGTGCACTGAGGTGGCTGCGATCGACCACGTCGGTTCGCCGTACCCACCTGCATCCAACGGTCACATATCCGCATTACAGTTGTTTGGTTTCGTCCAACACGACTACCAATTTCCCTGAAGGATAATCCACAATCTCGGTTGGCTACTATCCTTCCTCTGTCGAACTCGGATACTTGATCAAAAGCTGATCGATGTTTTCTACGAGACATAACTGATCGTTTTTTGAAAAAACTACAAGAAAAACATAATTGCCGAACTTGAAATCGTCGAAATCTCCAAGCCTTAAATAGCGCTTTGAGGTGGCGCCACAGGCACGCGTGATGTGTGTCTGCCTGAAATTCTAATCATTAGCATATCTCACCTCCGCTAATGCATGTTGTAAATTTCATGTTATTTGCATGCTTCCTTCAGGGTGTTGCATTTACGGTGACCAGCAGTGTACCAAGAAAAAGTACCAAAAATAATGCTAAATTGCACCATCATCTCATTCTTTTGTATTGGACTTCTATCTAATGTGACAACAATAATTCGCCAAGTTGGCGATAAATACAGGTGTGCACTAAAAAAAGATTCAGCCAGCTTTATTTAAAAATTTGGTACTTACGTATTATCGCAACCGTATTTGCGACATTGTGAAAGGAAGCACATGGTTGCCAATTCAGCGCTTACGACACATACGAAATTGGGGTTGCCAACTTGGCGAGTTATTTTTAACGTTGTGATTGTTGCGATAGTACGTGAGTATCAACAGCAAGATAGTTACTGTGTTCTAAACACTTTTAGAAAATTAGAGGTACTTACGTATTATCTGTTGAACAATTTAATGAGATCAAAGGACGACGTCGCACAAATTCTGTCATCGTCACTATTGTATTTGAATATGCCTTATTATTGTAATGATTTTGGCCAAATTAGTCCACGGGATATTACATAAGTACTCAAAATTATAGGGATAAATTTCATACGCTAAGTAATCTGTGCATAAAGCAATTAATCCCTTTTATAATTTTTTTTCCTCTGTTTTTGGAATTCATATAACTTTGATTACTTTTATTTGAATAATTGCGCCTCGAACTTAGTAGTAGACCGATATGAAATTAGCTCAAGGAAAAGTACTACTAGTCAGTTTAGTAAAAAATAAAACAAAAAAATGCTATCTTAATATATTTTTAATAACTATAAATTACAAAGTTAATTACAGATAAGCATTTTTATAAACCGATTTATAATTTGATATTGAATTTGACTTTATTCACTATACTATAAAGTTCAACGAAATAACTGTAAAAAAGTAAGATAACTTACCTTTTTTTACTAAATTTCAACAAAATTGATTTCTGTTGAAGTGTTTTATAATAATCCATTATCTGTAAATACAAAATATAACAATTACACAAAAAACAAAAATGCTGATGAAGTAAAAAAAAAAATCAATATTTTCCGGTAATTGTCAAAATTTGGTTAGAAAAATATTCACATCTTGTTTCCTGCAAAAGGAACAAAAATCTCGTCGTGCGAAGATAGTTAGAGGTGGAACATAATATATTTTAGGAAAAAATGCATTAAAATGTTAAATTGTGTTGGGTGTATCCTATAACATTAATGTAAAATTCATTTTTTCTTTTTAAAGCATTGGTTTTCTTATTTTATATCAATTTCACATGGCGTTTAGAAACAATTAGAATGAAAAATCAGTAAATTTTTTCAGAGGAATGAAGAATTGGGTTGATTATAGAAATGATTAAAGAAGGATAAGTAAAATAAAAAAGAATAATTTAATTCAAAGCAAGAATTTCGCAAACGATTTTAAATAAAAAAAATTTCTTTGATATGCAATGGCAACCGAAATATCCGCAGTTTCTCTTCTTTTCGTTTTTTTTCTTCTTTTTTTTGAAATTGTTTCTTAAGAAACGTAACGATTATTTGTAATAAAATAAGAGTTGATAATATTTACAAAAATAACAAGTTTTATTTGAAGAATTAATAGCTAACTAAAGATCTTCATAAAGAAAGCTCATTAAGCATCTTTCTTTTACGAAAGAATAATCCTTGTCAGCTATTGTTCCTCTACCTGATTATTATCTTTGTTTTGATGTATTTTAGAACCTTAAAAAATTGCAAATGGCAACAGTAATGTTTTTTATATTTTATAAATTTTGTCAGAATGAAAATAAATAAATTGAGTTGTTATTCGTGTGCTTTAGAGAATTAATAATTATTAACCAACTAGGAAATTTATAATTATTATTTTTAGGCCGTTTATGCTTTTTGATTGATATTTTTGAGATATTAAAAGAATAGGTTAAACTGTGTGTGACTACAATCATAATTCATCTGAATTCGAATTCCAAACGAAACATCCATGGTAAAATGTTTTTCTTGGTACTCACCGCATACAAGCCAAATTTTTAATTTTTATTTTGTATATAGTTATTTCAGGGGCATAGATACCGCCGTATCAATAATACGGGGCTCAAACTTACAAGGGCCACAAAATGTGCAAGAAAAAAAATCACTAAATGTTAAGGGACCCTGTAACGTAACGATTCCCAACAGCGGTCGGCGTCTTTGATGGACCCGACACCCACACGTGCATCTTGCAGCTGCAGCGCAACCCCTTTTTGACCCCCAAGGAATCGAACCCCGTCGACCGGAAGATGAGAGAAGAGAGATGCTTTGAACTTACACGAGAGCGGTAGCCAACGGTTCCTCCTCTCACAAAATATTGGACTCTAGCAATCTTTAATTAAGTTTAATAACTGCAATGTATCATTCAGTAAATAATATTCAATAGTTGTGACGTAAATAAATTCCATATTTAAATTAACCAAGAATACGCTACCGTTATTCTTTCAAACGTTACAGCTTAGAGTTTTAGTGGCAGCGCTTTGGGATAAAAAGTTAGCATTCAGGACCCGTGAGAGGAGGAAATTTTGGGTTTTTACGGACGGGCCGCAACGCAAGGAGAGAAAAAGACATCTTCGGAAGCCGTTCTGCGATTGAATTCAGCTTCGGAGAAGGAGAGCGTCTTGCTCAAAGAAGATCAAACTGATCTATAGTGTACGAACAGAGTGTCCGGAGGGAAAGCGATCTTCGGAAGCAGTGCTGCGATTGAATTCATCTTTGAAGTCGTGCCAAGAGTGAATTCAAGACTGGTCAAACTGACAACACTTATTGTTAGGGGTGAAAAAGCAGTGCTTTGATTGAATTCATCTTTGAAGCCGTGCCACGAATGAATTCAAGGCTGGTCAAACTGACCGCACTTATTGTTAAGGGTGAAAGATTCAAGATTGGTCAAAAGGACCATTGTTCACACTGAAGAGTTCAAAGCCACTAGTGCCATATTACTGCACATAATTTGCTTCCGACAGCAAGCTGAGTACTTCAAATGGGTGAGTACTGTTATATTTTTGGGTTGCAAACTGCATATTGTATTAGGAATTTTGGTTAAAATGTTCTTTACAAATTTTGAAATACTTAGTGTTTTTTCTTGTATGGGAACAGTGTTATTTTGTTTCTAGAGAATTGTAATTGTATTTCAAGCATCGTGTGAAATTTTAGCTTAAGATTTATTGTGTTTTAAGTCTCTTGAATGATTTTGATCATTTTTAGTATTAAATTTTTCTTTGTGTATTTCTGTGTATGCATGGTGCAATAGTGCAAAATTTAGCGTGACATTTATTTGATATTGTTTAAAAAATGGCTTTCCTTGGTAAAGGGAAAAGGCAAGATATGTTGCAACTTGCTGAGGAATTAGGAATAAATGCCACCTTAAATATGACTGTCCCTAGCATAAAAATTGCAATAACTAACAGTGAAGGTTATGAAGAGGAATTTATTAAAAATCTGTATGAGACTATCATTGCAAATGGAAAAAGATTGAAGGAGTTAGAAAGGGCTGAAAAAATGAGATTAGAGGAGTTAGAAAGGGCTGAAAAAATGAGATTGGAAGAGTTAGAAAGGGCTGAAAAAATGAGATTGGAAGAGTTAGAAAGGGCTGAAAAAATGAGATTGGAAGAGTTAGAAAGGGCTGAAAAAATAAGATTGGAGGAGTTAGTAAAGGAGCAGGCATTAAAAGAGAAAGAATTACAGCTGAAATTTGATTTAGAAAGGTATAAAATAGAATCCGGATTTAGGGTAAACGATGAATCAAATGATTCTACAAATACATGTTCTGTAACCTCTAATTTAAACTTAAAAAAATTGATCCCAGATTTCGATCCTAAGCAGTCAGATATTAGTTTATATCTAGGGATCTTTGAACGCCAGGCTAAAAGGGCGTCAATAGAAAAGAAAGAGTGGGTGGGGCAATTATTGGGTTTGTTACCCCTAGAGATCGTGCAATTTATCGCTCGCGAACCGGAGGAACAAGCCGAAAATTACGATTATGTAAAGAAATTATTACTTAAAAGATTCAAGTTAAGTCCGGAGGTCTTCCGCAAAAATTTGTCCAACACCAGAAGAAATCCCATAACACCTGGAAGGTTTTCACTTTTGAAATTACGAATTTTCTAGATGAGTGGCTGATTGGCTTAGAAATAAATACGTTTCAAGATCTTAAAGATCTAATGGTGGTAGATCAATTAAAAAAACGCGCCAATGCTAGTACGAAAGATCATTTTTTAGATAACTGGGCAAACCTTAAATCAGCTACTCAAATAGCAGAACTCTTTGATAATTATGAGGACGTCCGAAAGGTAAATTCGAAACCCATGGATAGGTTGGGCAGGAATGATAAAATTTTGACATACTCAGGGGCCAAGGAAAAAGAAAATAGATTTGGGAAAACTTCCCCCAGATTAGGAGCTTCTGTTCCGGAGAGTACTAGAGAGAGAATTTTTGAAAAACGCGATACAGAGATGTTATCATTGCAATATGCCTGGACATATAAAAGCCGTTTGCCCTAAATTAATAAAAAACAAAACGATGGAAATTCTCAATAATATTGAAGGAAATGAAAACCCAGATTTTCTTAATTCATATACAACAAAAGGCTAGGTGAATGGTCACGAGATAGACATTCTTAGAGATACGGGAGTGACAATAGATTTAGTATGTACAAAATACATTAATCCTTCTTCTTTCTCTGGTGAAAGTGTTTGGGTAAAACAACCGTTAAGCCCAGAATTGGTTTGTTTACCTTTGGTGGTCGTGGAAATTTCCGGAAATTTAGGAACGGTGCAAACTAAGGCAGCGGTTTGTGGAAATCACTTGTTGTGTGTTGTTGTGGCTAATGCCACCTGTCTGACGTAGTCAGAACGAGGCCCACGAAATTCATCGTGGCATGGGCAAGAGGTACGCCTGTCGTTGGCCTTGAGCACCATACAGGTGACAGTGCGATTTAAGCTCGGAGAAACTCCCCGAAGGGACGATAGATGGCGACACAACCTCTATCTCCACCTCCACAATTTCTGCAAGTGAACTGAAGGGGAGGGAAATATTCTCCAGTTCCTGCGCTCGTGAATAAGCCCACAAGACTACGGACCCACAGATTTAACGAGCACGTACTCCGTGTGCACTCAGAGGGTATTTGGTGACATCGGGAGCATCGAACCCAGGCCTTCCGGTCTGGAGTCCGATGCTCTAACCACTAGGCTACCCACGGCCCGGAAATCACTTAAACCAACACGGTCGATATTTTCTTGGAAATAAAACGGCCGAGCTAATAAAAGGAAATTTAGGCTATAATTTCCTGCCAGTCGAAATACTGAATGCTGTCCAAACAAGGTCTCAAGTCAAAGCGGCTAGAGAAGAAAGGGGAATAGATAGTGGTGATGCTAAGAAAGGGGAATAGATAGTGGTGATGCTAAGAAAGGGGAATAGATAGTGGTGAAGCTAAGAAAGGGGAAGATGAGGCTATAATTGTTTCTTCGGATGCAGAGGACGAAATTTTAATACCTGCACTCCAGGAATATGTTCCGGAATTAGAGCTGCTAAGGGTTACGCGAGAAAATTTAATCAATGCTCAAAAAAATAGCGAGGAGATTAAATCCTTATACGAACAGGCAGCCAGTCAAGTGCAGGTTACCAATCAGGTTTATTCGCTAGAGAAGGAATTATTGGTCAAAAATCGCGAAGATAAGTTAGGTAACGTGGTGAAGTTAATAGTAGTGCCGGAAGGGTTGCACGACCCCATTAATAAATCCTTGTGTCATGAGGGAACATCTGCACACCTGGGATTACGAAATCCAAAGACAAATTAAACCGATATTTTTACTGGCCGAATTGCTATAGAGATATGGAACAGTATGTAAAAACTTGCGATCAGTGTCAGAGGGCTGGGAAGCCCATGATAAAAAGAAAGCTCCACTAAAATTGGTCCCTGTTATTTAGGAGGTTTTTACTCAGGTAAATATTGATGCACGTGGGCTTCTCCCGATCACATCTAAGGGGAATCGATATCTTATCACGGCCATTTGCATGTCATCAAAATTCCCTGAAGCTATTCCGGTGTCTGATATTGGTTCCGTTAGTGTCACAGATGCGCTGTTAAACATCTTTAGTCGGATGGGGTTTCCCCGTGAAATACAATGTGACCAGGGTACTTCTTTTACTAGTGCTCTGACTAGCGAGTTTTTTGAAAGATTCGGAATACTTGTCAGGCATAGTTCTGTGTATCATCCACAGAGTAACCCTGTTGAGCGATTTCATCGAACGTTGAAATGACTCTTACGAGTCTTATGTTTAGATGCAGGCTCCGAATGGGACAAACATCTTCCGTCAATTCTTTTGGCGTTGCGGACTGTATCTCACGAAAGTACAGGGTATATATAGACCGTCAGAGTTGGTGTATGGGAAAAATTTGCGAACCCCAGAGACGTTAGTAATGGAACATTGGATGGAACCGCAAGAAGAAAGTGATCTCGTCACTGAATATATGTTTAAGTTAATAAATAGATTAAAAAGATGTCAAGAAGTAGCTATCAATAAAATGGAGGAAATGCAAGTTAAGCGGAAAACTTGGTATGATAAAAACGCAGTAAAACGTGAATTTAAGGATGGGGATTTAGTCCTAATGTTAGCTACATCCAGAGCAAATAAATTAGCAGTGCAATGGATAGGTCCTGAGACAATTTTAAATAAAATTTCGGAAACGAACTATTTAGTCAAAATCCCCTGCAGACGCGAAACCTCTCAATATGCTAAAACCATATTACAAAAGGCCAGAACACATTAATGTAATTACTAATGATGAAACGCAAAACTCTCTCGCAGACCAGGAATAAGAAATCCCGTACTTAGAAAACAATTCCCTCGTTTATGATTTCGAGGACGTAATCCAGGCTAGCGAGTTGAACAAATACCTTCACGACAAACAAATGGATCGACTGCACGAATTATTAAATAAATACTCTAAATGTTTCTCAAACAATCCCGGTTTAACTAATCTGGTTGAACAGGAAATCCAGTTAGTTAGCGATCAACCAGTTAGGACGAAGCCCTATCGAATGTCGCACCGACAAAATGAAATCTTAAAAAACGAAATTAACCGAATGTTAAAATCAGGAATCATTGAGGTAGGAGAATCGGATTACATGTTCCCTATGATTTTAGTTGAGGTAGCTGGGAAAGAACCTCGTCCATGTATTGATTACAGGAAATTAAACGGGATCATTAGAACGGAATATATTTTCCCCTTCCGAATATCGAAGAACGCGTAGAAAAAGTATCGGTGGCTAAATTTATTACCGTCTTAGATCTATCTAAGGAATATTGGCAAATACCTTTGAGAAAAACTGCACTGCGATACGCAGCCTTCTGTACTAGCTTTGGTACATACAGACCCCTAAGGATGAGTTTCGGATTAAAGAATGCTCCATATTTCTTTAGTAAACTCATGGCTGAATTACTTAACGGACTAGAGGATTTCATTGTCCCGTATCTAGACGATATCGCAATTTTCTCAGATACTTGGGAGTCGCACCTTAAACATGTGGAAACGGTTCTGCAGAGAATTAAGAGAGCTAAGTTAACTATAAAACCTTCAAAGTGTAAGTTTGCGCAACAAAATGTCAAATTTTTGGGTCACATTGTGGGTCAGGGTTTTCGCACCCCTTCCGAGATCAAAGTTCAGGCTGTTCTAGAGTTCCCTATCCCTCGCAAGAAAACCCAAATACGTGCTTTCTTAGGTCTAGCGCAGTGTTTCTCAAAGTGTGGGGCGCGCCCCCGGGGGGCGCGATGACCCTACAAGGGGGGCGCGAGCGTATCGAAAATTTAAAGATTTTTTTTAAAAAAAGAATAACCGGAAAGAGAAGTAAAACAAAATGCTTTCTTTCATAATAATAAAAAAATACACACAACAACACTGACATAATTTATGTTTATTATCTGGCTTTTTTCCGTCATCAAATAGCTCTATCTTTGATCCCAAAACCAAATTTAAAAAAAAAACAAAACATTTTGTTTTATTTGCTGTATTTCCTCAATGAGAGATTTTTTTATTACGTTTTAACATAAAATATTACTCGTTAAAAGATAAAACGAAACCCAGACCCTGAGAAAAATTCTAAGATAAACAATTCACCACTGTAATTATTATTGAAATACTGTACATTAGTTGTAGAAAAAGAAAAGGAAGTCATGATTCACTTTTCAGCCAGGCTGCATAGTACGTTTGCTAATCATTTGATTGACCTTCAATCTTATGGTATGGTTATTATCAATATTAGTTCCCTCCCATCTTTTATGTGTTTGCTTTTCGCTTAGGGAAATTGTAAATAATTGAGTTTTGCGATATTTGGAAAAGAATTGATTACTTTAACATTTCTGTAGGATAATTGAAAAGTGTCTGATTTGCGTCCTTTATTATGGTCTTGTACTTTTGAATCATTTTAGTTCAGTTTTATTGGATTTTTTCTCAAATCATCAAAGAATTGAATAGTCCTTGAAAGAAGGTAAGTATACTTTCTATAAATTAAAATATTCACTAGAATTCCGATTTGTATCGTGTACAGTAAAAATAATTCTGAACAAATGATTGGGGTGACTGAGTCCCTCCGCACTACCATTAATGTTAGTATCGAGTACGCGCCTGCTCCCGGGTTAAAACATTTTGAAGTCTTCTCGCTTTAAATGTTAAGAAGTAACACAATTATTCTTCATCGGAATTTTATATTCTTTTTCATAATTTAACATTAATTCTAAATGCTAATTGTGTGAGGTTTAAAATTACAGTTCTTTTAAACAGTTATTTACAATTATAGCATTTATCTAAAAAAAAAACCATTTTACATTTTTGTATACAATGTCGTGCACACAGTTTTACTCTCCTTACAGTTCAGCTATTATATCAAGAATAATGTTTTATTTTTTTAAAAAAATGAACTCGTGCGAAGAGTCGGTGTTTCAGCCAGTATGCGTTTGATGTATCAGTACTGAAGAAGGTATTTTATAAATAATTTCTTATTACTGAATTTAGCCGCGGTAGCCGAGTGGTATAGGTATCGGATCGTGGTTTGCCTTGTCACGAGTTCGAGCCCAGTACCACTAAAGACCCGCCGTGTAGGGCAGCGATGCACGTTAAATCTGTTGAGAGTTGAAAAGTTTTCCCGTTGGTGTGGTGTGGTAGTTAGGAGAGAGGGGTGCCAGCTCAGGTGTCATCCACGTCACTTGACCATGGTTCAAAATTACGTGGTCCGTCGTCAAAAGCCCTCGTGCAGCTGAACAGTGCGGCGTTAATATTCAATCAATCAATCTTATTACTAAATTAAGAACAAGTTTAATAATTATTAGGGACTTCCACGGGCTTGTCTTGTAGAGGAAAGTTTTTCAAAGGAAGGTTTAATATCAGAAATTGACACTTAAAGAGTTATTTTTCTATATTTAGCTGAGATCTATATTTTGTCTTCAAGGCATCCTTTGCAGAAAATCCGGTTTGAAAAAGGTAGGATGTTGAAAATGGTAATAGTATACGAAGTGCTTTTGTTTTCAGTACAGATAATTCCTCATCCACCTCTACCCCAAATTCAAAGAGCGATTTATTACAAAATTGCCTTTTAATTTTTCACTGGATGTGAAATCTATGAAGATTTCTTCTTCGGAAGTTGAGAGCCCTTCTGGAGTATCTTGAAATAGATCACTAATCCACTCGTAACTTGCTACCAAGCTGTCCTCATCCAGAAAATAATTTTTAAAATTCTTTGCCAACATAGCTAAATGATTTTACATGTTTTAAAAACAACTTTCACATGTTGTTCTACAGATTTGTAAGTTTTAACACATATCGAGCTGGGGCTTTTTTTCCATCATTTACTTCAGTATTGGTAAATCCAAAATTTAAGTATTTTTGAGAAGATCGCCTTGATTTAATTTTCGAACCATGCTCGTTCGTCTGTGTACTTGTTGATTTTTTTATTATGGTCGAATGTTTGCTTACGACTTAAAAATGTATGTATGATATTGTTTTAATCTACTACCGTAAATACTTAATTACCGTGAATTACAATTAACGTGGAAATTTAAAAATGTACATTCAAGCTAGATTCGGTAGCTATAGGAGTATCGAGTCGACCAAAACTGCCTGGAATTGTACGAGGAAAAGCATTTTTACATGTTTTGCGCAGACGTCCGATAGGTTGCCCAGACTCACGCAAACGTACCCTATAATGCCAGATGTGATGGATATGATAGAGAGCGACATTGACTAGACTATTTTTCTAATGACATTTGTACTTTGAGAAATGAATGCTGAAGGAAATAAATCTTTAATTAAATACATCATTTTGCGATCTGTTCCAATTTAAAAATTAGAGAAAGAAAAATAACATAATTCTAAGTAATATATATTTTAAGTAATTTTCTTAAAATATATATTACTTAAAAGTTACATATACACAAAATTTAATATACTTATCGGATTAATTTGTACGGTTTATAATTAAGATCGTATTGTAACTTTAGCGTCTCTCTCAAAGTGCATTTTTATTGCAGTAAATACATTATTGTTGTACAGGGGGCGAGACAAAAAATTATGATTGAAAATTGGGTCGCCAGTATTGAAAGTTTGAGAAACACTGCGTTTAATGTATGAGTGGTGCACAGAGTATTTTATGACTAATTAATTAATACTAAATTAAGAACAAGTTTAATAATTATTAGCTACTTCCATGGGCTTGTCTTACAGAGCAAAGTTTTTGAAAGGAGTTTTTAAGATAAGAAATTGACCCTCTGAGTTCATTTTCTATATTTAGCAGATATCTATATTTTGTCTTCTAAGCAACCACCGCATTTTGTAATATGTTCCAATTTAAAAAATCAGAGAAAGGAAAAATAACTTAGTAATTATCCTATTACTTGACTTTTTTGCTTAAAAGTAACATATACAAAATTTAATACTTATGTCATGAATTTGTACGGTTTATAATAAATATTGTTGCTTTATCGTAAAAGTGCATTATTATTGCATTCAGTAAATTATTATGTATAAGGGGGGGCGCGAAAAAATTGTGATTGAAAAGGGGGGCGCCAGTATTGAAAGTTTGAGAAGCACTGGTCTAGCGGGTTGTTACCAAAAATATATCAATCTGTTCTCGGTAATCGCTGCTCCGTTGACGGACGCGTTGAAGGGAAGAGCAAAGAAGGGAGAAATTACGTGGACGACCGAATGTGAAAACGCATTTCGAGAACTAAAAGGGAAACTAATTGATAAGCCCGTTTTGTACGCGCCAAATTTTGAACGAGAATTCATTGTTCAAACGGACGCTTCAAACGCAGGTATGGAAGCAGTTTTAACCCAATTAAATGAACAAGATGAGGAGCATCCAATCCTTTACCTGAGTAAGAAATTTTCAGAGATAGAGAAGCGTTATTGTACGATGGAGAAGGAATGTGCTAGTATTGTTTTCGCAATTAAAAGGTTACATTATTACTTAGATGGAAATTCATTTTTAGTTATGACCGATCACAACCCGTTGGTGTGGTTGAATAGGAACGTTAGTTCTAACCCTAGATTGATGCGATGGGCTTTGCAACCATATAATTTTAGAATTGTACATCGGTCGAGTAAAAGTCACAAAAATGCAGATAGTCTCAGCAGATCGGTGATTGATATTTAGGAGTTAATTCTCTTGCTCATGAATAATAATTGTTGCTTATGATGTTTTTTTAGTTAAGGGTTAATAATTGTGTTAATTTTATTTATTTACTAGTACTGTATATCATATCGAATGGAGATGCGTGTCAAAAGATAAAGTCATGAAAAGCAAATATATTAATATGCAATATATTTTGTGTATCGGGTTTTAAAATATACATGATTGTTTAGTTTACGCAAGAGGCATATTGTGAAAAATATTTTGTGTGTAAGGTTGTACACTTCGCAAATCATATCAACATGTCGTTAGTATAATTTTTATTAAGTATTGTGGCGAAGAATATTTTATGTGTAAGGTCTTACATTAGCATCTGATGTAACATGTTGTTAGTATAATTGATAATAGGCATTGTGATAGGAGTGTTTATATTTTTATTTAATGTTGTAGTATGTTTTCTTATATTGCTATTGATCATTTTCGTAATATGGATTTGTGTAAGTTCCCTAGCAAGAACACTCACTCACTAGAAATAAGTAATTCCAAATTTAGTTCAGCGTTTTTCTTTAGTAGTTAAAATAGCAGCTCAGAAATATAGTGGTGCTTGCTGAAGGGATGTGTCGGTAATCTGTCAGTTGTCATCGTCATTCCATTAAACTTTTCTCAACGGAAAAGTTCCATAAGAGAGGGTAAGAGCTGTAACGTAACGACTCCCAACAGCGGTCGGGGTCTTTGATGGACCCGTCACCCACACGTGCATCTGGCAGCTACAGCGCAACCCCTTTTTGACCTCCGAGGAATCGAACCCCGTCGACCGGAAGATGAGAGAAGAGAGATGCTTTGAACTTACACGGGAGCGGTAGCCAACGGTTCCTCCTCTCACAAAATATTGGACTCTAACAATCTTTAATTAAGTTTAATAACTTTAATGCATCATTCAGTAAATAATATTCAATAGTTGTAACGTAAATAAATTCCATATTTAAATTCACCAAGAATACGCTACCGTTATTCTTTCAAACGTTACAGACCCCAAAAAAGAGCCTTCAAGGAATTTTGATATGGGTTCACACACTAAAGGCTGTATCACACGTACATTTTTGGTGAAACTTTTTGGACCAATTTTTCGTCCTATCTGGGGTTGAAGGGTTGCCGTAAGCAAAATGACATGCTCTGACGTCAGCCGCGCTCTATCGCCTCATTGAAAAATTACTCGCCGATTTTTCTGCTTACGCAAACGAACATCCAAAAATATTTCTTTTATTTCGCTCGCTCTTTTGTTGATGGGCGTAAACAGAAATGGAGCACCATTCTATTTAAAATATAAGCCGTTAAAATATTATACACCATTAAAATATTTACGTCATATCTAATGCGTTTGACGAAATCGACGCCTCCATCTTGTTTATGACGTAGGGCAGTGAAGAACCCCATCGGCTGGAATTTCAAGCAACTTTTGTTTGGATCAACTTTTTAAGCTCACTAGCAAAAAGTTCTTCTAAAGCTGTTGTTACTGTAACTGAGTAAAAATTGCACGAATTGGACGAAAAATTGCTAGAAACGTGTACGTGTGATACGGCCTTAAGGACTAGCTACACCAGTGAGATATTTATGATAAAGCTGAAATGCATAAATCGTACTGCAACCGTAATTGTGCGATAGATTCAGATAAACTAATCAAAGCCAAAACGTGAATGTACAGTGGGTTGCCAGTTTATATGCAGGCCGCTTCATCAGACAATGGTTCAAAATTACAAGGCATATCGGTCGTAGCTCGCAATTTTTGAAGTGATAACTTCTATTGGCACGTTTTACTAGAGAGTGAACTTGACTGAACGTCACGCTCGGGAATGTAACGCTAATTCGTTCCTCCCCACCAATAGGCAGTAAAAGTAAAGTTCCTAGCTTCGATCTAAGAGTGCCCCCCGCGCCACCTCTTTCTACAAAAATGAATGCGGGATTAATTCTAATCCTAGTTGAAGCATGAAAATGAAGCGTAATATTTTTAAAAAATAGGTTTAGAGAGAAAGAAAAATCGTACACTAGAGTTTCACATAAAATGTAGAAAAAGGACAAATTTTTCTAGAACTAAGTAAATAGTATAATTATCATTAGCAATATTGCATTGATCGTTAGAATAAAAATATATTTTTTTAAGCGAATCGGAATAACAATGAACAAATCGTTCTATTAATCACATTACTTAAATATACTTTGATTCTAAAAAGAAAATTAAAACAATTAAAAATTTAAAATAACAAAATTAAGTACACAGGCATTAAGAAAAAGTTAAATTAAATAATTTAAATACAAGAAAGCAAAATATATATAATTAAGAAGACTTTCCTTGCAGCAGCACCGGATATATTTGTACAAAACTGCCATACAATGACAAAGGAGCTAGTATAAGCCAGAGATTATGTGATATAAATCTTCTGATTAAATCCCTTTTTAAAGGTTTGACCTAGATTCCTCTCTTCCCAATTAATTTACCTGTCTTACTATCCCTTTGCTTAAATTAATTCATGGATAGAATTGAATATTATTAAATTACAACCAAAATTCACAAAACCGGATCGGTCTTCTGAACAAATTGTTATGATTTTAAGTAGGAATTTTAAAGTAGATTTTTCAAAAGACAAATCAAAACCTTTATTTGATTTTTAAAATCAAAATTCAATTTAATTATGTCAGATGATCCAAATGAAGCACGAGGATGTACGGAACAACGCTTGACGGAGTTTTTTTATAGATATTTAAATAAAATTTTGAATCTAAAGTATTTATAACCTATTTCAGCTACCATAAACCTATTGTTTCCTGCTTATAATACAATTAATTCCCAAATATGATTGTATATTTAGCACGAAAATATTACTTAATGAGTACAGACATATGAATAAGTTATTTTATAGGCCAATACTAATATCCTCTTGTTTTTTATTCACCTAACTAATCCATGGAATAACATTACAAAATTTGAAGTTATCACTTCTATCGTGTGGTCATAAGCACACTCACTTTTTTTGTGTGTGTTTGTGCGGAAATAGTGAAAAGCATTTAGAAGTGGCTAACGAAAAATGTTCTATCTCAAATTAGAACTCATTTACAAATACACTGAGTTTAAAATAAATGATGTGACGACGAGTGTTTCTCAATTAAATAAAACATTTATTAACAATTTATATGGATGCATAAAAAAAGGTTAAATATTATCGTGCACGCTTTTAGTCGTCTGATCCCTCCAAATGCATCTAGAGGAATCTTCTCTTTCCCTTTTCGGAGCGTTTCACCTCACCCTGTTGCCACAGGCGAGAAGAGAAACCCCAAGCGCTCGTTCACTCCTCCGCACACACCCCTCTCTCTCTCTCCATTCGCAGCAGAAAGTGTCAAGTACATTAACGATAAAAAAAAAGCTCATTTTCATACAAAAAAAAATTTTTTTTCCAGCAATAATAACTTTTTGTTTGATTACTTTAAAATTTCGTTCAATATTTTCTTTCGTCTTAAAAACTTCTTTTGAGTTCTCGAACTAAGCAAATTTTTAAAAAAATACTCCTATTTACTCAAATAAGAATAAGATATTAATTTTTGTTATGAAAATACTATATAGAGATTTGCGAGTCCATTTAGTGGAATTAGAGTGGTAAATATGAGAAAAATATTACTTCAGAATATTTTCCAAACCAATTTTGATTATACAGTATATTAACTAAATGAAATTTGTGAAGATCCCCTTGGATCTCACTTTGAGAACGAGAATAATTTGGAGTCAGATAAGAGCCAGTAGCCATTTTTATAAATAACTTTCTTTATTTGGTTATCTTTTCCAAATAGAATCAAAGACTTATTAACAAATGTATCTAAATAGTTTTATGAGGTTTAAAAGGGACTTTCCTTTAAATAAACTTAAATATTTAATGATCCAATTAATTAACAATTAGAATATCGATCACGCAGAGATTACCGCGATAAGAGATCCCAGCATTATATTCAATGATGTTCCTATTGAACATTTAACTTTAATCTCACTCCTAATATAAAACTTTAATTATAAATCAATATTTACCACACTGCAGCTCAGCTCTTCCTGAG
Organism: Trichonephila clavipes; assembly: GCA_019973935.1. NCBI lineage: Eukaryota > Metazoa > Arthropoda > Arachnida > Araneae > Nephilidae > Trichonephila > Trichonephila clavipes. The sequence goes on from BMAU01021429.1 coordinate 128,551, forward strand.
ATTTATCCACCTAGAAATCTTCAATAATAAATCTCTTAACTTCAACGTTATACCTTCCTGCTTCAATCTCTCTCTCCTACTGCTTTTTACTTTACTATTCCGTTTGACTTAAATACTTTATCTAATCTGCATATAACAAGGAATCCTGTCCTCTTTTTGGAGCTGATTGGAAATAGGTAGGGAAATTAAATTTCCCTAAAAAAGACGACTCAGAAGGTTAGTGATAAAGTTCCGTATAGGTTTGTCACAAATTCTATATTTATTGCCAGAAAACATTTTAGATTAGCTAAGAAATAAATTTCAAAACAAATCGTCTGCTAAAAATTAATATTTGGCAAATAGGAATTATATTATTGTTAAACTATTAATATACATGTACAAAATAACTACAAATATTAATAAACCAAGTAATTAAAGGGATTAATAACTAATAATTATATTCATTTTAATTATATTTTGAAATATGTAAAAATGTTTTCTATATTAAATTAAATTGGCTGCTAAGAAAGAAAGGCGAGTGTTAAATTTCCTCTACAACTATTTCAATTATAAAAACAAAATAAGACATGTTTCTAATTTCATATAAATATGTATTGAAAAAGATAAAAAACTGTTGATTGATTGTTTTGTGGCATCGTGATCCCTTTAAATTACTTCATAATATGGTAACGTGAGAGATCACACAGCTATTAGCCCCAAAGGTATTTTTTCTATATTAAATAAACACAACAGTATATTCATTATTAAGCTGATAAAGTTCACAACCTTTCACTGTAAAAATGTTCTAGTTCAAAATCAGTTTTTTAAGCCGTTGCTCCACCGACTCCAGCACTCCGTCTTTCAAAAATCTGCTATGTTCATCTCCCTTAGTCCTTGAGGTGCGGCTGCTCCCGCAAACAAAACTGATGAGCGAAGTAATTTCCCAAATTGAAGGAGATCGAAAAACCTTCCGTCAGCTTGCAAGCCAACCCTTTAAACTCCCTGCTCGAGCCACTTTCACGTCCCCAATCACTTCTGATTGGTGAGCGTGACTGATCTGTACACGGCTCTTCTCACTTTAGTCCCACTCCATTGGTGCTTGGAAATAATAGGCCGGCATGTCTGATTCCAACTCAGACGCTGTATCTAGTTATCCATCTGGAGGGCTATAAATCGCCGTGTCACATTGACACTGAGGGTTTGTCTTTGTCACGATAGGCCAACATTCCTCTTCATTCAAGTCGTTCGCGGCGCACATGTACGAGGGGAGCGCAACACATTGCATACTGTTCACAGAACTGCTCCTTCAAAAGATCGTTGAAACTAAAATCGTCTGGTTGTCGGGGGGACCAAGATGTCCCATCTGGACATCTTGGTCACCCCTCCCGTATGTCATTCTTGACAAGTATTCTTGGGGAGTGTTCTACTAATGAGCCGACGTTACAGTTTATTAACTTCGCACTCAGAAGCACCGCGAGGGTGATTGTAAAGATGAGAAAATCCTTTGCAGAATTTTTAGTCATCAAATTTTTTTTTTTTGTGATACATTTTCAACTTCACAAATGTAAAAACATTGATACCTCATTTTTATATTCTTAAAAATATGTCTGAGCGAAAAAACTATGGATGAATTTTTGTGTTCAACTTTAAAACCTTCAAAAATCAGACTTTGATTTCTGTACGCATTTAAGGGTTAAAACAAAGGTGTTATTATTCGAAAAATGTCTCTTACGTATGCCCCAGAGAGCTTATTATTATTATTATTTTTAAACTTTGAAATTATCTCTTCGAATTTTTTAAAATTATTCTCATTATTTATAAATTTATATCACAAGCATTCCGGCTGAGAATGCAACATCCTCTCAATCAAGTTGGACATTTTCGAAAAGACATATTTAATTTACTTCGCACACTGAAGTAACGCGTTCTATCGGTCTATCGGACCTCGTAATTCTGAACCTCGGTCTAGAGACGAGGATGACATGAGAGCTGATACGCTGTTTGTTCACACCTCGACAATGTGAGGACTCTTTGAGCCTCAAGAAATTTAACACGCATCAGCTTCTCAACATGCCGGGTCTTCATTGGTACTAGGTTTCGACAAGCGGTCTAAGAGTTCGCGACTATGACCGCTCTTCTATCACGACCAGTTGAAAAGACAACGTGCCATCATTTAAATAAAGGTGTTTATTTATTTATTTTTTTTTATGTAAGTCAGAGAGTTGCACTGTTTAGATTTTCAGTCGAAGCTGGCATAATTAAATCATTGTGTTACGTTGATCGGGGTTCGATGATTTTATGCAAATCAGTCGCAAAGAACAAGACAGTTCTTAAGAGCGATGAGAATTTATTGTCGAGAAAACAATCCTTTAAATACAGGATTTAACAGCAATATTCGCAGAATAAATCTCAGAAGGTCTTCACACTTTCAACAGCCCTCAAACACAATTATCAGTGTTTAACCCTTTAACGAGCACAAAGCTAAAATACACTTTTCATACTTTCACACTTTTCAACTAATGGGAGGTCGCCGGTCCCCAAAGTTACAACTGCAGTTTTTACATTTGCCATGTTTACAGGAAACGGAATTTTGTGGAAGGAATGTGTTGTTTTGCCCCACTTCTGTAAACGAACTTTTAAGGGTGAATACGTTCTCACGCCCGCAAGGTTCATTAGACCTATAAATAATTGGGGTGCGTCGGAGGACTTTCCCGCGCTTAAAAATGTCATTGACCGTGTGAGGTAACCTTGCGCTGACTCCGGACCAATCAAAAGAAATTAAGTGGACGAGGTAAAGAATCCGCTCTATAATATCTGAGAAAACAGGCGCCAAATAAAAACGGGATGCACCCCGATTTCGACACTCTCTCACACATTCACACTTGAGACTCTCTACAATCTCAATCCAGGCCTTGAACTGGACTCCGCGGGACTCCGGGCGGCGACCATGATTTACTCCCTTTTACCAGACTCCCCCTTTCAAAGCTAAGTAGAATTTTGTTGTAACCATTTGTACAATTATTTAAAATTAATCTTGTTAATCATTAAATAAATTAAATGTTAATTTAAAGAACGGCCTTTTAATTTAGTGTACTGTTTTATTGTTTTTAGAGGATTTAGTGTTTAATTTTAACTTAAGCTATAATGCGATGTGACAGTCTACCTGTGTATTATAAAATGGGTATTTGAAAATAATCAATTAAGTTAAACCAGCGTCGCATCACAACATAGTATTGATAAACGTAATGTTCTCATCCTCTATAAGCATTATTTAGTCCCAAAAAAATTATCTGATCAGTAGTTTTTTTCTTGGGTGGTGGCTAGACGTTATAGCCACTGCACATTTAAGACATTTAACTTACTTTTCAGGACAGAAATGATGAATCATATTACAATAAACTTTCTATGAAAAATTAACATTTATGCTAATAACTATTTCAAACACAATTAAATACAAAGTACAAATGTAATATAATAATGATAGAATAATTGTACAATATAGAATATACTTACTAAAACATACATTGAAATTAGTATATATCCACATTTTATATTTTATTTAATTTTGGTATTTATATAGTTGGTCAAAATTATCTCTACCCTTCTTCGGCTGTAAAGAATTATCATTAATATGCAAATGTGAAGGAATATATGCGAAACGTTTCACTGACATTTTTTGAAATATACACTCATCAAACAAATCAGAATTTGATCAGTAGTCCCTATAGCTGGCAAGCGCTTAATTCTGTAACGTCGTGTGTAGCTATCCATCAATAAATGAGGTTTACAGCTTAATATACAAATAAAAAGCAAAGTTTATTTGCTAACAATTTGTTAATGAAGTAATATAACTTCAGCCCATATGCCAAGTCCATATGCCAAGCCGGTGTAGTCAGTCTATTCTATTCTCAGCGCCACCGGCGTTCCTCGTCTTTTTCACTCCAATCTCCAGACTCAGCCATTTTCTCCATGCAAGGCGGGCTCCTCTCTCTCTCCCCGACTCCTTTTTCCGTCTCCTACTCTCTCTCTCTCCTTTTCCGTCTCCTCCTCGTCTCTTTCTCTTCCGTCTTATTTCTCTGTTCTCTCTCTCCTGAAAAAGAACCCTTTTAAACACCAGGTGTGTGTTCACAACACGCCCCCCTCGTCCCTTCTTATTGGCAGGTCACAAAAGTCTCTTGGCCTCCCTCGTCCTATTTGCGCATCACACGCCAAAACACACCCGGGCCGTCTGGCCCAAGGCGCCATAGTTCCTTGTCCAACATCTGGACACACTTGTCCATCACGCCACCTGTTTCTAGTATCCCCTTCACTCTCCACACCAGAAAAGACGACATGATTATTTTAAGATAGGCTTCGCCTATTGTCAATGGGGCGCCGTCTCTACTTTACCATTATGATTTTCAGACAGAGTGTCGTCATGGATCCGAGGACAAACAATAAACAATTACCCTTAGCCACGTGCACTGGTCACTCCACAGCTGGTGGATCGTAAAAATTCAGGGACAATCGAGGGGTGTCGTACTTGTCCTTGAACAGCTGGTGAAACCATAAAACTTATCGTGAATCGAATAATGGGAATTCACAACCATCGACGATGTCACAATTCCCATAATCTTCATCATCAGTATCACTATCAATAGAGGCTACTGGCAAGAGATCTAATGGCAATTCTTCAAATCTAGCAATATCCTTTTGAACAGATAAGTTTTTTCTAGGTATTGTTACTCAAATATACTCAGACTCTGCTATACGTTGATAATAATAATAAAAATCGATGTACAATCTATATATATATAAATGAATGTATGTGTCTGTACTAGACAGATTCAAAAACTATACATCTAATCCCCGTGAAAATTTGGGAAATTATTAGGTATATCCACGGGAAGGTTTTTTTGAAATTTTTTATTATTATTATTATTTTTTTTTTTTTATTATCAACGAATAGAATCTGAGTATATTTGAGTAACAATGCCTAGAAAAAACTTATCTGTTCAAAAGGTTATTGCTATATTTGAAGAATTGCCATCAGAAATTGCCAGTAGCCTCTAATAATAGTGATACTGATGATGAAGATTATGGGAATCAATCTTGATGTGTACTATCACCCCTTAAAATTTTGCCGCCGAGTTAAGTTACACCCTGTATATAAAGGAAAAAGCAACTCACTCATTGACTAATCACGATATCTCTGGAACTATTAAACCTAAAGACTTGAAATTTGGTAGGCTGGTCCCTTTCATGGAGTAGGCATCAGCTGAGAACGAATTTTGCAAAGATTGAACCCCAAGGGGCGTTACGGGGGTTTAAGGGGCATTATAGATAATTATTTCCATTTTTAAACTATTGGACGTACAGTCTTGAAATTTGGTAAGCAGATTCCTTTCATAGAGTAAAGATCCACTACAAAAAGAGTTTTGTGAAAATCAAATTCCAAGTGTCGCTGGGGGGGCCTAAGGAGGGCGTTATACATAATTATTTCCATTTTTAAACTATTAGACTTATAATCTTGAAATTTGGGAAGCAGACATCTTTCATGGCGTAGAGTTCCGTTACAAAATAGGTTTTGTGAAAATCGATCCCCAAGTGGCGTTGTGGAGAATTAAGGGGCGTTATAGGTAATTATCTCCTTTTTTAAACTATAAGACGTAAAATCTTGAAATTGAGTAAGCAGATTCCATTCATTGAGTAGAGATCCGCTATAAGATGGGTTTTGTAAAAATTGCTTCCTAAGTGGCATTGCGGGGGCTTAAGAGGCGTTATAAATAATTATTTCCATTTTTAAACTTTTAGAAGTACAGTCTTCAAATTTGATAAGCAGATTCCTTTCATGGCGTAGAGATCTGCTACAAAATAGGTTTGGGGAAAATTGACCCCCAAGGGGCACTGAGTAGTAAGGGGCGTAATAGATAAATATTTCCGTTTTTCAACTGTTAGACCCATCTGCTTGAAAATTTGATGGTATGTTCCTTTCATAGAATAGAGCTCTTCTAACAAAGAGTTTTGCGAAAACCGACCCCCAAAGGAGTAGGGTTGCGTGGGGTCAAGGAGAGTTATAGAAAAATTCCTGTTTTTAGATTTAACCCATTTACTTGGAATTTGTTGAGCAAGTTTCTTTAGTTGAGTAGAGTTCCACTAAGAATGAATTTTACGGAAATCAACTCCAGGTGAAAGCGAGGGAGTTATTAGGGCGTATTGATAGACAAAATTCCCGTTTTCGAACTACAAGGACTGTAATAATAAAATTTGATTTGCATGTTTCTTTTGTTGAATTGAAATCCGCTAAGAATGCTCTCAACGGAGCTATAATGATATGGTATTGTAATATAGTATGGTATAATGGCATGGTATGATGACGGGGTATTGATGATAAAAATTCCGTTTTTGCTCTATTAGATTTGGACTTGAAATTTAGCAAGCATGTTTATTTTATGAAGTAGAGATCCACTGAAAGGTGCTTTAGCGGAAATTCACTTGATTATTGGGTTAAGTAAGCTAAAAAAATCCCCTTTCGACTTCTATTTTAGATATTAATGGAAATTATAACTTATGTCCTTTTTATATCAAGAGGCGAGGGCTACAGCTATAAATATATTTTTCAATACAATCGAATTCTTAATGCTAGACATCAATAATTTATATATATGTGAACACTATATATTTACATAACATCGTGAAATACCCAGTGAAGCGGGTGGGAACGGCTAGTAATCTTATAAAACGGAAATGCTAACTAAGTAAAAAGTATTCAAAATATTTTATGCTCCTCAATAATATGCAAACGTTTTCTCTGAGCTGAAAGCGAAATGAAAGATTTTCGAACCCACAAATCTCGTACCACATATTGTAAACAAAGTTTGTTTGTATTTCCACCCTCCCCCCCATTCTCAAGTGGTTCTAAGAGCTCTTTCTCAAGTAGATGAAGAGCGAAAATTTCTAGGTCATTTTTCTGTCCTATGTGGGCAGTGGATAGAGCCTCTATCCACATATTAAAGCTGTCCAAAAACTTAAATAAAAACTTTTTTTAATTGCACATTTGCTTAATTCATTCAGATGAGAATAAAGGGTACTTAAGACATGTCGAATTTTGTTTCAAAGATCAGAAATTTTATTTATAGTGATCAAAATACAATTTATAAATTCACACCAAGAAAAACTGTTCACTAACCCTCAGAGGACATGAAATGGAAAAAAAGGCATCGTGGTACCATCTGTATTGTCTTTTACGTGTTTTAGCTTCAATTAGCGCATGTGGATAGACTAAATATCCACCATTTGCTTGGAAAATTTTTTTAATATGTGGCTAGACCTAGTAGCCACTGCCCGCGAAAGGGTTAAAATACACGTATGTAAAAGATTATTCATAAGCAATCGCTCGTTCAACAGCCGAAGTAATCACTAATCGCTTCAATAGTCAGGGCAATATTAACTAATCGCTGGTCAAAACAAGACTAACTGACTTTCGGCGAGCATCTCTCTATTCATAGATCTAGCGGATAATTCGAGAAAGATTCGCTTGCGTCATAGGTCTTGAAATTAATGAATTTCTCCACTAATTTCTAGAAGAATCCAGGGGGTCCCGAACTCACCAAGTTGCCAACTTGGTCGCCAAAAATGATGCCAGCTTGGCTTTATCGCCAAGTTTCCATTGAATCGCCATTATAACGTAAGGGATGGCGTTGCTTGCGAATATTACAATTTTAGCATAAATATAACATAGAGAAATTTAAATGCATTAAACCCTTAATAAGAAATTATTTACACTATTTTATACAAAATTCGTAAAAACTGAGATAAGGGTCAAATATATATATAATACAAACTTTATAAAATCTAATCTTTAATTTTACTCGCCAGTTTAATTATATTAAGCAAACGATATATTTCAAAACAGATTGAATACTAAGTGCCAAACATGAGCAGAGGATAAATATAGATAAATATAGTAGTTAATAACGCTGTTTACCTCAGCATCACAAAATTAAAAATTCCATTTTTTTGAAAACATCCTAGATTGTCAAAACATCTAAAAAATCCAAAACTGCTTTTTAATATCACTGTCAAAAGATTTATCGCAAAACACAAGATTAGAACGATATCAGAAAACAATAACATAACACTTTCATTCGCATAATCTACAATACAATTTTAATTATAGTACTGGCTGTGGAGTTTGCATTAAATCAAAAAATCACATCATAACAATTTAGAAGCGGACTCTTGACTTTAGAATTCCATTTATGGCAATTAATTCTGCAGTGTGTGAATTAATTTCCTTAAATGAAGGCCTTGATTTGTTTTTGTCACTTAATGATGGAAATGAAATTTGGATTTTGTCTGATAGTAAAAGTTCCATTCAATACTTGGCCTATTAACACAATGTAGGAGAAACAATATTGGAGGGGCTATTATTTAAAAGCCAAAAATGACTTTCAACGTCATTACTTCCAGTGGATTCCTTCACACATATTGACATTGAAGGCAGTGAGATTGCAGACACTTTAGCCAAAGCTGATGATTGTGATCATTCGATATCATCTGCACATTTTACCAATTTGCAGCTCTTTTGCAGAGCAAAGTGCGAAAACAAAACCACTTGATCTGTTGGCATTATTGGTATCAGAGCAATCATCCTGGTGGCTCTCTGACACTTGGTTGCAACAGGTAGGACCGAACCACACTTGCTCGCTTTCTCAATGGTCATTTTAGAGGTTTGACATACACTGATAGTGAAAAAAACTATGCAGTCTGAAGCAAGTGTGAACCGCTGGGTTTGCTTCCACAGAACATAATCTAAAGTCTAGGGCTCTCAAGACAGGTTCTTAAGCTAACCGAGTGTTAGTTTTGGATTTTCTTAGGGCAGTGGTCCTCAACCTTTGGGCCGGTACCGGTCTAAGGATCAATTAGTACCAGTCCGCACAAGGAGCATTAAATTATTTCTATTTGCTTAACCAAGGTGTATTTCTCTCAGATTTGCGCCATTTTTTATGGAAATCACTTTATATTTCGTAATAAATAGCATGCATGTTTAAATACAATTTAATTAAAATTAATAAGTCAAAACAATCTGGAATATAAACAATCAATGTCCCCCAGTGGCACACACAAGGGGGGTGTCCTAGGAGTCCGGACACCCCCCATAGCCCTTGATTTTTTTCGATTGGTTATAATACTATGTATATACTACGTAAAATTAAAGGAATAATTGTTATTAATAATGAATTTTATTAATTAATGCTAATTATTTATTCAAAATTAATTTTATATTGTTTTTTCCCCGAAAATCGACAAAATCTAAATAATATGTTGAGCGGCGTATTGGAGCATACCAAAATAGGGGACTTTCAACTCTGGACCCCCCTGAAAAATTTTTGTGCGCGTTACTGCCCCCCCCTTCTTAGTGAGCCGCGGAAAAATTATCAAACGTTGACCGGTCCGCAGAGTTAAAGAGATTGGGGAATATTGCCATAGGGCAGTGGCCCATACAAGGGACAAGGGTCCCAGGTCCGGACCCCTCCCATAGCCCTTGATTTTTTTTTCTATTGATTATAATCCTATGTACATAGTAGGTGAAATTTAATTAAGTTTTTGTTAAAAATAATTAATTTTATTCATGCTAATTTATTTATTCAATAATTAACTTTTTGTTGCCAAAATCCACAAAATCAAAAGAATATGTTGGGTGGCGTATTAGAGCATGAGACAAGAATGGTAGACCCTGCCTTCCACCCTCACTTGAAACATATCTGTGTGCGCCACAACCTTAGGGTATATAAAGTAATGTATCTGACTTAGCCCTGTTGATCTCCGGGGATGTGAAACAACAACAGTACAATTTTTATAGAACGTTAATAGTTACCATTGGATAAACAGTAATTTAAACCAATTTTATTTGCTAAAGTGTATTTACTGAAAGCAAAGATTTCACTGACGCTCGATGAGTTCTATAATTTAATAATTAGCATTCACATAAAAATATAATCTGATTTCGATTGTATTTTTCTTGTAGCTTCATTTTTTTACTTACCACTGCATCAAGATTGGTGAGATAATTTAAGTGTCCATCTCGTCATCAGACCTTGATTCAGAATTACGAAGTATATTGACTCTGATAAGACCTTTTTGAATAATGCAGTAATCAGAAATTATTGACAAACAGTATTTACAAATAAAAAGAGCTTACAAAAGAGAGCACCGAGTTAGTAGCGTAACGTCGGTTCATTAACAGAGCTCACATCCCCTATACATGTCAAGATTGACATATGGAGAGTTAGTTGACTGCCCAGAACATTGTGTATCTAAAAGACACCGATGGTTCGCCCTTTACGCCGGAGGCACAACGCATGCAAACTGTTTGGTGGAATGGTTTTGTAATCATTATTCTTTTATTTATTTCCTGACTTGCCTATTTGTCTGAACTCTCAATAGATGAGGCACAGTTTTTTTGTTTTGCCTCCTTGACGGAGTCAATCTGAATAGAAAGTTCTGGAATTAAGAAGTGTCACAGAAGCAGCCATCAGCGGAAAAGTATGCCACGACGAATTATGGCCCCAGATATTGGACAAGCCTTTGTCACGGGAGAGATCAGAAAGAGCCGGGCCATTGCTCGGTCCGCACCAGTAGTGTGCAAATGAAATCAGGGAAGCTGCGTGCAAAATTTGTGGTCTGCCAAGGAGAGGAGGCGTGTATGCGACACGCTCCTGGCGTTTAAAAGAGGTGATTTGGAAGGAGAAGAGGGAGAGAAAAAAAGACTAGCTGTTCACATTTCCTGATCTTGCTGGACTAAAAAAATTGTGGGGCGAGCGCCCTTAGTACAAATGAGCCGTGGTACTCCAAATTCTGGATTGCGATGCTCGGCGACTGAAAGCGGAGAATGGAAGGCTCAACGGGGCCCTGACGAGACTAGTTTTTTTTCATTCTCAGCGAACATCGGAATGATTTGTACTTTGATAGTGATATTTTATTACTTAATATTAGATAATATTTACTTAGAGTAGAAATAAAAGGATTTTTTTTATGATTAGCTGTATGATTGTAAACGCTACCCTGTCGTGACGTCACAAGTAGTAATTACGATTTGATTCCTTCAGTATTGTATGAAATTAGACAACTTAATAAACAAGAGAAAGACCTAGTATTTAATCACACACAGCTTTCCTTTCCTGTTGACGATAATTACGAATTTTTACAGCGTTGATTTAACACAAACAACTTTTCCGATTAATTATTTTTCCTTGGAGAAATTATGATGATTTCAATACAATTCTCAAAATTTGAATATTACAAAAATATCAACTGTCCGTTCAAAAAGAGAATCCTTTTTACATTCGACATATTACAGTGCTTTGTTGTAAAACCCAAATGATGTATTAAAATTATGAAATAGCAATTCCTTGCACACACAGACAATAGATAATCCATTGTTTGATCAAAAAGCAAATTTATGATGACAGTATTTTTCTTGTAAATGATAGCTTAAGGTGATTTGATGAAAAAGTTCTAAGGTGTGAAATTTGAATTTTTTTTTAAAAAATGAGAAATAAGAATATTCATGATATTGTAATTTAAAGAGAGAGGAATGTTTTATACACAATTTGTGTATAAAACATACAGTTAAGTTTTCTAAATTGATTTCTAGTTATACCGAAAAGTCCAACAAATACAGTTGAACGTATCCTAAATAGTTATAAATTGAAGTTTTAGATCATGCAGATATGTATGAATCCGGTTACATAGATTGTTGCCGAATTCGACCGGCAAATTTACAAGGGTGATAGTAAGCAGCATGAGGACGACAAACCACCGCAGAACAAGGGGGCACAAACCACGTTTAGTTGGAGTAATTCGGAAAAACAGTTGTGATGCAGTGCCGGTTTATCCATTGGGCGCCCAGAGGCCCGGAAAAGCTGGACTCAACCATATTTTCTGGTTATAAATTTCGATCCGTCAGTGCCAAGGGGGGCTGTAGATCTTCTGCCCTTAGGGCCCGAAATGAGCTGAAATCGGCACTGGTGTGATGTTGAATGGAATGAAAAGGGGTAAGAAATAGATTTATTACACATAAAGCATGTTTACAATACGAACAATGCATCACAACAACGCCAAAAATTCAATTATAAGATTGTCACAGGAATTGTTCTAAGTTGACGCCACGTAGGTCACATCACAGCCGGAGGACAAAGGATTATCGGATACATTCAAGCAAATCCGATGTGCTGGAGACGTCAGCTGAAGCGACGATGATCCGTTTTGAGAGATCCTCCACTGTAGTCACCGGCGTCTCATACACAAACGATTTCAGGTGGCCCCGGAAGAAGAAATGCAAGGGATTGAGGTTCGAGAAGTGTGGAAGCCAAGCAAAAAGTTCACAGCGTCCAATCCACCTACTGGTATATGTAGCATGAGGTGGTTACGAATCGCAATCGAAAAATACGCTGTTGCACCATCGTGCATCAACCACACGATCTGGCGCGCAGCGGCCAGCATTCCCGGCAGCAACTCCGGGATGACGTTCAGTAGAAAAACATGGGGTTTTGCGAGATTGAGGCATTCGGGCAGAATATGTATATTGGCCGCTCCCCTCGTCCACCCAACGCTTACTATTATCATGATTATCACTGACTAAATATGGTTTGGGATTCCATGTTCTATGGTGATTTGTCGTCCCCCCCACACACAAGCTGCCTATTATCACCCCTCTGAATTTGTCAAAAACCTCTTTAATTATTTTTGAATGCAACATACAGTTTTTATGGTATAATTCGGCAATGTGTTATTTTAGTTGGTGCTTAAGTATAACTTTAAAAAGTAAATATATACATATATAGTTCCCTTCCTCTACAATTAACCAAAATAAATAGATTTCAAGTTAGTTCTTCAGACACACATTTTATTCTACAAAACATGATTAAATAAAGACAAACTAATTTTTTTGTAAACATACATATATAGGAATGGCAAATCACATTTAACATTCAATAAGGAACATTTAACACAGTTTCTACTTTTACAACTGTATGTATTCCAACAAGCCTGCTATATTAAAAATGTCTAGAAATTAATTTTCTACTTTAATTTCTTCTCAATACTTCCATTAGTTATGGTATTGCCTATGTTTTCAACACAGGTTTAAAAGACTGTTAATCTCCTAAATATAGCAGGCCTGAATCTGCGCGCAGCTACTATGACTAAGACATTTTTGATCTCACATAAAAATCACAATGAATCAATAAGTTAGTTTGAAAGAAAAAAAAGACATATGCAGCAATAAACATTTTTCTCCCACATATGGAGAAAATTCTACTTTATCCAAAAATATAAAACTTTTCCACACAGTTTGGAGAAAACTCCCAATTTTTCAGAATTTTAACCTCTCAATATATGTCACAATACTTTATTTGAAGTATATATAGATAATGTATACCTCTCATTCCTATACCACTAGCGTAGCTAGTCCTTAGTGAGCTCTGTATCAAAATTCTTTTAGAAGGAACTCAGTTAATGGGACTAATATGTTTAGACACATTTTACAGGATATCTCCCTATTATATATTGAGCTTAAGTTTATTTTAACATTTATTGTAAAATAAATTTTTAAATTAATTACTTTACATTAAAGACATACTTTTATGATTTATAAGTGTATAAAAAGTTATGCGTATTTTTTTCTCCCTCATTTAATTTTTTACTGAATGAGATCCTCTATTTTTAAATGACCTGTTTCTTTCCTTATTTTCTAAAATTTGAAATTAATTTTACATAAGAATATATTATGCAATATTTATACAGATAAAATCACAGCAACACACACATATATATATACAAACATCTATAACAATAATGAATAGTGCATACATATCAATACAGATTCAACATGCATCTGTTCACAGAGTGGAATTCTTACATATAAATAAAATGAAGTGTAGATGTGACAATAAACATTGCTAGTTACGCGTTTACATTTTCTTGCTCGTTATTTTGCATTTAAAATTAATAATTTTTTTAAAATAAAAGCTAAAATCTATTCTGCAAATTAATGAATGAATATAATTCAGGTGGAAATATTATTAGAAACTAAAACAATCTAAGTGAGAAGGATATATCAGGATATTAAGATAAAGGATTAGGAAATTAATTATTATTATTAATAGGAAAGGATATTAAGATATATCATTTTTTTCTTAGGGCAACTCTGGATCTTGAATTACTATTTTTTTTAATCCTGAGAACTATTATGAATGCTTTGCTTCAAAAGGAAATATTTTTTTAGTTGAGCATTTATATTGTACGTATCAAAAAAATTCATCCTGAAAAGCTCGATTTGAAAAACTAACTAGCTGTCATTGATATGTAAACCCTTTATTGAAAAAATATCAGATGAGTTCAAGAAAAATGTTTTCAAAAGATAAAACAATGAAGCTTATTCTAAAAAAATTTTATCGATACAGATAAAGATGTTTCAAATTTAACACTGTTTTAAGATTTTAACACTTTTTTTTTTAAATCTCAAAATTTTGCTTAGATATAATTAAAAAAACTAACATGGTAACTTCTTATAAGAGTAATTAAGGTGAAGTGCGAGGTCCTTCGAAACAAAATCAGTCACCAAACCCTCAATATGTATTGATCGTTGTATGAAATTGGTATTACGTAAAATCAAAAACATTTTAACAGCATAAAATACAAATTAACTTATCAAAACAAAATTACTGGATTTTAGAAAATTAAACATTAGGAAATAAGAATTTTACCATATCTAAAAAAACAACTAACATTTTCCGGAACTTTTCTATTTTGCCGACACAAATCTCACCAAGCAGACTTTATTGGCAACAACAGAATGATTCTTCCTTTGTTTTGGCCAAATCATTGATTTTTCATAGGATGAAACCAATAAAATTTTCACACATTTTTGATGTATTAGGAAAATGTTGTTACTGATCAGAAAATGCAGTGGTAGAAGATTACCAGTAGGAATATTTCATTTGGCATTGGTAGTATCCTTTTTGGAAACTTTATTGGCAGTGCCAAGAAAATGGAAAAGTACCTATTTTTTGTTAGTATGATGAAGCAGCCCATTCTTCACTGCAGTAAAAAAAAAATTGGCTTGTTGAATTTTTTTGAGACACAAATGTTACACAAAATTAATTCTGATAGCACCAATTCAACTATTGTAAAATTTTACAACACTATTGTATCTATTTTCCTGTAGCCAACATGTTTACAAAGCTCAAACAACAGATTGTTTTATATAGTTCAACATTAAAAACTTTTTTAAAAAAAACAGTCTAACACAGATAATTTTTTAAGTTCGGATCATGGATGGAAGTTTAAGCATTACATGGATAACAATGAATAAGTTCAACAGGAGAAGCCCAAAAATTAAAACTTGCTGCTGATAAAACAAAAACATCAGAATATTTTAGAATAAGAGAAAAATCAGTTGAATCCTAGGAGGACCCACTTTTGGTCACCAAATTTTGAGCGATAAAGGTTACAATATGGTAACCCTTCCATTTCATCCAAAAATTTGATTTTCAAATCAACGAAAAAAATGGCAACCCTAAAAAAAGTGCAACGTTTTTTTGCCTTTTCCGAAAAAACGTCATTTTGACATTTGACTTCGCTGGAGAAGGTTTGCTCTCCACCGGTTGTTGCTAAGAATGGCGTGTGAAAGGAAATTAGTTTAAAGTGAGGCTATGACAGGTTTCTTTGTGCTCCTGGGCACAAAGGGGAAGAAAGAAACGTTAGAATGGTGTATGAAAGCTAATTTAATTGCTTCTCATTATGAATGTCCGAGGTGTAAAAAAAATATTCGTTTGCAAGAACGAAAAGGAACGGTTGACGGCTACGAATGGCGTTGACGCAGCCAGTCGAAAGATAATCCGCACGACGTCGTTTGGAGTGTGAGAAAGGGCACTTGGTTTAGCGAAGGCAAACTTGCTATAACTATTATCTTGCGTTTGACCAGATATTGGTTCGGCAAGAGCATGAATGCGTTCGTGGTGAATGATTTGAAAGTTAATAAGAATAGGTCACAAGTTGGTGGATGACAATTTTCATGAATTCCTTGCATCCATCGCATGGGTGTATCCACCAACAGATCATGACGAAATGCAAGCGTAAGGTAAGTGCCTTTTAAAATGATTAATTTCATGTATTTCTTCAATTTTATCTTTGCGAAACGCCCCTTTCGTCCTTTTTTAAAAATGTAAATCATGTTGTACACACTGGTTTTAGAATGCTTTTTTAAAATGAATTTCATTGCTTTCTCCGTTTTTTTTCTTTATATAATGATTAATTTAATGTATTTATTCAATTCATCTTTGAATTGCCCATTTCATCCTCCCTTCTGACGCATGTGCTTCCCAAGAGTTTTTCGTCATTGACGCCTTTTTGAAAACCTTCAATTTGGCGCTTTTTGGCGAAAAATTTTTGGTGCCAAAAACAGCAGTGGGTCCTCCTAGGATTTTACCGAAAAATCTGATATTTAAAAAAAATATATTTATAACAAGATAACTTTAAAGTTATAATACTGTTGACTAATACTAAAAGTCGACTAGTTATATTAAATTGACTAATACTTTAGTCAATATAGGTAAACTGCAGTTAAATATTCTACATTAGGGCCCAACAACTTTCCAGCTGTGGTGTGCCAAACCATCTACTAATGATTCAAGATGCACATATGGAAATATTTGAACAAATTTGATTCACACAGCAATGCATGCAGAGTTATGGAATAGAAGTGAAGAATAATATATTTTATATTAATCATTCCTTCAATGGAAACAAAACAAAATTATACATATATTATGCATTTTTTAAACATTTATGCAAATAAGAAACAACCTATAATACAAGTATACCTTCATTATAATTAAACAAAAAATAAATATTTTAATGCGATTCTTGTTCGTACACCACTGTACTTTATATCATAGGTTCAAGAATATAATTTGTGACTTTCAGTTTGGAATGATCTTGAATGTTCAGTTGTTAAACAACTTCTTTGTAGACTCAAAATGTTTTTCATATGAGAAAAGGTTCGCTCACATTGATATGTACAATAAAAAGCAGAAAGTAGAGTACATGCAGTTTTCTTCAAACAGTCCAATCTCTCCAGCAATGATATCTAACAATTTACAATAGCTGTCATTTATCATTAGTCATCCTCCAGACTTTTTTGTAAACTTTTCTTTCCATAATTCTGAAGATGTTGGTTCAATAAGTTCCATTTTAAAATCATCAACTTCAGACCACTTAAAAATTGACAAATTTGCGGAGTGCCATTGGTGGGTATAATGTATAGTAACAAAAATTAGTTCTGATATAAGCATCAATATCAAAATAAATTAAAGCTTAAATAAAAATTTTAAAAAAATGGAAATAACTTGAAAACTGATCAATTGAAGAAAATATTTTACCAATAATAAATGAGTTTAAAAATCACAGAATATGAGATGAAGCTCAGAGGCAAACAGCATTTCACTGGTATGCAATAAAAAAAAAATACATAACAGCTACAATATGAAGATTTGATAAGAACAATTTCAATAAGAAGACTTAGTCTAAAAAACTGCTATCTTACTTGGTGACAAAAAAATCATCGAGTAAAACAGGGTTTCAAAATATTATCAACAAAGAAAGCAGAGATGCAGAACATTATCAACTTACAAAACATTTACAACTTTAAAAACTTGCAAAACATTATCATCCATCAACTTCAACATTGTGAAGAGTAAGAATTTCTCCTACTCCTCTCAAGTTGAATGTTCTTTGCATTATGATGACATTTTCTAAATATTAATTTGACAGGGAAGACCATCCCTATTTGCAGTTTTGACGGATTGTTAAAATTTGGCATTAATCATCCAAAATCAAAGTTTTTACACTAAAGTTTTACAGAAAAAATTTACCAAATTTTATGGCAATGGTATTACTCATATAAAAGAATAAGAGCTCTTCTGCCAATCCTTCTTGAATTTTACCAAACAGAAGTTTTCATACTGTAGCTCCACTAAATAAAACTGAAAAGAACTAATAAAATATTTATATAAATGTAAATAACAATATTAAAGCTCTAATTGTCTAACAAAATCGTACATCTATATTATTTGAAACATAATTACTTTGGCTTCAAAATGAAAGCACCAAATACATTTCTTATAGAAAATCATTGATTCAGTGTTATTTTCTAATGAATATATAGAAGTATCATATTCACATGAAATGATGTTTAAACCTCAAAAGCCATTCAATAAAATCTTTCTGAATTATGAGGGGTTCTTGGTAACTTTAAAAGATGTACAAACTTGCAATAAAAAATTAATTTAACAATAAAATATAATACTCAATTATATAATAATTTAAACATAAGTAATAGCACTTGATTCTATGTCTTGCTCTAATCATAACAGAGGAGACAAGGAATTGAAAAAAATAAATAAACAAAAATGATCAAAATCACATAATGCTTCACAATAATAACACAAGTAAACAATGTATGCATACATATAACTGTTAAAAACAAAACATCAGTATTGATAATAAAACTGCAATAAATTAATTCTCATGATAAAATCTTTAAAAAAAATATATAAATACTTAAAAAGTATTTTCAAAAATTCAATCAATATGCATTAAGCATTTTTGTAGCTCTCCTCAGATACGAAATAGCCATATCAATTTCTTCTTTCGTTGTTTCTCTGCCAACACTCAAACGGAGAGTTTTTGATGCCATTTCACTGGAAATACCCGAAGCAATCAAGATTGGCGATGGCTTTGCTTCTAAATGACAAGCAGCTCCAGTGCTTGCAAACAGATTTTTAGTTTTTGCTAGAATAGCAGGTCCTGATACATTTTCATAATTAAAACCCACACTAAGAGTATTGGGAAGTTGATCAGAATCGTCAAAATGAAATACGATACTTCCGAATGCCTTCTCCAAGGCTGATTTCAGATAATTGCGCATTGCAATCATGTCACTTCTGTATCTTGTTAAATTGAAAGAAACCAACTCGGAAGCTCTGCCTAGTCCTGCTGCCATGCAAATATTTTCAGTTCCTGGTCTGAGATTTCTTTCTTGTCCTCCACCATAAAAGATTGGATACAATGGTGTGCCACTTTTGTAGTACAATGCTCCAATGCGAGGTCCGTAAAATTTATGACCAACGATTGTTAAGAAATCGACATCTAGATCTTGTACATCAACTTTAATTTTACCAATGGCTTGGGCAGCATCAGTATGCAAAAGAATGGGACTTAACGAACGAAATGTATTACCTGCTATAGCATTTAATTTTGATCGCAATGGGCTAATTGGCTGAATAACGCCTGTTTCATTATTCGCTAGCATTATAGTAATAAGACAGGTGTTCGGACGAACTGCAGCAACAATATCGTCAACATTAATTGCACCAGTAACCACAGAAACACGTACAACAGTCAGTTCAATTTTATCTTCATTCAGTAACCTTTCTAACGGCAGTTTGACAGAATCATGCTCTACATTACTAGTGATAATGTGAGGCTTTTCCAATTCAAGACCGGATATGTTATTCTGTACGTCATTGTAAAAAAAGTGTATGGCCGAAGATATAACCATGTTATTGCATTCTGTTCCACCTGAAGTAAACAAAATTTCATCAGATGAACCTCCAATCATATCAGCAACTTTTGAGCGTGCATTATCTAATACAGATTTTGCTACTTTTCCTAATTTGTAGGAACTACTAGGGTTTCCCCATGCATTATCCATTGCATCACAGATTGCATCTTGGACTTCAACGCTGACTGGCGTAGTCGCATTGTAATCCAAATAAACTTCCATAGTTTGGGAAGATGTGCGTTTATAGAAAACAAATATAAGAAAAGGTTTCCGTATAAAAATTAATACCGGCTGTCTAAACCTGTTGATGTTGTATAACACCCAAGACAAGAAATACAATAAAGGTCACAGTTGCAGTTAAATGCGGTTCAGAATTTTTTTTAAAAAAGTGGCCAGAATATCAAATATTAATTTGAAAGCAGATAATTTTACTCACATTTTTTTCTTGAGAATGTTTTTCATTACCCTAGTATCATTTGATGAATATATTTATGAGCTTATTTAAAATATTATTAAATGTCATGAATTTATTATTATGAACTTTTGAGTTCTGATGCAATGAAATGAAATAATATTGTAACTTGTTTACTTCGTGGGTTGCGTGTGTGACGCTCTGTCACGTTGTATAATTAATTTTTGGGGATCATAGCCTTTGTTGCTCCATATCCCACAAAACCTGAACTGAACTGTAATTAATTTTTGACATTTTACAAAATTAAATATGGAGACAACCAAAAGAATAGAAGCAATAGTAGTTGATAATCCTGATTTTGAGCCACCAAAAGACGTGGTAAGCATAACTTTTTTGTGGTAGAAAATATGAGATTGTCAAATCTAATATTTTTTTTTTTTCGAAAAATATAGAAATTCACGATTTTAAAGCAAATAACTTGAAATGATTACATAAATATAATAAACTAACAAAACTTAACAAATGAACTTACAAATTCTATAATATTTTAAATCAAACTGTCGTAGAAAAATAAAGTTGATTTTTCACGATTTTTTGTTTAAAATGAACATTTCTCTTATTTGTTTTTTACTGTTTAAAAATTGTAATTATTCATGATATATAGTATGCCTTAGAAATGGGAAACATATAAAAATAGATGTAGTGATATAATTATAAGAATAAAATCAATATCGATTACTTTTGTATGTATGAAAACTATCAACGAATATATTTTTTAATTCCATAATACAAATATTATTCTAAGATTTAATCCTATTGATTGTGTCTATTATGTACATTCAGTGTTTAATTTCTAATAATAGTAATGGAGGCAAAATAATAGAATTGTTTTCTTTCTGAACAACAGCATTTTGTACGAAAAAGTGTCATTAGAATGGAGAAAACATATACATTCTATGACAAGGTTAAACCTAAATTAGAATGAAAATTTTCGAGGTTAAATCTAGTTTAAGGTATAAAATTATGTAACATTTAAGGGTATTTGCATATTATCACAACCTAATGATGATATTACATTAAACGAAGCACCTGGTTTGATAATTCAGTACATACAACGCATAAGAAATCAGAGTTCCCAACTTGGTGAGTTATTAATAGAGGGTTAAAGTGTAGTATGGGAAAGGAAGCCTTAGCGATGTCAATTTCTTTTGGCAACCAAAACCGGTCGCAAAGCTACTTCATTTAGCAATAGGTGTCCAGAAGCTAGAATGAATTAGTTATCTCACCATGATATCTAGATAAAAATTGCCAAATCTGAAGCCCCCTGCACTACACTTGAGCCTTAGTAGAGTTGGTGATTATTGCGATAATGCGTAAGTACCTATTTAAGTTTTGGAAACGCTTAATATTTTTGCTGAGAAATTAAAGCATTTTTTTCTATTAACTGTTATTCTTTATATTAAATTTCAATGTAAGTTTTATATATATATTTCAAAAGAATATGAGATTTCAGGAAAAATGTTTTGTATTGACTGTAAAAACGTTTTATATGATAAAAAGGGAAGTTACTACTTTAGGAATAGAAAGACCATGGTAGCTTGGTGGTGAAGGTCATGGACTTGTAGCTGGTTTGTCTTGAGTTCGAGCCTAGTGCCACTGAAGACCCGCCGTGTGAAGGACGGATGCACATTATATCTGTCAAGGCTGAAACATCTTCCCATTGGTATGGTGTCATGTCATCTTTGTCACTTGATCATAGTTCAAAATTACGAGGTCTGTTGCCAAAATCCCTCGTGTAGTTGAATAGGGTGACGTTAATTTCACTCACACTCCCTCATTCCTTGGGGAATAGAGTGATTGTGGTAACCTAGTGGTTATAGTCATAAACTTGTAGCTGGAGTGTCATGGGTTTGAGTCCTGGTGCCACTGAAGATCCGTTGTGTAGAGGGTGCTAATGCACATTAAATCCGTTGGGAGCTCAATGTCCTCCCATTGATGTAATGTGGTATTTAGGAGAGGGGAGTGTAAACGCAGGTGTTGTCCTTGTCTTTTGATTGAGGCTCAAAATTCTGAGGTCTGGCACAAGTAGCTCTTGTGTTGCATTAAAAAAACTCTTAGTGTGACATTAAAAACTTAGTGTGACATTAAAAAAACTCTTGCTTTCGGGAATAGAAATTTTGTTGATTCTCAATCATTATACTGCGACTATTCTAAATTTTAATAAAATTCCAAAACAAATATTCCTGAATAATTAAATTTTGAAAAAGTTCAAATTAAAGATAACTTATATTTTGTTGTCAGTAATCTTATTGGTTAATATACAGTAAGTTAACTAAGGTAGAAGAAAGAAAATATTCATATATATTGCAAGGAAATTTATTTTTTTAAAAATTCTCACTGGAATAAGGAATTATAATATGTACCATAAAACCTGGCATATAACACACACCCTCTTTTTCATGAAGAAACCTGAAATATGTATGTGTGAAATGCTCTTATATTTTGAAGTAATTTATTTGAGATATTGCTCCAAGCTTTAGAAAAAAATAATATATTCCTGGAACTACACCACTTTAAATTCACAAGGAATGCCATTTTTTTAAAAATAAACAGTATATATATATATATATATATAGGTTTGTTTTCTATACTCATCTCTCTTTTTTTTAAATTTTAAAGCTCTCAAGTTTATGCCCGGCATGTAACATGCACCCTTAAGTTACAATCTTATTTTTTGTGTTAAAAGTGCCTGTTATATACCGAATTTTATGGTTATTTAAAAAACATATGTATAAATAAGTTATTTCCTATATTTCGTCAATGTTTTTTTTTTTTATATTTTTATTCGATGATTACCATACATGACCAAAGTAAATTTTTTTAAAAGCTGAAATCTGTATGAGAATTTTAGAAATTAAAAAAAACTGTTTAAATTAATATTTTTGATGTAAGTTATAATAAATAGCATATTTGGCAGTCACTTGTAATTAATTATAAATATTATATTTTATTGTATTTATTTTTAATCATATAATTTAATGTGATTATCAAGTTTTTTAAAAAAGAAATTGATTTGTCTCTTTACACACAATAGTTGCAAGGTAAGAACACAAATTTGTAATTTTTTTTAGTACCTACATATTGTACTGTTGCCCAATTTCGAGTATTTAAAGATGATGCTAAAATGCCACTATAAGCAGTCAATAGTGGAAAACCATTTCCACATACATTCAAATGAAAAAAAAACTGATAACAGCATTTGATAACATCTTGATTTGGCAAAAATTAGGTGGTAGTACAATACAAAAGTATATTTTTTATAAATAAATCTCAACTCCATTTTTTCACAAAATTTGCTGGAAGATATTTTATTTGCTATTAGGGGATGGTTGGACTGCAAAATTATTGGTTTTTCATCCTTTTAAATTGCCAGACTTGTGTGTTTTGAAGTAACTGCTTAATTTATTCTTTGTTTAAGCATGATTAATTGGCACTTTCATATTATAACGTTGACCAATACTGTCGTTGTTATAATTGTGTTCGAATGTGTGTGGGAATGGTTTTCACTATTTGCTGTTTTTTTCATTACTTGGTGACGTCTTTTGATTTGATGAAATTGGTTGATGGCATAATATGTAAGTACCAAGAAATCAAATTAACCAAAAAAATTTATTAGCTTAAGCTAATGTATAGGGAGTCTCTTGGCAAGCAATTTAGGAAATATTTAGTTTTGAAATTACAGTTGAAAATCCTAGAATGCTTAGGACTGAACCTTATGCTATGTAAGGGTTTTAAAAAGTAACATAACAAGAACTCCAATGCAGGTGTGCAAATCTCCCATATGAAAATAATGAAAATGGTAACAGCATTCAAACTGTATCAGTAGATGGAGCTGGTTCTCCAGTAACATGACTAAATCTCAAAAGATAGATGCATTGACAGAAACATGGTCCATGATTGAAATAAGAAATGTGGCACGATTTATGCATTTAAAGTAAAATTCTCCAGCTTAAATTCATCAACAATTGGTTGAAGAGTGTTGTAAAAGTGTTATGTCATGAAGACAGATGCAGTTTTGGTGCACAGAATTTGTCAATGGTAGAACAGATGTGCAAGATGAAGAAGTAGCATTTTCGTTGGGACGTATAGGATAACCCTCCTTACATTCCCAACCTTGCTCCAAATAATTTTCATTCCTTCGGATTTTTAAAGAAACACTTGGGAGGTCAGCATTTCAGAACTGAGGCTGAGGTTCAGCAAGCAGTCTTGACGTGGTTGCACAACCTTGGTACTGATTTCTACAATACTGGTTTTGATGGTTTGGTGTACCGTTGGAACAAATGCTTTGATAAGTATGATGACTGTAGAGAAGTAATATGTATCTGTGTGTCTTTTTTATTTCCTGAATAAAAGTTTACTCTAAACAAGCTTGTTACCTTACTCTTTGAAACCCCTACATTGTTTTAAAAGCTGTATAATTTTAACTGAAAATCTGAAACTAATAATCAGACTCTTATGAAATTTACAACATTGGCTATTTAGATAATTTTCTTCTTAGATTTGATTCTGTAATGGAAAACGTTTATTTTAGTGATTAACTATGATAATTACATTAATTAATCCATTAACAGAATTAAATTTCTTCTATAAGTCATTAATAGTGATACTGATTTTAGCTAAATATGATGAAAACTATCAAGGTTAAAATGGAAGTTCAACTTTTTTTAAAAAAACTACAGGAATTAGGATGAATTTGAAAGCAAATGAATACACACACATTAGCTATTTCATTTGTTTCATTTTTAAAAAATGATGGCAAAACAAATTTATCCTTAATTTTAAAATTTTAATATTTCATAGTAAATAATTTTGAAGTTAACTTTTTGGGAAATATTTTTAGTTTTTTAAAACTTTTATTGTTTTTTATACATTAGGTAGAACATACACCTTCTGTTGAAAATATCAGCAACACTGTAATACCATCTATTTCCTCAACTCAGTTTGCTGCTCCTGTGATACCACCTCATCCATCTGGTATTATTCCTAAAGTACAGTAAGTAAATCATTCATTTTGATTGTTCATATGAAAAAAGCATGTACCTTTTTAAAATCTGGCGTATAGCGCGCATCGGTGTTATAATGCGCACCTATACTTTCAAGCTGCATTTTTTAATTTTTAGGTATATTTGCCGTTTGAATCGTAGGAGGACCCACTTTTTGTCGCCAAATTTTGAGCGATAAAGGTTACAATATGGTAACCCTTCCATTTCATCAAAAAATTTGGATTTTTCAAATCACCGAAAAAAATGGCAACCCTAAAAAAAGTGCAACATTTTTCGCCTTTTCCGAAAAAACGTCATTTTGACATTTGACTTCGCTGGAGAAGGTTTGCTCTCCACCGGTTGTTGTTAAGAATGGCGTGTGAAAGGAAATTACTTGAAAGTGAGACTATGATAGGTTTCTTTGTGCTCCTGGGCACATAGGGGAAGAAAGAGACGTTAGAATGGTGTATGAAAGCTAATTTAATTGCTTCTTGTTATGAATGTCCGAGGTGTAAAAAAAATATGCGTTTGCAAAAGTGAAAGGGAACGGTTGACGGCTACGAATGGCGTTGCCGCAACCAGTCGAAAGATAATCGCCACGACGTCGTTCGGAGTGTGAGAAAGGGCACTTGGTTTAGCGAAAGCAAACCTGCTATAACTATTATCTTGCATTTGACGAGATATTGGTTTGGCAAGAGCATGAATGCGTTCGTGGTGAATGACTTGAAAGTTAATAAGAATATGACAAAGTTAATAAGACATGTGGCGGCGATCTAACGATCACAAGTTGGTGAATGAGAATTTTCATAAATTCCTTGCATCCATCGCAAGGGTGTATCCACCAACAGATCATGACGAAATGCAAGCATAAGGTTAGGGCTTTTTAACATTTTTTAAAATGATTGATTTCATGTATTTCTTCGATTTTATCTTTTTGAAACGCCCCTTTCGTCCTTTTTTTAAAATGTAAATCATGTTGTACACACTGGTTTTAGAATGCTTTTTTAAAATGAATTTCATTGCTTTCTCCGTTTTTTTTCTTTATATAATGATTAATTTAATGTATTTATTCGATTTCATCTTTGCGAAATGCCCATTTCATCACCCCCTTCTCCCCGCTGACGCATGCGCTTCCCAAGAGTTTTCGTCATTGACGCCTTTTTGAAAACCTTCAATTTGGCGCTTTTTGGCGAAAAATTTTTGGCGCCAAAAACAGCAGTGGGTCCTCCTAGGATTTTACCATATTTGCCATATAACGCATACTCCCTTTTTTACGAAGGAACCTGCAATGTAAATGAACAATGCTATTACTAAAAAGCCATTTATTCAAGGCATTACCCCCAGGATTTTGAAAAAATAGTATATTTCAAGAAAAACAACCCTTTAAGTTCATAAAGTATGACATTTCTTGTAAATAAACAGTTTCCCCATCTTTGTAGATAAGTTTTTTTTAGGCACCTCTTTTTTATTTTTGAAGCTATCATTTTTATACCTGGTGTATAACTCGCACCCGTAAATTTTGATCTTATTTTTTGTGTTAAAAGTGCGCATTATACGCCGGATTTTATGATATATAGTATCTGGTAGTTGATTATAATACTTGCAGTTAAAAATTACTACAAGTTATTAAAATCCATATATATATATAGGGTATATTTTTAGGTAAGTTACCACTATTTTGTAACAGATTTAGATATTCCTATCCATTACTTTCAATAGGTTTTTGCTCAGTATTATTTACATAAAGGGGGAAGGTTGACTGGCCAAAAAACATGTTCAACCCCATTTTTATATAATTTGTATATTAGCTGTCCTAAGTCAGCAATGTTTATAATACTGCAGCATCCATTTTATAATTTTTAATCTAGTGTCCTTCATTGTATGATCTCTTTACTGTCTCTGTGTTTTTTCGAATGTGATTGGCGAATGTTTATCTCTAGCCTGTGGAGAATTAGACTATATATATATATATATATCTGTGTGTGTGATAGGATATATTAATTAGGGGGCGGGGATTTGACTTAAAATTCCCGACCTTGAATATTTTAAAATAACCCACATACAATTTTCAGAATTATCCTCTTGGTGACAATACATTTTTACCAGTCCTCGAACAACTTCTAAAACCATTTTTTACAACCATGTATAAGGCCTGTTCTGGTGCTGGTCTTACTTATCTGATGAACCAAAAAAATTTCTGGCAGATTTTGTTAATAAAAATCACATTGATCTAGTGCAGGTGTGTCCAAACCAAATGACCTTGTGGGACACTTCAGAAAAAAATTATAATCTCGCGGGCCGCACATAAAAATATGTACCTTTATATCAGATTTGGAAACAAAAAAACATTTATTGGAGTGAAAATTTAAAATAATGAATTATTGTTTTCATTATTTTTCATGTATACCCAGACATAGATAAATAATAATGTTTATATAATATAATAATGCAATGATCAAATAATGTTTAAAATATTACAGTTGCCATTTTCATGAAAATTAAGTTTTGTTCCTATTGAATTTATCTTTCATTACTCAGTGTTGAAATTTGATAGTGCTGTCATTCGCAAATGATTAAGTATACATTGTCCTTTATCTTAACCATCCTGAATATTTTTTTTTAAACTTTAAAAAACATCTCTGACTGCCTCTTGCTTTTTGAGCACTCCAAACAGAAAGGAGGAGGAGAAACGAAAGTTGCACACACTTAGAATCATGTACCATCCATAGTAAAGGATATACATAATGCAATTTTTTAAATTCGTTAAAAAATAATTTACTATAGTAAAACAAATGTAACTGTTTGATAAAATATAAATTTATTTTAATCTGAAGGACATTTCTATTATCATAAAGGATTTATTTTAAAACAAGAACAGGTAACAGGCAAATACATTGTATATATATATATATATATATATATATAAAATTTCCCCTCAAAGAAATTTCAAAATGAAAAAAACTTTAAAAATCTGATATTTAAAATTTTTTTTAAAAAAGAGTCGTCGGACCGCAACTTATGTACTGATGGGTCGCATGTTGGACACCCCTGGTCTAGTGAATATGCAGGATGGAAAAATACTTTGTTTTAATTTCGGTAAGAAACTGTGTTTACTTGATGTACAGATATTTTTCATGTTGAAAGGGACATTTTTTGCTTTGCCACACATGATGCAATTTATGAGGGATAGACTCTTTCAAATGTAAAATGTCTGAATTATGCTCCTTATTTACTGTTCTGTCCTTAAGAATAAAGTTTGAATGCACAGTTTCTTGAATATTAACTTTTAAAAGCCAGCATATATTATACATTAATCCTGATTAATTATATATTATTCTAATTGTTTCTGTTTGTTATTCATATTTAAGTTGTAAAGTATTGAAACTAAATTTCAACTTAAAAATGCTCATTTGTATCACATATTAGGTAATATCTTTTATACATTCAAACTTCTCAAAACTTAAGGTTTTTAAGGGTTACTTAAATTCATTTGCTTGGATTGTAATCGTTTTGATAATTAAAATTCTTATCTTTCTAATTATTCTAAATAATTTAAAATTTAAATTTCTCAGTTATAAAAAGTTTAAAATTGTATAGTGGACATTTATAAATCAGGAATAATATATATTTATAAACATAACATGAAGTATGAATGATTGATGTGAACTTTTAAATTATATATAATTATTTGACTTAATTGAATATAAGAATATAAATTTGTGTTTTAGTTTTAATTTGTTTTTTAGAGTCATATTCTACATTTTCTTTTTATTATGTCAGTTGTATATTTACATGTAAAAATATTATTTTGAATTTGTAATTGTATATTTCTACAATTCCTTCTTTATTCCTGCCATTTAGCAATGTTGTTTGTTCTGTTGACCTGGGTTGTAAATTAGATTTACTTAAAATTGCCTTAAGATTAAGAAATGCTGAGTACAATCCTAAGAGATTTCATGCTGTTATTATGAGGATACTGGAACCTAAAACAGCAGCTCTTATATTTCGAAGTGGAAAAATTGTTGTCACTGGTGCACGAAGGTATGACATCCAATACTTAAAAAAAATTATATAATAATTACTGTACTGTGTTATTTAAAATACTGTCACTTACGAAACATTGGATAAGCATTTGTAAATAAATCTTTTATAAATTAATCTTTTAGGGAATAATTTTTTTAAAGTTATTTCCTTTGGTGTATTTCCAGTATTTATTTGAAAAATATTAATCATGTTAAAATGTACATGTTAATGTTTAAACATCAATAGAAAGTAATGCACAAGTTTTGGAGTCATTATTTATGAATTACTATTTAATATATTGTCCTGTCCATGTCATACAGGGTGTTCAATAATAGTTGAAACTTCCTTGTTTTAACATATCTTCCTCATTTTTGCAAACTGCTTACTCGTCTTGTTACTTTTCTGATGGAAGAACATGACAAAAAAAATATTCCTTATTTGTAAAATGCAGTAGTAACATGAAGTAACATGAACAAAGCTGCATATGTTAAGCCAAAATGTTATTAATCAAATAATAATTAATTAAATTTTATAAAAAAAATGTAATGTTCTATAAGCACAATGTTGGATTATTTCTTTATATGAGCTTTTCATTGCATACAAGATATTGAAAAGCTACTCAAGTTCCCTCCAAGTGTTATTCTGCATTTAAGTTCATACAGTGAGAAAATTAGGTTTTTGTAGACATCCTTGACATAGTATCTCAAGTTGTCTATCAAGAAAAAGTTATATAGTGTGATATCTGGTTATTTCAGAGGCCATGAAATTGATCCCCTGCAAAGACTTAGGGCTGCAAAATCAGCCTCCCAGCACTTGGAAGGGTGCCTCAACCATCAGTATTTTAAGCCGCATTTATTTGATTTTACAAAGAAAAAATATTTCCTACACATCTGGAAAGATTTATAGTTTGGATTTAACAATGAATTTCCAAACCTTAGAACAGTTGTTGGTATTTGATAATGTATTTAAGTTAAAAGTTCTTATTATTGATAAGCTTCAAATTAAGACCAAAGCTAACTGGAGCTAATCTTCCATTAGTATTAGTCCATACTAACTTAAAAAAGAGAAAACTGACTAAGCTTAACTAACTGGGGGGTAATAAAAAAAAAAAAAAGGAATCAAAATCTCCTTGAAAATTCTGGGATAAAATGTTTATCATAGCCTGCCTTGTGGAGTATTCACATTTCCCAAATAGCCATAGCTTTGGCTCTTTTCAGAACACCAGAACTGTTGTAGCTTTCTGGAGCAGTCACTTACGAAAGTTTAGATTCTTATTCAGTTATTTTTTTTTACATATATGCTACCTTAGAGATTTTAAATTGATTGAAGGCAAATTGCTTCTGCATTTTTCTTTTTACTTTTCCATATTTCAGAAATTTGATCAAATATAAAAACATTGATCAAGAGCTGAAGAGGATATTCTTAACTGAAAATGTAGTTATTTTATAGCCGGTAAGCTCTCTAAAGATAAATGTATGTTCCACCATTATTCTACTGTAATGATAAATAAATATTTTTGAATGTGGTAACAATTATAATCAATTATTTTAAAAATTGATTTGCTATTTAATTGTATTATCGTAAATTCCTATTTTTTAAATGAACATTTGTTTTTGTAATATGATAATATGAATTTTGAGCTGTGTCAAAAAATATTTAAATCCTAAGAATAATTAGTGTTCTGATAAACTGCTAATTATTGGTCATATTCTGAATATGTAAAACATAACTCAATGACTTTGTTTATGATTTTAGAAATGTTGAAAACACTGTACTATTAATTTTGTCTTATTCATTTTGGATCCATAAGATTCAGTATTATAAATAAAAAGAATTAGCTATTATGGATAACTTTTGTATAATTTTTATTAAAAATAAATATTCATGCCTATATTTCATAAAACTGTTTAAAGTAGATGATTGAAATGTATTGTTTTAGTATCTTTATATATTTGGTGTCTAAAAGTGTCTACATACAGCATGTTATCTGACAGTGTTTATTTAAACATGAAGCCCAATGCTGTGATCATTGTCATTAGTCGTCTTCTAGTTGTCGTAGGATGCATTTCTTTTTCATTGAATATGTATGCCTTTAGTTTGGAAAATCAAAGAAAGCATTTTCAACATGTAATGCTTTATAGTTTGTTAAAAATGAAACCATAATGTATATGAACATATCCCTCAAATGAAATTTTCACTGTGTATGGAAGTGATGGTAAACAAATGTTCTGACAGTTTGGAGGTTTAGAGTGATAATTTTCTTTTGGAAGATAAATATAAAGGCAGGCTATATATTATGGATGTGGAATTAATCAAATCCATAGTTGTGAAAATCTATGATGTGCTGCTAGTGTATTGACAGATATTTTAAATATTTTGTGTATAATTATCTTACAAAGATCAACTACATCAGTTCCTCTGAAATAATTTTGTATTGGTTGACAAAAGTCCAAATGGTTCTTTAATTTCTTTAACTATATTTTGGCATTTACTTCATCAGTGAAATGAAAATCATCTATTTTTAGAAAATTCAAGTATTGGGGATGAAACATGAATTGCTTATGAGCTACTACTCAAACTTAGACATAGGATTAAAAAAAATTAATGGTTTTAAAGTATGGTCTTAGCTTGAAGTAAATTTCAATATCCATTTGTGATAGGACTAGAAGAGTGTCTTTTTTTTTATGAACTGCTTCTACAAGATGAAACAATCATTGAATTAAAATGCTGTTCTCAAATGGATAAATTGGAGGAAACAATTGCCACAAACGAGTCAAATATAGTCAGAATCCATATGATATGGTCAGAGTTAATGAATAGATATGGTGTTATTTTCCTGCATGATAATGCATTGTGTGTTAACTGTCTGGAACAAATCATTCTTTGGGATGTTCTGTCTCTCTCATCTTTTATACTTCAAATACTACCCTGTGTGATGATTATTTATTCCTTGCATTAAAAAATCACTTTGATATAAAATAAAAAATATGTAATAAAAATACACTGAGTATGATATTTTGCTAACAAACACCAGAAGCTCTTGATCTTATGTGGTTTCTTGAAAAATGATGTAAGGTAATAAAATAAAAAGGTCAATAAAATGAAAAACTTTTGTGACAGCTTAATATATTTCCTAAAGTGATATGCTTTTTACCTAAGGTTCAATACTGTTATAAAACTAAAAGTAGAAGCAATTATATTAAGAGTATTCTTAAGTTATATGATGTTTGTTTAAAAATTTCTTTATCATATAATTAATTGCTTTGAAATTAATAGAAATTTTTCTGAATTTATTACTCTTTTAGTGAAGCTGCATCTCATTTAGCTGCAAGAAAATATGCTAGGCTTATTCAAAAATTAGGTTTTGATGTAAGTAAAATTTTTTTTAAATGTTAAAAAGCTCAGTTATATTGATTTGTTTGTTTATTTAATTAACCCTTTGATGGTCATGAACGAGCTCAGCTCGCAATCGAGTAGTGCTTCTGAATGCGCGCAAACGAATTCAGCTCAGGCGCAAGATTTCGACCGAAATGGGTATAAACGAGTTCTACTCTCGTAGTTAAACCTTTCCCCAAAGGGCGCTGACAAGATGGACTCATTCAAGGTCATTATTCTGCATTGATTAGGTTACAAACGAATCCTACTCGCGAAATTTAGTTAGTTTTACTGTCTACAGATGGCAGTACGGGTTCCATGAATTTTTTCTTCATAATGAAGGTTCTTTTTTTTACGTTATTCTTTTTATGCGTATTTTGGCGCGTTTTTTAGACTGTTTGTAAAGTAAAATGGCTCAAAAGCGAAAATTAGATTATTATGATGATGATTTTGATTTCGATACAGAAAGCTTATCAAGTTTTGAGTCTGATGAAGACTTTGTTCACAACATATCAAGCTCAGAAGACGATACAAGCGATGAGGAAAATTTTTCGAGTGTTCGACAGTGGTGTAAAATTGATTCAAGTTCTCCCGCTCCTAGCCTTACTGGTGATTTGGTTACTATTTAATAATTATCATTTATTCATTATTTTAAAGTACGTAAAAACTGTTATTTGTGTACTACAAATACTTTAAGAAACTTTTAAAATGCATGAGGCGAGCTATCTATGGCATTGCCGTAGAAGGCTGACATTTTCGGAAGAACGGCGGGGGAAAACAGCTGCCACTTTCGACTACTGCTTACTCGTAATACTGCGCGAATTAACTAAACGAAAACTGCTCATTTCCCTAACCGTCAAAGGGTTAAATCTGATAATTTTGTTTAAAACATGTTTTTAATTTATGTATGTTTTAAGAGTCTTATTAAAAGAATAAAATAAATAAATGAAATGGATGAAATAGGGTGGCGTTTTTTTTCAGCCTAATCATAATTTTAGTTGTGAATATTGAGATAAATTGTTTCATTTTTATGTACTTTGACGTATCTTGCTTGAGAACATGAAATAAAAATGTTTGAATGTAAATGACCAGTGAACCTGTTTTTAATTGAAATAAAGTATATTGATTCAAACAAATGTTAGGAATGTTAATGAATTAATTAAAAGACTCCATATGTATTCTTAGGAAACATTTATTTTCCAAATGATACTCATCATATTCTTTTATTCTGATACAGTTATTGTAATATAAATTACCTCTACAATCATTTATTATTTAGCATGTAATATTAATACAAACTAAAATAAGTTTAGTGCCTCAAGTGATTTGAACCTTCATCTTGAAGTTTTTATAAGGAAATCAAATGCTTATATTAGTTTATAAATTTCCTTTATATATATATATATGTGTGTGTGTGTGTCTGTGTGTTCAATAGTTTAATGTTTTGAGACACTCTTGATCAGTGTTCCCCAACCTTTTTATCGCTGCAAACCAGTTAACGTTGGATAATTTTACTGCTGCTCGCTGAGCGGGAAGACGTTGATTGTTTATATTTTAGATAGTTTTGATTTAATAATTTTATTTTAATTGTAGTTAAATGTGCCTTCAGAATAAAATATAGCTGCACCAAAAATGAATATAAAGTGATTTTCATAAAAAGTAGCGCATACCCAAGACAAATATAACCACAGTAAATAAAATGAAAATAATGTAATGTTTCTTGTGCTGACCAGTAGTATTTGATTCATGGACTAGGCATTGGAGACCACTGCTCTATATCCATATGGATTTAATATTGTAACTATATTTTTTATAATGAGTGATATAATTTTTAGGTGAAATTTATTGATTTCAAAATTCAGAATATGGTTGCAAGTTGTGATGTTAAATTTCCTATTCAAATAGAACATTTGTATGCTAGTCATTGCCAGTTTTGCAGGTGAGATATTTTCAAGCAATTTTACTTATAGAATAATTATTAAGTTTAAAGAAAATTAAGTATTTATTATTTAATTAATATTCTAATTTCTATTTTGTTAAATACCAAAGACTCAAAAGGGAAATGTCAAAAATATACATTATTTTTTGATCAATATATTCAAGAAATGTTTTATGCTGAAGATAGTCTGTAGATGAATTTTGCTTTAACGAAATCAACATTATTTGCTTGTTCTTGTGTTGTATCAAATATACATGCTGATGAAATAAAATTAAGGTTTCATATTTAAAAAATGGAAATGAAGACTTTGTTATGAAAACCATTGAAAATTGTATATCCTTTATGTAAATATTACCAGCTGCCCAGCTGGTATAGTGGTTAGTGTGACGCTGATTACTGTGCTGTACAACCTGGGTTCGAATTCCGGAGAAGGTGTGGATATTTACAAATGTATGGTGCCTTTTCAGCATGGGGGTTCTTTAAATAGCCATCCAGCCGCAAGTCCTCTCATGAGTTTGGTGGAAGGGGAAGAGGGGTGTTAGGCCCCTAACCACCCCCAGGGGTTCTCCATCAAAATTGTGGTAGAAACTAGCCAAATCGTATTGTCACCTGCATGGTGCTCAAAGCCATGGCTGAGCTAGCCAAAGCCCTTTGCCATGATGAATTTTGTGGGCCTTAATCTGACTACATCAGACAGATGGTGATAGCAACAATAAATATTACTAGAATATATCAATATTAATAAA
The DNA here is from genome assembly GCA_019973935.1 of Trichonephila clavipes. Classification (NCBI taxonomy): domain Eukaryota; kingdom Metazoa; phylum Arthropoda; class Arachnida; order Araneae; family Nephilidae; genus Trichonephila; species Trichonephila clavipes. The sequence goes on from BMAU01021429.1 coordinate 163,676, forward strand.
AAATTAATTTGTAAAATTCAATTACAGCTGATGTGGCAAATAGACCCCCACCCCAAATCGTCTTTTACATACTGTTCAGAGTCAACAGAATGCCAGTGACAATTTAAGTAAATTAGCTATCATTATCTTTGAATCATATTAAAATAAACGCCTTCTTATTTAATGAAATTGGTATTTTTTTGTTTGTGCAATCCAAAGTTAACATAGGTTTGCCATCCTTATTTCTAGTTACAATTCAAACAAACATTTTTTTTTTCTTATCTGATATTTTACTAACCTTTCCAGGGGCACAATGTTAAATTTTGTAAATTATTTTTAATTGCTGATATTCTAAGGTCTCATAGATATCATTAATAACATTTAAAAAAATTAGCTACATGATCAGTGGCATAACGGAAAATATTAGGGCCCCCTCCCCCTGCAATGCATGGGTGTACATTATGCGACTGTACTCGATTTAAAGAAGAGTCCAGTTGTTGTCTGCAACTAGCTCCCATCTACATCATTTAAAAAGAAAATTCCACTTATCTTTATTTATTAGAATATATCATGAAATGCCCTTATGTACAGCCTTTTCACTTATAATTTGAATATACAATAGTAATATATAGAAATAAACTTTTAATTACTTATATTTTTCAAGATGATACATATGTATTTATTAAATTTAATATGGTTTGTGAAAATTAAAGGAATAAGTCAGATCAATGTATAAAAATTAAATATGTTTGTCGAAACTTCTGGAAGCAGGTAATGTCTTTTTGGAACACACACAAACCAGAATTGCATGTTTCACATAGCCATCAAGTCCTAAAGGGTTTTTCTGCTTAAAGCATAACTTCAAGGTTTGCATTTCATTGCATTGTGTTTCAACGTTCTGGAAATGCTTTTCATCTGTTATGTGAAATTGTGACGAATCTGTACGGAACCTTTCCACTAATCTTCTTAGGCGTCTTTCTGGGGAATATAAATTCGCGTTTATTTCCAATCAACTCCAAAAAGAGGTACGGGATATTTCAATTAGATAAGATAGCAAGAGAGATAGATGATGGTAGGCTTTTGAGCCAGTAACTTTAAACGCATTACTAGAAGATTCAAGGAGATTAGATTCGTGAAGACGTCGTGCTGCAAAATGTACCAGAAAGCTGATATAAGCCAGCGGTAAATGTAATTCACGTACGCTTAAAGTAAGCGTCAGTTTGAGTGACTTAGTTAAAGTTAATGAAAGTTAAGAATTCGAATACGTGTGTTTCTCGGATCTCCTATTTCTGTAAACCTTACTTGAGTTTGAGCTAGATTATTAATTAATTGTATTCTTAGTAATTTAATATAAAGGCAAATCCCTTTAAGCGACGTAACATTATTGTATTATATGTTATCAGAGATTTTTGAGGAAATTATAATAATAAATAAATATTATTATTATTCAAAATGGCTCTTAGTGGTTCTTTGCCTCAAATTAATCTTGGTGTTCAAGTTGTGACCCAGGGGGGTCATCACAAAATCTGTGTTTTTTTATTGCAGCAGATTTTGAATCTTTTGATAAGTGGGTGTTTTGGCACTATACACCACTGTTCTCCATTTCCATTAAACACCTGACATTTAATTTTTTAAGCCACTGTCTCAGCTACTAAATGATTATGCAGGTATTAGTACTGCTTAGTGAGTATTAGTAAAAGGGATTTATGTGTTTAAGGGGGCTACAAAAAAATGTTCTATTTTTTTAAAGCTATGTATTAATTTTTTTTACAAAGCAACCCTTGTGTGTGTGTGTCACCTTCTCCATTATATTTAATGCATTTGTTCAATCAAGGAATCCATTGTAGGAGACACTTTTATACTCATCTGCAGTGATGGCTAACAACCTCTCCTTCATTTTTTCTCACCTAATTTTGTTGTCATCAAATCAGTGCTCTTTTATGCATCTATTCAAGTGGGGAAACAAGAAGAAATTCCACGGATCAAACGGGTAGGGTGTATGTGTATAGTGAGTTAATGATGTAACTTGTGTGTGATGTTGAAACTTAAAAATTGATGTAATAAGAATGTGAACAATCTGAGCAGGAGTATTGTGCAGTGGCAAAAATAATTCCTAGTGTGACTCATTTTGGATTTTTTTAATGCTCATTGTTATTGAATCTTCTTGAAATCTCCAAGTAGAGAGCTTGATTTTTGGTCTGATCTGGCAAATCGAACTTTAAATGCATTCTCCCATCACACTTAAAAAAATGAGCATTTTCTGTGATTGGTTTGTTTGGTTTTGGGGTCGTAACCATAGCATTATAATTCAACACCAGCAATGATCTTGAAAAAAATTCTGAGCTTTTGAGTTCTCACTCCTAAGTTATTGTATGTCATATGTATTTTGAATTTTGTACCTTTTAAAAAGTTCTTTGTAGTGTAATGTATTTCATTTGAAATTCTTATAAATTTCAATTGAAGAATAATTAAATGTGTTATTTTGAATAAATTTTTGGAAAATGTAGTAATTATCTCAATTATGTTTCAGCTATGAACCAGAGTTATTTCCCGGTTTGATTTATAGGCTAATACACCCTAGAGTTGTTGTACTTATATTTGTATCTGGAAAAATTGTTATTACAGGTAAATTATTTTGGATAATGGTTTATGTTGGTATCTTTTATCAATTGTTTAAATCATCCTTAAGCTACAAATTTTTATGTCTAAATGTATAAATCAATATGTATAAAAATGAAATTAAATAGTTATGTTGTATTTTGCTGAAAAGATTGAGCAACTTATGAGAATAGTTTTCAAAAAAATTTAAATCATGACATGATTTTTTTTAATATTGAAAGTTAAGTGATCTTATTGATTAAAAAGACGTTGCTTCTGAAAGTAAAAAATTTATCAAAATTTAGCATGCCATGTTACTAAACTGTTTATTTGAGAAATATTTCCTTTTTCTCTACATTTTGAATAATAGACATTGTTTTAATTTCATAAAGTGAAACTTATTTTTCAGAAAATGAAAGATTTATCAGTATGATTATTGCTTTTATCAGATTTGTAAATTTTAGAATTTTCTATAGATTCTTGAGTTATTAAACTGTTTTTAAGTTTATTAATGTGTACTATTTTGTTTCCTGTATGCATAATATTGTACATTTGTTTGATAGTTAAAATTTTTCCAGCTTATTGAACCTATAAAACTGAATAACCTGTAAAACAGTGTTTTCAAATATTTTTTAAAAGTGATACATTACTCAGTTTGATAAATTAATTTTTTTAATTAAGGAAGATTATTGTATTGAATTACACTTTAAATTTTTTTCTTTAAATGTTATATCTAAATTATGGGTGGTCTTTTTTTTTTTTTTTGAGGATATAGATATATTTTTATGTAAACATATTTTTAAAATTGCTACGTAATTTTTATTGACCCTGCATTATCAATTTAAGCATTCTTTTTTAACTTGAATGTTTTCTTTTTTAAATATGTTTTGAAGTATTTTAGTAGAGGAATTTATTTACAGCATGTTTTTATAAGTAATTATATTTCCATGGTGTAATTTTTTATGGTGTAATTGTATTTTTTAGGTGGGAAGAACAGAAATGATCTAAAAGTAGCATTTGAAGAAAAAATGTATCCAGTTCTAAAAAAATTCCAGAAGTTATGAAAATGGCTAAAAATAAGAAATTTGTGAATATTTGTACATACATATATATGTATATAACTACTTTTCTATCAATGTTAAAATAAAATGATGATAATAGAGATACTGGTATGGTGCATGTGTGGTTTTATTCGAATAATCCTGGAATTCAAGGTGGTCTTTTCCTGGACTTATTGATAACATTCGATAAACTTCAATAAAACAGAACTTAATAATTTAAATTACCAAGTTAAAGTATTAGACTGAAAATAATCAAGATATAAATCCTAGAAAACAATGGCACACCAAGTTATGTTGAAGCCAAGATCAAGATTACTAAAATATCCATGAAAAACAACAGCATCTGGAACACTGAAGTCAAGTACAAGATTAACACTCAGGCAGAATACGTTACATATGGTTTTCGTTGAGATGGACCACATGGGTATGAGAGCAGTGACAGCTAAGCTTCATTCATTCAGGGAGCGATAATTCACAACATCCTGCCCCCCCTCCCCGAATGAACCAATGGGTTCATAACCTTTTTCATGAATTCAAGCAATAAAATTTTAAAATCAAGTAATTTTTTCTTGGCTTCTAGCACAGTTAAATTTTAAAAATAACCCCTACAAATTAAATATTCTAACAAATTTCAACGCACTAATAAGAAATAACACTTAAATAACAAAATATCCTGAAATTTAAGGAAAGAAAAAAAGAGGTTTCATTATATAAAATTTAAACATGAGCAAAAGGAAAGTATACATTATAAATTTTCTTACTTATTAATAAGTCACTTATCAAGCTACTTATTAATGCTTGAAGTAAGCAAGAATTAAATATGCAGCACATTATTAATAATAAATAAAGTCAAAACTTTAGAAATTTTCGTATAACAATATACACATTGAGAAAATATAAAATAGTTCAATACATAATTTTTAAGAATCATTCTAGCTAAAGCAACATTTAAAATTAAAATACTAAACTGCATTTGAATCAAAACAAATACACATTATAAAACAAATATTTCAAATAAAATTATTTACATCAATAAGCATTCAAAATATTACAAATATTATATTATTCAAGAATGAAAACTTTGATATTTACGATGACAAATCTTAATGATCAGTCCTGGATTTCTAAATTATACAACAATTGTACAGGACGTTTAATTATATATGAATCGCTCTTGAGAGAGAGAGAGAGATTTTACAAGCCCTCACCTTGCCACCTCTACCGGGAAATAATTCAAGAATTTTTCCCAATTTCCAGAATTTTCTAGGTAATTGATCATCTTCGATCAAGACAACATCATTAACTTTAAATTGAGAAACATTTTTAAAATGAGCTGATCTTAAATTTAGCAAATACTCATTCTTCCACCTAGACCAAAAGGATCTTATTAGCTTTACGCGATAGTTAAAAGCTTTAATTAAGCATTTTCTGGATGAGAGATTGGAATCAAGGTGAAGTCTTACAGGTGGCAGGGAAGTGACTCGTTTTCCTATAATAAAATGTGCTGGAGTCAAAGGAATTGGTTCCTCTGTTTCACTACCAACGTTAAGTGTTAGGTCGAGAATTGATCATCCCTTCAATCTCGGAACAGTTAATACCTTTCACAGTGATGAGTGATGATTTTTCTAATGTTTTTCGAAGCGCGACTTTCACAGAAAGCTCCATGCTTTCATAGAAACCACCCCATCAGGCGGCTCTTTCGACGATGTAGTTCCACTTAATAGAGTGAGCAGAGTAAAAGTTTTTTTTTACATCTGCATGGTTCAACACTTTCCACATTTGCTAAAGCTCCAATTCAGCACATTTGAACATACGGGCATTATTCGATATCACCATGGAACACAAACCACGTCGAAAAGCAAGAAGAAATGTGTCAGTAGCCATACTCCTGACCAGCTCTAGATGAACATTTCTTACTGCACAAATAATTAGTGGCCGCGGTAGCCGAGTGGTATAGGGGTATCGGACCGTGGCTTGCCTTGTCACGAGTTCGAGCCCACTACTACTAAAGACCCGCCGTGTAGGGCAGCGATGCACGTTAAATCAGTCGAGAGCTGAAACGTCCTCCCGTTGGTCACGCCTTTTTTCTTTAACAGGTTCTTTGGGCCAGAATTAATGGCAACTCTTTTCCAACCAAATCCAAGAAACGAGATGCGAATAAACGGACTTTAAATACAGGATCTTAGAGTAAGCGGTATGGCAATGTAAAGGAATGTTAGACAATTGATGTGCGTTGTGGCAGTTGATGATTATTGCAGTTCGTAGTTCAAGATTTAAGTTCTACGTGTCGTGGATAAACATATTGGTGTTCGACTAGAAGTTAGTCGTCAAGCTGTATCCTATTGCAGATAAATACAAGTAGCATTACGGAATAATATAAGGTAGGATTGATTACTTATTAGTATAATTGAGGATTAGGCTGTTCGCTTATTGAGTTTGGTCTGAATTAGATTTGATCATATAAATATACACTGCTGGACAATTGCTAAGGACGGATAACACTATCATCCATAGCAACCACAAAATGAAAGGAAGCAAAATGTGGACAATTAGAATAAGTGCGGGATATTAGTAAGAAGAAGTATGAGTATGCAAATTTTTTTCCCACGTCTGTTCATCAAGTGATAGCGTTCATAAAAGCTTTAAAGGTTTTGACGCGTGTGGACAGTTGTTTCAAGTCAAAGTTTTACAGGAAAGATTTAATAGACGAACTTAAAATTTTTGGCATGTCTTCCCGACATCACATAGATGATTTTACGCGTGGCCGAATTATTGGAAAGATCGAAGAAGGGCGAAAAATAACATGTTGCCAGGGAGTTCGACATCGCTCACAGCGTTGTTTCACGGCTGTGGAAGTCATTTAAAACTACTGGAATGTGTAGTAGACGGCACGGGGGAGGTCGTGTTAGAAGAACGACGCCTGCAGAAGACAGATATATCGTCCTATCAGCAAAAAGGAACAGGCGCACCACAGTTCAGCAGGTGGCAAATCAGTTTCTTGCTGCATCAGGAAAGCAGATCTCCCGAAAACTGTTGCCAGACGTTTGAGGGAAGGAGGACTATACGCACGCAGACCTGTTGTGTGTCCCCCATTGACCAGACAGCACCATACTGCCCGTTTGCAATGGTGTCGTGAGCATCACAATTGGACTGAACAGGACTGGGCATGCGTACTATTCTCAGATGAGAGTAGGTTCAGTCTGTCATCGGATTGTAGACGCCAACTGATCTGGCGCGAGAGTGGTACTGCTTATCGTCCAGAAAATATCCAGGAAAAGGACCGATATCCGACATGCAGTATCATGGTGTGGGCCGGCATCATGATCAATGGCCGCACGCGCCTACATGTGGTTGCGAATGGGACTATGACGGGCCAACGATACATTGATGAAGTTCTACTTCCTCATGTTCGTCTTTTCCGTGGTGCTGTCGGTGATAAATTTGTTTTTATGGAGGACAACGCAACATGTCATCGAACACTCGCTGTTCAGGATTGTCGAGACAGCGAGGGTATTCAACGTCTCGTATGGCCAGCGCGTTCTCCAGATCTAAACCCCATTGAAAATGTGTGGGATGCTTTGGGGAGGCAAGTTGCTGGTCGAAACTATCCTCCGACAAACAAGAACACCCTCATCCGTGCACTCACAGAGGAATGGGATAAATTGCCTCAACAGCTGCTGGATAATGTTGTGCAAAGTATGGTACGACGTGTGGAATGTTGCATCACACTCCACGGTGGACATATCCCGTACTGATACCTTTCTTTAAGGTGCCTGCTGACTTTTAGATGCATTGTTCCATTTCTCCGTACGCAGATCAAATGAACATTTTTTTTTCTTTCAGATGTTTCACAGCTTTTGTACTTTCCAGAACAATAAATATTCATTATTCTAATGTCTGAACAGTGTGACAACTATATTTTATCCTACTAGGCCTCATGTCTCGCTTAATGTTATGCTACATAGCAATTTGTGATCCGTCCTTTGCAATTGTCCAGCAGTATATATATATATATGGCATCCAAGAAATCCAGTCGTTCTCATCATCTAGCCACGCAGTCTTCGGGCGCAGGCGCAGCTAAGTGAAACACAAACTGAAACCTGTGAACATTTAAGAGAAACAGAAGAGAGAACGACTGAGGTGCGCGAGCAGGCGTAACCGACCACACACCATGGAACTTTATCTGTTAGAATAGCTACCTTTTTAATTAGTTTTTGTTAATTTTAAAATAAATGTGAAGTAAGACAAACGTCTTGGACCCCTTGTTGTCTCCCACAAATTATGGGGACTCGGCCGGGATCGAAAAAATTTCGATTTTGAACCAAAGTCTGGACAATGAACAAAAGCGTCCGTGAAGGAGACGCTCCGCCATTTTTTGAAAACTTCGTTCAACCTGTGTAGAGGTTGAATTTTTCGAATACTCCGCCTGTGTAGAGGCCGGGATCGAAAAAATTTCGATTTTGATCAAAGTTTGGACAGAAAAAAAAAGCCGTCCGTGGAGGAGACGCGCCGCCATTTTTCGGAAACTTCGTCTATAACCTGTGTAGAGGTTATATTTTTCATCGAACCCTAAATATTCCGCATGTGTAGAGGTTGGAACTATCGTCGAAAATTCCGCCTGTGTAGAGGTTGGAAATACCACATAAACACCTGCGAAGAGGTGTCAATTCGAACAATTTATCTGTTCAAGAACTATAGTTCATCTATAACCTGCGAAGAGGTGGAATCAACGTTTTTCTTCAATTATTGGATACATCGTACGTGCGAGCAACAAGGGAGCTAGAAAAAAAAAGTAGGATCTTTCCATATTTTTTCTAAAATGTATAAAAACGCTCTTAAAGAGGATCTCATAAGAGTTGTTGAGAATCTAGACGGTACTGTGGAGAGTACGGACACTATAGCTAAACTAAAGACTAAAATTGAGAAGAGTAGTAGATTTGAAAGTGATCCAGATTTCATTAAAACTTTAATTAAAAACTGTATAGATGAGAGGGTATCGCGAAATGAAAGAGAGGCAACTTTAGAAAAACAGAAAATTGAGCTCGCGAAACTACAGTTAGCAAAATTAGAAAAAGAAGTCGAACTTCAAACGGCTAAAAATAAAGCATTAAGTTTAAATCCTGCAGCTAAAGTCGAAGAGAAACAGTTCGAAACTTTAAATAAGGAAACCGCAACTCATATTAGCATTCGAGAAGCAGAAGATTGGTTTAGGCCTATTGATTTAGCTAAAGAGTGTGATATTAATATTTCATCTAAAAACGGATCACGTAAGGAAATTCCTATTACTTATGGATATACCCAAGACCCTTTTAAAAATAGAACACGAAACTTTAAACCAGAGATTAAAGAGAACTATCCCCAATGATGAAAGACAAAATAAAAATTGCTTTATATGCGGTGATTCATCTCATTACGCAAGAGACTGTGAAAAGCGTTTTAAGCTTAAAGAATCTAACAGCCACATCCATAATAGAATAAACGTGAATACTTTGAAAGTCGAGAGCGAAAAACAGATCGATGAGTTCGAACAACTTCAATATGTACACATTTTTGTGGAAAATCAGCCCGTAACAGCCTTGATCGATTCAGGTTGCCAGATCCCAGTTTTAAATTCCTCACTAATTAGAGTGCACAAAACTTCCGAAGAAATCATAACATTAAGTTCATGTTTTGGCGAACAGCGTATGGTAGAAGTTCAACCCATAAATATTTCTCTTAATCAACACTCTCCCGGTCTAAGTGTTCGAACGGCAATATCACCGACCTTGACCGAAGAATTTATTATACATCCCAGTGTATATGCTGAAATAAAGAAACTAGGCCACGCAAAGAGCGATGTTTTATTGAATGAAAGTGAATCCTCTTTAGGTGCAGTTTCTGTTTCAAATGTTTCTGTTTCAAGTGTGATAAAAAACTCTAGTTATGATTTGCCACATGTTAAAAACTTTGATACTAGAAATGATTTGAGTTCTCTAATTAAGAATTATAAATGTAATAAAATTAAGAGTACTAAGTTAAAAATGAACATTAAATTGAAAAATGATATTCCTGTGTGTCAGAGAGCCAGACGTTTATCTCGTTCTGAGAAATTACAGGTAAACGATCAAATTGATGATTGGTTACGACAAGGTATTATAAAAGAGAGTGTTTTTGATTATTGTTCATCTATAGTATTGTGTAAGAAAGTCAATGGTGCCATGAAAACGAGTTCCGTGGAATTTATCTCCCGCTCACCTACCCCTTCACTTATGAAGAGTAAACAAAGACGGTTTGCAATGCTTCGGAGATTTTTCAAGCCCTGGCAGTGGAAACGGAGGAAAAAGAGAGATCGTTTTGAACAGACTCCAGAACTCTAGAGGAAAATATCGATGCGTTCAACCAAAGAACTCATTAAAAAAAGCGGATGTCGAAGAGATGCCTTCACATGATGGAGAAACTGTCTAGTTCAGAAAAATTATGATATGTTAAATCTCTATGTATTTGTTTTATAGTCCTTGTCTGTTCCGTTTTTTTTTGTATGTTTCAGATTCTCCTGTGGTCTCGATGAAAAAAAAAGGAGGACGTACCGCTGCGGACAGCGTACAGTCAGGCTGGCCGGTTATGGCATCCAAGAAATCCAGTCGTTCTCATCATCTAGCCACGCAGTCTTCGCGCGCAGGCGCAGATAAGTGAAACACAAACTGAAACCTGTGAACATTTAAGAGAAACAGAAGAGAGAACGACTGAGGTGCGCGAGCAGGCGTTACCGACCACACACCATGGAACTTTATCTGTTAGAATAGCTACCTTTTTAATTAGTTTTTGTTAATTTTAAAATAAATGTGAAGTAAGACAAACGTCTTGGATCCCTTGTTGTCTCCCATATATATATATATATATATATATATATATATATATATATATATATATATATATATATATATATATATATATATATATATATATTTATATATATATTGTGTGTGTTGCGTATTGAGTCATCGTAGATTCTCTCATATTAATTATTATAATTATATTTGTTAAAGGTTTAAGTTGAATATTTTAATAAAGTCATATTAAGATAATGTTTGATCCGAGTTCTTTCGCTAACCCTACACCTCTAGCCCACGCTGATACTTCGAGGGATGTACTTCCAAGGGGAGGTACATCACAACTTGACCATGGTTCAAAATTACGTGGTCCGTCGCCAAAAGCCCTCGTGTAGCTGAACAGTGCGACGCTAATATTCAATCAATCAATCAACCTGGATTAGAGTTAAATCTCCTACAAGTAATGTACTTTTAAGGAGAGACTTTATAGTCTGAGACGAGTTTTCAAAATTCAGTATTTCACTCTCACCTGCTTCCACATTACTATTCTTTTAATATCCTTGAAAATTCTCTTAAAATGTTATATTAATCTAGCAGCGAGATTACAGCACCCATTAATTCTTGCATAGAAAGAATTATATTTTTAATAGGGGCTACTCTAGATTTAGAAATAATGAATCTAGTATTAAAATTGTGTTACCAGTAATTTTATATCTTAAGTAGGTCACAATTCCAAAAGATTTTGCGAAGCATCCGAAAATACGTGTAACTGTAAATTATTTCTTTTGATTAAATTTATGGGGGAATAGTAGTATCGCGGAATCTTTAAATTTTTTTTGTAAATGTTCAATAAATTTCAAAATGACATCATTAAGAATAAGGTTAAAATTTTCTCCGGAAATGAGACGTTCAATTAAACTTAAATTATTTCCTTGCTTACTGTTCGCGTTAAAAACTACTCTCGTTTTTGTACAGGAAGAACTTCAATTGTAGGACTCACCCTCACCCCTTTTCTTTCTTTATTTCTTTTCCGAAATCTGCATCAGCTGCGCTCCACCCAATCTGGGGGCCATAATTCACAACAAATGTATTGCTCACTAAAAATAAAAGTTGTTTCGTTTTTTTTTTTAATTTTATTTTTATTGTCAAGTTAAGTATAATTCATGGGGAGAAGTTTAGGAAAAGGCATAAAAAATTAGTTGACTTGATATTTTAGAAATTATTTTTGCTTGCAGGTTAAAAACTATTGAACGCGTAAATTTGGATAGATAATGTATTTTTTTTAATTATTTAGATAAATTGGGGTTAAAGTTTTGAGGCTTCTATCCAGCAATGTTTGATCTAAGATCATAATTGCCAACCTTGATGCTTTGCGTATAAAATATGTGCTTTTTAACCTTTAAATATTTTTATATGCTCAGATCGTTTATTTTTATACATTTTTGCGTAGTTTCTGCCATCTGCGAATATTCTACTCTACAGCTTACATTTATCTTTTCTGAAAACAGCAATGGGAAAATAGTTCCTTAGATCAAATAATGCTGTATTCGGATGAGAAGGAAACTTATCATTACGTTCCAAATGCTGATGACTTTTTCATAAAACCACAACAGTTTGTTGTTATTCACAACAACAAACTGTATTTTGAATACCTGATCCATCCCAATAACAAACTGTAATTCAAGAACAATCTGTTTTTCAAATACCTGATCCACCACAACAACAAGCTGAACTACAAACTGTTTTCCGAATGCCTGATCCGCTACTACGACAAACTATGTTTCAATCACAACCTGTATTCAAACAACAGCATACAACTGTATATTTCAAGAATCACAATCTTTGTAACCACAGCAGCAATTTGTATTTCCCTATCTACAATTACCAATTATTGTTAAAGAAACTGCATTTAAAATATCACAATCGCAGCACACACACACAAGTATCGACCTAACCACCTCTTATAATGAATAGACTGAATTACAACAAATTGTGGATTTTTTAAAAAGGCATCCTCCTTTGACTCAGTTTAATGAGAATGATGAGTGATTGATTTTATATACTGACTAGATTATTTGAAACTGAACCCGCAACACACCAGCTCCAGTAGATATACTTAAATTGGATCTGAATATACCGTAAAAAACGGTGTATAATGCGCACCTATACTTTTATGCTACATTTTTTAATTTTCAGGTATATTCGTCGTATGACACGCACCCCCTTTTTTAACACGCTTTTATAATTTTCACTTGTATGTAACGAAATCTTTTCGAAACTCGATTATTACTCACTTTAAAAGGTGAGATTAATTCAAAATTTTTCACACTTGTAAAGGTCAGATGACAATACAATAATTTTGTTCCATTGTCCTGATCAGGATAATTAGGAATACGATTTATAGATTTGGCGACTAATTCCGTATACCACGTCAAGATTTGGCGACTTATTGCATAAATCATTTCCAGATTTGGCGACTAATTCGAGATTTAGTGACTAAAAGATAAAGGGGCAACCCTAAAACCGCGAATAGGCTTGTTTTTAAAACAATTGATTGATTGATTGAATATTAACGTCGCACTGTTCAGCTACACGAGGGCTTTTGGCGACGGACCACGTAATTTTGAACCATGGTCAAGTGACGTGGACGACACCTGAGCTGGCACCCCCTCTCCTAACTACCACACCACACCAACGGGATGACGTTTCAGCTCTCGACAGATTTAACGTGCATCGCTGCCCTACACGGCGGGTCTTTAGTGGTACTGGGCTCGAACCCGTGACAAAGCAAGCCACGGTCCGATACCTATACCACTCGGCTACCGCGGCCACTGTTCCTAATACAAATAAAACCGAAAAAACGTTCTTTATGTGAGAAAGGATTGGGTGGGTGAGTTAGTAATTTGCTTACCATAATATAAGTTTAGTTTTTCTGAAAATGGATATAAAAAAAAAGACTCGTGCATGTGAAAAAAAAATTATGTTCTAACTGCTAAATATTTTTTATTTTTATGAAGCAATACGTTTATAAGTTATGATACGAATTAACATAATAGCAATACGTTTAAAAGGTGATATAAATTTATGTTCCAACTGCAAAATATTTTTTATATTTTTATAAAGCAATACGTTTAGAAGTGATGATACGAATTAATATTATAGCAATACGTTTAAAAGGGGATAATACGATTAACTTTAATATTTTTAACACACTTTTATTAGTTAGACCTGTATCTATAGAGACGGAATCTTTAAAATATAACGAAATGGGACTCATCTGAGGCCCCGTAAATTGAGAGAATAAATACTCTTCAGGCCCTTTAATTATTATCCATTGAAGAGCAAGACTAATTCTAGTAGCCAAGTAGCTCCGTCTCCAAATATCAAACTCAAGGATAAATTCAACAAAGAATAAATGATAGTTTTAAAACTAAAAAAAACAGGCTTTTATTGCGGACCGAACTATAAAATGAAAAATGAATTATAGTTTAAAAAAAACTAAAAAACACGCTTTTTTATAGTTAATTGAACTAAAAAGTAAAAAAATAATTCTTAAGATAAGAATAAATTGATCAACGAGAAAATTAATGTCATCGTTCGAGCCTGCGCAGTGGGCGCCACTTGGCGGGGACTAAGTGTATTAAGCGAAACGGAAGTTGGGGTTTTTAGTGGGTGTGTGGGAGATCAGACGAGTGAGAGCTTTCAGCTGCGGTGCCCAATGAGGTGTTTAGACATACACCTCGAGCAACCGAGAGAGAAAATAAAAGGTGTTTTGTCATCACAACCTCGTCTAGTTTTCTGAGAGCAACACATAGGGACCACTCTCCAACATTGTGGTCCATCGGGCTGAGCCGGAGAAGTGAACTTTTGAAGGTGCCGTGAGTAGTGGTCTTTTATGTGTTTTTATTATTATAAATTGAGGACTAAATTAATTTTAGAAAAATATTTAAGAACTGCCGCAAGGAAGATCATCGTATCGTAGCCCTTGAACTTGGTGAGATTGTTGCTGAAAAAGAGACTATTGTTGAGTAAGCTGATATTATAAATGCAAATATATATTTCAAGGGGAATGTTGAATTTGTTTAAGAATTAATTCAATTTATGAACGAGGACCGTAAGAAAGTAGAGGAAAACCATAAGTAAGTAGAGGAAAGTAGGTTAAGAGAAATGGAGTTTGAGTTTGCACGTTTATATGTTGGAGTTAATTCAGATAAAGAGAGAAAAGGTGAGGGCTGTAACTCGCTGGATGCATTGATGAAGAGTGTTCGAACCCCAACGGTGAAGGTGCCTAATAGACCTGAAGGTTGAACATTCCTTTTCGCTTCGTTAGAGAGCCTTTGCGTCAAAAAATGTGCCCGAGAAATTTAATTTGGGAATTTTATTAAAGTTGTTGGGAGAAAAAGCGTCAAACATGTTAAAAATTATGAAAAACTAAAATCAACAATACTAAGAGAATACGAGCCAAGTGCAAATAAATTCCTTGAACAGCTTAGGAAAGCTGCGCGTCATCCAAAGGAAGCATATACTCTGTATGCTTCTCACTTAATTACAAATTGGCAGTATTACTGAAGATTAAGGACGGTCTCTCTCTGATTTTGACAATTGAAACGATCTTATTGTGTCGGACAAAGTTTTCAGAGTGCTTGAAAAAGAGGTAGCTTCCCACACATTTCCGTTCGAGCAGGAAATGATTGGATGGATCTTGCCAATTGATTGAATATTAACGTCGCACTGTTCAGCTACACGAGGGCTTTTGGCGAAGGGACTCGTAATCTTGAACCATGGTCAAGTGACGGCACCTGAGCTGGCACCCCCTCTCCTAACTACCACACCACACCAACGGGAGGACGTTTCAGCTCTCGACAGATTTAACGTGCATCGCTGCCCTACACGGCGGGTCTTTAGTGGTACTGGGCTCGAACTCGTGACAAGGCAAGCCACGATCCGATACCTATACCACTCGGCTACCGTGGCCACTTGGATCCTGCCAAACAGATAGACTTGTATAACACTTCTCGAGGAAAAAGCTTTTGAAACCTTTGCTGAATGTCCTTACTAGAAGTAATCCAGTAAAGAACGCGTCAAGGGTATTTTTGAATGAGGTTAAAGATTCTAAATGTGTTTGTTGCGCTGAATCGCATCTATTATATAAATGTGCAGTGTATTTAAAACTTCTAGTAAATAAGAGAATTGATCTGATTAAAACTAATAACCTTTGTTTTAATTTCCTTTCTACATCCCATTGAGCGAATGGCTGTAAATCGAGATTTGTTTATTCAGAGTGTCAAGAGACATCATAAAACGATACATTATGCAGAAAGATCGCGGGACTAGGAAGTAAGAAATTCTACCTTTGAATCTCTAAACACATTAACACCAGACTTCGTGCCTAGCGTAGAAATTCAAAACTTACTAACCACTACGAGTATAAACAGAAAAAAAATGTGTTTGCTAAGCTCAACAATTTGTTACATTCAGTGTGGAAATGCTTTATTCTCATCCAAGATCACATTTTAGATAATGGAAGTACTTCGAATTTTGTAATTAAAAGCTTATGCGAGTTAATTGGATTGAAAAACTACAAGACTAATCTTTCGGTTTCGGGATTAAACAAATCAGTAATTCCGATTGACTCGCGAGTTTCGGTATCTATTAGCAATAAAGAAGGAAGTTAACTTAGAACTTTAGACTTTTTTTTTTGGTACCAACAATAACCGAAGATCTTGTTCCAACAACGAAGATCGTGTTTAATCTGGAGAATATTCCCAACCTTAAATTAGCTGACAAAAATTTCAATATTCCAGAGGAAAATGCTGCTAGGTGCAGAAGTCTTCTATGAATTAATGTTATCCGAACTATTCAAGATGGAGGGTTCAAATGTTATTTTTCAAAACACGGTTTTCGACGTGTTGTTTCCGGATCTACTCCTTCAGATGGGAAGGGTGTGGTTATTCAGGCTGCGGATAAATCGAAAATGTAGAAATAGATTCTTTTAAAACCAGTGAATTAAATAATTGTGAAGACCATTTTAAAAACACCTGTTCGCGTGAGATGACCAGGGAAGATATACGGTGGCGATGCCATTGAAAGAAGATCTTTCATGTCTTGGTGAATCCAAACAAACCGCGATTCAGAGATTAAATTCTTTGTGGAAACGACTAAGCAGAGGTAGAGAATATTTGTCTCTGTATAAGAAATATTTACTGGAATAAGAGGATTTGGCCCACATGAGGGACATCACGAAGGATGGGCCTGGAGTTGCATTTAACATGCCACACCATGGTGTTTATCATCCCGAAAAGTCTACAACTAAACTCAGAACAGTTTTTAATGCATCAAGTCCTTCAACGAGTGGGAAATCTCTAAATTCAATTCAATTTAATGGCGGACTGGTCGAAGAAGACTTCTCCATTATCCTTCGCTTCCGAAAGCACAGGTATGCCTTTACTACAGACACACAGAAAATGTTTAGAATGATAAACATACACCCATAGCAAACGTGTTTGCAAAGAATTCTGTGGAAGAAGGGCATAGGAGAACCAATAAAAACGTACGAGTTAATTAGTCACCTATGGCACAGTTAGCGCACCTTATCTAGCCACGAGAACTTTGAAGCAGTTAGCTACGGATGAAGCTAATAATTTTCCTTTGGCCGTTCCTGTGTTGCTGAGTGACTGCTATATGGATGATATACTTTCGGGATCCGAGAGTATAGAAGAGGTAATCGAATTGCAGCATCAATTAATAGAAATGTTCAAGACCGCAGGGATGCATCTTCATAAATGGTGTGGAAATTTACCTGAGATAACTTCAAATCTACAGGAGTATGCTTTCTTGGAGTCTCACGAGACTAAAGCGCTAGGAATAATTTGGAATCCTAAGTTAGCCTGCTTCCTTTTCAGAATAGAGCAATAAAGGCGAACTTCATTCACCAAAAGAATGGTTTTGTCTACTATTGCAAGAATCTTTGACCCCTTGGGTCTCCTCGGACCAATTATAACTTGGGCAAAGATATTTATGCAAAAATTGTGGGTGCTGGAATTGGGATGGAATAATGAACTTCCTTTTAAAGAAGAAAGGGAGTGGCAACAATTTATTGACTCCTTGGAAGACGTGAATAATATCTCTATTGACAGATGTATTGTGGTTCACAGAGCGAAGAGCATTGAGTTGCATGCATATAGCGACGCGTCGAAAAAGGCATATGGTTCATCCATTTATCTCAAGTCTACTAGGAGAAGTTAAAGTGAGTCTGGTAACGAGTAAAAGCTGAGTGTCGCCTCTGAAGTAGATTTCCAAGACTTGAACTGTGTGGGACAGTTCTTGCCGCTAAATTGATGAAGAAGGTTAAGGATGCATTGAAGATTCAGATTTCAGCTGTGCACTTTTGGTCAGATTCGACTATTTTGATTTAATGGATACACAAAGAATCAAGAGAATCGAAGACGTTCGTGGCTTATCGAGTGTCTAAGATTCTTCAACTAAGTTCCCGTGAGCAGTGGCATCACATTGCATCAGAACAGAATCCTGTTGATGTGTTATCTAGAGGATCACTTCCTGAGAAGCTTCGTGATGACTCTCTATAGTAGCATGATCCTGAGCTTCTTCTACAGAGAGTTATTCAACCACTGACATTGGGGAGCCAATCCAGAGAGATGCCTTTGACTGCGAACTAAGGGTGTCTGAGAGAACTCAGGGATTTTTAATGTTGAGTTTCAAGTACTTTGACTTAATCAACCATCTTATGGACCTTTCTAATAATTATTTTAAAATAGGTAATGTTTCTTATATTTACAGATTCATTGACAATTGCAGATCCAAGGTGAAAAAGAGGGAACCTTTAACTACGAGTGAGGTAAATAATGCAGAAATCTGGCTTATTAAGCAGGACCAAAGTGGTATTAACTTAAGTGAACCTTCAAGTAATCTTAAATCTTTTAACATATTCCAGGATGATAAAGGAGTCCTGAGAATTGGTGGAAGGCTGGAAAAGGCTTCCATACCCTACAGCCAGAAGCATCCAGCTATACTCTCTGGCTAAAAATCCTAAATTGAGAATATATTTCATAACTTTGCACAAGAAATTATTTCATTTTGGTCCACAAGGACTACTGAATGCAGTAAGATTGAGAGTTTGGGCGTTAGGAGGTAGAAACCTAGCCGGGAAAACGGTTCATATTTGTGTGGTATGTTTCAAGTGTAAGCTAATTCCTTCTTCTCAAATAATGGACAATCTTCCATATGAAAGAGTGAATATGGTCCCTCCATTCAGTGTAACTGGTCTAGATTTGGGAGGTCGATATTTTGTAGCTTACAAAAACCAGAGAAAGAGAGTATTCTGAATAAAATTTTTGTGTTTGCATTTGCTTTGTGACTCGTGCCGTCCACCTTGAAATTCTTTCCGATTTGACTTCGGATGCAGTATTTGTAACCCTTAAGAGATTCATGTCTAGGCGAGAAAAATGTTCCAAAACTTTTATGGATATTGCAACAAATTTTGTTGGTGTGAATTCTCAACTATAGGTATTTTGTAAAGCTCTTAATTTTCCAGATCAAAATCTGGTGGCATCTTTCACTGAGGAAGGAATTGAACGGAATTTTACACTCCACCAAGGTTCCCACATATGGGAGGTATTTGGAGGCGGCCATAAAAAGTCAGTGAAATATAACCTCAATCGAGCACTGGGAAGTTCCTGACTCACATACGAAGAGTTTGAAATATTGATTATCCAGGTGGAAGGAATCTTAAATTTTAGATCCCTTACACCAATATCCAATGATTTTGATAATTTTGAAGTATTGACGTCTGCACATTTCTTGATTGGTAGATCAATGAATTCTATTCTTGAGCCCCCATAGTAATTAATATTAATGACAATAGATTAAGCCGTTGGCAGAAAGCAACAAAGTCAATTCAGGTAGTTTGGAAAAAATGGAGTATACCGATTATCTGAAGACTTTCGAACAGAGAACAAAGTGAATGATCGAGAAGGATAATATAATGTGTGGGACAATGATAATTGTAAAAGAGGATTTTACACCAGAGTGTGTCGTTGAGGCAGTCAGAATTAAAACAAAGACAGGAGAATTTAAGAGGCCCATATCTAAGATCTGTATTCTACCTATAGGTGTAAACAGTTAAGGTCAATTTCCATTTAAGAAATTATGTATTTATCTTTAAATTGTTCCTTTGTAATTTTAAATTGTTGTTTATTTTACTGAAATTTTATAGTACTTAAATAATTTTGAAAACCATTGTATAACCTGAAACTTGTTGTGAATTGTGAAACATTGCTTTTTTTGAATATTAATATTGCAAGGGCGGGGTGGGGTATTTTCAAGCATGCGCAGTGGGAGACACCTGGCGGTGACTAAGTGTATTAAGCGAAACGGGAGTTGGGGTTTTTAATGTGTGTGTGGGGGGAGATCAGACGAGCCTGAACATTGAGCAACGGTGCCCATTGCGGTGTTCAGACATACACCTCGAGCAACCGACAGAGAAAATAAATGGTGTTTTGTCATCACACAACCTCAGCTGGTTTTCTGAGAGCAGCACATAGAGACCACTTTCCAACAGTCATTGTGGTAAAAACGTGGGATGCTTTGTACTACATTTTTACACTAATTCAGTATTTCGGAACAGAACTAAAGTAAGAAATTATAACAATTAATATAGAGCACCTCCACGCTTTTACCCCAATGACATTAATTTTGTCCTTAATCATTTTATTCTTATGTTAAGATTTTTTTTTTTTTTACTTTTTAGTTCGATTCACTATAAAAGCGTGTTTTTTAGTTTTTTTTATATAAACAATAATTTTTTTACGAAGAAACCTGAAATATATGTGTGCAATACTCTTGTTGCAACGAACTATCTCTATGATGCAATGCTTGGGTGGAGTCAACAAAGAAGTGTCTTTTGTCGATTGGACTATTTTATTATTAGAGCTTTTGCTTTATGTTAACTGTAAAATTAACGGAGAAATCCTTTTGTTAGATATAGTGCTGCGCAAGACTTTGTATGTATGTGTAGAATGCTGCTCTCGTGAAATGATACCCGTATTAAAATTGCTATAGAATAATCCCTGGTGTGATTATTTCTTGAACCTGCTTGTTGTAACCCTGTGAATTCAATATATTTTGGCGTCCGCGAATATTTTTCTCGTTAAAGATGGATATCGATATATTGAAAGCAAAACGAAAGTCTTTAAGAGCAGCGTTCACTGTGTGTTGCAATGGTATTAGCAACAGAATCGAAACTTTAGGTAACAATGAAGTCAACGCTTTGTATAAGAAATTACAAGATAAATTCTCTCGGCTGGAAACGACTCAAGAAGAAATATCTGGTTTGTTATTAATAAGTGATGAACTTAAAAATACATATCAATAGGATTTTTCGAAAGCCGAAGAAAATTGGGACAAATTTTGTCAAATTTGTTCACTTTTAGAAACTAGCCAAGAGAAAACGATTTTGGTTTTGGAAGAAAATATTGCCGTTGAAAAGCGAAAGTTCAAGCTCCCAAAACTTGAATTAAGAAAATAGGAAAGAAGTCGCTCCGTGGAAGATTCCTCACTGCAAGATAGTGCGTGCTCGCTGGATAAATTATTGCGTTTTCTTCGGAACGAAGTGCAAAGTGAGGAGATGGTTAAGCTCGCCCGTACCGGGTTGGGAGCTTCACGCGTGTGGCCTCGTTCTCAACCAGATGAACCTGATTGCTCTACAACTGCAGCCCTTGTGAATTTTCAAGACAATTCAGGTATGAGAAATTTTCATTGCATTTTTTGTGATAAACCTCATTATTCTTCAGAATGATTTTCGGCAAGAAAAATGCATGTAGAAGATAAACGAAAACTTTAGGCACAGAAGCATGCCTGTTTTTTATTTTTTTTCGTTGCCTTAAAATTGGCCATGTTTCTCGTTCATGCAAATATAAAGTGAAATTTCATTATACTATTATGTGTGCATACAGAGAATCTGCTAAATCAAATGATGAAAGTACTGTTGTATCAAGTAGTGTATTATCAAGTCAATCTGTCATTAATGAAACTGTATATTTGCAAAAACTCTTGTTTTAAAAATAGAGCAGAATGGTAAATAACTCTAAGTTCGTACTATTTTGGATAGTGGTTCACAAAAGTCTTATATATCAGAGAGGGTCATTAAAAGTTTTGAATCAGCGACCTAAATCAAAACAAACCATTGTCCACTGTTTATTTCGTGGGAGAGAAACTAGCCCTCAATTCCATTTAGTTTTTGATGCTTATTTGAAAAATTTCGAAGACGCATATCCTCACTCGGTTGAGGTGCTATCTCAAAAGAAAATATGTGGGTTTGTACCCAAAATAGTTGATCTTTATACTTTACAAGAATTGACAGAAAAAAATATTACTTTGATTTAGAGGCTAAAGGAACATGACATTGAGTTGTTCTTAAGGAGAAGATGTCATTGGGAACATTTTAACTGGTAATTCTTTGAAACTAAGCTCAGGTGTAACCATTGTACAAACTAAATTTGGTTACACAGTGATAGGAAAAACAAACACTATATACACTGCTCAAAATAATTAAAGGATATTGTGGTTTTAGGTGGATCTTGTGGCTAGGAAACTTTTTAGCTGATTGATACACGGTCGATAGACGTAGTAGGTTATATGAGAATAAATTACACATGTTTGGCAGAAAAAAGTGCATTTTATTGCCCATTTGTGTACAAAAGGAAAAAAACACAATTTGTGCATATGAGAAAAAAAGAATAAGAAAAGGTGTTTTCTTTAAAGGAAATCATTTTCAGTAGGTATGGTTTCCACGGACGGCCAGCAACGTTGAGCACATTTGAGGCATGGAGTCAATGAGGCTATTAATCACGAGTTGGGGTATTCTGTCCCACTCTTCCAGAAGAGCTCTTTCCAGTTCTTGGAGAGTTTGTGGGGGTGGTTGGCGGCCAGCAACTCGTCTTCCTAGAGCTTTCCAAACGTGCTCTATTGGATTCATATCTGGAGAACACATTCCATTCGTACGATTCCTTTCTCGAAAAGGAAATCCTCCACCAGGTTAGCACGATATGGCCTGTAGTTATCGTCCATTAAAATGAAGCCATCTCCGATTGCTGCAGCGTAAAGAACTACAACAGGTCTGAGAATCTTATCCCTATATCGGCGAGCAGTTAGAGGTCCATATCGAATGATGTAGAGGTCTGTGCGCCCGTCAATGGAGATGCCACCATACATCAACACTCCCCCACCGCCAAATCTGACACTTTTGTGCACGAACGCAGGATTATTCCTACTGCCACGGTTCCTCTAGATGAAAATACGCCTATTATCCGGATGAACAGAAAAACGGGACTCGTCAGAAAAAAGAACATTGCTCCATTCATTTCTTCTCCAGTTCACATGCTCTGTTGCCCACTCTCTGCGATCGTGACGATAATTGATGTTAGTCTAACACATACCATCGGTCGGCGAGCATACAGACCTACACCATAGAGCCGGTTTCGGACAGTCTGAGTTGAAACCGTGGTGCCAGTAGCCGAGCGAAGGTGTTGTTGGAGAAGAGTAGCGTTCATATTTCGGTGTCTCCGAGCCGTTAACACTAAATAACGATCTTCATTGGGCGTTGTTGCCCGTCTACGACCTTGTCCTGGTTTCGGCCTGCACTTCCAGTCTCCAAAAAACAGTTCCAGATCCTGGAAATCACACTTTGTGACACTCCAATGGCTTGCGCTACTTCGGCTTGAGTTTGTGGCCCCCTTCTAACCTACCAACAACTCTCCAAGCTCCTGAATCGGTCAAATGACTTCGTTGAGACATCGAACTCATCGAAGCAAAGCAGTCACTGAATTCCGATCATCCTTGTCTTCATTTCAGTTTGTGATGATCTCCTAGGACCTCACTTTGAGAACGAGAATAAATAGGAGTCAAATAAGAACTAGTAGCCATTTTTATAAACAACTTTTTTTATTTGGTTATCTTATCCAAATAGAATCAAAGACTTATTAACAAATATATCTAACTAGTATTATGAGGTTTTAAAGGTAATATCCTTTAAATTAACTTAAATAATTAATGATCCAATTAATTAACAATTAAAATATCAATCACGCAGAGATTACTACGATAAGAGATCCCAGAATTATATTCAATGTTCTTATTGAACATTTAATTTTAATCTCACTTGTAATAATAAATTTTAATGAGACTTTAAGTAATATTTACCACACGGTAATTCAGCTCAGCTTTTCTCTGAGATTAAATTATCCAACAAGAAATCTTCAATTTAACTTCACTATAACTTTCTGCTTCAATCTCTTTCTCCTACTGCTCTCACTTTACTATTCCGTTTGACTTAAATACTTTATCTAATCTACATAACAAGGAATCCTGTCCTCTTTTTGGAGTTGATTGGAAATAGGTAGGGAATTAAATTTCCCTAAAAAGGATGACTCAGAAGGTTAGTGATAAAGTTCCGTATAGATTTGTCACAAGTTGAAAGTCAAATTTCATTCGCTGCCACTGAAGCGACGTTTTTGACGTCGAACTCAAAATTATTTGTGCATTTGTGATTATCTTCTTCCATTTTCGGCAAAAAAATTTCGCTTATATCTTTATTTTATATAAAACTTACAATATCCTTTAATTGTTCTGAGCAGTGTATAATAGCTTGTACAAGAATGTGGTTTCTTTGCATTGTGCTAATTTCACCGTAACTGATCTGTGGAGTTTGATGCCATAGGCATTACAGACCCAACTGAAGATGCTATGCGTAAACATGCGCATTCTGATTTTCTAAATTAATTTTAAGAAAACTTATCTGTTCTTCTTGATGGACGGTATGAATTGCCACTTCCCTTTAAATTCGAAACTCAGTTATCAAATAATAAGTCTGCTACCTTTAAAGGCACAAAAGAATGTGTCAAAGAATTGGTGAGTAAAATCAATTAAATGACTATGAGGTAGTTTTTAGGCAATGGGAAGATCTACAAATAATAGAAAAGGTTCCTAAAACCATAATTGATAATTTCGGCTATTATTTACCCCCAAAGACTTATTATAAAACAGGCTAGTCAGACAATGAAAATACGGACAGTGTTTGATGCTTCAGCCAAAGATAAAAATCAACAGTCTCTTAATGACTGCTTGAATAGAGGCCCTAACTTAATTGAACTCATACCTGATATTATAATTGACAGGTTTAGACTGTATCCAATACGTCTATCGTAAGACATTGAAAAAGCGTTCCTTCAGCTCAGTATTATTCCTGAACACCGAGATTATTTGAGGTTTTTCCTTCCTACTGTTAAAGAAACTAAAATATACCGACACTGCCGAGTTGTGTTTGGAATCTGTTCTTCTCCATTCCAACTCTCTGCCTGTATAGACCATCTCCTGGAGCATTCCCCAGCCCGTTTTGACGATGTGACCCAAAAATTAAAAACTCGTTTTACGTTGACTTCTGGGTCACCGGAGTTAGCGATATCAAAGAGCAAGAAAATTTTATAGTTAAAGCAATAGAAGTAATGGCTAAGGGGTGTTTTAACTTACGGGGTTGGGGAAGTAACATTCCAGGTCGCTTTATTTCCCGTAATTCAGGTGTAACTTCTTTGCTTAAACTATTGTGGAATTTAGACAAAGATACATTAAAATGTAATCTCAATTATTCAGGGGAGTGAGATAAGTTAACGTAATATTTTGGCTATGGTACATAAAATGTTCAATCCTCTAGGTATTTTGAGTCCAACCATTTTGTTACCTAAGATACTGTTACAAGAAGCTTGGAAACTGAAGTTAAAAAGGGATGACCCTTTGCCCGAAAACGTACAGAAAACCTTTTCGGAAGTGGCTGGATGAAACACAATATCTTGAGAAAATTGATATCCCACGTTATGTTGAGATAAATGGGAATTCGGAGTTACATCTCTTCGTCGATGCATGCAAGAGTTCCTATGAATCCTGTGTTTACTTTCAAACTGTGACGCCCTTAGGAGTTAAAATTCAATTGATCAGAGCAAGGTCCAGGGTAGCGCCATTTAAAACATGGACTATTCCCCGGCTGGAATTGGTGGCTTGTTGTATTGGTGCGAAGCTGGTTCACACAGTGTTTGCTGCTTTGAATTTACCGGATTTAAAACTTGTTGCATAGAGTGACTCAATGGGGGCACTCTGGTGGCTAAAGAACTATGGAGATTGGTCAGTTTTCGTGGCCAATAGAGTAAATGAAATTAATAGACTTGTTCCGTCTCCGTTTTGGCGCCATGTGCCGGGCGAATTAAACCCCGCAGATTTGCTTTCGAGAGGTAGTTCTCGCTTATTTTCCGACTCTCTTTGGTGGGAGGGTCCTTCCTTGCTCCTTGAACCCCCTAGTAACTGGCCTATAGACCGTCTGGCTTGCGAAACCTCAGAGGTAGAGCGAGAAAAAAAGGAAAGTTAGGTTATGTAATCTGGCTGCAGTTGAAAGGGAAATACCTTGGTATGTCATTAATTTTTTCAAATTTTCAGTCAATCATTCGTTCTATCTCGTGGATGTTGCGGTTTGTGAAAAACGCGAAGAAAAAGCGGGCATTTCGAGAGATTGGAAATTTGACAGTTCACGAGATAGAACACGCGGAGAAAACTCTCATAAAAATTGTTCAAGCTAAGTTTTTCCCCTCTGATGACTCTTTTCCTAATATGAATGTCATTACGGACGAAGAGGGTATAAAAAGAGTCAAAATCCGAATTACTTAATGGTCAGTTAATCTGGAATTTATTTACCCTATTATTTTACCAGGCGGGTGTCTTTTTAGACAACGGCTCATTGAATACTACCACCGACAAAATTATCATACTGAACACAAATTCTACTCGGAATATTAAGGGAGAGATTTTGGATAGTAAGAGGCAGAAGGGTGGTCAGGAAAATTCTAAGAAATTGCATAAGATGCCAACGATATAAGTGTAAATCTCCTGGTACGAGCCAGTGTCCCTGCCGAGTGATCGTGTCAATGACGCAGCGGTGTTCGAGGTAGTGGGTGTAGATTTAGCAGGGCCCTTATATGTGAAGGGAGGTCAAAAGTCTTGGATTATCTCATTTGCGTGCGGAACATATAGACTTTTCATTTAGAATCGACATCCTCATTATCCACTGACGCTTTTTTGCTGTCGTTGAGACGTTTTATTGCCAGGAGGGGGAGACCTCGAGTAATTTATTCAGACAACGGGACAAATTTTCGAGGAGCTCAAGGGGAATTGAGTGGCATTGACTGGGAAAAACTCTTGAAACTAACTACCATACAACGCATAATTTGGAAATTTAATCCTCCCACGGCCGCTTGGTGGGGGAGGTTAGTTCGTGTGTTAAAGGAACTATTTCCCATGATAGCTAGTACATTGCTCATTGTAAACTTTAAAGTATGCAGCAAATGAAGTAACAATAACTCGAAATCCAAATGCTTTTTCTGGAATGGTGTTCAGTTGGATGCAATCGAGGCTGAAGTTCTGATCAATAAAGTTAAAAAATAATGAGGTAGCAGACCTAATGAAGAGTGACTTTGTTAAATTTAGCTGCATAAATAATTCATAGATTTATTTTCCTATAAGCTGATAGTAACCGATGAAATGTCTAATGATGGTCCTGAAATAATTGATGGAATTAAAAAACAACTCCATCCTTTTCAAATGGAGAATCTATCTGCCATATATGGATTCAATCGAACCATTGCTAATATTGATCTTTTGATATCTTCCACAGGTTTTAATTCTGATTGTTCAAATGTTATGTATCGCTCAAGAATATACATTTCTTTAATGTGTAGTGCTTTCACAGTTGTAAATATTTTTTAAGTCACTAAGGGGAAAAAATTACATTGTACCTGTCTGGGTTAAATTGGCCCGTATGCAGTGAAATATGTTTAACGCGAAAGGGCTTAAGACGAAATATCAGTTAACATGAAATAATACAACGATCCCAACAAACTACTACGTATTTTCATGCTTTTTTTCTCTTAACACGAAACGAAAATCACTTAACATGAAAAAAATTCCCTTCTGGGAATGAACAAAATACAACAAGCACTAGCGGGATTGGACTACTGTACTACTACTGTACCATCGGAAGAATTCGTTGCAGCAGATGATGATAAAATGTGTACAGCCCCAGTTATAGCGGACAAAGACATTTTGGAGTTTGTTCAAAGTTCAAAAAATATCGTTCATACACATTCCGATGACGAAAGTGAAATGAATAATTCAACTCCAGTTCCCACATCATTCGAAATGAGGAACATCACGAAAAATATACTCAGTTATTTAGACGCACATTCTAATGGGGAAATGAATCACAAAATGGACGACATTGAACATTTTGTTGCTAAAAAGACAATGCAAAGAAAAATGTTATTTTCCAAAAACTCAATAAATGTTTAGTTTTTCAAAAAAAACTCGAAAATTTTGTATTAAATTTTATTAAGTTCTTGTGAAGGTTTTTATGTTTCATTGATTATTAAATGCGTGAATATATACATACTTATGTAAATAAAATATACTCTCATAAAAATTTTGTAAAAATATGGGTTTTTTTCTTAGATGAAAAAAAACCATGTTTGCCAGATTTTAAGTCTGTAGATATAATAGCTGATAAAAGATTTTTTTTACTTATAACGCTCCGTAACTCTCTTATGGATCAATTTTTGAAAACACCTTCCTTCTGCTCAGCAAAAGTACCACATTGTTACAAATTTTGTGTAATAAACGAATTAAAATTTAAATAATTTGTATCTGGATGTGTAATACGTTAATATTACTTTCTGATGCATTTATTTTATATTAAATAGCTGTTATCCGCGACTTCGTCCACGTGGAATTTAACAAAAAAAAAAGTGTTTATTCAATTCGCAGAGCTTACGAAAACTTAATAATTATATATTCCACGTAAAGAAATACCTATGCTATAAGTATAATGTCATTTTTCTACTTTGTGAATCAATGTTTTTTTTTGTTTTACTTCTTTTCTTTGTTTTTTTTTAGCAAAGTGTGAGATTGATTGATTGAATATTAACGTCGCACTGTTCAGCTACACGAGGGCTTTTGGCGACGGACCACGTCATTTTGAACCATGATCAAGTGACGTGGACGACACCTGAGCTGGCACCCCCCTCTCCTAACTACCACACCACACCAACGGGAGGACGTTTCAGCTCTCAACAGATTTAACGTGCATCGCTGCCCTACACGGCGGGTCTTTAGTGGTACTGGGCTCGAACCTGTGACAAAGCAAGCCACGGTCCGATACCTATACCACTCGGCTACCGCGGCCAGCAAAGTGTGAGAGGGACGCATGACCTTTGATACTGTCGATGGGGTGAGGACTGCAAAATCATTAGAATCAAAGGACATGGACACGAAATGTCGCGAATGGCAGCAACATAATCAAACAAAAGGTTTAATATAAAATACTAGAAGTCGTTGAGACAGAAGGCTCGCGAAATAAAATAATCCCTGTTGAATAAAAATAATCCCTATTGAAATAAATAATCCCTATTTGAATCGGATATTGTTCATTGGTTTTAATTTTATTTCCGCGGAACCCTAATTTTTTTAAAAATTAAAGTAGCATAAGTTACTCCTTATAACATTAGCTATCTGCCAGGGAAAGTTCCGTCAAAATTGGTGCAGCTGTTTCAAAGATTAGCCGGAACAAATAGACAGATAGACAAAAATTTTAGAAATTGATTTTTTGCCACATAAGTACCGTATATAATTTTAAATGCATTTAGTTAAAAGCTGTTAATTTCAAATTACAAACAGACACTTCATTTTTATTTATATGTATAGATAACCTTTAACACGGAAAAATATTCAGTTCCCTCAATTTTGTGTTAAACAATTTTCACTGTATACATAAAAATGCATATGAAATCAATTTAGCAGTTTTTGATACACTATTTTAATGAATGGTTAATAGAATCTGTAATCGTATTGAAAGCAGAAACAAAGTCAGTACTTAGAAGTGTCTGTCGTTATTCTTCAATAGGTCTGCTACATGTAATGAGTATCTTGTGTAATTTGTGACCAATCATTGCCAAGAAATGTTACCCTTTAATTGTTGCGTTTTGGATTATCGAGTCAGAAGAAAGGTGATTAATCTCTTGTTTTAACTTCTCAGAGAGTATAAACAGCTTAAAACACTAATAAATATAAATTCTCTAATTATTTAGTAGTAATTAATTCTCAAAACTCTCAAAAAGAACAACTCAAAAACATTTTTTATTCTCACTCATTCGAACACCAAAAACTCGACTGCTGCCATTAGCAGTTTTAAGTTTCTACAATTCATCAAATACAAAGATAATAATCAGGTAGAGGATCAACACATGGGATTTATCATGTGATAGGGAACGTCTTAAGGCATGGTTTCGGTGGCATTTCATCGTTTTTTTTTCGGTTGTATCCTCCGAAAAAATTGGGAAATTTGGGCGATATGTCAACTGGCTACATGTGATGACCGTCGTTCAGGTATAGGCCTAGGCCTATCTCCATACGCCCTCGTTACTCATCCATTTAAAAGAAGGTGGTAAGTTTGTGCGATTGTAAGTCATGCACAACGGCACACACAGGCATTTTTCAAAGGTCCAGGTTCGAAAGTCCACCATTCTGGTGCTCTAATACGCTGCCCAAAATATTCTTTTGATTTTGTCTATTTTCGGGAACAAAAGATAGTAAAAAATTAATTATTGAATCAATAACTAGCATTAATTAATAAAATCAATTATTAAAAACCAAAACTTAATTAAATTTTACTTACTATACACATAGGATTATAATCAATCGAAAAAAAATCAAGGGCTATGGGGGTGGGGGTCTGACCCCGGCTCTCCGCCTTGTGCGCGCCCCAGGTCTTGCATACTAATTTGTTTCGTGTTATTGTTTAGACGAGTTTTTGACAACGTATGCTGTGTACTGTCTACTTTTAAGGTCATGAATGGGACCTACATTTGTGTTAGGACCCAGACCCTACTTTTGAATAGGGACCCAGGGCCTCAAGATGCCTTAGGACGTCACTGCATGTGATGCGAGAAAAAGTGTTAATTACATATAAATTCAAACCAAGACTGTGAACTGGGTTTATAGTGTAACAAATGCTGGACATTTTTTGGAATAAAGTTCCTGTTGAAACACCTGGAGGCTACGGTAGCCCAGTGGTAAGGGTATCGGATCATGGCAAGCGTGTCATGAGTTCGAGCCCAGTAACATCGAAGACCCGCCGTGTAGGGCAGCGATGCACATTAAATCTGTCGAGAGCTCAAACGTCCTTCCGTTGGTGTGGTGTAGTAGTTAGGAGAGGGGTGCCAGCTCAGGTGTCGGCCTCGTCACTTGACTATGGTTCAAAATTACGAGGTCCGTCTCCAAAAGCCCTCGTGTAGCTGAACAGTGCGACGTTAATATTCACTCACTCCCGCACCGTTGAAACGTCTTTATAATTTTAGGGACGGCGTTGCTTGTGAATTATTACAGTTTTTTTATTTGTAACTCTGGACAGATTTTACGTGCGCTCACTTACACGGCGGGTCTTCAGTGGTACTGGGTTCGAACTCATGACACACAGCCACGAGTCCGTTATCTTGACCACTAGGCTACCACGACCATCCAAAGGGTATGAATCCCCAATCGTTTGGGGAATTCATGCTAGAACAGGGATGGCGAACCAGTGGCACGCGTGCCATTGATGGCACGCGACACAATATTTCGGGCACGCCAGTGAATAAATTGGTTTGAATTTTATTTCAAAATAATTAAGTTCACTGTGAAGTATTACGAACAAACGCGCGAGTAATCGGTCGCGGAGCATACTCGTTTGTTATTGTCTTGCTTTAGTTACATCGTGGACTACAATTGCTTATGTCAATTATTGTGGACTATTATTGCTTATGTTAGTCAATGTCATTGACACGACTGTATTTTAAAGTTTATTTGAGTTATATATTTACGATTTTTAACTGCTATTTAACATGGCTAGTTCAGCAAAAGAACAAAAAGTGCAAGATAGTAAGTGTAACAGAATTTCAAATTTGGTGACTCTAGAAATATGGCATCATTAGTAAAGGCGACAAAGCGAAGTGTGTTTTATGTTCTGGAATAATGGTATGCAGAACATCGTCTGTAAAACGGCATTTTGAAACAAATCACAAATCCTCTTGTCAAAAAAGTGAACCACAGCAAAAATAATAAATTGCATGTAAACCGTTTGGCAGATGACTCTAATTCAGCATGTATTCTACTAAAAGTAACATGTTACAATCCTAATATAAATTATTTGTCGTCCAATTTGCAACAAAAGTAACACTAATGTTTACTTTAATTAGAATTACACGAAAACCAAAACATTTACTAGTATACTGTGCAAAAGGTTTTTTTTGTAATAAAGAGTTTTGTGTTGTTAGCATTTAGTTTTGTTATTTTCTCAATAATCACACGTCAAAATTATTTGACGGCACGTCTATACCTCATAAAACACTTCTTTAGAAAAAATGGCACGTTGATCCATGAAGGTTCTCCACCCCTGTGCTAGAACAAAAAATTCGTGTAAAAAAAATTGTTAAATTCATGTACCGTGTTTTTTCAAAATAGTGTAAAAAATAGTTGGGTGTAATATATTAACTTATTAAACATGCAGGTTTAAGTTATTTACAAAATTTCCAGGTAAAATTAAATAAAAACTACCCAAAATTCATAACAATACTAAAAAAATATCCTATTTTGTGTTTAACGTAGAAGTGTTTATATATAAACTCTGACTACAATTATATCGGGCTTGAAGCCAGTAAAAATTGTCGTAGAAAAACTATGCTGCTGATACATGATGCTAACCGCCGAAGAATTTCTCATTACTGGTAAGCTGAACCAATAAAATTCAGAATTTGCATAGAATGTGAAATTTTCTCTGGTCGAAAGAGAATTAGTGAAAGACTCATTATGAAACCGGATTATTAAATTGCGGAGAAAGCAGGATATTGCTGAAGTTATTGTTGTTCCTTCACCAACCTAAGCCCACCGTGTAGAAGGGGCTGATACACGTTAATTCTGTGGAGCTCAAAGTCCTTCCATTGACGTGGTGTGGTAGTTTGGAGAAGGGATGCCAGATTAGGTGTCGTCCTCGTCACTTGACTTGGGCTCAGAATAACGAGGTTTGTTTTTTATAGTGCGAAGTTATTAAGTTCTCACTCACTCATTCAAATCAGGGCTATGGAAGACTATGGCTCATTCAAATCCTTATGCTATTGAAGACTCAGAGAGAGAAGGCTCAAAGTCCCTTTGGTGTCGTGTGGATATTTGGAAAATGGTGGGCCAGCTCATACTGTTCTCATCACTTGACCGTGGTTCGAAATTGCGAGGTTTCTCGTTAATAGTATTTCTATTGCTCGAGATTTTAGAACAGGGATGGCCAACTCTCGGCCCGTCTTGAATAATTTTACGACCCGCTAGATCAGTGATTCCCCAAACCCCCAGGGGTCTATGCCAACCAACAAAGGGTCCACGTTAGTGAAAAAATAATTTGGGGGTTCATGTGTAAATGGGGGTATACGATAGTGACTCTCATTAAACCAGATCGTGACTAATATTAAAAGGAAATTGAATCAAGTGTAAACCAGACTTACCCATTTAACAGATTTATTTACTAAATTTAATTAGGTTAATTTGCAGTTACAAGGCAACAGCATAAATTTTATTAAAACGAGGACCACATTTTAGCCTTTCTCGTGCCAGAATTAAGCAAAAGGAGCATAATTTAGGACGTCACCAACATTTAAATGCCCTTTTTATAGATTTTGAAACTAGGTTTGAGAATGTTTTGACTATCGTAATACAACAGTAGGCAATGAATTAATAGGGTCACTTTGAAAAAAAAAACAGATTACAAGAACTAGGCACTAGGAATAGGCTCTAACGAAGATCTTAAAGTAAAGTTTAGAAACAGATGTCAACAATTTTGGCTTTAAAAAGATATACCTGTTATTTGCTCCATATTTTGGAATATCTTGAGAAAGTTTGTAATTGTTTTTCCGATCGAGAAGGGGTTTCAGTGCACTTGCCAATCTCCAAAACAAAGAAGAAAAGACTGGACACTTATCAACCGAGGAGATATTTAGGGTTAAACCTGATAAGATTGATGCCAAATGTTGAAAATTTGTTATTATATCCCCAGATCCATCCCTCGCACTAAAAGCATTTGTTTGTGGCTCAGTTATTATATGTAACAGTTATTTTATCCATTAATTAAATTTTAATTTAATTAATTAACATGTGTTTTCTTAAGTTTTAAACGCTATACTTCACTACAGTTAAAAATTTTAATCTTTTAAAGTAAATAGCTGCTGTCAAAAACACATTTAAGTGTTGATAAATTTACAAAAATTTAATATTAAATAAGTAGAGGGTCTACCCCCTAAACTGAAAAACCTGTCAAAGGGTCTATGAGATAAAAAAAAGTTTGAGAACATCTGCGCTAGATTCTTTACAACTTTACAAAATACGATTTTTTTTTGCAATATTTTTAATTTTAGTGAAGTGTTTTGTAACAAATACCATTATTGTTTCTATTTTATCACGTTGCTTCTGTTTTTATACGAGGGTTGGGGCATAAGTCATGGCAACAATTTTTTTCTTGTAGATGGATCACAAAAGTATGGACTGTGAATGGATCACAAACGTATATATGTCGTGTGGAAGTTCTGCAGGCATAGTGTGTATGAAGAACATCAGATGGCTCTGTGATATCTGATAGTAGCTCAGCGAGGGCTGTGAAATCAGTCAATTGGTCAGTGTCGTGCTAGATGGAAGTAACCCGTGTTGAGCAGTGCACTTAAATCAAAATAGCCGTTCTCCGAGAGAGAAATGCGATAGAATGTCACAGTGAATTAGTGGAAGCCCTTGGGAATAATGCCCTACCATACCGTACAGTAGCACGATGGATAGGAAAGTTTCAGCAAGGATATGTGTCAACCAGTGATGAGCAACTTTCGGGACGACCGGTCAGTGTGCGGAACGACCTGAGCAACTCATGTCATCGAGCAACTCATGGATTACATTAAGAATCTATAGGCCCAGGTTTGTCATGTCAACTTTATGTGTACTGTGTTGACATTCTTTTGCACCGTGAAGGTCATATTGCCCTGTATACTACCGTAATAAATTATTGTGTGACGATATTTCAGTGCTATTCATTGTCCGCACATGTAATTAATACCTTGAACTTTCGTCCGTATATGTCACATTTTCCAACCGGACTGGTATCTTCAAGAAAAAAAATAGTTGCCATGACTTTTGCCCCAACCCTCGCAGATACTTAAAAGTATCTCTTGCGTTGCAGAGATAAACTGCAGCACACATCACGCTTGATCCTGTAAATTTTTTTCAACTTACACTTGCAAACTGTTCTTTTCAAAAACGAAATTTATCAAATATAAATCGCTCTCAAACTTAGCGGACTAAATTAATGAGTTAAGATGCGTAGATACACGCATTGAGATCGACTTGCTGAAACTAAGAGAAAGAATTGAGAAATAAAAATATCTCATTAATATTCAATGCTTCTTAAACTATGGGGCGCGCCCCCTAGAGGGGCGTGATGACCCTAGGAGGAGGGCGCGAGCATGTTAAAAATTCGAAAATAAAAGATTATTTTTAAAAAAAATTATTAATTTATTGAAAGTAAGCAAACACAAAATACATTCTGACATAATTGGAAAAACATTTATACTGATATAATTTACTTACAAATGTATCAGTACTGCACAATGTATTTTATAATTAATTTACCAATACTAAGTTAAGAACCAATTCAATAATTTATAGTGGCTTTGTCGTATATAAAATTAAATTTAAAAATTAACAGTTATATCTTGATAATTTATTGGTAATTGTTTATAATTAATCATTTAACTGCCGATTAAATGTTACGCGATTCGCCTCCCAGTGCCATCGTTTTGCAAGTATGCACGCGTATATGT
Organism: Trichonephila clavipes; assembly: GCA_019973935.1. Lineage (NCBI taxonomy): Eukaryota > Metazoa > Arthropoda > Arachnida > Araneae > Nephilidae > Trichonephila > Trichonephila clavipes. The sequence continues at coordinate 199,103 of BMAU01021429.1, forward strand.
GGTGTATTGGGGGGACGTGAAAGGGACTAAATAAGCAAATCCCCCGGAATATGTAAATCCTTCGCAAACACTGTCAAGGTCATTTTATTGCATTCCAAAGCCTTCGGAATAATTTTATAAATAGCAGTGAGCATAAAAGATCGTATTTCGGAAAGACGTATATATACGTCGGGGGTAATCAAGGCTTTTACTGAGTGAGACGTATATATACGTCGGGGGTAATCAAGGCTTTTACTGAGTGAGACGTATATATACGCCAGGGTCACTGAAGAGGTTAAAGTCGTATTGTAGCTTTAGTATCCGAATGTCGCATTTTCGAAATCGATACATTGTTACTGAATGAAGGGGTGGGGGCGATGAAAATTATGATTGCATATTGGGTCGCATGTTTGAGAAGCACTGCCTTATTAAATAAATTAAACATTATTTGATCATTACATTATAATTATTATATTATCTATGTCTGCATACATGAAAAATAAAGAAATCACAATAATAATAGTTCTTTCTGTTTTAAATTTTCTCACTCCAAAAATGTTTATAATCAGTCCAAATCTAATATAAAGATATATACTTTTATATGAGGCCCGTGGTTTTATAAGTGGCCCGCAAGGTCATTTGGGTTGGCAATCCCTGTTTTAGAAAAATTTCCAAACCTATATTTTCCTTTTACTTCCAGTAGATGGAAATAATGTAAATATAGCTTTATTAGCTTCACATTTTACACGCACATGTTATAATTAATTTTGACGAGTATAAGCTCTTTAAATTGAAGATGTTTTCTTTTTAAAGAACATAATATTATATTACTAATGTATTGTTATAGTTATTATTTTGTATTATATAATGAAAAACGACGACAGCGATGCATATTAATAATGGTATTGGATTTATAAAATTAGCTTAAAAAAATTATTAAAACGAGAACGAGTGTTTCGTTTGATGATATATTGCTGAATTTTCAACACATGTTCTGAAATTTAATATTCTAATAATAAAAAAATAAAGCTGATTAACCATAAAATATGCGTTTATAATCTTGCAGAGCTACACGGTCTAGTGAATAAATTATAATTTCAATTACAGTCGAACCTCTATATAACGAGCCTCTATATTGCGAATTTTTCTATATAACGAACTTTTTCCTGGTACCTTGAACATTTCGCGATTTTTTTCGTAAATAAATTCTCTGCAGCAAAGTGCATTTTTTATATAATGAACTTTTTCTTTTGTGATTCAATTTTTGTTCTCCCTATTATTAAAGTATTTCTGAAAAAATTTCAAGTTATTCTCTCTTTAACACATTTTATGGGGGTCACAAATCTTGAACTGGTTTTATTAGATCATAAATCGCCGGGAGAAACAAAGTTCTGGAGGTTTCACCCAAGAAGTGCTACCTTTAACCCCCATTGCCCAGTTCACTAGAAACATTTTCGATATCCTCTTTCACCCTCATTGGAGTTGTTCCGTGTCCCCGTGTTCTAATTATAAAAAAATGTATGTTTAATCTTACTTGTGTGCTTTAAATTATAAAATGTCCTTAAAATATTAATTAATTTTAGTATGAATTTACTTTCTTAATATTGAAAGTACAGTGAATTCTTCGACATTATTTTTTCTTGTTTTCCTTGCAGTTTTTTTTGCTTTCTTTCTTTTTTGAAGGTCAAGATATATATATAAAATAAACAGATATTAATTTTAAAAAAAGGTGTGAATAATTACTTTTTTTAATATATAGTGTTAATGAATTTTTAAAATTTGTTATATGTGGTTTATAAAGTATATTAAATGATGAACCTCTATATAACGAATTTTCCATATAACGAACTTTTTCCCGGGATTTAGCGACTTCGTTATATAGAGGTCCAACCGTATTTTTTTTAAAAACGTATCAGTGATTATTATTTGAAAGAAATCTCCGTTCTAGTATGTCACTAGAACAGTGGTCTGCAAACTCTGTTCCACGGAACCGTGGGGTTCCACAAGACATATCCAGCGGTATCGCGAGTCACAATGACAAAATCGAAAAAAATTATAAATCTGTGTGCGCAAAACAGATTTTCATTCTCTATGGAGTTTGTATGACCACAACTATCTAAAGATAATCTCAATCATTAAAAAACTAATTTATTTACACATAATAGCTATTTTCGAACACTTTTTTAACCCTTATTATAATATGATGAAATATTGTAGAACGTTTTTCTTAATGTAGATTGTGAATATTATCTTTTTTACTATATCCAGTGGCGTAATGAACACCCCTGCATTGCGGTGGGAGGTGGCAGGGACTCTAGGGGGCCCAAAGCTTGACTGACGCTAAGTACGTATTTGGGCTTGAGGCCCAAACCCTCTGTTTGCAGGGGGGGCAATATTCTCCGCTACGCCACTGACTATATCGGTTTTCACGAGATAATTTCACACTCGTTTGTACAATGTCCTGCAAAACCAAATAGCTTTTCTAATGGAAAATGCACTTTTTTTTCATTTGCGGAAAAAAATACTTATAATGAAGAAGAGGGAACAACTTAAGGTATCCGACACTACTTGCGACAACTTTCTTTTAAAATAATGGATATCTGGAGATTTTTTTTTTGTGGTTTTTAGATTTATTTAGTACATTTTAAGAAAAAAAGACTAAAATTAAGAATTGAAAAACAAATTATTACTATTAAAATGGGAAAAGATGGGTAAAAATTGACAAAACATTGCATAAACAGGGCCCGGTCTGTACAAAAATTTTATGAACAAATTCTCAATTTTTTAATTTTGATGTATTACTTTGCTATTCCTTTTTGAAATGACCTTCAGGATAAGAGATATTTTAATTTTTACAAAAACTAGAGCACTTTATCTTAGTTGTTATATGAAATTGCTTAAAAAAACAGTGACTATATTCACATAAAGAACTGTACATTTTGTAATAAAACAGTTATTGATAAATCTGAAGGTTAAAACACTTCTACTGTTACACAGAACATACACCGAAATTTCAGCAAATTATTTTAAAAACTTTTTTGAGCAATAGCTGCCCCCGTTTGAGTTTTTCGAAAAAAACACATTTCGAGAAAAACGCATTTTAAAGTTTGACATCTTATGTAAAGTTTGGCATCGGCTTTTTCTAAAACACCTATAGTTTTTGTTATAGTGAATGGAGTTGAGTTGAGTTAATATTAACGTCGCACTGTTCAGCTACACGAGGGCTTTTGGCGACGGACCACGTAATTTTGAACCATGGTCAAGTGACGTGGACGACACCTGAGCTGGCACCCCCCTCTCCTAACTACCACACCACACCAACGGGAGGACGTTTCAGCTCTCGACAGATTTAACGTGCATCGCTGCCCTACACGGCGGGTCTTTAGTGGTACTTGGATCGAACTCATGACATGCCTGCCATGGTTAGATACCTTAACCACTGGGCTACCGCAGCCCTATAGTGAATGGAAAATAAAACCCTTGGTATTTTTGTGAAGCTAATAAGATGGCATATAAAATAAAATCATAAAAAAATGTCCATTTTTAAAAAAGTCATGATTTTAGGGTAGTCGGATACTTTAACGATATATCAACCGATTTGATGTTAAAATCTAAATTGAGGCAAGAAGAGCTACTAAATTTTTGGTCGAATATGCATGTAAAATACACAGGATTTTTCATACAACTATAAACATTTAAATGTCATTCAGAACAATGTATTTAAACGAAAAATATATATCAATGTATATGTGATAACAGAAACAAAGTATAAGCACCACAAATTAATTGCAGAATATGAAATGCGACTACAGAGAGCTTCGAGAGGCAAAGACTTCAACAGTTTTTGTAAAAAAAAAAATACAAACACATGTCCCTTTTTCTAAATGGTATGTTACACAGCATGGGTATGTGACACTTGAATTACAAATTTATACAATTTATGAGTAAATATATTAAAATCATATTAAATTTTTTTTAACAAACACAATACTTTTTTAATTGTTATAATAAGTAACTATAACATGTAGATTTTCTTTAAATATAATTTTAAGATTAATTCTAAGTGTGTGTGTAAGCAGAATAGGGTTCCTTGAAAACACCTTACAGCTATCTCTAAGGCAATAGTCTTTAAATTTTTTCGACTCACCGAATCCTTAGAATTTAAAGGTGTTTCGGAGGAACCCCATTCCACACACACTCAAAAGAATACATCTTAAAATAATATTTAAAGTTGATCAACATGCTATAGGTACTTAATGTAAAGGCAAAAAAAGTATTTGTTATTAAAAATTGTTAGTGTAATTTCAATACAATATATTCATCATTTATAAAATGATATTAAGTTGTGATCTAAGTGTCACGCATTATATTTAGTAACTGGGTATTTTATATTCTGCTTTTAATTTGTTTTTAATGCCACTCACGTAGAGAAATATGTTTCACTTAAATATATTGTTCTGAATGGCATAAAAATGTTTACAATATGTTAGAAATCTTGTGTGTATTTTGCATGAGAGAGAATTTGTAACCTAAAATTTAGTTATTTTTATTTTAATTTAGATTTTACATCGAAATGTTTAAATTTCGATAAGTTCTTTTCTCTCCTGCATCATTCATGTTTTTCCCCAAAGGAAAAAAAGGGGCATTTTTCTATAGAAAACTATTTAGTTTTACAAAACATAGTATGAACGAGTATAGAATTATTTCAAGGAACCTATATGCAATAGAATATTTACAAAGTTATAAAGAAAAAAACCCGTTTTAATATTCTTTTATTACATGATAGTAAAAGTTGATAAAATAAAATTATTATGCATAAATAAGAGATTTTCAGTTTTAATATTTGGGATGAGGTTTAGATATACTTTGTGGGTATACAAACTTCATAGAAGACTTGAATCCCTTTTACATACACATTTATAATTTTCTTTTCAAATTTTATTGTGACTCGTGGAACACAGTTTAAAGACCACTGCACTAGAATTAACGAAAGCTTTACACATAAGCCACCAGATCAATACAAAATTAAGGGATAGATTTGTTCCAGGCGACTGTAATTAAATAAACAATAAATTACCATTTGATGAAGTTAAAAAAGTATCATTTTCTTGCCATATGTAATTAGTTACCCACCACATATTTCCACAACCTGATTTTGGATCGTGATTCATTGAATAAGGCACTCAGTGCACAAACATTTTTTTTATGTATATGTGTTGTGCCAAAAATTTCCCCACAAGAGATCATCACTTTCAATTGTGATCTGTGGGGCCCATAAATAGTACCACCAGAGGGGGTATCCTTATCTATTTCGAAAAAGAAAAGTATATCCTGGGAAGTTGCGATAAAAATTGATCCTGGACTACAGCCAGTAGGCGCTCGTTCTGTACATACCTACTAAATATTTGTTTGATGTGTGTATTTACCATAAAACTTAAAGGAAAACTAGTCACCGTAAAATCCGGCATATAACGTAGACTTTGAACACACAAAAGAAGACCTAAACTTACAGGTGCGCGTTATACGCCATGTATAAAAATGATAGTTTCAAAAAATAAAAAAGAAACGAGTATAAAGAAATTGGATTTCTTCATTGAACGAAATATTGATTTATTAAAATAATTGACGTACCAAATGAACTTAAAGGGATGTAGTTTTAGAAGTACACTATATTTTCAAAAGCCTTCGATAATACCTCCAATAAATGACTTAAAACTATAAGAACATTGAAAAAATAGATTTAAGGTACTTTCGTTAAAAAAGAGGGTGCGCGTGTGACGGGCTTTTATCGCAATTTCCATTAATGTCCTCTTGGGGTTCTTTGGGGCCAGAATGGCAATTCTTTCCAACCAACTCGAGAAGAAGAACGGGAGAATGCATGTTAGGAATCTTATATATAGTAGAAGTTTGCTATATGAGGTCCATGTTATGATTAGAAGAAGTTAAGTTAAAGTTAGAGGAAATTCCAAGTTCAAGAATTAACCTACCCGTACCTGTGTATTCAAGCTAAAGGTGGATACCGTTTCACAAGGAGTAAAGCCACGTCAGTTAGAACCAAGAGAATAGCTGTTACCTAGGATATAGCGGCAAGCGTCTTAAATTAAGATATATGGAAACTGCGTGTATTAATGAGATTAGAAGTAATCTGTAAAGTTAGATACAGTGGTCAATTACGCGCTCGCGATTATTTGATAATACGAATTGTGTCTTCTCACTCCAGATTTACTTAATTGGACTATTATTATTATTGTATATAGTGATTAAGTTAAGATCTTAATAAACAAATATTAAGATGACAGATTTGTGTGATTCTTCGTTCTTTCCTACAGATACAGGTCGCGTAGATAATGTAGAAATGGGGCACCAAAGGGTAGATGCCTCACACGTGTTATACGACGAATATACCTAAAAATTTAACAATATAGCTTGAAGGTATAATCACGTTTGAAGTCAGTTCGGTCCACTAAAGCAGTGTTCCGCAACCCCCGGTCCGTGGATCAAATGCTACCGGTCCGCACAAGAAACATTAAATTATTTCTCTTGTGGTATATTTTTCTTAGGTTTGAGCTACTTTTTATGAAAATCACTTAATATCCCTTGTTAAATCAGTTAACATTCATTTTTTAGTGTAACCATGTTTTTATTCAGAGAAGTCACGATTAAATACAATTAAATTAAAATTATTAAATCAAAACAGTCTAAGATATATAAACAATCAACATCCTCCCCCTAAGTGGGCCGCGGTAAAATTAACAAACGTTGACCGGTCCGCGGAGATAAAAAGGTTGCGGAGCACTGCACTAAAGTACTTCAAACGTGTAATGTCCGAAGTCGATTCGGACAAGAAAGTTATTCATCTCGATTCTGATTCTTTCTCGATTCAAACCTGAATTGAATTAGTTTTCTTTTTGAAAATGTTTAATGGAAGACAGTACACTATATTTACAGAGATTGGGCGGGAGATACAGGCTCATTCTAAAAATGTCGTGTTGACTGTGTGCCCTGCTGTGTTTTTATGTGTTTAATACTGAGAAACATTTTCAAACTTCCCTCTGTTGTATTGCTTATCATTTTTATATTTAGCTTCAAAATATTCATGTCGCTCAGTTTATTTTAAAATAATTAAACAGTTTTGAGTAGAAAGAAAAAGAATACTACTGGCGTAGATAACTCTGAGGAGGCCCTGTAACAAAATTCCTTCGGGGCCCTTTTTTAGATATGGGAGCCCTGTTAGTGAGACTGTAGTTACACATGTCGGGGTCCCAGTAGCTTCGGGACCCCGCATTTTTGGTAAGGCTGATACGGCAGTAGCTGCACCCCTGAAGAATACACAAACCATTAATTTGTCACACACACACATATATGTCAAACTATTAGACACAATACTCACTCTTCATTTAAGATTTTTTTCCCTTCTTTCAATATGAATAATTTTTTTCCATGTTTGATTAAAAATTAACGTCACACTCTGTTGCTATTGGCGACAGATATGGTCCTTTTCAACCCTGATTAAGTGACGAGGACGACATCTGAGTTGGCACCCACTCTCCAAACTTCCACACCACTTCAATGTGAAAACTCCGAGGTTTGACAGATCAAACGTGCATAAACCTCTCTTCGTGGTGGGCCTTCAGCGGTATCCAGATTCTAACCCGCTATTCGACAGAAACAATATCGGCCACGAATTCGTGACCATGGCCACTCGGTTACTGCGGCCAATATTTCTTTCAACTTTTCGATCAGATGTTATCCTTGTCAGTTGCCCATGGTTCAAAATTACCGGGTCTATCGCCAAAACCCTTCATATTGTTTCATAGTGCGTCCTTAATAAACACAATTAACTAATCTTTTTATTTTGTTACAGAAACGTTTTAAGAGCATTTAATAGTTAATATTTTAGGCGGACATAAATAAAAAATGTTTTTTTCCTTAGATGTATACTACGACTAAGGGATCAAGAATAATAATTCAATAATTAAGTACCGAGCGTTTTATTTTCGAAATTTCAATTTTTAAAATTTTTTTTACTTAGTTTTAGGAATTTTAACTGACGCTTCTCTCTTTATAACAAGTAATATAAATTTTTTTAAAATTCAATTCCTACTTAGGTCAACAAAGAAAAATTTTATTTTTGTAATTTAAAGTTAATTAATGAATTAATATTTGAAAAAAAAACTGTATTAACATCAAGTGTCATCCACTACAAGTTTAGAAATTTTTTTTAAACTTCAGTGGATGAACACAAAATATGCTATTAACGATTGAAAATTTGAACAAGATATATTTATAAATAATTACAAATACATATAGGGAGAGTGTGAGAGTAGGAATTGAAAAACGAATTATGATTTACATCCATGTCAATATTGCTTTTAATCAGAACCGATTTAAGCTAATTTCGGGGCCTGGATGCAGAAGATCTACAGGCCTCCTTCCCACTGGCGGATTGAAATTTATAACCAGAAATTCTAGTTAAGTCCAGCTTATCCGGACCCGGGCCTCTAGGCGCCCGCCCCAATCGCCCAATGGATAAGTCGGCACTGCTTTTAATGCTTCACTTGCTAATATTCTTCGAAGCAGAAAATTACAGAAATTAGAGGAAACGCTCTGTGATACTTTATAAAGCATTATTGCTATAAAGTATCGCCAACTTTCGCTAACATTTCAGTTTATTACCACAATTTCCGTCTACTTTTCATTGTGAAATATGATCCCGGTGCAATCTGAGGCCAAGGCTAAATAATTCCATTTCTCTTCTTGGAAAAATTGGACAACTATTAAATTGAGATAGACTTATCAAACATGTATGGAAAAACTTCGTATGTAATTATACCTTTTGATCTAAAACATCCAGATGAAAAAAAAAAAGAATATCTAATTTTCCCCCCGAAGTTTAAAACTCTCTTTTGAAATCCACAACGTTAATTAGTCATTCTTCTTTCGAAATCGTCTGACATATTGTGTTCGTGCAGATATCTTGAGTTGCCAAGACAACCAACCAAGCTATTAAAGGAAGTCGGTGTTATCACAGTCTTACGTGCTGAAGGACATTCAATCTGGATCGCATTTCGTATCGAGACATTCATTTCGGCGGGAAAAAAATCAATCGAACAAACAATACCTGATCGAATTTCCTTTCTTGGGTCATTTATTATGAATTCCTTTTTGCCTTGTCTTTCATTTTCCCCTTAGTCTAGAACTTTTCTGAAGATTAAAGCCGAAATTTCGAAGCGGAAAAAGATTGATTTTCTATACGACACAGATAATTTTTTTATATTTAAAAAATATCACTGGGGGGACAATCTTCATTACGAAAATAAGATTGCTTTTCTTTCTCATTTCGAAAGTGTCTTTCTGTATGTCATTTTCCGATATGTCTGAAAATGAAACCAAATGATTTTTTTCCTGACAGATACTTTTTTCAGCCTTGGAAATATAAGTATAATTGGAGATACTCTTCTTCAAAATAATCGAAAATATGCATTTTATGCTATATAACATAGATATTCCACAGTAATGGTAAAATAATTTACCAAAACATTGTCTGTAGAGTATACTTAACATCCGTTAATTCTTTTTGTAATATTTCCTGCTTTCCAAGTATAGAGTAATTTCGGATTTTTCGTTCTTGAAATGATAGGTTACAGTGAAATACGTTTAACGCGAAAACGCTTAAGGCGAAATATTAGTTAACACGAAATAATACAGCAGTCCCGACAAACTACTATGGATTTCTATTCATTTTTTCTCTTAACACGAAACAAAAATCGCTTGAGACGAAACGATTTCCATTCTGTGAATGAACAAAATACACTCAGGAACATTGAAAATAGCGACTCAAGAAGAAAGCATCGGATTGAAATGAAATTTAATACACATAATGACACAGATGAGAGATTCATTTGATCTTAAAAACAAGATAATTAAACGAATACAGGGAGTGCAACGACACAAATACTGGGCAACTTCAATAGCGCGTTGGACCACCTCCAACTGCAATACATGCCGCCACACGGTCCGGCATTGAGTTGATTAGACACCTTATGTTGTCCTGAGGCAGATGGGCTCACAAACCTTGAACAGCCAACTCTAAATCATGTACAAAGTGACACGGTGGCATCTGCCGTTTTAGCTGATCCCACAACGTGCTCTACAGGGGACAAATTGGGGGAGCGGGCCGGCCATGGACGAGTCTGAAAATGACGTAGGAAGTCTTGAGTATGCGGACGATCATTATCTTGCTGGAAAATTGCCCCTGGGAGATCATTTAGGAAAGGTCCTACATGGGGTCAAAGAATATCATCAACGTAACGTTGGTCCATTAAGGTTCCACGCATCACAATTAAAGTGGACCGGCTATCATAGGCTATGGCCCCCCAGACCATTACACCAGCTGTGCGGGCAGTGTGACGTAGAACAATGTGGGGAGAATTGTACCGCTCACCAGGGTGCCTCCACACCCGTACACGGTTATCATCTGTCCCCCAAACAAACCGGGATTCATCTCTAAACACAACCTTTTGCCAATCTGTGACATTCCACATTGATCTGGCTTGGCACCACTGTAGACGCAGTTGCCGATGTTCCGGTGTTAAAGGGAGTGCACAGAAAGGGTGCTTGGATTTAAGATTTGCTTCTGCAAGGTGTCTGGAAATTGTTTGTGGAACAATTGCTACGCCAACGTCTGCTCGTATCGTTGAACGAGTCACTGTGGGGTCCACAAGTGCTTGCCGCACAATCCTTCGATCCTCTCTCCTCGTGGTCTTCCTGGTCGCTCCAGACCCGGTTTTCCGCGCGTGGGTCGATCGCATCCACCTCAGTGTACCACTTCATGTGAGGACAGGCAAATTGTGCGCATGGTAGTGACGGATCGCTCAGTCACATCACGAACCATAGCACAGCACATTGAGTCTATAAAGCATCATTCAGTGTCTGCGAGTACCATTCGACGCCGTTAACAGTAGAGTGGTCTTTCAGCAAGACGTCCATTGCTTGGTCTACCCTTGACGCAGAACCACAGACGTCTCCGTCGCTAATGGTGCAATGAAAGAAGGATGTGGGTGGCAGAATGGAATGAAGTTGTCTTTACTGACGAGTCATGCATCCGTCTGCAACACCACGATGGTCGGATTCGAGCCTGGAGATACCGTGGAGAGAGGATGCTGAACAGCTGCGTTATGCTCCGCCACACTGGTCCTAAACCGGTATTATGGTATGGGGCGGTATTGTATATCACTCTCACACTCCTCTAGTACGCATTGCCGGTACTTTAAACAGCCAGCACTACATCTCCGAGGTGTTGGAGCCAGTTGTCCTTCCTTACATTCAGGGCTTGGCCACAGCCATATTTCAACAGGATAATGCTCGACCACACGTGGCACGCATTGTCCAAAGGTTCTTCGTTAATCACCAGATTGAATTGCTTCCCTGGCCGGCTCGCTCTACGGATCTTTCGCCGATAGAAAACATGTGGTCCTTGGTTGCTCAACGGTTGACCCAGATTACACCCCCAGCTGCCACACTAGATCAACTTTGGCAACGTGTGGAAGCTGCTTGGTCTGCTGTACCCCAAGAACACATCCAAAGTTTCTTTGAATCAATGTCGAGGCATGTGGCAGCGGAGATCTCCAACAATGGCGGCTACTCTGGCTACCGATTCTGGCAGGAATCACACTTCACATAAGTCAATAAATTTAATCATTTGTTACTTGGTCAACATGTTATCTACAAAAATAAATTTTGTTGCGCTATCTCTTGTCTTTCTTAGTGTTGGATTTACGGTGGCCAGCAGTGCATAAGGTGCATTCAAATGAAACCCGGTCACTAGTGGAAAGTATCGGTAATGATTGTATAAACTCAAAAATTTAGTTACACATACTCAAAAATAGTCGCTAAAAATGTTGACACATTATCATGCAGGAGAATAATGCCTTTGGACAACATACCTGGGCGTTTCGACTAAAGGTCTTCACTTTTCTAACTTTAATCTGATTCTGTCTTAAAAATCATGACAGAATTAAAGCCGGCAGGATTTTTTATCTGCGAATGGATTTCAAATCTTAACGTAAAAAACTAATCTTTTTTATAAAATACACTGCTGGACAATTGCTAAGGACGGATCACAAATTGCTATGTAGTGTAACATTAAGCGAGACATGAGGCCTAGTAGGATAAAATATAGTTGTCACACTGTTCAGACATTAGAATAAAGAATATTTATTGTTCTGGAAAGTACAAAAGCTGTGAAACATCTGAAAGAAAAAAAATGTTCATTTGATCTGCGTACGGAGAAATGGAACAATGCATCTAAAAGTCAGCAGGCACCTTAATGAAAGGTATCAGTACGGGATATGTCCACCGTGGAGTGTGATGCAACATTCCACACGTCGTACCATACTTTGCACAACATTATCCAGCAGCTGTTGAGGCAATTTATCCCATTCCTCTGTGAGTGCACGGATGAGGGTGTTCTTGTTTGTCGGAGGATAGTTTCGACCAGCAACTTGCCTCCCCAAAGCATCCCACACATTTTCAATGGGGTTTAGATCTGGAGAACGCGCTGGCCATACGAGACGTTGAATACCCTCGCTGTCTCGACAATCCTGAACAGCGAGTGTTCGATGACATGTTGCGTTGTCGTCCATAAAAACAAATTTATCACCGACAGCACCACGGGAAAAGACGAACATGAGGAAGTAGAACTTCATCAATGTATCGTTGGCCCGTCATAGTCCAATTCGCAGCCACATGTAGGCGCATGCGGCCATTGATCCTGATGCCAGCCCACACCATGATACTGCATGTCGGATATCGGTCCTTTTCCTGGCTATTTTCTGGACGATAAGCTGTACCACTCTCGCGCCAGATCAGTTGGCGTCTACAATCCGATGACAGACTGAACCTATTCTCATCTGAGAACAGTACGCATGCCCAGTCCTGTTCAGTCCAATTGTGATGCTCACGACACCATTGCAAACGGGCAGTATGGTGCTGTCTGGTCAATGGGGGACACACAACAGGTCTGCGTGCGTATAGTCCTCCTTCCCTCAAACGTCTGGCAACAGTTTTCGGGAGATCTGCTTTCCTGAGGCAGCAAGAAACTGATTTGCCACCTGCTGAGCTGTGGTGCGCCTGTTCCTTTTTGCTGATAGGACGATATATCTGTCTTGTGCAGGCGTCGTACTTCTAACACGACCTCCCCCGTGCCGTCTACTACACATTTCAGTAGATTTAAATGACTTCCACAGCCGTGAAACTACGCTGTGAGCGATGTCGAACTCCCTGTCGATCGAAAAATAACAGATCCCTGTCGAATCTGTTATTTTTCGCCCTTCTTCGATCTTTCCAATAATTCGGCCACGCATAAAATCATCAATGTGATGTCGGGAAGACATGCCAAAAATTGTAAGTTCGTCTATTAAATCTTTCCTGTAAAACTTTGACTTGAAACAACAACTGTCCACACGCGTCAAAACCTTTAAAGCTCTTATGAACGCTATCACGTGATGAACAGACGTGGAAAAAAAATTTGCATACTCATACTTCTTCTTACTAATATCCCGCACTTATTCTAATTTTCCACATTTTGCTTCCTTTCATTTTGTGGTTGCTTTGGATGATAGTGTTATCCGTCCTTAGCAATTGTCCAGCAGTGTAATTTTAATATAAAAACGAACGCCAACTGCGGTAATAAATGTTATGGAGAATTTGACGGAACACCGAATGCACCGTATGCCTGCATATGAAGACGTCGGATTGCCGGAATAAAAAATGATACGGAAGAAAAAAACGCGCTAATAATCCTCGGAAGAACATCGCTCTTAACATCGAGAAGAATGCAGTGTTTACAGCCGAACGATATTCTGTTTTTGCTGGAGAGGCCATCCAGTTTACCGTGAATGGAAGAAACATTCTAATGGAGAGAAAAAGAAAAAAAATGAGGAAAGCGTGAATCCCCTAAACTCCATGATGAAAGATGTCAATCCCTTCCGCCAGAATAGATAAAAAATATGTTTTTCTCCGAATGGTATTGTGATTTAGTTTCAGTGATACAATGATCGAATTACCAATATTGAAAGAAAAATAAACGGAAAAAAATCTTCTTCGCCGGAAAGTCTTCACAGTAATACCGTGAATTGACCAACATCGCATGCCATAGTGAAATACCAATATCGAAATAAATAAAATTTTACTAGTGAAATAACGTGACAACAGCATCTGGATTACCGTTCACCAAGGGTTTCTGCCGTTGCAAAGTGGAGGTCAGTTAAACTGTATATTTCCAATTTTAGTAACATTGAAGAACTGAGTTTTGCTGAACAGAACTTTACGAAAAAGAATAATTTATGATATGATATGGTATTTAATTTTTATAATATTGTTGTGTTATAAATGAGATATCTTCTTTATATTTTAATTGAGAAAACAAAGTATATAGGTTTCGTCATACAAAATTTTGAGAAATTTTAATATACTTCTCATAATTTTATCTTAAGATGTCGAATGAGTTAAGAGTTATGATAGAAATTGGTGTTTTAAAATTGAAAAATATAAATTAAGTTTTTAGAAAAATGATTAATGTACTAATACTAATGATATTTTGATAAGAAGCACAAGTAAAGTCACGTTGCATTCTCTTTTCTCCACTGAATTTAATTGTTTTGTTAATTATTTTATTCAGCAGTAATCTTATTGCATGTCATTTAATTTTTTTATTTTGAAAGTGTGTGTTTTGATATACCGGCCATATATCAGGATTCACTATTTCTCGAAATTTTCCTTACCTAAAATTAAAATTAATTTAATAACTTGAAGCTTATTTTTGGATATTATACAGTGGATAAGCGAGAATACAATCATTATAATTTTGTATATGTTTCGAAACATTAAGAGGACAAACTTGTTTAGTTTGATATGTACACCTCTCATTGTTTCTTATCAGCATCCCTGAACATCTGTGAGTTGATGACGCAGATTTCTCAGAGAGATGTATTCAAAATTAAGTAAGGTGAAAACAGTTTTATTAGTGAATGTGTGATGCAAGAGAAACTCAAGAATTTTTGTCTATGAAACGTATTTTTAGAAGGTTACGGAAAGATTCAAAATATTGCATGCGATATTAAGTTACAATGAATATTGTGAAAAATTTTCAGAAATGCTAAAAGTTATTATTGAAGTGAATCCACTTTTCCGACTCAAAATAATACAAAAGAGCTCTTATATTCTCTTATACTCTTATATTCTTATAATTCTTATATTCTTATAATTTTTATATTTTATAACGCATATGAAATAAAACATTGTTTATTGTGTTGCATAGTGCATAGAAGTTGTGTGTTATACACCGTTTTCATATTATTAATAATTTCATTTTATTAGTGTCTATATTTTTTTATCTTTTTAAAAAATGTATTTCAAATATGCAAAATGTGTGTAACAATATAAGGTATTAATACGATGGCGCCAGAGTAGATTTTTATACAAAATTATTATTTTAACATTTGTATGATTTCATGTATTTTTATATTTACTATCTTATTGTTTAATATATTATTTTCCAACATAATTTTTTTGAAAATATCTACCAGCTATAATACGAATATATTATTATGAAGGAATAGGAGGAAACGCGAGCTCTTTTTCTGGATGTCGAATAGATTTAAACAAGCTAATCTTCAATTATATGTATGGAAATTCACATTTTTATCAATTAATTGTGATTACTGTGTTTGTTGTTATAGTTTCGTTTATTGTATTGCATTTTGATTTTAGTATTCCTATTGCTTAAATATTTCTACTGTGTGTAATATGTCTTTCTAAATCATGTTATGTATTGTTTTGTGTTTGTTGAAAATTGATTAAGTTTGTAAAGAGAGAAAAAAACCACGCCATGACTCCCTTTTAAAATTGGGGGGCAAATGTAAGGATAATTAAATTAGATTAAAAATTAAATTCCTCCGTTCCCATCTTCAAGTATCAACTAATCACCCATTTATTTCTTCCGAACATATGGCCTAGCTAATAAACATGTCTAATTCCAGATCGTTAGATTTAATAGTCAACATATGTCAGCATTAACTTGCAAGCACCATTTTCAAAGCAGCGATACTTACCATATGTTTTTCAAGTGTTATCCACTTGAAACCACCACCATGGCGTGCTTTTTACTCCCTGCTCTTAGTGTCAGAGCAGATGTACAAATGATCGAATAAAGGTCTTCCCTTTTCTAACTTTAATCTGATTCTGTCTTAAAAATCATGACATATATATATACAAGGAAAGGTATACAACGCAGTATGTATCACCCAGTGAAACATCACTAAAAACTTTTTTCTAAATAATTCATTTTGAAAAATGTGAAGTAACAGTTAGTATTCACATATAAAATGCGCAAATGTCATACTTGGTACGACAGAAGAATACATTTCCTATAAGGCAAAAAATTAATAAAATTTGTGAATTTATTATCAGACATAATATTCAATCTTGTGTTTACATAATGGATGTTGATTTAGCCTAAATCATGCGCTTATGAAATTCCCCCAACTCTTTTTTTACACGGTCTTTTTTACACGATTTTGATATAACACGGTACACGAATTTGAGGACTCGTGCCCTTTGGATGAGGACGATATTTGAACGAGTTTACGACAGTTTATGATATTAAAGAAGTCGATGCTGTCAAAGTCGAAGGTGAAATTAAGCTGTTAACAACTGATTTAGTTCGCGAGGGCATGAAATTTGTTGCAAGTATTGAACAATATTTTCTTACTCATGATCATGATGTAGAGCGTGCATTAAAATTTCTACGCAATCCTGAGTAGCAAGATATACAAAATTACAATCGAACCTCTGTATAACGAAATCGCTGAATCCCGAAAAAAATTTCGCTTTATGCAAAATTTGATATATAGAGGTTCATCTTTTATTTTTCTTTATAAACCATATACAACAAATTTTAAGTTCATAAACTACATTAAAAAAAGTAAATATTCACACCTTTTTGTAAAGTAATATATATTTATTTCATATATCTTACCTATTTAAAAAAGAAGAAAGAAAAAGGAAAGAAAAACTACAAGGAATGTTTCTTGACGTCTTTATCCACTTCCTGAAGAATTAAATTTTTTTCTTTGATGCTCAAGCACTTACGTTTTGACATTTTCGAGCTACAAGAAACGAAGTTACCAGTACGACTGATCAACACTACATATGAACAGAAACCAGTATAAAAACACGAGGACTCGAGACAACTACACTGAGGATGAAAGGGGATTTCAAAGATGTGTCTAGTGAAATGGGCAATAGACACTTAAGGTTGCCCTTCTTGAATAAAATACCCAAAATTCTATTGCTCTTGGTGAGTTAGGTACCTAATAAAACCTGTTCAAGATTTATAACCACCATAAAATGTGTTATAAGAGAAAATAACTTGAGATATCCAGAAATACTTTAAAAATAAGGAGCAAAAAAAAATAATGAATTACAAGAGAAAAAGTTCGTTATATAGAAAATACACTTCGCTATTAGGAGGTAATTTTACGAATAAAATCGTGAAATGTTTTTGGTTTCAGGTAAAAGTTCGCTATATTTAAAATTTCGCAATATAGAGGTTCGTAATGTGGAGGTTCGACTGTATATAATCGACTTGAGAAACCAAAAAGAGAACCGTTAATATGACTTAGTAACAAGAAAAATACCAACAGAGACTGTTAATGACAAATGTTCTTCATTTGAATCAAAACCGACAATTGTGTGTTAGATACATCTGATACATATAATGATAGCATTTTTTATCCAGTTCGTAATAAACGTGCACGCTTGTCATCAAGTAGTGATGAATAGTTGTGAATAGGTGTGACTATATATATATATATATATATATAGTTTGATTTTTAATTTCAATTTGAGTTTTTATATGTCTCATGAACTTATAGACTACATTTTCACTATGTATTAATTTTTTTGTAACAAAAATGAATTGTTTTTGTTTTATAAATATGTAACACGGATTTCATTATTACTTTTTTGCGCGGTTTCTTGGTAAAATATTTAGAAATTTTTTCTCACACGATTTTTTTAAAATTGTAGAACATATTCCTAAGTTTACCATGCGTCACATGTACTTTTTTACACGATTTTTTTTGTATGGTTTTCTGTTAGAAAGTATCTACCGTGTAAGTAAAAGAGATGGGTATATATTCTTCTATCACATTACGCACGTAAGATTTCGACATAAGTAACTCTTAAGCGAGTTAATCAGTGTTGATAAACGTCAAAAGTCAATTTAGCATTGATCTCTTAAACCTCTTACTAGATAAATAGTGAGTGACTTCTTTTTCTATTGTTTCTTTTTCTAGAAATCCCGATATCAAGTTTTAGAACTATTTCTCCGATAAAAATTATTTGCTGATTTAGAAATAAGTCCTCACACGCGAACTAATTTTCTTCCTGTATTTTCGTCTAAGTGAAAAAAGAAACCCTAAAAAATTTTTTTTGTTTTGTTTCTAATGGAGCTGAGGATTGGATCACAGGAGGACATAAATATATTTGAGAATGAGAATGCGTAACAGACGCTGTCCTTGAATATCTGCATGTCTGAGAATTACTTTTTAATAGGCAATGCGAATTAGGGTCACGCATAAGTTTTATTTCTAGAGAAAGAATGAAATGAAGGAGAAGAGTCGAAACAAAATTTGGAGAAAGATTGCCTCCGAGATTTGCAAAACATTTATCCATTTTATATATCACTTTCTAGAAAATATGATTCAATTGTAATGTTCCATTTAAATCAATGTACTTCAGGAGAATATTTCATAGAATTCTGTAATCATTCTCTGAGTTAAAAGTCTCGTCTCATAATGTATTTTATTTAATTTCTTTCGGAAACCATAAGTAAACTGGTTTATTGACTTATTATTTCGAAGCATAAAACCATTTAACAGTATTCTCCCAATTAAGTTTTTTCATCCTAAAGAATCAGAAGTAATTTCATGAGAACCAGTGAAATCATGTTCATTTGAAAGAAAAAATTGGAATTTTATAGAAATAAATGTCTATAAAAATATTTTTACGTTTTTAATTGATAAAAGGTACCTTTTCCGTTATAGCCCTTTTTTCTTGACACATTTCCTTCATTTTCAATTCCTACTATTAGTTCACTCTCTCCCTATATATATATATATATATCTTCTTAAAATTTTTCATTGTTAATAAAATACTCTGTATTCATCCATTCAAGTTCAAATACATTTTTTTTAACTTGTATTGGATGACACTTGATGTTAATGCATTTTTCAAATATTGATTCATTAATTTAATTAAAAAATGAATAAGTAGTAACAAAAATAAAAGTCCAACAGCATAATATATAGCGGAACCTCGTTCTTTGTGTCCCTGTAGCGTAATGGATAGCGCGTTGGACATATATTCCACAGGTGGTGGGTTCGAATCCCACCTAGGTTAGCCTAATTTCTGAGAATGGGATTTCTTTTTGACTATGCTGCTTTATTAGAATAATTTAATCGAACTATTGAATAAATAGTAACAAACAAAAAACAAGTAATATAAAAAAAATTTAAGTCAATTCCTACTTAGATGAACAAAGAAAAATTTTATTTTAGCTACTTTTTATTAAATAGTTACAATTAATATAAATATGTATATACATATGACAGAATCACAACATTAAGTGTGGTAATTAATTTTTATTAATTATCTTTAAAGTATCGTATTGTCATCCAAAACAATCGTGTTTATAAAATTTCAGTTCAACTGAATGCTTTAAAACGTGTGAAAAACACCTTTTGAAGTTTTGACGCAAGTCGCCAAAAGGGTCGCTAAGTTGCCAAAAATAATGCCAACGTGGCTGTATTTGTAATTCTTTAAATAATTAGTTTTAATCAAAATTAACTTTTATTAATTATAACTAAATTATTGTATTCTCATCCAAAATGATCATGTATATAAAATTTCAGCTCAATTGAGCGCTTTAAAATGTATTTTATTAACGATTGAAAATTCTCCACCAAGATAAATAAATAAATAGCAGTGTGAGCTAATAGTAGAGAGGAATTAAAAAATAGTCCAACCCCATACATAGAGAGGAAAATTAAAAATTGCAAGGAAAATCGCTTTCCATTTTGTCACTTAATGTTGTTATACTGTCATATGCATATACATATTTATATTAATTGTAACTATTTATCAAAAAGTAATTAAAATAAAATTTTTCTTTGTAGACCTAAGTAGGAATCGACTTAATTTTTGATACATATATTACTTGTTTTTAATGATTTTCTGAGGTTTTTAATGATTTTGCTTTACCATTTGACTGAGCTTTTAGTTATATGAAAGTTTAGTATCACAGAAAGAAATACTCCAAAAGGAGCCAATTTGGCATAAAAATGGTCACAGTAGCCTGGTGGTCCAGGTCTCATACTCGTTCCTGGTGTGGAAAAAGTTCAAGCCTAATGCTCCTGAAGACCCGCCGTGTACTGGAGAACAATGCACGTTAAGTCTGTCGAATCCCAAACGGTGTGGTAGTTAGGAGAGGGGGTGGCAGCACAGGTGCCATCCTTATCAAAATTATGAGGTCCGTCACTAATAGCCCTGGTGTAGTCTGACAGTGCGAGGTTAATACAACTCTCGCTCTCGGCATCAAAAATGCATGGTATGCTTATAAAAGAAAGTTCCAATTAAATAGCCCTTATTTCTTTTTGAAGTGACAACTTTTTAGGCACGTTTTTTGCAGAAGAGTGAATTTAAATGAAACGTCAGGTTCGGGTGCGTTCCGTTTACTCAGTTTTTATCGGCTCCACTCGGCAATCGTACTCTGGTCGGAGACGCGAGCTCAGTTTTTAATTGAAAAATTTTTAGGCACGCGTTTATTTAAGTAAAAATTTCATGCATACTTTTTTTCCGGGAAATTTTATTCTCTTCATTTAAATATTATTGTCATGCAGCTTACATTCACTCAAATACAGTTATGGCGGATCTATACGCGCTTTCTTCAATTAATCCTCTTGAGAAATCTTTGGGCTATCAATTCGCGTTATTCACAACCAACCCTTTGGAGGAAGATAATCGTGATATTCAAATTAACTTACTATAAACAGTTGAGGTTTTCTAGCTTGAGAGAGAGAAGGAGAGAAGAAACACTCGAGTCAGGTGAGATTGCTACTGAAGGTATAATATTAGAATTGTAGTGATTTGATCCTTATTAGGAGGAAACTTTAAAGAGACGATTGCTCACTAGGATTGATTTGATATTATATTAAATCGGGTGATAAGTTTGATCATTTATTAAGGTAAGGATCAAGTATGATAGTCTCCTAATCGTATACGTTTTACCGTCGTTGTTTCACTTTCACGGTTAACATTGAGACATTCTCTTACTATTAGTTGACATTGAGTTTGTTCTTTGTGTGGAAATAAATAGATTAGAGCTAAATCATGCCGAGTGTTTCTTCCCTTCCCTCCACACATCTAGGTGCTCGAGAGAGACCTCTTACACAGTGAGTGAACGAGAGAAGAGAAGAGCAAGCGAAAATAACTGGAAAATAAAGCTTATTTTTATATAGGAGATCAAAGATAAGAAAAAACGAAACATGGGATCTATTTTTTGATTCGGTAGAAAGAACATTTAAGCATAAAAATGAGCCAAAAAATTAAAATCCGAAATTTTAATAAAGCTAATTAGCTAGAAAGGTACAGAATGATCTTTCGGACCCATTGGAAGGAAGAAATGGCGTTTGACAGGGAGATTCCCTAGCTTTAGAAAAAGTGGTAAGAGATTACAATATCAATACCAGAGGAAATATCTTTTTCTGTTGCAGAACTATACAGTTGCTGTAAAAATATATTATCACATTTAATCACGCAAGCAGATCAAAATAATTTACTGAACGGGAATTTATAATTAAATATTTATTTAAATCTCTCAGAGGAAATATAATCTCCAGCACAAACAAATCAAATTAAAAGTTTAAGTTGAAATATTGCATCTAGCAGAGTTGATGAAATAGTCGAGAATTTGAGAAATCAGCAAAACATTTGAAGTAATATTGATGAAAGTACAGATGTTCGAAATTTCACTCAGATAGTCATTTTTATTCACAAATGTGAGGTTAATTAAAAAAAAATAAGTGAATAACTTTTGGAAATCATTTATATTCATAATAAATACAATCATTAGGACTGGTATTTTGAATGTACTTATAGATAGATGTTTAGATGAAATATAAGTTACTATTGGAAAAGTCGGATAGTCTTGTATGATGGTGCGCTTACCACGACCGGTATTACTAAAGGAGTTGTTGCAAGATTAAAAGAAAGATGCAAACAACATGGAAATTTTTAACAGTTTCATTGTTTTATGTACCGGAAGGCAGTGTGCTCCGAAGTTTTAAATATAGAACATGCTTTAAAAAGAGTCACAAAAATTATAAATTATATTCGAGAACATAGACTTAATCATCGTCAGTTTGCTTCTTTTCTGAAAGATAAAGAAGGTGAATACAATGATCTACCATATTATACGGAAATTCAATGGCTTTCAAATCATAAAGTGTTACAAATTGTTGGACAAAATTTCAAACTTCTGGGGAAAATTATGAATGGGCTGAATTAAAAGATGAGCAATGGATAAAGGACATGGCTTTCTCAGTTGATATTATAAATCATCTTAATCAACTTAATTTAAACTTCAAGGCGAAAATCTCTCATGTTGTTGCAACTATATTTGATAACATTTAAATTGATTTATTTGGCAAAAATAAATAGAAAAAGAAAACTTTTCTCACACTTTGAAAGCTTTCAATATTTATTGATTTAATCCCGTATATTAAAATTTACGGAAGGTGCTTTCTGAATTAAATTGTTGGAAACGGAATTTACAATTTCGCACTTTTACCGCACCTCTTTCTATCAATATTGAAATTGTTGATGAAAGCTTACATGTGAAATCATTTGAAAACCAATGTGATCCTTTGTTGAAACAAAGATCTTTTAAAAATGGAATTCTAGGTTTTTATACATATTTTTAAGTAGATCGGTTTCCTAAAATTTATCGTATGTTATGCGAATAATGGTTATGTTTGAAAGCGCTTATTTATGCGAGCAATTATTTTCTTTAATGAAAAATAGCGAAAATTCGGAAAGGTCAAGATTAACCAATACATTTATCGTCAAATTTAAAAATTGCACCAGTTCGATATTTTCAATCAAAACTTGATGACTTGCTTTGTGGGAAAAAAGGATGTCAAATGTCTTCTAAAATGTAATGTTAAATTGTTGTTAATCTTACAATAATTTTTTTTTATAAAGAATGTAGAATATTTATATTTTAAGTTTAAAAAATAGCATGAAATATATAAAACCACTACATATGTATAATATACAATATATTGAGGCTAATAAATATATAATAAATTATGAAAAAATCGTATTTTATTGATTTTCTGAAGATTAAAAACATGTGATCCCCATCTTATAATAAAATAGACCATGTGGCCCATAATAACTTATGAGTTTGACATGCCTGATGTAGACGATAGTATTATTATAGCTTTAATACTTTAAAAACTATGCACAATTATTCTTGCTTACAGTTGACTCGTCGCTTTCTATACAATGCTCAGGGTCAGCTACCCTGAAATGAAAACTTCTTTAAGTAGTGTGAAAAAACAAACATCTACTTATGTACAAATTCATTCACATTTTACATAACATTTTCTTATACATCAATTAAAGCATCTGGCTTCTTAACATTCCCATTCCATGCATGCTGCGCTTGTTAGTGTTAAATGTTAGCCCTACCAAACTACGCCGCGTCCCAAACCACCAGATGTGAGAAAAAAATGCACACATACATATACATACAATTTCAAAACATTTTTCAATAAACCATTAAAACAAATAACCAAAGGAATTGTCGCATCTTAGCGAAGTCATACATAGAAGTAAACAAATGCATTCTTACAAATGTTTTCTCCATATTTATACAAAAGAATTAAGACAAAAGCTGATTTTTCTCATCAAGAAAAACACATCATTGTAGTGTCCACTTTTGCTTGGCTTATTAAATTTTAAAAATCCGCCCGTGACTTGCTTCATTGCAATAATTCTTCCGACCACTTGTTCGAAAGGAGAAAAAAAAAGAAAAGATACAACCTGATTTTTTTTCCCTCTATTTGCTCCTATCCACCGGATCTCCGTCTAAGGTTTCCATGCTGAGGCTCCTTCTCCTGAGGTTGTTCTGCGGGATACTGTCGATTCCATTGCTCCTTTGCTGCTCTGGTATTCCTTCGGGCTGTTTTACCCGGCTCCGTAGGTAGTAAGGACAAGGTCTCACTGCTGTCGCCTGTCTAGACCGGACTGGTCTCCTCTCATCTGCACTGTTTCCTCCGCTCGGAGTTGTCCTGGTCTCCCGGGCCCTATCATATTGGACACTCGCTCCTTGCCTGCTCCCTTCTGTAGGTGGCTTGCACTGCCTGGAATATATTTGATGTGAGGGACCTGCAATGGACTGTGATCCCTGGGAAGGGTTATTAGGTCTCCTATATTTGTGTTTTCTAGATGATACCGAGGATGGAATTGTTCTCTTTATCCCCTGTGTTGGTTCAGGGGTTGGCCTTTTCTGGTCCACATGTTCGGATCCCTGCAGAGACCTTTTCCTGCATATTTTGGACCGCTTTTTATCCGTCCTCTCCATTGACCCATTTGACCCTACTTTACGCTTCAATATCGGATCCTCCCATCCGGCATTACCTTTATTTGATTTACGACTCTTACTTTCATCACCCGAGGGTTTTCTAGAAGGTCTGGATTTTCCCGAGTGCGACCTACTCGACCCATTACTAGACCTTTGTCCTTCATATAGTGTCTCAACATGACTATCCAAACTAATTATGTCGGACTGTCTTGGATGGTACACTCGCACCTGGTCGATATTAACTGTGACCCTTTTTCCTTTCTTCCAAATGATCAAATTGTTATTCCGAACTTCCAACACTCTATATGGCCCTTCAAACTTAGGCATAAACTTTCCGACCACTCTCCTACCCGCAGCACCAACCAACACTAACAACTGTACCAACACCAAATCATTTACTTTGATGTTAACCTCTCTCCTTTTCCGATTATAGTATTTTTCCCAAATCTTATGTTGTTTCCGCATATTCTGCCTTGCCTCAACGAATAATTTCTCAATATTTCTTCTCACATATTCAGCACCCTCTGTGACATTTATTAATTTACTAAAAGGTGTTATAATCTTTCTACCTAAGAATAACTCAGCCGGAGTTTTACTTGTCGTTTCATTAACTGATGTGTGCAGCGCGAAAGCGAACTCATGAAGAAATCTCGGTCCCAGTTTTCGTGATTTTCTTCTACAAAACAAACTATCATCTGCACTAAAGTGCGATTAACTCTTTCCGTTAAATTTGCCTGCGGCCGATATATTACCGTTTTAATATGTTTTATGTCCAACCTGTGACTTAGATGTTCAAAGACCTCGGATATAAATTGGGGGCCATTATCACTAATCAAAGAAATCGGAGCTCCATAACGTGAAATATAATTTTCAAAAAGGGCGTTAGCTATGGCCTGGGCCGAAGCTTTTCGTAAAGGAACAAGCTCACTCCACTTAGTGAAGTGGTCAGTAATTACCAATAGAAATCTATATCTTTTGGGTCGGGATACGGGGTAGGAGCCTAATAAGTCTAACGTTACGATTTCATTGGGGTAATTTGATACTATTGGAATTAATAGACCAGCTGGTAGCGCGTTTTTATAATTAAATTTTTGACACCGGTCACAGGTTGATACATATTCAAATATATATTTCCTCATATACGGAAAATAACATGTGTCACGCAATTTTAAATAGATCTTCCTCTTTCCTAAATGGCCTGCTAATGGCAGATCATGAAATTCTTGCATTATTGCTTCGAGTAGAGATTTAGGAATGTACACTCTTAGTTCTCCAAGAGTTGTAGAATAGCTCGCGTAAAAGAGTAGACCATCAATTAATTTAAAATCCTGGGACCAACCCTCGCATACAGTTGCATTAACGGAACTATCGTTTGGATTTTCTAAATAACGATAGATGTGTCCTAACTCAGGATCTTCCCTTTGCTCTCGAAGGAGTTGTTCTCTGGAGTTTAAGGCTAAGGCTCGAAGAGCTGCGCACGAAATTCGGGATCCATCCATATTGCTTACTGAATTCCTATACAATACGTGCGCTACAACGTTTTGGACACCAGGTCGATGTTCCCATTGAATGTTAAACTCGGATAAATTGAGTGCCCATCTAATCATCCGACTAGATAAGTTTTTCCCATTTGTTAGCTTTGTTTATGCTGCGTGATCTGTGATTACTTTCACTGGTGGTGATCCAAAATAAGTTTTAAACTTATTTAATGCCCATATCACCACCAAATATTCTCGTTCTGTAACTCTATAGTTTATTTCTGCCTTGTTCAGGGTTCTAGACGCAAATGCAACAGGTTAGTTATTTTGATTCAGCACAGCACCAATTCCGACTCCACTAGCATCCGTAAATAAGTTAAACTGTTCCTGAAAATTCGGCAACTGCAAAACCTGCTCCTCTGTTAATGCTCGTTTTACTTTATTAAAAGCATCCTGTACTTCCGTCGACCAATTAAATTTAGCCCCCTTTTTCTTTAACCGATATAATGGCTCACATATATCTGCATAGTGGGGTATAAATTTCTGATACCACCCCGCCATCCCTAAAAACTTCGACACTTCCCTATTATTTTTAGGGGGTTTCATTTCTGCGATTACCCTAACCTTACTATTGTCGGTTTCAATCCCTTCCTTACTAATTATGAGACCTAAATACTTATATTTGTCACGTGCGAAGTGACATTTGTCTTTATTGAGTGTTAGCCCTGCGTCTCGCAACAATGTAAATACCTGATTCAAATGATCTGTGTGTTAATTAAACGATAGAGATGTAATAATAACATCGTCCATATATACCATCACAAAACGCCCAATAACCGGTTTCAATATAATGTCGATGACCTTTTGAAAATTTGGCAACGCCCCTGAAAGGCGGCATTCTGAGGAATGCAATAGTGCCATTGCGTGTTATAAACGCGGTTTTCTCGATATCTTTCGAACTAATCGCCAATTGAAAATAGCCCGATTTTTAATCGAATGTCGACATAATCCTGGTATACGGTATATTTGTGATCAGGTTATCAATCACCGGTAATGGATATCGCGCGGGTATTTAGGGATGGCGTTGAGTTTGCAATAGTTAATCGCGAATCGATATGCCTCAGGAGAATCTGGAGGAAGGCCATTATTTTTGCGCGTTAAGACCACCGATGACGCGTATGGGGATTGAATAGGACTAATTTACCCTCCTGTAACATTTTTTCAATGTGATAGTCAGTTATTCCTTGTTTGACCCTGTCATATCGGTAGGCTCTGGACACTACCGGCCTCTGGTCCCCAGTATCGATTTCATGATATAAAACATGAGTTAACCCCGGCTGTTCTGAAAATAGCCCTTTAAAACTATTAAATAAATCCTTTAATTTTTGCTTTTGCCCTTCTCCGAGCTTTGTATCTGATAGATCAATCTCGACCGGCTTTTCCACTTTTGGCAACTGCTTAATTTGGTCATCTGGAATGATCAGAGATTTCTTATTGAAATCTAAAGTCAATTTGGACTCAAAATCAATGCCTAAAATGCACTGGTATTGCATATTGTTAAGAATGTGAAATTCCCAGGTTTTTTCTGGAATTCTCGGATCCGAATCTGTAATTCGACCCGACCTAAGTGACAACACGGGGCTCCCTGGGCCGTCACTACTCTATCTTTCGTCCTTTGACGCGGTCGATACGAAAAATATATGCGATAGACTTCCTCTGATATAAAATATTTCTCCGCTTCCTGTGTCCCAAAGGGCTGTAATGAATGTTTCATTTAAAAGAATGGGCACATAAGTTAAATCTACTGGAGTCATTCGTAGTGAGGATATCCTTTTCTGTACATCGCGATCGATCACCCCCAGACTCGCATCGATCGCTTAAAAGGTTATATATCTGTTTTGATCATTCTGACCCCTGAAAGCACCGTTCCTCGAACCACTCTGTCGACTGCCTTGATTATGGAATCTATGATCAGATTGACCACCTCGGCGTCGACCATCGAGTCTCCGATTATCAGCAACACCTTGACCCTCAAATCTATTGAATTCCCTCCGCGGTCTGCTATTGTCAGAGTATCTGTTGTTACCTCTCGTCTCCCTCCAATTGTTCTCGCTTTGGTTTGTATTTCCTGCCGATTCCTGTTAAGTCTGGGAAACGATTGTTCTAGCTTTGGTTTGTATCTCGGAACTCCCGACTCGAACCCTTGATCTTTCTATTTAGAAACCTTTCCTCGTACTTATCACTTATCAATTATTTGTAGAAGGTTAGATGTGGTTTGCGGATGCCGAACCTCTACATAATCTAAAATCCGAGGTTCTAACCTACGAATAACATGATCCAGCAATTTTTCCTCCGTCATTTCGAGTTTTAATATTTTGTTTATCTTTAACAAGTCATACACAAGATCGGACGGTTTTTGATTGTGCTTTTGGGATGATGCGTAAAAACGCGTTTCGAGTTCCCACCTATTCCTAACCACGGGGAACTGTTCTGTCAAAGTTTGCTTTAAGTGGTAACTTGTTCTACAACCCTATAACCTAGAACCTCAAACCAATCTAGTGCTCGTCCTGTGAGATGACCCTTTAAATATGTACAAGCCAGTTGTGTGGGTATCTCATAATATGTTAAGTTATCAATATTCTCCAAGAACTCTGCCACGTTCTCCATCCCCGAAAAATACTGCTCAGGGATGATTCGAAAATTAGATCCAACTTTAAACTCGGGATTTATTCGTTTGGCGCCACTGTGAAGACCCCCCTGGGTCTCACCCTGGACACCAAGATTAATTTGAGGCAAAGAATCCCTAAGAGCCATTTTGTATAATAATAACTTGTATTTATTATATCAAGTCTAAAAAAAACTCTAATAACATATAATATTTCTATGTTACGTCAAATAAAAGGGATTTACCTTTTATATTAAATTAAATTACGAATTATGAAATTAATTAATAATTATGCTCAAGATCAAGTAAGGTCTACCGAAATAGGAGGTCCGAGAAATACACGTACTCGAATTATTAGTTTTCATATACTTTAACTAATTTTACTAAACTAACGCTTATTTTAAGCGTACATGAATTATATTTACCGCTGGTATATCAACTTTCTAGTTCTTCCGTAGAATAGCAGCAACAAGTCTTCACTAACGTAATCTCCTGGAATTCTCTAAATTTGAGGTTACTGCTGCTGGCTCAATAGCCTTCATACTTGCTAGCTTACAACGCTCGACTTAAACACCATATCAACTTTGCATATCCCGTTCACCTTTTGGAGTTGATTGGAAATATACGCGAATTTATAATCCCCAAAAAGATGCCTAAGAATATTAGTGGAAAGGTTCCGTACAGATTCGTCACACCTTGCATTTGCGCAAATTCTGAAAACAAAATTTTAAACTATATAATTTATTTTTAAATATTTATACTTCCAGAGAGAAGCAAATATATATATCTTAGTGAGTCGAAAAATGGATTTTTCCCCCAATATACTTTTATAGCTGCCATTTTGTTGAAATTTATTAGTTAATGTTCCTATTACTTCATTTATAGTTAACACGATTTATTTTTAGTTGATTCAAATTTACCAAAGTAATACATAGATTTTTAAATAACATTGCGTCATTTAGGAAGTTTACCTCGTCCTTAATGATCTGTATTTTAACGCGCCACGTATGTTGTTTTCCTTTTAATAATTATCTCCTTGTGGGAAAAGTGATTTTACAGGCAAAGTTAGCTTCCCAGCGGAAAATAAGAAAAAGAGATTATGGCAACCACAGGCCACCAGATTGGTGATTTTATCGTCCTTGGTGGCAAATTAGGGGAAAATACGACATGACCAATGAATCATCGAGAAGGCTATGGCATCAATCCTTCTAGAAACTTCCATGAGGGAATAAATGAAACAAAAGGTTGAGTCAGTTCAGAAGAGAGTTCATTCGATATCATAATTCAATTTGCGTTGACTGCAATAGAGACAGACACTTTCGGTTCGAGTTCCTGCTAATGGAATTGCTTTAAAGAGCCGTTTAAGGAGCGTTGTAAATCTGGTTTATAACGAGTACGTTTTGTATATAGTGTTATAAATAATCTATTAAAATATTTCTTGGTGTATATGCGTCGATTTGTCTTCATGTAGTTATATGTTCGTCCTTGTCCATTGCTAAATATGTTATTAGTTAGATAATTGGAGTCGGCGGCGGCTTTCCCCCTTTTCGTGCAAATTTTCAACAATATAGTGTTATGTAAATTTCGGACTCATTTGCTTCTCAGCCAAAAGGGTATGTGGCCAGAAAAATCGTTCGTAAGCCAGGGGCAACTTTAACGTAGTCTCATTGACGACCGCTTGCTACCCCTTTTGCCATTGTTGACATCCAGGGTCGAACAGCATGACCCCGATGGGTTTTTCTTTCTTTCAAAGTAAGATTCTTCTTTCACGCGCTGAGACGAAACAGTTTAGAGTTGACTCTTGCACTGTTTATTGTAACTCCTCCGACACCAAGAGGCGAATAGATTCACCAGATGACACTTCTTCACATCGAAGCTTTAAAAGAGACACACCTGTTTGGCGGCTGTCCATTCTTTCGTTCCCTCCATCAAGTGGCCATCCTACACATGAATGGAAAGGAGGGTCGACTTTTGTACGGAAGAAATGCCAAGGAGTGTATTCACCGTGTTGAAGTGACAAGTCGATATATAGACCTTCCATATGGTTTGCGAGGCGCGGTGACATGGGGATCACACTCCGGACAAGCTTTTGCTTCGGAAGAACCAATGGTTGTTGGGATCAAGACAGAGAGTGCCGGGTGCAGACCCGTGTTCCTTTCAATTAGAAATTCTTGGGAGAGAGAAAGAGGCCTACTCAGGGGGTTTAAAGAGACTAATTGGAAGGCGACAGGGTACTTTGGTGGCACACCAGGGATAGAGAACCTGGGACAGGCTGTTAGGTTGAGGGAAGACCTGCAATCGGGATTTTTTTTCTTGGGAAAGGCTACGGGACAGCGAAAGATTGGTACTGGCGAGTTCTGAGATAACAAAGAGCTCGTCTCAAGTTGTGAGAGACTTACTAGAAATTTAGCTTCACGAGTTTGATGGAGTGCGTACGTTACTAAATGCAGTTACATACCCTTAAGAACAAGCCCAACAGTCGATGATACTCAAAATATGATAAGCAAAAGAAATATCTTAAGGATCCAATACAACGAGTGTAAATTCAGCATTAACTATCCGTAAATAAAAAAATAATAATATTGTTACGTAGATCGGGATTCGAGGATTTTATGCAATCAGTCTCGAAGAGAAAGACAATTCTTTAAGCACTATGAAAATTTATTGCAAAAAAAAACCCAATCCTTGAAATACAGGATACAGCAGCAATATTCGCAAAATAAATCTCAGAAGGCCTTAACACCTTCTACGGTGCTCATACACAACTATCATGTCTAAAATATAAGTATTTTAATGATTATTCAAAAGTACTTCCTCGTCCTACTCAATACCCCAAGTAATAACTAATCGCTGGTTGACTGTTCAGAGGTCAAGACAATACTGACTCTTCAACGATCAAAATAATACTGACTCTTCAACGAAGAAAACAATACTAACTCAGTTTCGGCGAGAGACTCCCTATTTATAGTCTGTACGGATTTTTCTCGAAAACTCCGCTTACGGCATAGATTTCTCGAGTAATTTCCAGAAGCATCCATTTGGTCACCAAGTCGCCAAAAATAATGTCAACTTGGCTCGATCGCCAATATTTCGCCAAGTTTCCATTAAATCACCATTATAATGTAAGGAAGGGCGCTACTTGTGTGTGTGTGAGAATATTAAGAATTTTAGCATAAAATAAATACAACATAGAGTAATATAAACGTATTAAACATCCAGATATAAATTATCTACACTATTTTAAACTTACGTTACACAAATTTCGTAACAATGTTTCACTAAAGCTGTGTGCTCCCTCTTGCTACCCAGGAATTAAGTAAATTTGGGGTCACGGCATGACAACGGGAACAGGAGTGAAATGAATAGGAGGATCTTGGCGACAAATCTAGACATCAAATTTGGTGACAAAAAAGATATTTATTTAGAAAAATCTAGAAGGGTCAAGGATGATTACTTGATGAGATAAATTTAAAAGCGTCTAGAGGGTTATTTCCGGGTTGTGTAAGGACGATGCAGTGACAGCGACTGCGCGCTAATTACGATTCAGGATTTGAATTGCTGTGTCCAATATTATAGAGATCTTTGAATCTCGACTTCTGTAAATTTAAACAGATGCTATTTGCTGAATGGTAGAAGAAAATGTACTGCAAAGCTCCAAAATAAATTACGATTTATTTCAAAAGAAAATTCCTATTAATTGCATATAGCTTTCAAGTATTTGAAAGACGATCAACTACGTAACAATCTACACGATGAATGATCATTTTTTTTCCTTCGGTGTGGGAATTTTCGTTTTTGAAATTACTACACACAGTTTACATTTGGAAACATTGGAGCTCTTATGTAGCAGCTTTCTAGAGAAGAAAATAAACAAATATATTCTTTGCATTGGAAGGGCAAATTTCGTTTCAGTGACTTAGAGGAAGTGTGTCCGCTTCGTAAGTCCAAGGTTGCGGGTTCGATCCCGGCTGGCTTCGCCATGGTTCAAAATTACGAGGTCCGTCACCAATAGCCCTTGTGTAGCTGAACACAGTGCCACGTTAATATTCACTCACTCTCTCGATCCCAGCTGGAGTCAATAGACTTTCTGGATACTGAAATCGTAGGCACACATGTCATAGCATTACGTGGCATATAAAAATCCTTTGAGTATCAATTTGACTCTGGTATTCTCGGAAAAATTAAATAACGACAATATTTAGCATCTGATGAGAGCTCGAGCTGAGTAAATTAAAGTGTCAAAAGCTTAATAGAGAGAGCAGCCACTAGATGGTGTCCCCAATGAAATGGCTCTCACATTAGGGCTTGTCATGTATGCAAAGGCGAAGTTACGAAAATGCAGTCCATTTGATTAAAAAAAGTTTTTTTACTCCGTCGATAGTAGAAAATTCTTATATTATTTATTCAGAATTGTAATATTTTCTGCTACAAATTCTAACAGAAAAAGAATTTTGGTAATTAGTGTTCAATGTGTTTTTGAGATGCTTTTTCTATGAAGAAAGAAGTATACAAATTCCTTTCAAGGATTACTTCTTTGTTTCCTTTAAACAAATACATTTCCGGTGATAAGCCTTATTTCTGTTTTTTGATGATAATTTTTTCTTGCTAGTTTTACTTTTTGCGTTTCAATTTTTTTTTCCCTTCTTTTGAAATGTACTTTTTGTAATTCGAACGAAAAATTCTTCATGCATTATTCCATTTAAAAAAATTAGGAATTTCTGATTTATAGGCTTAATTTTTACCATACAAAAATACATTCCTCTTAATTGCTGATAGTTTTTATGGTAATAAATGTGTTTTAAAAAGCTTACGATTCGGAAAACATTTTTTTAATCTGTCTAGTTCATCCGATTGAGCACGAGTCTTTTTTTTAATCCAAATCTAATATTTTTGCTTGTTGATTTCTTTCCATCAATCACTACTTTTGAAGAACAACTGTTTCAAAAATTTTCTCCCCCCGTCTTTTTTTTTGGTATAGTATTGTCCTCCTTTAGTTGTAATTTGTGTGTGTTCATTGGATATTACTTTCTCCGTATACCTTTCATTATAGCAACTATGAATATATTTAGAACATAGATAAAATATCTACAGTGGATCCCTTCTCATGTAGGCCTTCTCGGGAACGAAGTTGCGGACGACCTTGCGAAGGCGGCTACCTGCAATCCTATGGATCCGGAAGACCACATGGTCCTTACATTGACTGACACCTACTCCAGGGCTAAAGAATTAATATGTAGAACCTGGGTAGTCCCTCCTGTACACCCATAGTACTTTCAAAGAACCCTGGATCCGCCATATCATTCGGCCGCGGTAGCCGAGTGGTATAAGTATCGGAACGTGGCTTGCTTTGTCACGGGTTCGAGCCCAGTACCACTAAAGACCCGCCGTGTAGGGCAGCGATGCACGTTAAAAGAGCTGAAACGTCCTCCCGTTGGTGTGGTGTGGTAGTTAGGAGAGGGGGTGCCAGCTCAGGTGTCGTCCACGTCATTGACCATGGTTCAAAACTACGTGGTCCGTCGCCAAAAGCCCTCGTGTAGCTGAACAGTGCGACGTTAATATTCAATCAATCAATCAACCGCCATATCATTCAAGGGTTCAAGATCATATCAAACGGCATTCTCACAATTTTCGACTGGTCACCTGAGGTGTATGAATTTTGAGGGTGGCAAAAGAATCTTTCCAATTTGCCCCAAATGTAACATGGACTCATGGATCTGGTCTAGTTTCACTACACCAGATGGGGATTAGTCCCACCACCACCCACCAGAACATAGATAAAGTAATTTTTAAAATTATATAAAACAATTTTACCTCAAATTAAAAATTTTAAAAGATTTCAAAATACCGAAAATTTAGAACTTTTGTAATTTTCTTAGAAACATCATTAAAACGAATGTGGACACTTAAAAAATTAAATTGAGATTTTATTACAAAAATGGAGCTGAAATAACACTTAATTCACGATAGACGCGAAATGTATACTTCTTACATACATTATTCATATAAGTTTTTACGAGTACGGTATAATTTCTTAAAGATATAATTTGAATTTTATGTGTGTGTGAAGCTTATTTTCAATTATATATAATAATTTCAATTTCTAATTCTTTCAGATATCCTGGTGGATAATACTGAATCAAACTTTTTCGAACCCGCAAATTTACAAATACTTTTTGTCTCCAATTAAAAAGTTATTATCAAGTAAAGCAAATGAAACTATAATGTAAACATTTTATGCAGACCTTAAGTTACATCCTAGTTAATCTTAAGGATTTACAATTGTGCTAATGACCAGAGACGTCAGAGAGGGGCCAACTGGGCCCGGGCCGAAGCCACAATGGGGCCTCGTCTCATTCTTGACTCAGCCTTAATAAGATGATGATTCGAATAATTTCAATGATCAAATTCTTTTCCGGTGGTATTCTCCGAAAAACCGGGAATTTCCAACGACATGTACACTGGCTATAAGTGATGACCGTCGTCCTTGTATAGGTCTAGGTCTTCCACCGTACACCATTATTACTCAGTCAATCAGAAGGCGGCAGTCGATCGAGCCGGTCTGTGGGATTGTAAGTTATGCACATTTATTTTTTCGGGTTATTGTTTGTACGAGTATTCACAAAATATGCCATGTACTGTCTACTTTTAAGGATCATAGGTAAGGCCTACATTTGTGTAGAGGCCCAGGGCCTACTTTTGCAAAGGCTAATGACAAAATTCATAGCTTCAAAAATCATAATTTAACTAAATACAACCGAACAGAGAAATGAAGGCTGCTGTATGTTAACCCTTTATCTACCGACTGTACTTATATAAGTACCACTCACTTTAAAATTACACAGAATAACCATTTTTGCGAATATTCTGACGATATTTAACATGGACATTCTTTTAATTCCACTCATCCAGGGTACACGGCAGCACAGGTTCTATGATGAGTATTTTGGCAGGAAAGATGAATAGTTTTAAAACAGAATTTGCGTTTTCATTTTGATTTAATTGCGAAGGTTGTCATTTTTTTTGCTCCGAAAAAGTTTTTAATGTCAAAAGGTAAGTGTGTAATATTTCTTATATGCTAGTTAAAACCTTAGAAAACGATTTCAGTATTTATTTTAATTTAACAGTGTATGTAATTAATTTTACACATAACTTTGTGATGCTTATAAGTACCGACAGTACACCGGATGTTAGAGTAAGAACTTATAGTTGTTTGTTCCCCGTCCGTGTAACTTATTGTTGTTTTTTGTTACGTTGTAGCGTCATCACTATAGTGTAATAGAGTTGTGCTATTTTTAGCACTCAACTTATTTATTTTGCTTTTTTATATTGTTTTATCTTAACACTTTCAAAAAACTTTGAACCAGAGATTAATTTTTTTACCACACACACAATTAAATGAAATATCTATAATTTATTCAAAAATTAGAAACATTTTAATTTCTTTATGTGTAACTGAGCTTTAACTAGATTATAGAATAGGAGGTTTTCAAGAAGCTATTATTATTATTAGTTCCTTTTCTTAGAGTGTCAGGAAAAAAGAAGCCCAGTCTATAAGAGGTTTTAGATTTATTACAGAACCTACCATTTGAAAGCAGTGATGCACTAACAGATGATTCTTCAGATGAAAAAGTCCCAGTAAATTATATTCTAAAATGTTCATTATATTCTTAGTAAATTATCTTCTAAAATGTTCATTATATTCTTAAGATGACGACTAAGAGACTGAACAAGACTCAAGGTGCAGTAGTTCATGTTCAAAAAATACAGTATTTCCCACCCCAGGATTCTACTCAAGAGAAGAAACACATTTTCCAAATTTCAACTCTCTAAGCTTAATCGTGCAACCCACTTTCCTCCCCGCATTCCCTCTCTAAGAAAATAGATTTAAAAAAAAACGCGCTCTACTTAACAGATTGTATAGCAAATTCTCTCTCTCCAAGTTTGTAAGTCAAATAGTTCAAAAAACTGCGTGACGGGCTCACGCGTCTTTTCTTTAACATGTCCTTTGGGTTCTTTGGGCCAGAACTAATGGCAACTCTTTCCCAACCAAATCCAAAAAACGAGATGTGAAGAAGAGATGCAAATAAACAGACTTTAAATATAAGATCGTAGAGTAAGCGGTATGGCAATGTAAAGGAATGTTAGACAATTGATGTGCGTTGTGGCAGTTGATGATTATTGCAGTTCGTGGTTCAAGATTGATTAAGTTCTACGTGTCGTGGATAAACATATTGGTGTCCGACTAGATGTTAGCCGTCAAGCTGCATCCCATTGCAGATAAAGAAAAGTAGCATTACGGAATAATATAAGGTAGGATTGATTACTTATTATTAGAATTGAGGATTAGGCGGTTCGCTTATTGAGATTGGTCTGAATTAGATTAGATCATATTATAAATATATATATATATATATATATATATATATATATATATATATTGTGTGTTGCGTATTGAGTCATCGTAGATTCTCTCATATTAATTATTATAACTACATTTGTTAAAGGTTTAAGTTTAATATCTTAATAAAGTCATATTAAGATAATGATTCCTTCGTTAATCCTACACCTCTAACTCACGCTGACACTCCGAGAGATATTCTCCCAAGGGGAAGGGGGGAATCACAACTGGAATTTTGTCTGTAACACCATTACAGCGCTCCCTTCCCCGCCCCTTAAAAATCGATTTCTGCAAAACTCATTCTTAACGGATCTCTGCTTAAATAAAGAAACACGTTTCCCAAATTTCAAATCTTTAGATGTAATAGTACATAAACAGGAATTTTTTTCTATAACGCCTCCCCCCTTCCCTTGTGAGTCGATTTCTGTAAGACTCATTCTTAACGGATCTCTACTCATCAAAAAGAACATTTTTGCCAAATTTCTAGTTTCAAGTATAATACAGTGAAATACGTTTAACGCGAAAACGTTTAAGACGAAGTATCGGTTAACACGAAATAATACAACGGTTCTGACAAACTATGATGTATTTTCATGTATTTTTTTTTCTCTTAACACAAAACGAAAATCACTTAACCCGAAAAAATTTTCTTTCTGAGGATGAACAAAATACGGAAAATACTAGCCACGCAGGCGAGATTTAAGAGAGGGTGTGAAATGAAAGAGAAGTGATTTCACGTTTTGTAGATAGGAGATTTACTTGGCTTTCAAATACCCTCGGAATAGCCTGTGACACGCGAGTCAGTTTTGTTTATCTAAGCTTCCTTCACCCTCCACCCCTACAAACGCATTACCCCCTCAAGCATCTCATCTCGCATCAGTTGGCTTTGGAATTCGGATCGTAAAGTAAGGTGAGTGATTTTTACGAGAAAAGCGCAAAGTTACAATAATAATTGATAACTATCCGGCTCACCCCAACATTGTATTGAAAGTTATAAAATTTATCTTTTTTCCACCGAATACAACAAGTGTCTTGCCGCCTTGTGATCAAGGAATTTCACAAAACGTAAAATGTTTCCTACCTAAAGCAATTGTTTAAAAAATATTTACTAGCAATTGAAGCAAATGAAGATTTCTCGATCAACTTATTAGATGCTATTAGAAAGTGTCACTCACAGGAATTTTTCAAGGTGGGAGGGGGTACAGGGTCGAGTATCCACCATTCTCGTATCATGCTCCAATATACCGCCTAGAATATTCTTTTGATTTTGCCGATTTTCGGAAGCAAAAAAAACAGTAAAAAATTAATTACTGAATAAATAATTAGCATTAATTAATAAAATACATTCTTAATAACAAGTACTTAATTGAATTTTACGTGCGAAATGCATAGGATTATAATCAATCGGAAAAAAAATCAAGGGCTATGGGAGAGGGGTGTGGACCCGGGCCCCCCCTTGTGTGCACCACTGTTTTTAGATATAAATAAAATGGTACTCTAATAAACTTAATTTAAATAAAAAAAAATGGAGGGGGGCGTGCAATTTCCTTTAACACAACATTTTTTTTAATACAAAAAAATATTTTAGTCCCCCCGAGTTTCGTGCTAAAGGATTTTTACTGTAATATGAAAAAAGAACTTTTTTGTCCCTAACGCCTCCGCAAACCCCCTTGAGAGTCTATATTTTCGCAAAAATAAACTGAATAAATAATTAGCATTAATTAATAAAATACATTCTTAATAACAAGTACTTAATTGAATTTTACGTGCGAAATGCATAGGATTATAATCAATCGGAAAAAAAATCAAGGGCTATGGGAGAGGGGTGTGGACCCGCCCCCCCCTTGTGTGCACCACTGTTTTTAGATATAAATAAAATGGTACTCTAATAAACTTAATTTAAATTAAAAAAATGGAGGGGGGGCGTGCAATTTCCTTTAACACAACATTTTTTTTAATACAAAAAAATATTTTAGTCCCCCCGAGTTTCGTGCTAAAGGATTTTTACTGTAATATGAAAAAAGAACTTTTTTGTCCCTAACGCCTCCTTAAAACCCCTTCAGAGTCTATTTTCGCAAAACTTCTTAGCGGATTTATGCTCAAGGTAAAAAACACTTCTTCCAAATTTTAAGTTTGTAAGATTAATAGTCGAAAACCGGAAAATTTCGCCTATAACACCCCAGAACCTACCCCCTCCCTCCTTTTCGAGATTGATTGTCGCAAAACCGTTCTTAGAGGATCTTTGCTCAACAAAAGAAACATGCCTCCAAAATTTCTAATTTATAGGTCTAATATAGGGATCCTCAACCTGCGGCCCACCGAGCCTTTTTAAGTGGCCCATTGTTCTGAAAAATTCACTTACTTCAGAACATGGTATTAAAAATGAGGTGAGTAATGTATTGACAAAAAATCAAATATATCGATTTGTGACGGATCTGTACGGCACTTTATCACTAATACTCTTAGACGTCTTTGGGGGTTGTAAATTAGCGTATATTTCCAACCAGCTCTAAAAGAAGAAACCGGGATTTGCAAATTAGTCAAAGTATTTAAGGAGAGTGTTGCAAGTTAGCAGTAGGCTATTACGCCAAGAGATAGGTTGACGGAGTTCTAAGAAGATTCAAGTTGAATGTGCGATTAGCGTCTCGCTGATCATTAGGCAGTGATCTACAATTGGAAAGTTTGATACGCCTGGAAAGTGAGGTTGTAAAAGGAAGGTGAGATTTAAATCTAGATTATCGGATCTCATAAGAGTAAATATATAATAAAGTTAGTGGGAATTTAATAAATGCTAGTAATATTCAAATTGCGTGTATCTCTCGATCCTCTTATTCCGGTAATTCCGTTCGATATTGAGTTTAATAGGTGGTTAGCATCATATTTCGTGATTTAATTTAATAGTAAGGGTCAATCACATTGACGTAGACATATTGATAAATCTTTCTAATTAGAAGGTTGATAATTGATTCAAGTGAATAAATATAATTTGTTATTGTAAAAATGTCGTCTGGTCGTTCTTTAACTCAAATCAATCTTGGTGTCCAGGGTGGAATCCAGGGAGATTCTCACAAATTTTGCTTTTTGCTGTCAGTGTCATACGGGTCTTTTTCTATTTGGAACTGTTACGGTTAGTGATAAAAGACAACCGTGGATTAGCGTAAATTTTATGGGTGAAACTGATTTTTAACTATCTTGCAAGCGAAAAATATTCGAAGAAAATATATCGTTTCAAGACGATTGAGAAGTTGACTGTTTTGTGGTGAAAAACAAACATGGATCAGTAATTATTTGATTTGTCACGAAAGTGATGCATTTTAAAAATACCAATAAACAGGAATTATTCAATGACACTTTTCCTCGAAGATCTCTTTCAAGAGGTGATAAATAGGCTTTATTGAATAATCTTTGCAGCAGCAACAAAATGCTTTGTCAGTGGTAATATCATAACGGTCACAAAGACATCCAATGAAGTTTGTTATATAGATTATTGGTAATCATATGAAACCGTTTACTGGTGCAGAAACCGTGAAGGAGGGTTTCTTAAATGCTTCTAATTTAGTGTTAGTAACAAAAATAAAATAATAATAATTAAAAAAAGCAAAACAGGAGTTGTAAATTTTGATTAATTTTCCACTTTAGAATCTCCAATGTTATCTTAGTCTTAAAGCATTTCTCCCCCCAACGTCCTATTTATCCTCATGTTGCGGCCCGCGGGAAATAGCTGACATATGTATGCGACCCAGCAGAAAAAAGGGGTTAAGTACCCCTGGTCTATATAATAGCTCCGAATATATCGTGATGAGCGAGTGAGTCGCTTTTCTCTTTTATATATATAGAAGGAACTGTTTTCACACAAGATAAAGAAAATAAATGGTGCAAAAATTTGCGTAGGAAAAGAATTTGTCGTCTGATTTATCAGGAAGAAAAAAGATTGGTCACACACACACACACACAAAACACACACACACACACACAACACAATAGTTGCATGCCAAAGCGCGTATTCATTTAGTGAATAGTTTTAACTCTAATGCGATGTTATTGTTTTATTTTGGAAAAATAAGGATGTACACACACACGGAAAGCCTCATCTCATATATTCATGTGCATTTAAATGCATCGCTTACCCCAAGGAAATGAGAGTTAATTAGCCTACATAAAGTTGTTTTACGACTACATTTTTTTCCCAATGCATTGATGTAGCAGTATTTATTTTCTTCCCTTCTTTTTTTTGTATTGAACAGAATGTCACTGAAAAAAGTTCTACAGGGAATTTTTGTTCTGTGTTTAAAGGAAATTATACATATACTAGCGAACACCCGACCGCTTCTCTAGGTATTTCATGATGTGCTATGAATATACACTGTTTATGTGATATTGATATTCTTCCGAGTATTAAGCAATTGAATGTATTGAAAAATATTCCTATAAGCCTCATCTTTTGATTAAAAAAGAACAAGACTTGAGTTTCTAAAATTGAAGTAGAATTGTCTTTCACATTCTCGTAACCCCTCTCTAAAATGGATTTCCACAACCCCCTTTTTTAGTGGATCTCTACTCAACAAAATAAACATGATTGCCAAATTTCAAGTCCAACAAGAGGAGAGCAGGAAAAAGAAGAAAAAAACACCTAATCTCGAGCCCTGACCGACCGGGCGGAATGCAGGCACACTATCACCTATGACACCGCGTCGCAGCTAATTA
The DNA here is from genome assembly GCA_019973935.1 of Trichonephila clavipes. Taxonomy (NCBI): domain Eukaryota; kingdom Metazoa; phylum Arthropoda; class Arachnida; order Araneae; family Nephilidae; genus Trichonephila; species Trichonephila clavipes. The sequence continues at coordinate 241,039 of BMAU01021429.1, forward strand.
AAGTTTAATTGCATAAAAGCTAAGTATAAATTTCGCTGGCCATTTCCTCCGAAATGACTGCCCATTCGGTGCTATTACATTGAGGGTTGAACACCTTAGAGGAAAACTACATTTACACAAATTCTCGTCCGCAAATGAATTTACTTAGTAGTACCCTTCCTTTTTAAGTTTAATAGTTTAATAACATCAGAAATTTTTCTATTAATATACCTCTACACCCCCTTTGAGAGTTGATTATTATAAGATGCATTCTTAGAGGATATAAATTCATCAAAAGAAACATGCATACCAGATTTCGAGTCTGTGAGTCTGTAACAAATCTATACGGAACTTTATCAATAACCTTCCGAGTCGTCTTTTTTAGGGAAATTTAATTCCCTACCTATTTCCAATCAGTTCCAAAGAGAGGACATGATTCCTTGTTATGCAGATTAGATAAAGTATTTAAGTCAAACGGAATAGTAAAGTTAGAGCAGTAGGAGAGAGAGATTGAAGCAGAAAGTGATAATAGTGAAGTTAAATTTATAATTGAAGATTTCTTGTTGGATAATTTAATCTCAAGAAGACTTGAGATTCAGTGTGGTAAATATTAATTTATATTTGAAGTCTCACTAAAGATTTATATTAGGAGCGAGATTAAAGTTAAATGTTCAATAAGAACATTATAGAATATAATTCTGGGATCTCTTATCGTGGTAATCTCTGCGTGATCGATATTCTAATTGTTAATTAATTGGATCATTAAATATTTAAGTTAATTTAAAGGAAATACCCTTGTTTAAACCTCATATAGCTATTTCTTTATATATTTGTTATTAAAAGTCTTTGATTCTATTTGGGAAAGATTACCAAATAAAGAAAGTTATTTATAAAAATGGCTACTGGTTCTTATCTGACTCCTACTTATTCTCGTTCTCAAAGTGAGGTCCAAGGGGACCTTCACAAGTCTAGTAGTTCGAAAAAGGAATATTTTTTATCTACATGACCCAGTAACTCCCCCCCATCCCCAAAGGAGCCGATTTGCGTAAAATCCGATCTTTTTTCAACAAAATAAAACATGCTCTCAAATCTATAAATCTAACAGTTAAAAAACGGGAATATTTATCTACAACGCCATTTTTTTTATTGAGAACATTGATAAATTCCCGTGCACCACAAAGTATTACACGGGGGCTTAGAGAAGTAAGCATGAAGCACACATTATAAGGGAAAGAAGGAATTTAAAGTCATGAAGATTACAATACAAACATCTATGCCTTCTCGGGATTCGAACCCAGACCCTACGGCACCGCAGTCAGCGTCACTATCCACTATATCGGAAGGGCGGATGTAACGCCCTTTGGAAGTCGATTTTTGCAAAATCCATTTGTAGTGGATCTCTACTCCATGGAAGAAACATGCCTACCCGATTTCAAGTCTGTAAGTCTAATAGTTCCGGAGATATCGAGATAAGTGAGTGAATCGCTTTTCTCCTTTATATATATATGTGTGTTTCCGTTAAAGTGCGAAATCTGTTATTTCATAGAATAACTAAGTATTCCATGAAACAACTAGAAAGTCAGTTAAAGTACGTAAAATTATTTAATTCTACGATTTAACTAGGTATTCTATAGAATAACGATTATTTTATCGTTAATTCAGCGCCCCTTGAGTTTGATTTTCACAAAACCCCTTTTGTAACGTACCTGTACTTCATGAAAGGAACACGCCTACTAAATTTCAAGTCTGTGGGTCTAAAGTTCAAAAACGAGAATATATATCTATAACACCCCTTAAGGACGTTTCAGGTAAAAAAGGGAACTTTTTCTTCATGGATGGGGGATAAAGGGCTACCGCACCATATCACTGCAACACCCTTGATCGTACCGGGACTTGTTTCTGAGTTGTAGCGGTACGCACATTGTACACTTTATTTTATAATACAGTCTGACACCGATTTAACGAACTCATCGAGACCGAACAAATTATTCGTTAAATCGGGGTTATTCGTAACATCAAAGTCCAAAAAATAAATTTTTTTTTTGTCCATACCTTTTGGAAATTCCATAAGCAACTGCACAAAAAATATCCATAGTTAGAAATTACACACTTTTTATTCTGCGGCTAAAAATACTATTAGCGAATTATTACGCGCCAGTTAATTGGAAATTTAAAAATATGGACTAATAGATGTTTGAAAATTTTTTGACTCCTGACTCGGAAGAATTCTTTTTCGACTTAATGCAGAAAGAAAATTCTACGTTATTTACATCCTGCTGCATGTGGTATGTTTTTCCCGTTTACAAACGTCAAGTATAAGAAAATGTAAGAGTTTTGTGATAGGAGTTTCATTATCAATTTTAACATAAAAATCGCTACGCATTTGGTCCCTTTTTTCTAATTTAATGAAAAAAAATTCGGTTATTGAAATAATTTGTTAAATCGGGGTTTATTATTCGTTAAGTAGAGGGTTTTGCCCATATTTTAATCGGGAAAAAGAAAAAAATTGTTGAATGGGGGTTCGTTAAATCGGGGTCCGACAGCATATATCGATTACACTTAATTTGAATATTTGATTATTGAGAAATCTGTTGAATAAATTTCTTTCCAGTACATAAATCAGAAATCCACCATTTAGTTAAAATGAAAAATATCGAATATGCTGTTTTCGATACAAACAGCATCAAAATAAATGTATGCATAACCAAAGCTGTCTTCAAGATCCACTTGACACAGCTGCTTTCCGAAAATGAAAATAATTCTCCAGTAAAGAATGTATTGTTCATTTATTATTCACGTGAAACTGTTGACAACTTCACACATGTGATCATTATATCACTGAAAGTTATAGATCAGACAATATTTTATTCCAGCTAACAATACGAACTTATTATTTTCGTACATGTTTATTGTATTTTTTTCTACTTAACACGACTTAAAATATTGGCTCATAAATTATATTACCCCCCATATCCGAAAGTTATACAAACGTACCACGATCTGTTTAGAGTACCAATACCCTTTAGATAATTTTTACTGTATTTGTGAGTTATCTTTTAGTTAAATCGAGAAAGGAATTTTTTTTATGTGTAACATCTTTCCTCTCGGTAGCTAGATATTTGTGGGAGTGATTTCGTGAAAAGGGACGGATGTGTGTAACAGGATGTGACGTAAGCGCGCGCTATTTGATTTGACCAATGAGAGTGCGTGGCTGTGTCTTTTCGCAACCTCGCATGGTGGTCCAACTGTAGTAGCCATCAAGAACTCGAGCGCTTGACTCTAAATCCGTTAGTCACGATATTGAGGGACATAAGTGCGGCAGAATGCTTATTTGAAAATGGACAAACAGTAATCTCGGTGGTCGTATACATTTCTTCGAATCAAACGGGGGAAAAAATTAAAGATTTCCTGCATTTTGTACTTTTACCATATAACGAAGGTGGCTCTGCTCTTTTAAAAAAATTACCACTCGCTTCCCCTGATTTTGAGGGGTGATTTTAACTTTAACTTCAGTCTGCCAAAATCTGAGCCGCTCATAGCTTTTATGAATGATGAACTCAAGCTCGAAATGAACACAAATCAAAATGTTTCGATTGCTAACAGAGGTACGATTATTGACCCTGTTTTTCAACGGTTTTGAAATACACTGCTGGACAATTGCTAAGGACGGATCACAAATTGCTATGTAGCATAACATTAAGCGAGACATGAGGCCTAGTAAGATAAAATATAGTTGCCACACTGTTCAGACATTAGAATAAAGAATATTTATTGTTCTGGAAAGTACAAAAGCTGTGAAACATCTGAAAGAAAAAAAAATGTTCATTTGATCTGCGTACGGAGAAATGGAACAATGCATCTAAAAGTCAGCAGGCACCTTAAAGAAAGGTATCAGTACGGGATATGTCCACCGTGGAGTGTGATGCAACATTCCACACGTCGTACCATACTTTGCACAACATTATCCAGCAGCTGTTGAGGCAATTTATCCCATTCCTCTGTGAGTGCACGGATGAGGGTGTTCTTGTTTGTCGGAGGATAGTTTCGACCAGCAACTTGCCTCCCCAAAGCATCCCACACATTTTCAATGGGGTTTAGATCTGGAGAACGCGCTGGCCATACGAGACGTTGAATGCCCTCGCTGTCTAGACAATCCTGAACAGCGAGTATTCGATGACATGTTGCGCTGTCGTCCATAAAAACAAATTTATCACCGACAGCACCACGGAAAAGACGAACATGAGGAAGTAGAACTTCATCAATGTATCGTTGGCCCGTCATAGTCCCATTCGCAACCACATGTAGGCGCGTGCGGCCATTGATCATGATGCCGGCCCACACCATGATACTGCATGTCGGATATCGGTCCTTTTCCTGGATATTTTCTGGACGATAAGCAGTACCACTCTCGCGCCAGATCAGTTGGTGTCTACAATCCGATGACAGACTGAACCTACTCTCAACTGAGAATATTACGCATGCCCAGTCCTGTTCAGTCCAATTGTGATGCTCACGACACCATTGCAAACGGGCAGTACGGTGCTGTCTGGTCAATGGGACACACACAACAGGTCTGCGTGCGTATAGTCCTCCTCCCCTCAAACGTCTGGCAACAGTTTTTCAGGAGATCTGCTTTCCTGAGGAAGCAAGAAACTGATTTGCCACCTGCTGAGCTGTGGTGCGCCTGTTCCTTTTTGCTGATAGGACGATATATCTGTCTTCTGCAGGCGTCGTACTTCTAACACGACCTCCCCCGTGCCGTCTACTACACATTCCAGTAGTTTTAAATGACTTCCACAGCCGTGAAACAACGCTGTGAGCGATGTCGAACTCCCTGGCAACATCTGTTATTTTACGCCCTTCTTCGATCTTTCCAATAATTCGGCCACGCATAAAATCATCTATGTGATGTCGGGAAGACACGCCAAAAATTTTAAGTTCGTCTATTAAATCTTTCCTGTAAAACTTTGACTTGAAACAACAACTGTCCACACGCGTCAAAACCTTTAAAGCTCTTATGAACGCTATCACGTGATGAACAGACGTGGGGAAAAAATTTGCATACTCATACTTCTTCTTACTAATATCCCGCACTTATTCTAATTTTCCACATTTTGCTTGATTTCATTTTGTGATTGCTATGGATGATAGTGTTATCCGTCCTTAGCAATTGTCCAGCAGTGTACTTTGAAATCACAAGTATATGTGTCATATTTTAGTTATCATAAGTGTATTGTCTCCATTCTTCCCCAAATTGAAGGGCTGCGGTAGCCCAGTGGTTAAGGTATCCAACCATGGCAGGCATGTCATGAGTTCGATCCAAGTACCACTAAAGACCCGCCGTGTAGGGCAGCGATGCACGTTAAATCTGTCGAGAGCTGAAACGTCCTCCCGTTGGTGTGGTGTGGTAGTTAGGAGAGGGGGGTGCCAGCTCAGGTGTCGTCCACGTCACTTGACCATGGTTCAAAATTACGTGGTCCGTCGCCAAAAGCCCTCGTGTAGCTGAACAGTGCGACGTTAATATTAACTCAACTCAACTCCTGAAATTGAACAAAAATAAATAATTTTCATAAAATATTGCATTTTTTTTACTTCTTTTGTTAATTAAATATAATTTTCCTTAAAGATATAGTTATTCGATAGAAAATTATTTCCATTCATACACGATTCATATTTTTTCAGGAAAAAAGTTAATATTTCATATTTACCACACGATAACATGTCAGATGTTACACATCATATGCGACTACTGTAAGACTCGTTTCTTTTTTTTTTTTTTTCTGAGACAAGGTCAATAGAAAAAAAGTCTAAGAATAATTGAAATTTTACATTTTAAGAACACTTTATATAATTCACATAAATTTTATTTTAATCACCGATTGGTAAGTGCTTTATTTGTTATTATTTTTAAAACAGAAGAGTTCAAACTAAAAGCAAGGAAGGGGAGGGGAAATGTTAGGTGAGAAAATGTAAATACACACCATTCTACAACAAAAAAAAAATCGAAACACCAAGAAAGAGCTGTCCAATTGCAATAAAATCAAGTGTACAAAGACATTTTGACCGGACAGGTAAGTACCATATATACTCGAATTTAAGCCGCACCTCTAACTTTCAAGAAGTTTTTGAGAAAAAATGAATACAGTGAAATACGTTTAACGCGAAAATGCTTAAGACGAAATATCGGTTAACACGAAAACATACAGCGGTCCCGACAAACTACTACGTATTTTCATGCATTTTTTTCTCTTACACGAAAGGAAAATCGCTTAACACGAATAGAAGGAGGAGGAGGTTATTGAAACTAAGTCGACACTGAATAAAATGTTTGATAAAGCTTCTGCGTTATTAGACTGTTCTATTGTATAACCGGAGAAATTCATTGCAGTAGAGGATGATTATTTGAGCACAGCCCTGATTGTGGCAGACATTTTGGAGTTTGTTCAAAGCTCAAAAAATATCATCGATGCAGAATCCGATGACGAAAATGAAATGAATAATGCAGCTCCTATTCCCTCGTCACCCGAAATGAGGAACATCATAAAAAGTAATATGCTCAGTTATATTATTAAATGCATACATATATATCCATGTAAAAAAATGTACTCTAATAAACTTAATTTTGTTGAATACACATTTTATTTTATTTATTTATTTATTTATTTCAATATCCTTTAACACAAATTCTTTTAGCAAGAAAAAATACATTCGAACCTCCATATAACGAACCTCTATATTGTGAATTTTTCTATACAACGAATTTTTTCCTAGAATCAAAAACATTTCACAATTTTCTTCGTAAAATAACCTCCCAATAGCGGAGTGCATTTTCTGTATAACGAATTTTTTCTCTTATGATTCCATTTTTTTCTCTCCATATTTGTTAAGTATTTCTGGACATTTCCAGTTATTCTCTCTGTTAGCACATTTTATGGAGGTCATAAATCTTGAACTGGTTTTATTAGGTACCTAAGTCCCTGAGACAATAGAATTCTGGGTATTTCATCCAAGAAGTGCAGCCTTTAATCCCCATTGTCCAGTTCACTGGAAACATCTTCGATATCCTCTTTCACCCTCAGTGGAGTTGTCTCGTATCCTTGAACTAGTCTTCGTTCATTTGTAGTATTGATCAGTCGTACAGGTAACTTCGTTTCTTGTTTCTCTAAAATGTCAAAACGTAATTGCTTGAGTATCAAAGAAAAAAAATTAATTCTTCAGGATATGGATAATGGTGCCAAGAAACTCTCCTTGCAGTTTTTTCCCCTTCTATTTTGATAAGTAAGATATATAAAATAAATAAATTAACTTACAAAAAGGTATAAATAATTACTTTTTTTTAATATATAGTGTTTATGAATTTTCAATTTGTTGTATATGGTTTATAAAGAAAATTGGAAGATGTACCCCTATATACCGAATTTTCTATATAACGAACTTTTTCTCGGGATTTAGCGACTTCGTTATATAGAGGTCCGACTGTATTTCAGTCCTCTCAGTTTCATGCAAAACGATTTTTACTGTATAGTGTAAAATGATTTATCAATATCCGATATTTATGAAATTAAAAAAAAATTTTAATTGAAAACTAATTAGGAGGAAATAATTAAATTATTTTACCAGTATTAAAAAGTTTTAAAGGCATACATAAATCTGTAATTACTCTAACGGGCAGTACGATGTTTCAATTTTTTCCATCCAGCTAGTCTTTTCCATCTTCGATTCTAAGCTGCAACTGATCCTCCATAGCATTGACATTGGAAGAAAAGTGCGGCTTGGATTCGAATAAATACGGTAATTATATTTTGGTGACCAATGAAGTGAGTGTCGCGAATTCGAGGCCTGGTGTCACTGAAGACCCGCCGTGTCGTGGGGCCGATGCACTTTATCAAGGTTCAATGTCCTCCTGTTGGTAAAGTGTTGTAGTTAGGAGAAAAACCGAGACTGAAAATTACGAGATCCGTCGCCAAAAGCCTTCGTCTAGTCCGACGCTACTCTCATTCTGTATATTTTTATAGTCTTAAAGATGCGTTGATAATGACAATCATTAACTAATCATATATACTGATGCGTTAGCTGGAAGGGTTTTGGACTAAAAATCACACAGCTTTTAGTGGCCGTGGTAGCCTAGTGGTCAAGGTAGCGGACTCGGGGCTGGCGTGTCATGAGTTAGAGCTCAGTACTGCTGAAGACCCACTGTGTAGGGGGTAGGGTGATGTAAGTTAAATCTGTCGATGCTCAAACGTCCTCCAGTTGGTGTGGTGTAGAAGTTAGGAGCGGGGGTGTCTGCTCAGATGCCGTCCTCGGCACTTGACCATGGTTCATAATTACGAGGTCTGTCGCCAGAAGCCCTCGAGTAGATGAGTAGTGCGACGTTAAAATTCACTCACTCAAAACACGCCAGCCACGAGTCCATGACCTCGACCACAAAGACCAGCCATGTAGAAAGAACCAATGCAATTCAACTCTGTCGAGACATAGTGTCCTTCCGTTGGTATAGTGTGGTAGCGGGTTCAATTTTCTTTTTTATGTTGAGCCTTGAGGTACAATTCTAGATTTAGGACGTGTGACGGCTCTATCCCCGATCTTCTTACTAACAGTCCTCTTGGAGAATTTTTGGTCCTTAAAAATTATTTTATTAGAAAGCTTCTTCCAAAGAAGAAAACGTGAACATGCAAATTAAGACTACTGTATAAAGTTTAGGCTTTCAGGTTAGAAAGAGAGATATGGTAGACTGCTAGCGGAGCAGTGATTAATCAAATGTAATGTGAGGCGAGGATATATAGTAATTGATCATTGTATTAATTAAAATGACGATCTGTCATTTGATATTGAATCTAGATTAGGTAGCTAAAAAGGCAGAGATATTGAAGTGACGTAAAAGTGTCCTATTTAATTAAAGTCTTCTCATATCTCGTGTACCTCGTTAATTGTCTTCATGTTTATTAATTGGTTACATCTCTTAACTTTGGTTGATCGAACTTGTGTTGTGGTTTGTGCCATAAATAAATTAAGGGGTTTTGAATATGGCTAGTCTTTCTTCTCGTTCTCCCACACCTTTAGGCGCGGAAGTAAGACCTTTACAGACGTTACATCCATGAACAATCTATGTGCTATGTAGTAGTCACTCCTTAAATTTGGTCGTTAAAGACATGGCAGAAGCCTCCTTAGATGTGCATAATTCAATTCCTACTATTAGCTCACACTCTCTATAGATTTATTTATTTATCTTGGCGGAATTTTCAATCGTTAATGAAATACATTTTAAAACGCTCAATTGAGCTGAAATTTTATATACATGATTATTTTGGATGACAATACAGTAATTTAATTATAATTAATAAAAATTGATTAAAACTAATTATTTAAAGAATTACAATTACAGCCACGTTGACATCATTTTTTGGCGACTTGTGTCAAAACTTGAAAAGGTTTTTTTCTCATGTTTTAAAGCATTCAGTTGAACTGAAATTTTATATACGCGGCTGTTTTGGATGACAATATGATACTTTAATGATAATGAATGAAAATTAATTACCACTTAATGTTGTGATTCTGTCATATGTATATACATATTTACATTAATTGTAACTATTTAATAAAAAGTAGCTAAAATAAAATTTTTCTTTGTTGATCTAAGTAGGAATTGATTTTAAATTTTTTTTTATATATTACACTTGTTTATGATATATAGTAACATATATCAATATGGTCCAAAAAAATGTATTTTTTTCTTCATCAACTTTTTGGTGGTCAATATTACTGCAATATATAGAGTCTATAAAACCCTTAACGTATCAAAACAAAGATGCATTTATGACACTTTATTTAGTTTTTTGCTAAAACTGACAACTCTGTAAGAGACGAGACTTCTGGATTACTAAACCCTCTTAAGCAATTCAAGTTCTTATGTTCCATTATTAATTAGAATAAAACCTTAAATTGCATAAATCCAAAAACAAGCTATTGCAGATAAAAGACTGTGCACTACCATCTGCTATGGAACATTTAAAAAATTCTAAAAGTTTTTTTAAAGACCTTCGATCGGATGTGGCTTTGGATGAAATGTGCTCTATGATGCAAAATAACTGGCCACTGAGATTGATATCCCTGCTAATTTTTAGGTGACACAGTCTCATCGCAGAGTTCGAAGTTGAAATAATTTTGTTAATTTTATAATTTTTTAGTTAATTTTGATTATTAAGCAGTAGTTGATTTGAAGGAAGATCCCAATTTAAAATATAAAAAAGTTTTATTTTTTTACAATTGACCAAGCAATTAGTGCCTTGGAATATAGATTTAATTTAATGAATACTCACAGCAATTGTTTTCAATTTTTATACAATACTAGCAAGTATACTCGTTCTTCCCAACGGCTGAACGGAAAAATTAGACAATACAGACTAAAAGATGAAGAGGTTTTCAATGAGTTAATTTTACATTAATCGCAAATTAAACAAACAAAAAAACATATTTGCTATATTTTGAGTTTGTAGATCTAATAGCTGATAAAAAAGATTTTTTATTTGTTTATAAAGCCCCCGTAACTCTCTTGAGGGTCGATTTTTGAAAACGCCTTCATAAGCTGATCTCTGCTCAGCAAAAGTAACACATTGCTACAAATTTTGTGTAATAAACGCTTAAAATAGTGTGATTAATTTATATCTGGATGTGCAATACACTAATATTACTTTCTGTTGTATTTATTTTATGTTAAAATTGTTATATTTGCAAGTAACGCCGTTCCTTACATTATAATGCCGATTCAATGGAAACATAGCGAAATGCTGGCGATAGAGCCAAGTTGGCATCATTTTTGGCATGGCTTGCGATTGAATGAACGGTGCAGAAGTAGATATGCTGTAGCACAACCTGGTGGGGAGCTGCAGCAAAGTAAATAGCACAAAAACCTTCTCCACAAGTCGGTTCAACGGTATTGAAGTGAAGCGATTTCATTTTTACGAACATTTATATATATATATATATATATATATTTGTAATATTCGCAAGCAACACCGTTCCTTACATTATAATAGCGATTCAATAGAAACATAGCAGACATAAAACATAGCTCTAGGCGATAGAGCCAAGTTGACATCATTTTTGGCGACCCTGTTGGCAATTTGGCGATTGATTGAATGGTGAAGAAGTTGATATGATGCTGTAGCGCCCCCTGGTATGGAGCTGCAAGAAAGTGAACAGCACAAAAACCTTCGCCACAAAAAAAAATACACATTTTTTTAATTTTCATAGTCATCGGTTGAACGGTTTTGGAGTGATGCGATTTCATATATACAAACATCAATTTTTATATATATAGACTAGATCTCTAAATTGTGACCCCGATAAAAATATTTACCAGAAGATGTATTCCGATCAAGAATATTAATTAAGTTTTTTTGTTGTTTGCAACTGCATAGACATTATTAAAACGTAATATTTTCAAAAAATATATAGTAGAAACACATGTGCAAAGATTAAGAACTGAATTCATAGAATGCGCCAATACGATGACGATTGCATCCATCTTTATTTCTAAACTAGCTAGTATACCCGTTCTTTGCACGGGTGAATTGAAAAATTAAACAATATAGACTGAAGGATAAAGAAGTTTTTAATGAGTTAATTTTACGCGAATTGTAAATTTAAAAAAAAGATTTTTTCATATCTCATCTGAACAAAAAACCATGTTTGCTAAATTTTAAGTCTGTAAATTTAATATCTGATAAAAAAAATATTTTTTTTTTTATTTATAACGTCCCATAATTCTCTTGTGGGTCGATTTTTGAAAGCACCTTTCTTCTGCTCAGCAAAATAACACATTGTTACAAATTTTGTGTAATAAACGCTTAAAATAGTGTAAATAATTTGTATCTGGATGTGTGTAATACGTTAATATTACTTTCTGATGCATTTATTTTATGTTAAATAGCTTTTACCTGCGACTTCGTCCACGTGGAATTTAACAAAAAAAGTGTTTATTCAATTCGCAGAATTTACGAAAACTTAATTATGTATTCCACGTAAAGAAATACCTATGCTATAAGAATAGTGTCATTCTTCTACTTTGTGAATTGATGTTTCTTTTTTTGTTTTATTTTTTTCTTTGGTTTTTGTTAATTTTTGGGTTTTTGTACTAAATTTATTGAACCATCTCTTTATATTTCTATAAAAATCTCTATATATACAATATAAAATTTATCAATTTCAAAGTAAATAAAAACTGAACTATTTTCAAGAAAGAAAACCTAACGATGTTTAACATTGATTTCTAATTATTACTTAACCCCTTCCAAGACCAGCATAAGGATAAAGAAGCATTTCCCCAGGCCCACACGTTCTGAGAGTATACGCACGCACGGAACTGGCCGAATTTCCCGGTTAAGCCTAATTTCATCGGCTATTGTTCACTATTTCATTGGTTTTAATTTTGTTTTCATGGAACCCTAATTTCTTCTAAAATAAAAGTAGCCTAATTTACTCCTTATAACTTTAGCTATCTGCCAGTGAAAGTTCCATCAAAATCGGTCCAGCCGTTTCAGAGATTAGCTGGAACAAACAGATAGACAGACCGACACAAAATTTAAAAAATGATTTTTTGATATAAGTATCAGATATACTTTCAAATGCATTAAGTGGAAAGCTGTTAATTTCAAATTACACACAGACATTTCAATTTTATTTATTTGTATAGATGTATGATTTAAGGTATCCGACTACGTTCGGAACCGTAATTTTGCAAAAGCGTGTAAATGGATAATATTTATATTTAGTGTCACTTAGATTAGAAAATGTATATAAAATTGATTTAAGAATAGTATTACAATAAAAAATTATTTAAGTACAATATTTTGACAAAAAATGAACATAGAATGACCAATTAGTCAAAATATTCTCCTCTTGTGAAAAGTTCTATTATAAAAATATTTTGCCTGTATATAGCTCAGACCTCTGTACAGAGGCTCAACTAGAATTTTTAAATTTTATAACTTAGAAGGGGGTTTATCATGTTTTACGATAATAGAGGGAAGAGATTTTACGAAAAAAACGCCGATAATTATTTCAATTGGTTGTAACTCTGAAAATAATGTGAATGTTTCAAAAATCATAGTTGAGCCTCTATACAGAGGTCTGAGCTATATACAGGCAAAATATTATTATAATAGAAGCATTTTTCACAAAAGGAGAACATTTTGAAAAAAGGTTATTCTAATTTAATTTTGGGGGGAAATATTATATTTAAATAATTTTTTTTGTCAAGATGCCCTTAAAACAATTTTATACATGTATTCTAATCTAAATGACACTAAATATCATGAAAATTATCCATTTATGCACTTTTTTAAAATCACGGTTCCGATCGTAGTCGGATACCTTAAAAGATATTCCTAGATGTAATGCTGACTTATGGAGAATCAGTGAATATAAACGCGTTTTTGATTTAGCAGATGAGATAGTATCGTTTCGGCTTTATTAAGTAAAAAAGAAAGCCCACAATTGAGAAAATTTTAAACTTACTTCAATTTTAAAATTTGCACCAAATCTTTCTACAACATAAAGAACTTTGCTTTCTTTGTCAATATATGTAGTAAGTGAAGAGAGGAATTTCTCAAAATTAAAATTAATAAAAAAAAATTTTTACGATCCACAAGTCCTCAGGATAGATTGAATCAGTATTTCCCAACCTTTTTGTGTCATGCCCCACTTTAACCTTTCTAAAGTTTCTATGCACCCCCATGTATAACATACATAATATTTAATATTAAAAAATTGATTTTTTCACACTTAAGAAACATAAATGATGGATTCTAGGAATAAATCACTATCAAATTGTTAACAAAACACGGTAAGTAAAATTTCAAAATATATAATGAAAAACAGAAATTAAAATTCAAAATAATTTTAATAATGATTTTTCCATATTAACTTGTCATTTTAATTTAGTGAGATCCCTGCACTTGCTGCAGAGAGATTTTATATTGGGTTCCAATTTGGTTAGCTTAAGTCTTAAATCCCCACGTTGTGTTATATCTAGCCGATTTCTTTTTTTTTTATCAGTAAATCATTTACAGCACTAAATCCACATTCAGCCAAAAATGAATATGGAAACGGTAGTAATAGTTTTCTTGCGCATTTGGTTGAGTTTGGGTATTTGATTTCCGTTTTCTCACAAAGCCATGCCATCGCACCTTTTATACTAAATAAAGTTTTAACTGAGTTATCATTTTGCAATTCGGTGAGTTCTGCTTGATACTGCATATTTGATATATCAGACAAATCCACTAACATTGGCTACATCATCCATGTTGGAAAATCAACTTGCCTTAAATCTAAAAATCTTTCTTTAAAATTGGCCGATAAATTATTCAAATGATTTACAATAACAAGTAAAGCGGTATCAGTTACTTCACATTTTTGGAGCCAGTGGAACTGTTCAAAGTTTTTGTTATTAATGTTTCTGACATATATATATATATAACTCGATATTGGTAATAAAACCAAATATCTTCGCTTTTGCATCGACAAGAGTTTTATTTGTTCCTTGAAGTTGCTTATTTAATATTGTAAACTTGTGGGTTCTTTTCGGATTGTGAAAAGAAAATAATTGCAGTCAGGATTTTGTGCCTCTTTTTTATTCCACACCTTCTATGGGACATTTCTTAAAATAAAGAATATATTAAGATGCTACAAGATTACAATATATCGTCTAGCCGTATCCTCTTTTTCCGACCACGTTTTTTCCGCCACCGCTTTCCTTTTTTCTCCCTCGTTCCGACCCTCTCTCCCCTCTCGTTGCCAGGTCCTTCTCTCTATATCGTGGTGTGTCTCGTTCGACTTGTTGCCAGGTGCAGGCAGTAGATCCTTACACGCCCCACCTAAGAGTAAAATTTGCCCCTTGTGGTTGATTTTACCATTTCAGACACCAGGAAGAGAAAATTCACAAACCGTGAAACAGAGAATTCCCAAACAGAACACACAATAATTGTAACAGTCAAAAGTCTTGATAATTGTTCTAGTCAAAGTTCCTTAAAACAAACACATGAAATAATATTAATAGTTCACCCAATTGAAATAAGTGACTATGTTCCTAGAAAGATCTAAACTGTAATGGGATTGCAAACAGATACATAGAAAACACATTATACAAAAAACAACAACATTAAATATATACAATACAGTTCTTATCTTAATCTAGACAATGTTTATTTCATTAACTCATGAATGTGAATGCTCAATGAGTTCACTAAATCTATATTAAGTACACAGTAAAAACTTTCCTACGGCTCTAATTTGCCTTTGGCCGGTATGATTTCCGACCCAACCCATCTCACCCATTCTAATACAAAGTTAATTTGCTTTACTCGATTTTTCCAAATTTGCATCAGAATGTCTATATCGACTATTCGAGATACAACAAACTGCTCTAACATTCTTAAAACCTGAGCCGTTAAATTACATCCATAAGAAGTGCATACAGTCTTAAACCTCATTTTTTTAGTCATGTAAATTCCAAACGACATAACGCACGCGGCATACTTCTTCGTGAGAGAACGACGAAAATACCACTTCCACAAATTCCAGTACCGTGACCCACGATACTGCGCTATTCTTTTTTACAAACCCTTCCCTTTTCAACAAAAGATAAATCTCGGTTCTCGAAAATATGTTTAACAAAGCTTCACAGGTTACCTTCGCACTGAGACTAGTCACCGGCATAGCCTCGCCCCACCTAGTGTGCTGATCAACCAGACATAAAATATATTTATGTCCCTTTGAGCTTGGCGGATCAATTGGACCTATCAGATCCAAATTCATTACTTGAAATGGCAATTCAGGCCTTGCCACAGGTGTAATGGGTGATCGGTCTTTAATCCTAACCGATCGAGTGAGCTGAGATTCTTTACATGACTCACAAAATTTCTTCACATCGGCCCTCAGACCCTCCCAAAAGAAAGAATACTTGATTCGTTCAAGCGTCTTCTTGGGACCCATGTGACTACTGAACACGGAAGTATGCGCTAGGCTCAACACCTCAGTTCTTCTGCATTTCGGAATTACCAGTTGCCCAATACTCTCCCCGAGTATTTTATCTCTATGAAATAGATACCCACTACTTCATAGTAGTTTCCATTGCTTTCCTTAGCATGCTTCCAAACCAATGCTAACTCGGCACAACACTCCTGCTCGGAACGAAAACTATCAGCCACCATGCTTCCTTTATCCATCTCCTCATCCTTAGTACCCAATGTTCCCACTTCATTCCGACATGAAATAATATTCCTTTGAGAATCCTCAATGTGCTCCTGTGCTTTCTCTGGCAGAATACCCGATGAAACCTCGGTTTCATCTACATTTCCTGAGTCAACCCTCAGGTCCTGAGAGCTTTGAGCCAGTGAATTCTCTTCACTCTGGGCTCCTCCCAACATATCCAAAACATCTGGTGGAAGCAACACGTCTTCTACCAAAACTTCTGCCAAAGCACATAACACTTGCTGGTGCACCACATTAACCGGGCCACCGGTAGCAAGACCAATTGGAACATATACTAAAGGACATTTAACCGCTGGACCGAAAATACCTTTCAAATAAATCGTGGAAGCTCCTTCAACCGATATTCCAGGAACTAAGTCTTTCTTGATAACAGTAATTTCCGTACCAGAATCCACTAAAGCATGGACTAATTTCTCATCTACGCTGATAGATGTTTTCACTAATTTACTTAATTTGTCTTCAATAGCCCCCCTAGAAATGACTTTACCTAGCAAATCAACTCTAGCAGCTACCGTCCCATCTTCCAATTCTGTCCCTTCCGTTGACACCTTATTCACATTAAGTCTTTTATTATCTACCCCTTTGTTGTTCGGACAATCCCGATTAAAATGTTTATCTGATCCGCAGGTGAAACAAGTGAATTTTTTAATTTCAGTTACCTGACCTTTATGAAACTTTTTCCTATAAGAAAATGTATCTGACTTTTTCTCCCCAAATGGCTGTTTACCCCAACTACCATTAAAACTTCTCTTTTCACTATCATTCCATTTACTTCTCGCAGGTCCATCGTAGGATTTCCCTTTGGAAGCGTAAAATATATCACATTGTTTGCCCAAGTCCCTGGGTTTGTACCATTCTTCCCCTTGGAGCACACCAATATGGGTCGCCGTCTCAGAATCCAACATTTCAAACTTTTTATCTGCCACGATCAGTTGATTAACTGACTCAAAATCATTGCTCCTCTTAACTTACAGTAGTATAACCATATCGATGTTAAGCGGGACGCGAACTGAGAGAAAGTTTCGTCAGAGTTACGTTTGGCCTTTCTAAAATTTTCTAAACATATTTTTGGGGTGAGGGTTCATACTCCTTGAGCACAACCTGTTTTAAAGACTCGTAATCTTTTAATTCTTCTTCGCCTAGGTTAACCAATAAGTTTGACACTTTGTCTCCTAACATGCATAACAAAACCTTCGGTTTTAACTCGTCGCTGACATTTTCACTAGCGAAAGCTTTTTCAAGACTAGAAAAGAAATAGTCCCACCCGTCTGATTTATTGGGTACCTTTACAGTTAAGAGCCTAACCATTTTAACTATTTCATCTAAAGATATTACACGTGAGGTTTGACCATTATTTTGAGTAGCACTCTGATTAGCGTTCCTAGGTAATTCTATTTCCAAGCGTAATTTTTCAATCGATAATTGTTCTTGTCGTTTTAGTTTTTGCTGCTGTTCTGTCTCTAATCTTTCGGCTGTAATAACTTCCAATAACTCTTTTGCCTTTTCCTCCTTGTAATATTTACTGGGGATTATTAAATCCTTTAAAACAATTTTAGACATAGACGGATCAGGTGACTCATCTAAGTCCCGCGCTAATTGAATTAAGTCAATTTTCTTACTTCTAATGAGAAATGCCATTTTTAATAAAGCTAAACCTAATGCCAAATTACCTTCTGACAAATTTAACTACAAACACTTAAATGACCTAGTACTATATATTTAACAATCAAAAATAATAATAATACACTCGTTTTTTCTAAGAGTACTCAAATTCCAGAAACACAATAGGAAATATGTTTGCAACAAAACTTATATGCTACACAGTTATTTCTTACTAATCAGAACGCAGAACCTTTTTAAAAAAAAACCCACAATTAACAACATACTTTAGCTACATTACCATAGAATTATTTCTCAAATCATAAATCTACTCTCAGTTTTTTTTTAATTAAAAGAAGAATCTTATGCAGGAAACAAAAAACCAATACATATATACATCATAAATTACGAGCAAAGGAAATAAACTCAGATTGCATTAAACCATCAGCTAACTGACAAATTGCAACACTTTGGCTTAAAATGAAAAACTATCATATAATATTTAAAAAAAAACATGCCATATTCTGAGTCATAAATAACCTACAAAATCTATTATTTACAACATTTTAACAGGAAGTCTACTTGAAATACACACACTACATTTTTTTTAATGGATACTTTTCACCGATTCAAACATACATTTTTCGCAACCAGTATTTCAAGATAAATTAATCTAATTTTTTTTTAAAATTCTACAAACTGAATTGTTATGCAAAACACTTTCTATACACAGATTTTATTTTTTCAGACAACTTCAATATACACAAATTTTAATTTTTGAGACAACTTCAAAACAGTAAAGAATGATGACAAAAAAAAAAAGAAATTATAGTTTAACATTAGACCTCTCAATAACATATTTTACAACATTTAAAATGATACCCTATTATTTCCAGGTAAAATAAGTACACAATAATCTTCTTATTTCATCTACACAATAATCCAACAACATAGAATATTGCAATAAACCAATGAAATTTTCTTTTCCAGATATGTATATATATCTGCTTTTTCTATTTTTTAAACAAACTAAATATGACTGCATCCCATTACTAATTTAAATATTTACACAATATTTTAACTTAGGGGAACAATAGCCACTTACCTCGACATGAACGCTGTTTATGTACTTGAACACTACTGGGATTTCCTTCGTTGTTTTCAGGTCCCGACTCCATTCGTCAGAAAATGAAGAAAAATAAGACATCTGTTTATTCATTAGCCCAACTCGGCAGATGATAGTAAATTTCTGTATGAAGATCATGATTTTTCTCTTAAAACTGCTGCAAGAGAATTCCCGGGATCCACGTGGTCATCAACTTGAAAATACACCGCAGGATTCTATTTCCTTCTTAAAATTTTTCTTTCAAACTGAATGTCCACTAGAACCTTGTTCACAATTATGTAGTACGAACACCGATCAATTTGAAATATTTTGTTCATTTAACTTCTGATTAACATTGCTCCATCGCAACCCCACTTCTGACACCAGTGTAAACTTGTGGGTTCTTTTCGGATCGTGTTCGAATTGTGAAAAGAAAATAATTGCAGTCAGGATTTTGTGCCTCTTTTTTATTCCACACCTTCTATGGGACATTTCTTAAAATAAAGAATATATTAAGATGCTACAAGATTACAATACATCGTCTAGCCGTATCCTCTTTTTCCGACCACGTTTTTTCCGCCACCGCTTTCCTTTTTTCTCCCTCGTTCCGACCCTCTCTCCCCTCTCGTTGCCAGGTCCTTCTCTCTATATCGTGTGTCTCGTTCGACTTGTTGCCAGGTGCAGGCAGTAGATCCTTACAAATATGTTTAGTTTTTCAAAGATATCGGCTAAATAACTCACAAATGCTTTACCATCGATTGTTAATAGATGCTTCATTTCTGGTTTGTCGTTCAAAAAATCACTAAAAGTATCAAACAGTTCCATAAATCTTTTCAAGCAGTTTCCTTTAGATAGCCACCTTACTTCAGTATGAAGTAAAAGTCTCACATGGTCTTCATTTTGTCTTCACAAAATAGCTTGAGAAGACGCTCACATTTGGCACTAGCTTTAATAACGTTAACACATTTTATTACATTATGTAGTACTTCGTTTAGAACAGGCGAGATGTTTTTAGCTACCAAGTTTTGCCTATGAGTAAACACAATGCACAAGAATCATTTCTGGATTTGCATCTTTTTTCAATTTTAAGCAGCCATTTTTCTTGCCCATCATATTAGGAGCACCATCTGCAGCACAAGATGTTATATTTTTCATTGGTATATCATTGACATCTAAGTAGTTTTTTTAGCTTATTAAATATATCTTTGGAGGTAGTGGTGCTTTCTAATCTTTTACAGAACAAGATTTCTTCTGCAAAATGCCATTTATCAATATATATCTTACGTAAGTTATCAATACAGCCTCACTATCTCTCAAAGTTGATTCTTCCACTTGCACTGAGAATTTTCTTGTTTTCAGTTTTTCATCAAGTTGTTTTTCAATATCTTCGCCCATTTCATCTATTCTTCTGCTAACAGTATTTTTACTGAGTGGCATAGCTTTTACATCTTTGTTATTTTTTTAAGAACCTTTTTTTGAGGAATGCTGATATTGACGGTTTTATTAAATACCCTCCTATAGTGTGATTTTTTCCAGTTTTAGCGATGAATAAAGAAATTTGATGACTAGCTTCAAGAACACGATTATTAGTTGAAGTATAGGCAGTAAATAGCGACTTTATTGTTGTTCTTTTTTCAAAGTTTTCCTTCAATGTTTTAAAGTAATTCAAATCTGTATTAATATGAGCACTATGTTTCGCTTTCAAATGCGCCTCAAGACGACCTCGTTTCATTGATTCGTTACTCAACAATTGCTGGCATAAAAGACAAAAAGGAATCCGCTCATCTTGAACAGCAGGTATGTGAACCCAAATTATAAATATTCCTCCGAATATTGACGAGTTTTTTGTCTTGCTTGCACTACTCATTTTACTATGGGCTATAAGAAATAAAAATAAAATCAATGAAAAATAATATTAAAATATGTGTTAAATTTAATTCACTGCGACAGAGCAAAAGTATACTAAAAATGCATATTTATTTAAATGTATATAACACATTTACTACACTGCCACCGCAAATCAAAAGGTACCTATATTTTTTCTATTTAAAAGATTCATCCTTATTGCGATTTTCGTGAGTGGTGTGTTTGACTTTAGAGTGTGCTAAAAATATTGGATAGTTTTGACTTTTCAAGTGGGTTCGAGTGGGTGAGATCGTTTTGAATTTTTATTTTGTATTGAAATTTAGTTCATATAATTTTTATTCTATCTTCGGATAAGAGCTTTTAATTTAATTATTTACACAAGATAGTGTATTTATACAATTTTGAGTGTTGGAGTAGGGAAGACAAAATGGGTGACTAGCCTCACCCAAGTAATAATATGGAAGTAGAAAATGAAAATGAAAATTTTTCATTCAATAAATATACAGTGACTCCCAAAATTGAGAGTACACTTAATTCCGAATTCACCATCGGATCACAAGGTGCAGAAATTAATACGCTATGTTAACGCACTTTTGTACATTCAAAATGCATACGTTACTCTTCCAAATAACATTAAATGTAAGATATGGAAATTGATTGAAACAAAAATATGAAGGTTCGAAAGAAAAACTACACTATTTTAATGTCACAAAATTGAGGGTACACTTATTTATGCACTATGCAAAACTACCAGTAATTTTTCAAATAGAAATTTGATAATAGATCTATGATAAAGAAAGGATTTCAAAGGCTATCTGATTACAAATTTGTGTTTGTTATTTGATGTCTTGATTAAAAGGGAGAATCGGAAGGAAATGCCGATCGAAGAGAGAAAACTTGTTATTTAACTGTCAAATGAAGGTAAATCCCTGGGGAATATTGCTAAAGTAGTTGGACGAAGTGTTAACTGCATCCAAAAAATCCTGCAAAGATTTAAAAAGACTGGTATACTGGCAAATAACGAAGGAAGAGGGAGAAAGAAAATTATGAACTCTATAACCGAGCGAAGAGTTATACATCAAGTGAAGATTGATCCTAAAATTGCAGCCAGGACCTCTAATACCTTAGGTCGATCTGTTTCTGCAGAAACGGTACGAAGAGTCCTAAGAAAGGCTGGCTATAATGGTAGAGTAGCTCGAAAAAAGAACTTAATTGGTAAGAGGAATAGAGTCAAGCGATTGATATTCGCTAAAGAACACATTTTAAAGCCTCGACAGTTTTGGAACGAAGTCATTTTCAGCGATGAGAGTAAGTTCAACATCTTCGGCAGTGACCGACGTCGTATGGTGTGGCGTAAGCCAAATACCTTACACCACCTAAAACACACAATTCCTACTGTAAAGCATGGAGGTGGGTCGGTGATGGTTTGGGGGTGTATGGCTGCGTCGAGGGCAGGAAAGCCAGTATTCATTGATGGAATCATGCACAAAAGATGGCTTATCTTAATATACTGCAAAATAATTTGAAAGAAAGTGCTGATAATTTGGGACTGGAGTAGAATTTCATATTCCAACAAGACAATGATCCCAAACACACTGCGTTTGTTGTAAAAGAATGGCTGCTTTATCATTGTCGGAATCAACTTAATACACCTCCACAGTATTCCAACTTAAATGTTATCGAGAACCTGTGGTCCCACCTTGAGAGAGCTGTGCAAAAACATCAAATTACAAGCAAGAAACAATTGAAATTGGTATTGCAAGAAGAATTGCTGAATATTGCTCCCGAGACCACTAGACATCTTGTGGAATCAATGCCTCGGCAATTGGAAGCTGTCATATCAGCAAAAGGTTATGCTACTAAATATTAACTCTTTATTATTCATGATTTATGCAGGAAAATAGATGCATGTACTCTCAATTTTGTGGCTATTAATTTCTGTTAATTTTCTGTATAAGCTATTATATGTATGTTTAAACTATCAAAAATTTTGTTTTATCATTCAGAATAATGAATTATGATCTAATAAACGCATCTATGCTTAAAGGTTTTAATTATTTCCCTCATTTAATATAATTTTTTCATTCTAAACATTGATTCCCGTTTTAAAAGTAGGTGTACCCTCAATTTTGGGAGTAACTGTAGGTGTAATCTCACAGATATACAGTGGGATAAACAATTGAGGATACACCTTACTTTTACTTGATAAATCCAACTTTCAATTGAAATAACACATTAACTAGAAGTGCAAACGTGTTTTTATTTTCACACGTAACAAAAGGGTTAACTTACAGTAAAAATAACGAAAATCAACAAAAAAATATCCAAAATTAAAAATTTCACAAGTATTTGAAATAAACATAGGCAGATCTTTACCTCAAAAAATTGAGGATACACCAATGAAATGTTTGTTTAACTACCACTAGATTTTTTTCTGCTTGCTACTATAATAGCCTAAGTTTGGCCAATTTTATCTTAAACTTTTTCGACTACTACTTTTGTCTTTTGAAGTTGGTTATGTGAATTTAAAGTCACAATTTTAAATGGAAAATGGGTCCTCAGAGAGAGACCAGTATTGATGCAAGAAAATTTATATTAAGGTTATTTAAGAAAGGAAAATCTTATCGTGAAATAGCTAAAATTGTCGGTAGAAGCCAGTCGTGTGTCCAGAAAATAATTGGAAGATTTAAAAGCGATGGTTTAATTGAACATAAAAGTGGAAGAGGAAGGAAAAGTATTCTGAGTGATGTAGCCAAAAGGAAAGTTTTGAAAGATATCAAGATTGATCCTAAACTAGTGCAGTCAAACTAGCTGCAGAAACTTCTCGAATAATGGGCAGAAGTGTAAGTGCTGAAACTGTGAGAAATGTGATTAGACATGCTGGATATATTCGAGTAGCTAGAAAGAAACCCTTCATAAGCTTACAAAATCAGAAAAAGAATTTGGAGTTTACAAAAGCTCATCAATTGAAGACAGATAACTTTTGGAAGAAAGTTATATTTAGTGACGAAAGTAAATTCAACATTTTTGGAAGTGATGGCCGTCGCACCGTTTGGAGAAAGCCGATCACCACTTTGGATCCAAAAAATTTACGTCCTACAGTAAAACATGGTGGTGGCTCCGTCATGGTTTGGGGTTGTATGGCTTCAAATGGGGTTGGAAATTTAGTTTTTATAGATGGCATAATGGATCACAAGCTTTATATAGATATACTCAACAACAATCTTAAAGAAACTGCAAAAAAATTGGGTTTAGATGGAAATTTTATTTTCCAGCAAGACAACGACCCCAAACATACGGCACGTAATGTCAAAATGTGGTACCTTTTTCATTGTAAACAGCAATTGCACACATCACCACAGTCCCCTGACATCAATGTCATAGAAAATTTGTGAACCACACTCGAAACAGCGTCCAAAAACACCAAATTAGGAACAAAGCCCATTTAAAGCAAGTTTTACTAGAAGAATGGGATAAAATATCTCCAGATACCACCAAAAAATTGGTCGAATCGGTACCAAGACGTTTGGAGGACATTATAAAAGCCAAAGGACATGCAACCAAATATTGACACTGTCTTTGTATATGATCTGTCGCACAAATTTCATTGGTGTATCCTCAATTTTTTTGAGGTAAAGATCTGCCTATGTTTATTTCAAATACTTGTGAAATTTTTAATTTTAGATATTTTTTTGTTGATTTTCGTTATTTTTACTGTAAATTAACCCTTTTGTTACGTGTGAAAATAAAAACACGTTTGCACTTCTAGTTAATGTGTTATTTTGATTGAAAGTTGGATTTATCAAGTAAAAGTAAGGTGTATCCTCAATTGTTTGTACCACTGTAGAGAGAATTATTGACCAAGTTTGTGGAAAGACAAAATTTAAACACGAGTCCAAATATTACAATTTTCTTAAAATCAGAAAATTGGCTTTCAGAATGGTAATCCACTTAAACTAAAAGAAAGTATAATGAAAGAGTTCACAATTAAAAAAAATATTCTAAGTATCAGCAAAACAAGAAACGGTGAGATCATAATTAAAGCAAATAATTGCGAGACCGCCAAAGAAGCTTTAAAAATTAAAGAAATTAATGGTGTAAAAATAAGTACAAAATTGTCCTATACTGGCCTAACCAGTAGTTATATATTGCAGGGAATAGACACAGAATATACAATAGACGACATAAAATCGGAATTAGAAAATTACAATTACACAATTTTTGATATCCAACGCTTTACCAAAAAAACAGAATCTGGATTTAAACCGATCAAAACAGTTAAAGTTACCCAAATTGGATGCAGTATTCCCGAAAGAGTTCCAATTGAATTTGAAATGATTAAAACTACTCTCTACTATGAAAAACCTAGGCAATGCACAAACTGTTGGAAATTTGGACTCATTCAAAAATTTTGTAGAAGCTCAATAAAATGCCGAATTTGTTCCCTGAACCACTCTGAAAAAGATTGCAAAGAAATAAAAATAAAAAAATGTAGCTCTTGGGGAGAGGGACATGAAGCTAATGATAAAAATTGTGAAAGATATCAAGAAGAAATTGAAATCTTAAAAATTAAAGTAGAGCAACAAATCTCGAGAAACGAAGCAGTTGAGAAATTCCAAAGGGAAAAAAAATCATACTCGGCCAAAACATATAATGATCAAACAGAGAAGATAGAAAATCTTGAAAAAAAGTTTGCGAAATTAGAGTTGAAATTTGAAGAAAACAATTACATATTCGAAAAGAAATTAGAACAAATAGTACAACGCTTCACGACTGAACTGAATACCGTAGTAGCACAAATAAATTTAAGATTTTCTTCCCTAATGAATACCATGAAATCTCCACCCTAAAAAAAGTTGCATCCAATATAACAATTCAAAAAGATGATGATTGTCTAATAAATTGAAAACAATGAAAAAGCAAAAAGATTCAAGGAAATATCAGAACAGAGAGGAAATACATTAGATAGTATAGTAGAAAAAAATAAAGGAACTCTTAAATAAATAATCAAATTTTCTTATATTCTCGCCAAAAACTTAATATTAATCTACTTTCTTTTTTCGCGAATTTTTAAACTAATTCGTAGTATCGCACCTTTTTCCCCCGTTTTAAATCATGAACATAATCCAATGGAATGCACGTGGAATTAAAAACAAGAGGTCAGATAATCTTTTCGCTCCAATTTTTCAAAAAGCAAGTATTTTAATCATTCAAGAAACCTGGTTACATTCAAATGATATTTTCATAATTCCCAATAAGAATATATTCAGTATTGATAGAGAAATCAAAAGAGGAGGAGGGTTAATGATAGTTTTAAATAAAAAGATATTAGCGCAATATAAAAATATTCTCAGAAATTAGTGAAGACTTAGAAATTTTAATAGTCAGAGTTCAGATAGATTTAGTTCCTATCACAATTTTTAATATATACATCCCACCGGGTAACTTTAAAGACATCAATTTATCAAAAATAGCATCATATATTGATAATCACAGTTTGATATTGGGAGATTTCAACGCATCTCATGAAATATGGGGATCAAAAAATTCCAGTGCTTCTGGAAAAAAGATTTTTGACTGGATCATTGAAAATGTGTGTGAGTGACTTAATATTATTAAACGATAAAAGTCCAACTTATCTCCATTCATCGGGAATTTTTACATCTATAGATCTTTCTTTAGCATCTATAGATTTAAATTATGATTTATCCTGGTCCACAAATACCGATAATTTTGGAAGTGACCACTTCCCTATAATTATTAATTACAAAAGAACAAACAGCTCAGTAACTAACAATTTTAAACAAAAAACAAATTGGAACAAATTTATCAATATTATTCAACAAAATGTAAATTTAAATGAAAACATAAATATAGATATTATAAAAGAAATTAAAAAAGCTCAAATCTTATCTCAAGAAACCGAAAATAAACAGATCAGTTCAAGAGCTCCATAAATTACGTGGTCCGTCGCCAAAAGCCCTGGTGTAGCTGAACAGTGCGACGTTAATATTCAATCAATCAATCAAACAAGAGCTCCATGGTGGACAGCAGCATACGGGCATTTAAGAGCAAAAAAAAAAAAAAGAAAACTCCTTAATAAAGCAAGGAAAAACTTTAAAGAAAAAGACTGGATAAAATATAAAGAAATAAGCGCAAAACTTAAGTGAACAATCAAAGCCTGTAAAGAAAATTTTTGGCACAAGACCTGCGAAAAAATATCTTCTCCTAAAGTTCTTTTTAAAATAATCCGAATAATCAAAAATAGAATAAATACTAACTATTCTTCATTTAATATTATTGAAAATAACGGAACCATATTAACAAACGAACAATCCCAAGCAAACTGTTTTTTACAATATTACGCAAAACAAAACAACGATAATATTCCCAATATTTCTGTTCCGGACAATATAGCCAGGGTATTAATAAACCTTTTTCTTTAAAAGAATTAGAAATAGCAATATCTCATCAAAAGAACAGCAGTCCAGGGCATGATAAAATTTCTCTCCAATCAATAAACCATCTCCCCATCAAAGCAATAAATCTCCTTCTGAAATCATTTAATGATAGTTGGTCTTCAAGTCAAATTCCAAAAGATTGGACTCACGCAATTATCCTACCTTTCATAAAACCTCACAAAAATCCCAAGGAAGTTTCGTCATACCATCCTATTTCTCTTCAGTAATTGCCAAATTATTAGAAAGAATGATTCTACATAGAATGCTAGATTTCAGTTTTCAAAACAAAATTTTTCATGTTAATCATCATGGTTTTTACCCTCACAGAAGCAGCATTAATACATTACTTCAATTACAACATGACAGGCTAGAGAACGCAAAGAATATTATATTTTGGTAGCGTTGGATATTAAAGCAACATATGACTCAGTGTGGCCAAATGGCCTTATTTCTAAATTAAACAAAGTTGGATACTCTGGAAGATTACTACGATGGATTCAAAACTTCTTACATCAGAGAACAATTCAAATCAAATGGAGAAACATTTTTTCAAAAACCATTACAAACAATTATGGTGTACCCTAAGGTTGTATCTTAAGTCCTTTTCTTTTTATGATTTATATGTCAGATATTTTTGAAATTCAACACGACAGCCATCTTCTGGTTTTTGCTGACGACATATTTTTATATAATTGTGGTGCAAATTGGAATAAAACAATAGGCGAAATGCAAGAATCTTTAAATAAAATTTCAGTCTGGTGTAAAAAATGGAAATTGGCCACCTCTCCAGAAAAAAGCAGTCTAATCAACTTTTCCAGAAAAAGAAGCACAATACCTCCATTACTTAAAATATGTGACAAACCTATTCCCGAAGTGAAGAGTCTGAAAAAAATATCCTGGGTATTATCTTCGACCCCAATATCACCTGGAAAAATCATATTAAGTCAGAAAGGATTCAAATATTTAAATGCCATTAAAGCCTTATCTTCTCCGAAAATAGGAACAAGATCTGATCATCTTTTAAATATTATTAATGCCATAATCCGTTCTATGTTTGACTATGGATGTCAACTTTTTTCCTTTTCTAGCAATAGCAACAGACAGAAACTAGAACCGATTTACAATGCTGCCTTACGTTTATCCCTAGGTCTCCCAAGAAATACCCCGCTAGATTTATTAAGAGCAGAGTCTATGAATGGAAGTATTAATACTCGCCATAATTTCCTTTGCCAAAAATTTATAACCAAGCAAATAGCATTAAAAGACTGGTCACCGAACGCAAGGTTATTTTGGAATATAAATAGTATTTTTTATAAATATAGAGAAAAAGAGATCAGTATTTTTCAAAAGACGATCAACCTGCTCCAAGAATTATGCATCTCTAAAGCAGATATTCTTCAATGGATCCCTCCTGCTCCAATCTACGAAAATCGCAAAATAAACATCTATACTCATGAGCTACCATTTCAAAACAACAATCTTCCAGATGACATAGTACAAAATATGTTTAATGATTACATTCAGCCAAAATTTAATAACAATATCATAATAGCAACCGATGGTTCAAAAAATACTAATCAAACATCAATAGGAATTTTGATCCCTAAGAAAAAAATTCGACAAAATTTCATACTGAAAGAAATGATTTCAATATTCACAGCTGAAGCTATAGCCATATGGACTGCGTTAAAAAATTGGGTTTCTGAAACAGAAAATTATATCATCTTGACGGACAGCTTATCAGTCCTAAAAAGCATCCAAAATATTAATAGAAAATCCAATACGATAATATTAAATTTAAGTTCAACTTTACATCAGTGCCTCCAAATAGCTCAATCAATTACATTCATTTGGGTACCAGCTCACAAGGGAATAGGGATTAATGAAGAAGTTGATAAATTAGCTAAAGCCTCTCCAGAGCCGTGGAATATTATTTCTTGGATAACTTGGGAAGATTTACTTACATATTTCAAAAAACAACACAAAATCAAAAGTGAAGAAATATGGAAAAAGAGCAAGAGACATAAAAATTATTTTTATATTTCTCATCTTGAAAAATGGAACAGACAGGCAGCAAAAAATAGAATACAGAAGTTTTAATCAATAAGTTGCGAGCTAAAAAATTACCATTAAATGATATATATTTCCTTTTTAAGCAAACAGATTCTCCTTTGTGTGCAGATTGTTAAGTACCAGAAACTAGTGAACATTTTATATTAAACTGTATCAAATACAAATCGCAGCGTGAAGTTTTGAAAAATTTTATCTCCAACTACGGAGAATGGTCTTATTCCTCAATAGCGAAATGTAAAACAATAGAGCATGTTCAAAAAGTTGAAATATTTCTGACATCATCCAATAGATTCTAAAATTCCAGTTACTCTATACTCTACTTTCATCAATCTCAGTTGAAGCACAACGAACTCAGTTAATCACGAACTGTGTGTTACAACTTGGATTAAAAACGAATCAAAATTTTATCGGAGCATAAGGCGTCAGCCAAGTCTCCACTATTTCAGTGATTTCACTGAACTGAACTGAACTGAACTATTTAAAAAAATTCTCTTGAAAGTTAACACTTCTAAAATTAAAATAAATAAAAATACTTACCAATTATATCTATACAATAAATATGTATATTTATAAAAACAACGAGCTTCTACTACAGTTTTGACGAACACTTATCTTGGCAGAGAGGTTGCTGCTTTAAGATCCTCCTCCAAGGTTTCAGATTAAGACCAACAGAATGATGTAAAACACTACAGGTGTTGCGATAGGCCAATTAGGTGCAAACAACTGCGCTGTTTAGCAAACTTCTTGACTGGCCGGGGCTATATCCCCCTCCCAGCAGACGGCACACATTCCGCGGTGAACCCCGGACGAAGCCAATCACCCAATGATATTTTGGTCTCGTCAAACGAAATTATGCCTAATAATTATTTAAGAATTTGCTCTAATTATTTAAGAATTTTTTTTGATAAATTTGGCACCGATAACTAGCATTGCATTTAAATAGCCCGGAGAGGATGGGTTAGTGTTGTGTCGTATTCATTTTCGAATCCCCCCCCCTCCCTGCGGAACGGGACGTGGGCCCCACGTTGGGAAACACTGGATTAAATGGTTCAACTGCGTTGGTTTTTGAGCATGAATTATCTGAAAAAACTGATTTAAAAAAATTAATCAGAAAATTAAAAATGATTAATTAGTTTTAATTAAACTGAAGTTAAAAGTCAGAAAAAAACACTTGTAATATTTTTATTTATTTTGAATTCGTTTTATTTGTGTGTTGTGCTTCATTTTTGTTCAATAAACTATTTATTCAAGTTTTATACGTATGTATCTAAGAGTTTGAACAATATCTTTTTTAATAATTTTTTGTTTTGGCTGGAGGGGCGGCATTTTCATTTTTGTCCGGAGTGCTAGAGCTAGGAGAAAGGGATATCAACTCAGGTGTCGACACTTGACCGAGTTTCAAAATTCCAAGGTCCGTCACCAATAGCCTTCGGGCAGCTTTCTAGTGTGAATTCTCTCTCTCGTACGGCTTTTAATTTCATGTTCTTTATATTCCGTAGCGAGAAACTGTAATTACGAAATTAACAGGGGCGTAGCTAACGCCGTATCAACCGTATAGATGATACGGGGTTACAACATGTGTAACCGACAGTACCACTAACTAGGTTTTCATTTCTAAAAAAGGGCCCCGAAACTGTTTTGATACGGGACTCACTCAAAGCTAGGCTACGCCACTGGGAATTAACATTAATTTAAAATGAAAATCAATGCAAAGGGATAAAAACATAATCACAAATATAACAGTAACTTAAAATTAAATTATATAAGAAGTAAACTTAATATATAATCGTCATAATTTAAGTATAGAATTTCAATCGAACATCATGCGTAAGTTACTATCTATTAACAAATCATTGCTTATTTTTTTTTAATATTGGGATTTTACCAGTGAGTGGGTGAGTTAATATTAACGTCACACTGTTCAGCTACACGAGAGCTTTTGGCGACGGACCACGTAATTTTGAACCATGGTTAAGTGACGTGGACGACACCTGAGCTGGCTTTGATTGATTGATTGAATATTAACGTCGCACTGTTCAGCTACACGAGGGCTTTTGGCGACGGACCACGTAATTTTGAACCATGGTCAAGTGACGTGGACGACACCTGAGCTGGCACCCCCCTCTCCTAACTACCACACCACACCAACGGGAGGACGTTTCAGCTCTCGACAGATTTAACGTGCATCGCTGCCCTACACGGCGGGTCTTTAGTGGTACTGGGCTCGAACTCGAGACAAAGCCAGCCACGATCCGATACCCATACCACTCGGCTACTGGGATTTTACCAATAGGAAGATCTAAATCCTCTAAAATTTCTATAATATGGTATAGGGCCATATTATAATGAAAAGTGCGCCGACGTTTATATTTGACTTCATTATCCTATAGAGAGCAAAATATCTAATTATATTCATACCGTTTGTGGTGGCGCAGATCCGGAGGATAGAACCCGGTGTATTATCCCATTATCCGGATAATTTCAATGTTGAAATATAATTCCCGTCCATATTCTTCGAAAAATAGAAAATTTCAAACTGCATGTCAACTGGCAAAAGTGGTAAGAATGTATTACTATGTGATGACCGTTGTCCATGTTTAGGCCCAATTCCATAAACAATCATTCAACTCATTTAGTCGTAATGTGGCCATCGGTCGAGCCGGTTTGTGCCTGGGTTTTTGAGATTGTGAATGGTGCAATTTATTTATATTTGTTCCAAATTACCATTTGAATGAGTATTTGACATTATTGCCCACTTCAAAAGATTTCTCTGGGCCCAGGGACTCAAAGAGTCTTAAGACGTCCCTGACTGTGTGTTGGGCTAAATCAAAGGAAAATAATCGTTATATGTGTAATAATTGCAATGTTGGGTAATGGGCTGCACTTTGCTTTCCAATATATCAGACAAAAGAAAAATTTTAATAATTTTTAAAATATGTATTATTATTTTTCAGCTGAAAAAGTATAAATAAATATTTTTACTTGATAAAAATATTTTGTTCGAAAAAGCTATTCGAAAAGAAGATAAAAGTCGATGTACGTGAAAGATTGCAGTATTCGGCGGTTACCTGCAGTATAGATCAAAATCCAAAATTTAATATGGATGTCTTTTTATTAAATAAAAAATTGATTTTTTTTTTTTTTTTTTTTTTTTTTTTGCTTTTAAAATAAGTCTGCATTAAAGAGTCAAGGTAAATTCATGATTTCCAGTTTGAGTGGTTGTCTCTTTGATACCCTATAATATTACAGAAAGCTCCAATAGCAAGTTTTCAGTTTAATAATCAGTTTATTGAAGACTATAGAAAAATTGTGCAGGTTCTACAAAATGATTCGAACCGTTCAGTCGCTCCCTTCCCCTCCCCAATATTTTTTTAAAAAATTAATTGGCCAGCCTTAAACAGATTTGGAAATGGTAAGCAGTAATGATTCGTCTGCAAGTACCGCAATAGTAGTAAGAGATTAATTATACAGTATAAAATAATAACTTAAAAAGTAATGATCACATTCTTTTTAAATTTCCTTTGCTAATAGTCCAAACTTATAGGATTAAATATAAATAAATATATATAAATAAAAATGAAATGGAGGTTTTGAATTTTTGCGATATTAATATAATACAAAATCTTCACTTGTACATGTACCGAACTTTTTTTTTTTGTATAAATTTATTATTTTAGATTCCATTCAGATTTTTAACTATACATATATTTGATATCCTAATTAATTATATTCAATTTAAATTTAATTTGCTGGATAAAATAATAATATAACTATTTATAGCATACATAAATTTATCAAAAAAATTTTAACAGGAAGTTATAAACACCTTTAAAATGAAATCAACAAAAGAATTACTCAAAACAGAAAAATGATGATTGGAAGAAATTTAATTACTAGACACAACGAGCATACAAATATTTCAACAACAAAAGCAAAAAGTGCAGTAACAGGTTAGGTTGAGCTCTACGATACTGTTATTATACTATTTAGGTACTATTCATATACATTGATCAGAGCTCTATAAATATAGGAATATCAAAAGATAAAAGCAATATAAGTAATACAACAATATTTAAAAACTTTGAAATAACAATTGAATTCAGTAGCAAAAATATATGCACTTAAAATGACTAATATTTTAATTTACAAGCATTACAAAGAAGCTTCTCCCTTCACCTTTCACCAGTACATATTCATATTTTATCCAAAAAATAATACATTGACACTATCTAAAAATAGGTCACAGCACAATAATTACAGCCATTTCTATAAATTATTGCTTGTGCATTAAGTAGACACCTTAAAATCTCACTAAAGACTAAGTTGAAAATATGAGTAACATATTTTGAGCAAAATGATATTCTTTCAAGTAACATAGACACAAAAAGATCAAGGTTTATTCCAGCAAAATTTTATGAAGTTGTATAGAACTGATTTTTAAACATTTTTTTTCTCTCTATATGTAATGATCTTTTTTTTATTAAATTTTTGTTTCAACCCACCCTTTCTTTTTTAGCTTTGTATTAGTCTTTAAAAAGCTCAAAGATTTCTAAATACTATAATGCAGTGGTTCTAAAACTTTTGATCACCATCGTTCATGTATCAAACTTGACATTGCGAGCCCTCAAGATTTTGAACACCCCTCCCTGACTACCCAAAACATGGCTAAGTGATTTAAAGATTGCTCAAAAATTATAAGACAGCTTCTGCTACTTATACAAACATTTTTTTTCTTTAAGAAAACAGTAAACATCTCATTAAAAAATATTACATTGTAGCAGTGGCTGTGTAGTAGCAAACAATAAAAAAACTGAATTGATATTCTTGATTGGAATATATGTTCTAGTAGCTTTTTCATTGGAACAATTTAATGATCTAGTCTAGGATGCAAATCTTTCAGTTTTTCCAGCAGGACTTTCACAGACCATAAGAGAGAGAAATATTAATATTAAGTGATGCTCCTTCGAGAACCCCCGTAGGCCTGCTAACCACAGTTAAAGAATTACTGCAATAATGCAATATGAAGGTTAGGCAGAAAATCAATTGACAACAATTTATAATTCATGAAAAAAATAATAAACAAACTGTTTTTAATAATACATGATAGTACATTTATCTTAATAAAAACTAGAATAAACCTTGAAAAATTAACAAATGCTTAATTTCAATTAATAAGCAATAATAAAAGGGGCAAAAATAATTGGAATGTGACAGAAAACACAAAAATCGGAGATATAAGCACATTTCTTCAAGCACATACTAAATAAAACTTAAAAGAACTATTACAAAAAATGACAAATTAAATTTACTCATTTAATGCATGAAATATGCGAGACACAAATCAATTATTTAATTAACGATATTAAAACTGATTAATTTTATTTATTAATTACATAAAATGGAAAAATTGATTTATACTTTCCAATTAAGGATATATATATATAATAAAACATTTAAAATTCTCTCAAATTTCAGCTGTACCCTTTCATCGAGAAATATATATTTATTAAACATTCCATACAAGCAACACTATATTTTAGTATTTTATACAAAGAGATGCAAATATTTATTTTTTTACCTTCTATATCATTTTTTAAAATTAACTTTTATTCAATTACTTTATATTTATGAAGAGGTTACAAGAAATGTTTACAAATAAAAATATTTAGTAAAATATTTCACTGCTTTTTCTTAACTAGTCCTACTCGCTTTATCAATTAGTCAGGAAATTTAAAAATAATTGAATAATTTTTCTTAGTTTATTTAGAAAAAAAACTTTAAAACTGGCATTTATAAAAACTTTTTCACAGAAAAAGGGGAAAAAAACTAAATTTTAACATATTTGGAGTTTATTAAATTATGTAAGAGAATATTTATTTTACTTGCAAAATATTCATCTAATTATGGTAACCACATGTCTTTATATAAAAACAGTTGTAAAATTCATAAGAAAAGGTTTTTAAATTGAGAAATTTATTTAAAATATCAGTAACTCATACATAATACAATACACATTACAAGATATAACATTTATTTCTATGACATAACTCATAAAAAGCAAAACATTTAAAATCCTAAAAGTCCTTAAAATTGCCCTTCCCCCAGGATCAAATAAGCACACAAACATATATAAAAAGTACCTGTAAGGTATTTTAAAAGTGATTTAATTTTTTTCAACAACTGATAAGTAATTTCATTAACTTACATTCCATCGCAACCATGCCAACTTTCACGATAACTCACCAAATTGGCAAACCTGATTTTACAAGTGTCGTATGTGCTGAATTGCCAACCACACACACAATATGCTTTGTTTAATATTTCTCCCCCTGCTGCCATTCCAAGCATAACTGTCTGTTGATATGGCAAGTTCGAATTCTGCTAAAATGCAAATCTGGGATACATCGAATTAAATAATAAAATTTAATAAAATTAGTAATAATATAAAATTAACAATAATAATAAAATTAACAATACTAATATAATAAAAATAATAATGGTAAATAATTAAGTAAATAATAAAAAAAAGCTGATTATATTCTTTTATTGATTACTATTTATTTTTTATTGCTTATTTTTTGATTATGCACTCCAAATTCCCCATCAGCATATTCCGTTTTTAAACTTTGTGCGGTTTTATTCAATGTCACCACTATGGTTGCGATAGTTCGTAAGTACCATCATTTCTCTATCATAAATACAATCACTATACTAACATTTAAACAGCATCAAGTCACATTTTTAAAAGGAAATATTTTTTTCGTTTAATGAATAAAAAATTTAAAAAGGCTACAGTTAAAAATATCATTAAAAGCATTTATTCTCTCCCCTACAGTTTAAAAGAATTGGATTTCTGCTAATTCGATAGATTAAGTAACAAATCTAAGGCATAAACATTAGCTTAAATTATTTATGCTAATCATAAAAATTACACGCGATAGATTTTTTTTTTCAAAAAATTTAATTAGTGTAATGATCTGAATAATATTAAAATTAGCCAAGAAGAAGAAATTTAACAAAATAGAAGTATTAAAAACAAAAAATTGGTACTTAACTTTTAAATAAATTTTTTTTTTGAAAAAAAACATACATTGAAAGTTTGATATATAGAAATGAATTATTTGATAAATATCTAACACCAATAAAAATTATATAATACAACAAACAAAATTATGTTACAATTCAACTCTATACAATAAAACTTCAGGAAATATGCTTTCAATACATAATCAAGTACATTGAAAATTATAACTAATAATATGTTATTTTTAAAAAATTCTATATAAGTGGAACAAAAAATAAAAATTTCAAAATAAATTTTTAAAATTTATGAACAATGATGGTAAATTAGATTTCTTTAAATACCTGATTTTTTTTCTCCTCATTGTTGAGCTAAAATAATTCAGAATATTCAAAGGACATAAAACAAGAAAACATTTTTAACAACAAAAATGCTGGAAAAATAATCTCATATTCTTTGAATAGGCATTTACAAATATTGTGCTTTTCTAACACCTGCAGAAATACAAACACTTGTCTTGAACACAGACTACATTTTATAACAACAGTCAAAACACTACTAATAGGCAATTCTAATTATTATCAAAATAATTCACCAATTGGTGCATTTTCAAGCCACAAGTTATGCATAAATTGATACAGTTGATCAGACACTGAGACTTTGTACGGAGTAGGATTTAAGTTCCGTTTGATATCTGACCTTAGAGTGGCAAGAGATCGTTTCACATGTTGTCGAATTTCTGAAAGAGTTGGAAGAGTGGTACAGATTTTTCCATCGCTAAAGTACAATGTTTGCAAATCTTGGACTTGAACTGGCTGTACATAGGCCCTTTTAGATTCCTGAAATGGATGGCGGACAAGGACTTTCTTTCCAACTTCTGGAGGAGGTTCTTCTTTTGTCTGAAGTAAATCTATAAGAGCATGACCATCTTTACCAAAGAGTCTGTAAACGGCTTTCCCCCCAGGAATGGTAACTTTCTCCACATCTAAACTTAGTTTTATACAAGGTTTTGATTTAACTTCGACCAATTTGAATACACAACCAAGGGCTGGTTGCTTTTGGCATGTAACTAGATGAGTGCCAATCCCAAAGCAGTTAATCTTGTGCCCTTGCTCATTTAGTGAAATAATGGTCTCTTCATTGATATCATTACTAGCAACAATGGACAAGTC
Organism: Trichonephila clavipes; assembly: GCA_019973935.1. Classification (NCBI taxonomy): domain Eukaryota; kingdom Metazoa; phylum Arthropoda; class Arachnida; order Araneae; family Nephilidae; genus Trichonephila; species Trichonephila clavipes. The sequence continues at coordinate 278,584 of BMAU01021429.1, forward strand.
TCTGAACCATGGTATGTTGAAATGATCCGAGATTCGGCAGAAAATCTGAAAGGCAACATTTGACAGGTAAGCCAAATCACCACTGTCTATTCTGACTCCAAGTGGTTTGTAGCCAAGATGACATAGACCTAAAGCAACAGCACAAAAATTTAATAAGCCACTCTTCTTCACATCGTAGGTATCAATAAGTGCCAAGAAACAGTTTGGAAAAGCTACAGCATATGCAATGAAAGCAGTTAATTCTCCTTCATTAGCTTCTTCTTTCAGTAAGTGCAAAAGAGTTGAAACTTCAGAGCGATATTGTAAACTCAATTTGAGTAAATCCCCATCAGTTTCTTGATTTTTACTTTTAATGGCAGTCTCGCTGATTTCTTCAAGTGATGAATACGACATAACAAAAGCATGAGCATGAGTCCCTTTTACTGGAATGTTGTACAGTTTTCCAGCTAAAACATTACTGGTTCCATCAAAGCCTCCAATGTACACATATTTTGAAGCAGAAAGTCCACCATCAGGTCCTTGTGCTCTTCTTAACCCATATTCCAGTAACTGAAGATCAGAACCAGCAACAATTCTATACCTGGCAGCATTTGTAGCAACTAAACTTGCATAGTTAACAAGAGTCAGAAAAGAAGTTTCCAACAGCTGTACGACCAGCAAAGGCCCCTCAACACGGATTAATGGTACTCTAGGGAAAACCACAGTTCCTTCTGGTATCGCGTAAAGCTTCACTTCTCTAGCTGTTAAATGTTCCAGAAATTCAAAGAAAGCAGGCTCGACGTTTGATGGCAAAATATTTTTCAAATAATTAATGTCGCTTTCAGAATAACGAAAATTTTCAAGAAATTTAAGACATTCCTCCAAACCAGCGAACACGGTGAATTCACCGTGAAAAGGATTTTTCCGGAAAAATAAATCAAACACTGCATGATCAGAACATTTATTATTTTTCCAGTATGCGTATGCCATTGTAATTTGATACAAATCTGTCAAAAGTGGTTGCACCACACCATTCATCATTGAATAACTCTTTTCCATTTCACGCGTATTTTGAGAGAAGTATGAATTTTCGATGAAGTTTATTAAACGAGATTCAAATCGCTCTATGTTCAGCCTTCAGCTGAGCTGTTCATCGTCTGAAAATAGTGATATTGGATAATGAAGAGACCTTTATTATCATCCGTCAGTAGTGGACGAAAAAGTCTACTGCTAAAGATAAACAATATTATAAAACTGCGCGATTGTTGCCAGTCAATAAAATAACGCAATAATAATATTACTGTAAATTCAATAAAAATTTCAGCAGAAATAGAATAAAATAATAAAATTTTAATGAAAGTAAACTGTCAGAAAATATTTTTCGCAGGTTATATAGTTCTTGATTTTCAACTTAAAGGACAAAAAAATCTGGTAAATAAATCTTGGAATTTTACCGCGCTCTGCTCCCGCGAATCTCAAGTAAAGTTTGATTCTTGGGAAAGATTAATGAAATACCTGTATCTCTTCAGACACAAAACCAAAGAAATACTTTGACCTAGCTACTGTTTTTATATTCGAATTTCATAACAATTTGTTTGGAAGCGCCACCCTAGATTTTCACTTCATTTGGTAAAAGAGAAAACTAAAAATCCCATTTTAAGACATTGCTTCATTGAGTATTTTGAAATCACTTTTGAGTTAAATTATGGTTTAATTTTTTCAATTAACAAATGTTTTTATGAATTTTATTCTATTTGTTTCCTAGTTTAATAAATTAAATTTCTTCCCCCTACTAACTGAAGCAACTCCAGCAAGGAACAACTCAACTCGATTAGTTCATTTCGCCAAATATTCACTTTTTCGGCATTCACGTGTCGTGAAGTTGTGAAAATGGTAAGTTGCAAGTATTTTCAAAAATAATTATTGGAATTTCAGTATAAGTGAAATGTGGAAATTCAGCGAAATTTATGTACCGAAAGTTTTTTTGTAATCAATATTTAAGTTAATAAATTGTCTTGAAATCTGCTTGAAAGAAACAGCATGGTTCCATTTTTTAGGCTTAAGACATTTAGATGATTGAGGCTTAAAATTTATTAAAATGTTTTTTCAGTAATTATTTATTTCTTGATGATTTTTTCGTTTTACGGAAACATCTTGCTGGAATGTTATTTTTCTTTCTTGCAAGTAATTACTTCGCCTGAAAACTGTTAATTTACAATTGAGTTGAATATTGGCCTAAAATGCATTTATGTGGTTTGTTTCTATGCAGTTATGTTACCTTAAGGTAATCAGTTTTCTTTTTATAAATCTTATCTTATAGAACATGAGCAATGCAAACTGTATTCTTCCTGAGTAACCAGCATGTAATTAAATATCGTTTCGAGCGAAAATATAGTTAAATTCTTATCACTATAGCCCGTTGTTATTCAGAACTAAGTGTTCAGTTGAATTATTTTTTCATTATTTGAATTTATTTTTTAACCTTTTCCCACTTTCTTTGATCCTAATGTTTTAATATTCTAGACTTATATTTAAAAAGGATGTTTTTTTTAAATTTACGCGCAATTATGTGCATTCTAAAGGGATTAAAAGTGATGTTCTTAATATTGATTTGGAACTAAGTTTGATAATTATTTTTTTTATTTGTATGCTGTAACGTAATTTGATATGCAAAGTGGTTAAATTGATCCCCTACCCATGCTGGTTATTTTACTGTTTTCCGATCAGCAGCCTATTTTAGCTGAACAGGCGATTCTGAATGATAGAAATTCAAAAGGGAGTGACTGAAGCTACAGCTGGATGATTTCTAGAAGGAAGAAAGAAGTGGATTGTGGTATTTGAATGCATGATTGATAGGGTGTTGGTGTAAATGTCCCCAAATTATAAATCTTAATAGTTTTGAAGCAATTTTAATGGGCAGTCTGAAAGCAAATGACAGCCACTATTAATTCTAAGAGATAAGGAGATTAATTTATTTTGTATTCTAAGAGATAGGAGATTAATTCATTTTGTACCTCTAAGGCTAAAGGGATGACTCTTAGTATAATACATTTGAAAACTAAATGATTCATAAAATTCTTTTTAACATGAATTTTTTTTAATGGGAATCTACACTGAGTCCTATATTACAATTCCTGCATTTGTTATTTTTGAGTTTTCTTATGGGAATGTGAACAAACAAAAACTAAATTTTCAATTGATGACCATAGAAATTTTGTCGATGTAATCAGCATACAAATGTCTGAAATGTCAAAGAATTTGCAATAAACAAAACAATAAGAATGCATTATTTGTCACTATCACTACTTTGATTCTAATTCAGAATCATTTTTGTATCATTCTGCTATGTTCAGTTAAACATTTTCAATACTTTAACCTTGTAAAAGTGAAAATGAAATTTTGTCTGCCAGATTTAATTACCCGTTAAAAACTTGATTGCAGACTCAAACCAGATGCTGTAGTGAAAATAAAACTCCTAATCTTCAATATAATGAAAAACCACATCTTCATTTCAAGAGCAGTCATAAAGCATTTAATTCGAAAACATTCTATTTCCATAATGTCTATAAATCAAAGTGCGTATGAGTAATATTTCTGTCATTTCAAGTAGGTCAGATCTACAAGTATCTCAAATCTTATGAACATGTAATGCTATATCTATTATTTAAAAAAACTTAGCTTTCAAATGTTCCGAGCCAGTGGCTCAGGAATGTGACGCTCAGCCCTGGAAGGGAAATGCGCTGCGCACATACACGTCGTTCGGGGACTGTGGATGTTGCATGATAGCGCATATACATGATGTTTATCCTGAAGGAGTTAAGGTACAAAACAACCAAGTGCTCCTCACTTGTATCATATTGTAATGTTCTTAGGCAACTTGGTGATCATTTAAAACCCCATATTTTTTTTATTTTCATGGTAATTTAATAAATGGGGTATTTCCTTTAGTAAAAATTTTTGGTTTTAAAATATAGGGCTATATAACTAGGATTTCATCATTTTCCGACTAAATATTCCTGTACTTATAATATCCATCTAATTATTCAATTTTGTTTCTCCTATTGATAGTCTGCGGGAGCAAGACCCTTGGTAACTGTGTACAGTGAGACTAATGAAAATACTGGAACTTCGGTTGGGTTGCCTGCGGTGTTCAAAGCACCCATTCGGCCCGATATTGTCAATTTTGTTCATATGAATATGTCCAAAAATAGTCGACAGCCTTATGCTGTATCAAAGGAAGCAGGTAAGATCTTCTGTGTTAGTGATATTTATTATCTATATCATGTTAAAATATTGTTCATTGTAAGTATCTAAACATTTTCAAATTTACTTGCATGTAAAAGATCATTCTTTAATCTAAAAGGTAGTTATGTGTTTTGTTTAGTATAGTATAAAACAAGGTTTGAATGTTTTATTTGTGTATAGGTCATCAAACTTCAGCTGAATCATGGGGAACTGGTCGTGCAGTTGCACGTATTCCAAGAGTTCGAGGTGGTGGAACTCATCGTTCTGGCCAGGGTGCTTTTGGAAACATGTGTCGTGGAGGGCGTGTGTGGGCACCTACTAAAGTCTTTCGAAGATGGCATCGTAAAATCAATATCAATCAAAAGCGTTATGCTGTTTGCTCTGCTATTGCAGCATCTGGAATCCCTGGTTTAGTTATGTCTAAAGGTATGGTTTATTTAGGGATGTTATTACAGTTATGATGTATTTAAAACTTTTTGTCTTGTGAGAGCTATTACAACTTTGTTTAATTAAAGTTGGAAATTAAAAATTTTGCATATATACTGGCTAGTTTTTCATATATTAATTGAAATTAATTTGTTACTGGTATACTACTTATGATTTTGTAATTGTATTAAATAAGATTTTGGCGCCAAATAGTTTCCAATACAAGTTGTCTGCCTAGTACTAAGTACTTGGTATGAAACTAATTTAAAAGGATGGTTTATACCTGCCAAAAAAGGAAAACATTTTTTAAAGAAAAAAACTAAAAAGAAGATGAAATAAGCAAAAAAAATGCCATCTACTTTTTTTGTATGTGTGGAAAACAATTTAAAAAATCGACCACAAATGCTGGGAATATAACAGAAAAAATATGTTAATTAAAAGAATAAGGGTTTCTTAAGTATCAATTTCGTGCCGAAAAAAGAAATTAAGACCAAAAGGTTGATGAAATGTTATGAATTTGATTACTCGAATGTTTTTTCAGCATATTCGAGGAACATACTATCAAATTTCTAATCCTGTTGGCAAACAATTTTCATTTTGCTTCATTTTATATTTCATGAGAATGAGAACTAACAAATATAACAAAACTCGAAGGAAGTCAATAAGTTAGAATTTGGGAATCCTTTTTGGCCACAAAAATAGAAGATGGAACCCTATTATTCTTTTTAATAAAAGATCCTAGTATTCACCAATAATGTTTGAAATATTCATGTTCAAATAAATGACAAGACAAAAGGTGCAATCTAGATAATGTAAAGAAATGGTTAAATTTGTAAAAGTAGGGTGTATTCTAGCTGGGCACACTGCTTGGCACCAAAAATTATGGCGATAAAGTTTATAATATAGCAATCCTCTTCCGGATTGTCCAGTCCAGTGGCCAAAATATGGCAACCCTAAAACTGGTCAAGGATAAAATCGGGGGATAAGTGGACATCGTCCATATTCTCCCGTGGCCCTGCTTGCTGCAACACGTCGTGTTCACCCGTTCTTTCTTCTCCACATTTTCCAATTTTTTGAACCGGTTGTTAGAATGGCTTGCGAAAGAAAGTTGTTTGAAAGTGAGGCGACCACAGGTTTTTTCTTTTGCTTGGAGAAAAAGGAAATAAGATTGGTTATGAAAGAAGGATTAATTCCCTCCAGATATGAGTGTCCGAAGTGTAAAAAGGATATGCATTTGGTTGAACAAAAGGGTACGATTGATGGTTTTGAATGGCAATGTCGAGTGCAGTCGAAAGAAAATCCCCTTTTTGTTTGCCGGAGTGTCAGAAAAGATATGTGGTTTAGTGATAGTAGATTGAGCATTTGTGATCTTGCGATTAACCAATACCTGGTTCATTGATTTTTTAAATTTTTTTTTCTTAATTTTACTGCCTTTATCTCGTAGAAATGCTCTTTTTGCCCTTTTCTTTATTTTATGCTATTTTGTAAATACATGTTTTCAGCGTTCCTGGCGCCATTACCGAAACCCAGGGAATTTTCCGTCACCCCACCCCCATTTCCGGACCTGACTCCTTTCTACCGTTGAGCACCAGCTAACATCCCCCCGATTTTATCTTCGTCCATGATGTCATTTTTTTAAATACGGGCTTTTGGTGAAAAAATGGTGCCAAAAACAGCAATGTGCCCAGCTAGGATTTTACCAAAAAGTGAATTAAAATCGTCTAAATTAGTAGGTTTACTGTCATAATGTACTCTTGATAGTAATAATAAAACAAGTGTATATAGGAAATAATGAATTATATATTAACTAGAGTAAAACGATGGTAGCCATATTGTAATGTTATAATTGCTGTTTGCATTTGTCTTCTGCTTTAACTATAGTTTTCAAATTATAATTTCTGTTGCAAATATTAATTTATTTGATACATGTTATCTAATAATTCTCAAAAGTAATACATTTAAATATTAAAGTAATTTTTGACCAATACTTCAGAAGAGTGTCTTAACAAGATCCTTTTTTGATCCAACCCATGGTCAAATAAAAATTATTTGGTATGAAGGTGGTGATAAGTTTCATTAAATGATAACCATAATTTTTAGTAACCCTATTGATAAGAAAGGATGTAAAGTTTTTCTTTCAATGTGGGGGAGGGGGAGTACTTGACATTTCATTCATTTTTAAAAAATTCCAATACTTGCATTAAGCTACAAAGTAGTGAAATGGCTGATAAAAATTCCAGTTTGCTTTAAAAGCCTAACTATTGCTGTCGAGAAAAAAGAAAATCTGCATAAGATCATGACTTTTTTTTTTTACACATTTCTTATGGTTTACATTTTTTGTAAAGTTCGACTTGTACTTCATGCTTTCCTCGCACTTTTGCAACAATGTCTTTTAATTACAAAATGGTATGTCTAAAAATCAATGATTTCATCTTAAGTCATTCAAATGTTTGACTACGGTTCTTCAGCTTTTTTTTTTTTTGTAAAATATTTTATCCAAAATGAAGAATGATAAAAAGTTTATGTATACCAACTGTAAAGGAAATTATACTTATTGCATAAGTAATGAAAAATATCTAGTTTGTATAAAAGTGCTTGTTATATATTTGAAGTAGAATCAGTTTTTATGAGTTAAATTTTTAACTTCAAAAAAGTAAAAATCATGCTTTTATTTAATGTATGGTATAAGCTAAGTATAAACTACAATTAAATATTTAAATAGATAGTAAAACTGTTCAAATTTGTTCTAGCCCAAGAGCCCACGATTGCCAGACCTTCGTTATTTTATAAAAGCTGAAAGTTTCTCTGTGGATGTCACCAACACAGGTAAAGAACGATCAGCGAGTATGGATTGTGGTTACTTGCGCAGGTAACAGGTAGTAAAGGTGCATAAAATAGTACCTCAACTTCCTTAAAGTATAAAGCTCAATTTTTTATATATTTTCTTCGGAATAATATTAGAAATCACGTCGTTCATTGCCGGACACTTAGTGTAGTTGCAACCTTCTGCCAGACACCCCTTAACTTTAAAAAAAATTATTATACTTTCGTTATAGTATAAAAGCTGAATTTTATATATGTTACTTGGGGACCTATAAAAAGATGTAAACCATTCAAACTGTCCTGCTATAGAGGTAACATCTTGCCAGACACATTGAAAGTGTTGTAGGTGTGAAACCCAATGAAAAAATAGTTTTATTACGTTTATAAGCATCTTATATAAAGTAAAAAAATATTTTTTTATTACTAAGTACAAAAAAATATTACTTGTAAAAATCATGCATCATTTTCGTTGATATTTTCATCGTCACTACTACTCCTGTGAAAAACTGAAATATTGTCATTCCACATTGAAAATGAAGAACTGAAAGAATTGTTGAATAATTGCAATATTTTCAAGCAACAGTGTTTCAATGGTGAGCTCTGTAAATTTTCACAATTTTACTTGATTTACATCAACCTTATAAATCATTACTTGGACCTGTCACAGAGCATTCGCACTGGGGATTTTGAACTTTTCATATCAACATTGCCTAAAACTACAAATATTATATTTTTTATATGCTGTGACGGAGCTTTACGTGATTTTATATTAATCCTCTTGGGGAATCTTTGGGGCTAGCAATTGAATTATTTCGCAGCCATCCACCTCAAGAAGAAACCTTGATATGCAGATTAGCTAGTATATATAGTGAAAGTTTAGTAATTGTAAAGAGAAGGAAAAGAAGCTGAGTTGCTGAAAGCAGTGCTGTAACGGTAAGGATCAGAATTTTGACGTGTGATTATAGGACAGGCTTTAGCTATTAAAATAAATTAAGGGAGTTAGGATTCTTAAGATAACTTTGAGTAAAGTTAAGCTATTAGGTTTTCTGGCGCTTATTCACATAGGGTTTTAAGCTATCGTTATATCACTGTAGATTTTCCCTCTATAGTTAGCTTGTCTTGTGAAATATTCACCCGTGGGTGATATCTTACTCCTAAGTTATCTTCTTGACCTAGAAATGTGGGAGTGAATGAAGAACTAGGCGTTGCTATGATCTTAAAATGGCTTTATTAAGATCTTAACTTAAACAGTAACAATGATATTTATATTATAACTAAGGGGATCTGAGCTGAGAAAACACAATACGTATTACCAAATAATTACGATCTTTACCACTATATTTAACTTTCCCGGCTATTCTTAATCTCTGTTTATATCACAGTTACTAACTAGCATAATCACTTCCCGATAGGTTGTCCGCTTACGTTAAACTTCTGCTATTTAAAAGGTTTCTAATTTGCATATTCACATTTCGCTTCTAGATTTGGTTGGAAAGAATTTACCTTTTTCGGCCCCAAAGAACCCAAGAGGAGTTTTTAGTAGAAAACGCGATGAGCACGTCACTGTCTTAGATTATTATATTTGGTAATAATAAATCTGATTTCTCATGGCTAGTTTGGGTCATCAATCTTCACCTACAACACCTCCCACCAACAAAAGTATTCCTGGTGGACCGTTAAATATTATAATTTGCTGAAAGTTGTAGAAACCCATTCTGACATATACGAAGAATTTAAAGTTGCTTTGGTATCAAACAGGACACTAAACCATTTTCTAGACAACCGATTGCCCTGTTATTCGAGCAGACTATAAATGCAGACGCTGCTAAAAGTCTCACGGGTGTTATACACTTAACAAATTCAATTTCGGCACGTCATTCGTGGGCTCGAAATCATGATGTTAGGTATACGATTATAAATCAAGTTTATCTAGAACTAAGACTGCCATCTCATCAAGATGTTTCAACAGACTTAAATCTTCATATTACCCAGAAAAATACCAAACAATTGAGACAATTTATCGCTACCTTCGATCGATTTATTAATCCCTTCTGCTCAGAAGTGCCCAAAGATCATCTGATAAATATTTCTTCTGGAAAATCCACATCACCCCCAGCAGAGGCATTCCTTCTAAATATTGAAAAAAGGAGATTATCAACGTAAAACATTTTTTCCGATTATTTATCAGATATTAACATATTTGAAAAAGATAAGAAAATATCCATTGACAATTTCTCCATTGATTATGAGAAAAAGAAGAAAGTTCAAGTAGGTGGTACAATTCAAGAAAATAAAATCCAAACGATTTATTTGGACGCATGTTGTGTATCTATGGATTACAATGTAGACATTTAAAAAATTTTATCGTACCCAATTACCTCAGACCAAAAAAACCCCTCAGAACCAAAAAAAAATATTTATTGGAGTGAAAATTTAAAACAAAATGAATTATGATTGTTTTCATTATTTTTCATGTATACAAACAGATAATATAATGTTTATATAATGTAATAATAAATGATCGAATAATGTTTAAAATATTACAGTTGCCATTTTCTTGAAAATTACGGAGTTCCTTTTGAATTGATCTTTCGTTACTCATTGTTGAAATTTGATTGTGCTGTCATTCTCAAACAATTAAGTATATGTTGCCTTTTACCTTAACCATCCTGAATATTTTTTAAAACTTGATAAAACATCTCTGACTGCCTCTTGTTTGTTGGGAACTTCAAACATAAAAGCAGGAGGAGAAATGAAAGTTGCATACACAGAAAATCATGTACCATCCATAGTAAAGGATATGCATAATGCAACTTGGGATTTATTAAAAAAGTAATTTATTATAGCAAAATCAAATGTAAGTGTTTGATAAAATATAAATCTATTTTAATCTAAAGGATGTTTCTATTATCAAAAAGGGTTTATTTTAAAACAAGAACAGTTAACAGGCAAATGCACATTGTAGATTTATATATATATATAAATTTCCCCTTAAATAAATTTTCAAAATGAAGAACCTTTAAAAACCTTATATTTAAAAAAAAAAAATTAAAAGAGTTGACGGTCCGTAACTTACGTACTGGCGGGCCGCGTGTTGGACATCCCTGCTTTATACCATCGATCAAAGATTACGAGCATTCCTAATGGTTAGAATCTGCACAATTAGAGTACACCATAACTGGGCTTGAGCAAATTCGATCAAGTGACTTTGCAAAAGACTTGAAAATTTTAAAGAATCTGGTTGGTTTTTTTCATTTCGCATTGGGTTACTAATGAAGTGGTTCCATTTATTAGCAACAAAATTATACACATAAATTTCAGAAAATGTCATTCTTTTGCTATTAATGAGTCCAACAAAGTTGTCTCAAGAGTTGTTATGCCCAGTACATGCGGAAGCAGATACAAAGACAGTATACCATACATGTAACATCAACTATCCAGCAGAAATAGTAATCAGAAGTATTGATACTGATATTGCTTCTATTATGCTTGATAACATGCACTCTCGGTTGTTTAGATGCTTAAGGGTACTGGAAATAATTTAAGATATGTGGACCTAACCAAAATGCATGCAGAGTTAGGACAGTTAATATGTCAAAGCTTACCTGGATATCATGCCATCACAGGGTGTGATTTTAATTGTGCATTCTTCAGTAAAGGAAAATTAAAACCTTACAAAACATTAAAAATTCCAGAGTACCAGGAAGCTTTCAAGAACTTCAGTACGAGCGAATTAATTGAAAAAACAGATGAAGAACAAAAAGTCTTTAATATTATTCAGAGAATTATGTGCAATGCATACAATGCCGGTAATGTAATTGATGTTGATGCCGCTCGACTTCAAATGTTCATCGACTTGTATACTATCTGATGTAAACGAAGCTTTTGACCGAAAGAAGTTGCAAAAGTTTGATGCTAGCAATGTACCACCTTGCAAAAGGGAGCTTTTTGAGCAGTTTCTGCGAGCAAACTATACATGTACCATTTTGAGCAATGCTTATCTGAAAAATCCAGCCACATATCAACCAGCTGGGCATTCAAAAATGATAAATACCATTTTAAATGGTGTGAAGGGGATCAACTACCAAATTATGTCAGTGATTCATTTAAAACTCAATCAGGTATACAATTATGTCAAATTATTGTACATAATTTTTAAATTCATAATTATATAAACTTGCTTAATTTTCGGAAACTGATGGAGAAAGCGATATTGATGACAATCAAGCCACAGGCTGGAGTAGTACTAACAAAAGATGAAGTACTAACAAAGTAGTACTGGAGTAGTACTAACAAAGATGTTACAAAGGAGCTTTTTTGAGCAGTTTCTACAAACTATACATGTACCATTTTGAGCAATGCTTATCTGAAAAATCCAGCCACATATCAACCAGCTGGGCATTCAAAAATGATAAATACCATTTTAAATGGTGTGAAGGGGATCAACTACCAAATTATGTCAGTGATTCATTTAAAACTCAATCAGGTATACAATTATGTCAAATTATTGTACATAATTTTTAAATTATTCATAATTATATAAACTTGCTTAATTTTCGGAAACTGATGGAGAAAGCGATATTGATGACAATCAAGCCACAGGCTGGAGTAGTACTAACAAAGATGAAAATATCGACGACAATGATGTATGAGTTTTACGTATAATAATAATTTTTGTACTTAGTGATAATAAAATAATATTTTTTACTTTATATAAGATGCTTATAAACGTAAAACTATTTTTTCATTGGATTTTTCAAGTGATCTCAATAGACTAAACGCCCTATCTTACTAGCACCCGCTTGAACAGTTGTCTTAAACTCGCACATGCAGCAGACTTTCAATGTGTCTGGCAAGATGTAAAAAACCATTCAAACTGTGCGGCCATAGAGGTAACATCTTTTTATAGGTCCCTAAGTAACATATATAAAATTCAGCTTTTATACTATAACGAAAGTATAATAATTTTTTTTTAAGTTAAGGGGTGTCTGGCAGGAGGTTGCAACTACACTAAGTGTCCGGCAATGAACGACGTGATTTCTAATATTATTCCGAAGAAAATATATAAAAAAAATTAAGCTTTATACTTTAAGGAAGTTGAGGTACTATTTTATGCACCTTTAGTACCTGCGCAAGTAACCACAATCCAAACTCCATACTCGCTGATCGTTCTTTACCTGTGTTGGTGACATCCACAGAGAAACTTTCAGCTTTTATAAAATAACGAAGGTCTGGCAATCTTGGGCTATTCATTTATTTATTACATTCAACAAATGTAATAAATTGAAAATATCTTTTAAACCTGGGAAATAAAGCATTTTGAAATAAACTTTGATTAAATGATTAGTTTTTTTATGGACATCTAAATCAAGTTTTTTTATTCCTTTTTTTCCCCCCTCTAGGGCATAAAATTGAAGAAATTCCAGAAGTTCCTCTTGTTGTGACTGATAAAATTCAGGAGTTTACCAAAACTAAACAAGCTGTTTCATTTCTGAGAAAAGTCAAAGCTTGGGCTGACATTCAGAAGGTTTTTATTAATTTTTTTTTATGCAAGGCTTAATCCTTCCATCTTAATACACAACTAAAAGCTGTGTATTATTCAAATGAGAGTAAAGAAGGGGGTGTATACTCTTGGTAATTTTATTATCCTTTTACAAATTTAAAAATGTGATGTTAACTGTTATTTGAGAAATTAAGATTCAGAAAAGAATTAGTTTTCCTTCATTATTGATCAGTAGCACGTGGACAGTTGAAAAGTTGTATAAAATAAAGGAATGGTATCTTCACAGGGACTTCTTGAGGCCCTGGGTTCCTATACAAATGTAAGCCCCACCTGTGACCTAAAAAAGTAGATAGTGTATACCAGGGGTGGCGCACCTTTATGGATCATGCCATTTTTTCTAAAGAAGCATTTTATGAGGTATAAACTTACATTGGATACTTTTGACTTATGATTGTATGGAAAATAATAAGACTTCATACTAACAACACAAAACTATTTACTACACAAAAATACCTTTTGCACTCTTAATAGTCATGAATATTTTAGTTCTACATATAATTCAAATTAAAGTAACATTAATGTGACATCTGTTGTTGCAAATTGGATGACAAATAACTTATATTGGGATTTAAGATGTTACATTTGGTAGAATACATGCTGAATTTGAGTCACCTGCCAAAAAATTCTAAGCAATAAATTATTTTGATGATAGGGTTTGTGATTTGTTTCAACATACCATTTTAAAGATGTTCTTAATACCACCATTCCAGACCGTAAAAACACCACTTTGTCCCCTTTACTAATAATGTCATGTTTCCTGGTCCACCAAATTTGAAATTCCTTGTTACACTTACTATCTTACACTTTTTGTTCTTTTACCGAACTAGCCATGTTAAACAACAGTTAAAAATTGTAAATGAATCACAGAGAAACTTAAAAATACGGTTATGTCAATGAAATTGACTATGCTATGCGTAGACAAACTTTATATCATAAGCCGTTGTAGTCTATGACGTAACTAAGGGGAGACAACAAACGGGTGTGCTCCCTGTCCCCCTGTGACCGATTACTCGCATTTGTTCGTAATACTTCATAGTGAACTTTAAAATAAAATGCGGACCATTTTGATCGCTGGTGTGCCATCAATGACCCACGTGCCACTGTTTTGCCATCCCTGAGCCCAGTGGTTAAGGTATCGGACCATGGCAGGCATGTCATGAGTTTGAGCCCAGTACCACTAAAGACCCACCATGTAGGGCAGCGATGCACGTTAAATCTGTCGAGAGCTGAAACATCCTCCTGTTGGTGTGGTGTGGTAGTTACGAGAGGGGTGCTGGCTCAGATGTCGTCCACACGACTTGACCATGGTTCAAAATTATGTGGTCCATCGCCAAAAGCCCTCATGTAGCTGAACAGGGTGACATTATTCACTCATTCGCCATCCCTGGCGTATACGGTATGTTGTCAATTGCTCATACAAACCCGAAACAAATGTGACTTGCAATCACACAAAGTGGCTCAACCGACTACTGCCTTTTGATTGAATGAGTAATGATGGTGTATGGTGATAGGCCTATATAGAGACGACAATAATCACATATAGTCGGAAATTCTTAGTTTTTCGGAGAATACAACCAGAAATAACACGTGGCCATTGGAATTATTCGAATCATGATCTTGTTAAGGCTGAGTTGAGAACGAGACAAGGGCCGCATTGTGACCGAGGCCCAAGTCTTAAGATGTCCCTACATCTTCACTGTACTACAGTTAGGTTTGGAATATTTGAAAAGCTCTGTGTGTGGAATTATGTCTCAATGGAATTTTATAATCTCAGAAATTTGAAACAAATACTATGGATCCTTGAAATTCTATCATGGAAAAGTGCAAATAAGTTTTCTCAGACATATGTTAAAAGTGATTTTTTTTTCAAGTAAAGATTGTGACCAGAATAATCAATTGGTAGATTAATTTATGATAATAATTTTGAGTCAATTCTTTTGGTATCTTTAAATTGTTCTAAAAATTTGATGCTTGTTATATTTCTGATAATTATCATTAAATAAAAGTTGCTAAATGCTGCAATATGTTTCCTATAATGAGAAACCATTTCCCTGCCTGTTCATGCATGCTTAAAAAAATTGCGTGTGTAAAACAAATTAATTTAGAATCTAGCTTCTACAGAAGAGAATGCAAGTGAATACTTCCAAAAATAGAATCATTCTGTTTTAAAAAATGTATTAAGTACACCATGGGCATCTATTTAAAAATAAACATTTGGTGGAATTGTATTATGAACAGTTGTGGTGAGTAAAAAAGGAGCATGAGTAGTAAAATGTAGAATGAACAGGTAACTTTAACTAAAATTTATTTACTGCTGTTCCAAAATACTTGAATGAATTGGAAGAGATAATTTGGATTTAGCTGGTAGAACTAATTTATTGGAACAGTTATCCAAAGTGCATGCACATAAATCTAGATAATAAAAATAAGTAGACCTGGCAAAAATGTTTTTTTAAAAAGTAATTTTCATATAGGAAGAATCCTATTAAAAAATATTCTGTCAGTTTTTCAGGAGACCCAAGTACTTAGTTTTATGAGGTCCAAATAGGAAGGTTGTTACTTTCTTGGAAGAGTATTGAAACATCCATGATTTTTTAAAAAAAAAAATTTTTTCCTTCCTGATTTTTGGAAAGAGTGTCTGAGAATTTAACTTCTAACATTTTAAAATCACTCACTAGGATAGTTTTGACCCTAATACTTACTGATGCACTTGCATAAAGGTCAAATGATTATGGGATTTGGCGACTAAGAAACATTGCACATAAGCGCTTAGATCATAGTGATGTGACATCTACCGTAAAATCTGTTGTATAAAGCACACTTAGAACCTCAAAAGTAAGATAAAAATTATATGTGCACATTATACACAAGGTATAAAAAAGGGAGCTTTAAAAATAAGGTTAAACAGAAAAAAAATTACCTCTACATATATCAAAATACTGTTTATTTAAAGAAAGACATTCCTTATATGAACTTGAGGGTTGTAGTTCTAGATGTGCTATTTTTTCCGAAAGTTTGGAATAATACCTCGAATAAATGATTTCAAAACATTGCCCATGTACTTTTTAGGTTTCTTCATACAAGGAGGAAGATGCTAGTTATCCAGCAAATATATCTAAAAATTAAAAATTGTAGCTTGAAAGTATAGGTGCTCGTTATATGGCGGTGCATGTTATGCACCCAATTTTGCTATACTGGAACTCATGTTAGATGTTTAGCATTCCTGAGAGTTTTTTAGATATTTCATTTATTTTAACAATAAAGGAATTCTGCAAAATCTTTGGAAGTCAATTGTTAACCCATTGAATTATGAGTTGGTGACTGCTGTTCTGCATTTGTGATATTCAATAAAGAACATTCTACACAAACACAATGATTGGGCAGAATTTGATAAAATTTTACTTTGTGTTTGACTTCTTGTTCCCTTTAGCCAATAAGAATTAATCCTTTGATTTTATTTGGTGGGTTAATATGCATGAACATTTGCAGTAATTTGTTGTGCATGTGGAGTTGCATTTCATTATCTGTTGTACTAATTGGCTTATATAAGTACCTAAAAATTGTAATGTTCTGTAATGATTTTTAGGTTTTAATTACTGTATTTAATTTCTTTGTTATATAAAGAACACTTAAGTTAATATAAATGCTATAATTTTAATAAGAGTATAGATATTTTTAGGTATAGGTTTTTATTTAATTGTTATTACTCTGTTATAATTTATATTTATTGAAGTATATTTTGTAGTGGTTAACTAAGTTAAATGTTGTACATTCTTATTTTTGAGTATTTTATTTGCAAGGTGTAGCACAACTGAGACTCAATTAATCTCTTGTGTTTTGATTGAGAATAAATGTGCAAAATAAATATCCTCTCTAAACCGTTGTCGGACTTTGATTTTGTGGTCTTGTACACTGATAGAGCTGGTACATTTTTCAAACATTTGTTTGAATATTATTTTAAAGCTATTAATTAACCAAGTATGTATATCTTTGGTATTAAAAGGAGCAAATTAAGTAGTGCAATTGAGTTTCAATTAAATATTTGTTTTGATGGATTAAAAATTGTGCAATAGATGCATCACTTTAAATTTTGCTATGGTCCGGCCTTGATTTTTTTGTTCATGCACGCTCATAAGAGTTAATACACTTTGTTGGTTTCAGTGAAAGAGAAAGATTTAATTGTAATTATAATTTATGCTAGTAATAGAAGTACATTTTGTAGTGGTTAAATACCATAAAATCCAGTGTATAACACTAAATTTTAACAAAAAATGAGGTCGAAATTTACAGGTGCATGTTATATCTAGAATTAATTACTTCAAAACATAATAGCATTCCATATGTACATTTCAAATTCCTTTGTAAAAAAGGGGTGCGCATTATATGGTGAATATGCCTAAAAATTAAAAAATGCAGCTTGAAAGTATAGGTGCACGTTATATGCTGGATTTTATTGTAAATAAGTTAAATGTTGTACATATTCTTATTTTTGAATATTTTATTTGCAAGGTGTAGCACAACTGAGACTCAATCTCTTGTGTTTTGATTGAGAATAAATGTGCAAAATAAATATCCTCTCTGAACCGTCGTCGGACTTTGATTTTGTGGTCTTGTACACTGATAGAGCTGGTACATTTTTCAAACATTTGTTTGAATATTATTTTAAAGCTATTAATTAACCAAGTATGTATATCTTTGGTATTAAAAGGAGCAAATTAAGTAGTGCAATTGAGTTTCAATTAAATATTTGTTTTGATGGATTAAAAATTGTGCAATAGATGCATCACTTTAAATTTTGCTATGGTCCGGCCTTGATTTTTTTGTTCATGCACGCTCATAAGAGTTAATACACTTTGTTGGTTTCAGTGAAAGAGAAAGATTTAAATGTAATTATAATTTATGCTGGTAATAGAAGTACATTTTGTAGTGGTTAAATACCATAAAATCCAGTGTATAACACTAAATTTTAACAAAAAATGAGGTCGAAATTTACAGGTGCACGTTATATCTAGAATTACTTCAAAACATAATAGCATTCCATATGTACATTTCAAATTCCTTTGTAAAAAAGGGGTGCGCATTATATGGTGAATATGCCTAAAAATTAAAAAATGCAGCTTGTGAAAGTATAGGTGCACGTTATATGCTGCATTTTATTGTAAATAAGTTAAATGTTGTACATATTCTTATTTTTGAATATTTTATTTGCAAGGTGTAGCACAACTGAGACTCAATCTCTTGTGTTTTGATTGAGAATAAATGTGCAAAATAAATATCCTCTCTGAACCGTCGTCGGACTTTGATTTTGTGGTCTTGTACACTGATAGAGCTGGTACATTTTTCAAACATTTGTTTGAATATTATTTTAAAGCTATTAATTAACCTAGTATGTATATCTTTGGTATTAAAAGGAGCAAATTAAGTAGTGCAATTGAGTTTCAATTAATCATTTGTTTTGATGGATTAAATATTGTGCAATAGATGCATCGCTTTAAATTTTGCCATGGTCCGATCTTGATTTTTTAGTCCTGCACACTGATAAAGTTAATACACTTTGTTGATTTCTGTAAAAGAAAAAGATTTAATTGGAATTCTGTGTTATAATTTATGCCAGTAATAGTACATTTTGAAGTGGTTAAATGTTGTGCTAGCACAATTGAGACTCGATTAATTCTTTTGTGTTTTGATTGAGCATAAATGTGCAAAATAAATATCCTTTCTTAATCGTCGTCAGACTTTGATTTTGTGGTCTTGTACACTTGTAGTTTTTGAATGCTATCAAATAAAATTATGAAATAAATGAAGCTTTGTCATTAATTTTTGTAGAAAATTAATTTAGCTAGATTTTTTTATAGTAATTCTCAGGTATGTCTTGGAACTAGATTAAGGCTAAATTTTCATTGCAATAAGTTTCTCAAATAAATACATTGAACAAACATAGAACACAATTGGATTTCAACTAATTCATTGTATTTTGATCAATGAGATATAAATCAATGCTAAGAATCTTGATCACATCTTTATCTTGCAGAATTTTTGTAAAATTGATTCATTTGTTTAAATTTGGATCCTTTTCGCTTTATATGTAAATATTGGAAGGAGGTGGCACTTTGTTTCATAGATGGACATCTTTGGTTAAATATGAAAGATGCACTATGGAACAAGGTTTTATTTTTAAATTGTATGTATATAATTAATGAATACAAATCTTTCTATAAGGAACATTTGCATAACATCAATCACAAGCCATTCTCTTCAAATAAAATTTTATAAATTTAATTGTTGATGCATGATTGATTTAAAATTCTTTTGATTGATCAGACCTTGTACAAAGTAACTGATGTAGGTCATCATCTGACCTTCATTTTATGGTGTTGCTTACTGATAAAATTGGTTTTATATATATATATATGTATACACGTAAAACATTTTTCATTACTATGGAGGTGTTGGTTTTAGCCTTGAATAGTGCCTAACCACTTTTTAAATGTTCCTTTTACTGGTAATAACTTAATTTATAAAAAAAATTTACCTGTCCATTTATTCACTGAACTAATTTACATGTAATCAATTATTCCAGAAAGGATTGAAATAGATTCTTATAAATTGAAAGAGGGAGTTATTATAGTTACAAGACTACCATGTTAATCTAAAGAATTGTATCTTTTTAATTTAATATTTTTTTCCCCAGCGAGAACGCATTGTTGAAAATTATATTTGAATGTTTTCAAAGTTTGTCATGAAATTTAATTCTTGAAAACCATGAATTTATTTCCCTAAGTGTCCAAAGCTGTTTTTCATAAAACATTGCTTTAAACTGTTTAGAAAAATTATCCATTTATTTGTTAAATTTATAGGTGTAATGGGCTGCCTTGATAAAGTTTTGGCAAGGAAACTGTTATATATTTGTTTTGTTTCTGAAAAGTTTTAAAAAGATAAATTTTGTATTTTTTAGGTATATAACACCAAACGCTTTAGAGCTGGCAAAGGTAAGATGAGGAATCGTAGGCGAATTCAAAAACTGGGACCTCTCGTTATCTATCACAAGGATCAAGGCCTTACTAGGGCTTTTAGGAATATTCCAGGTTAGTAATTCAAACCTAAACAAGTCCACGTTTTAAGAAATGTTTTTGTGTATATACCATATAGCTTGGTATATAATGTGCACAATGTTCATTCCAATTTTTTTTTTGTTAAATGTGTATTAAATGCTGGACAAAAAAAGACAGCTGTAAAAGTGAAAGATGAGCATAAAATGTAAGGATCTACTTGTATTTAAATACTGTTTATTTAAATGACATATATAAAGTTCTTGTTGCACTCAAGTAAAATCGATATGTATTTAATATATATTATAAATGCGAAAGTTTGTGAGGATGTTTGTGGGTCTTTCACGCAAAAACAACTGAATGGATTTTAATGAAACTTTACATTAATGTAGCTTATACATCAGAATAACACATAGGCTATAATTTATAGCATATACTCTAATTTATAAAGATATTTGTCAAGTAAGTAGGAAAAAATTCTGCCATCTTCAAGCAATTCTGGCGTGCACTGCAAAAAAGCCCCCCACAGCATATACTACCTTTTGTTTGTGAAAAACCTTTTTTGTTTTGGCTACGCAAGGTGCTCGTTTTTAATTAATTCCTCTGATCAGCATAATACCTATTTTTTTTTTAATTTCAGAATAAAACTAAGTTTTGAAGGGAGAGGTTGTTATAAATCTCACTTTATGTTTTTTATTTTATTTTCAGGGGTGTTTGTGCTCCGGGGATTTTGAACTACGATACCCGGAAATTCCGGGAATCGTCGTTCAAAAGGAAGTAGGAATAATAATGAACTATTTATTTTGATCTGGGTAATTTTGTTTGCTGGGTAAATATTTTCATAAAATGTAGTAGTTTATATGTTTGAAAATTTGTGGTTATTTATTTTGCAAAAAAAGTAATTCATTGGACTTTTATAATTAGGTCATTCAATACTTCATAATTGTAATTTTTCGTTTCTCTCCCCCTTCTCGAAACTCCAAAAGTCTGTAAAAGTTTCAGGGGACTTTTTGGGGTCCCACAAACACCCTTGTATTATGCACATTTGGTAGTAAGAAATTGGATCTTTTTTCCAAATAAATGCTTAAATAAACTTTGTCTTTCACACTGCATCATTTGGACAAATTTTCAAAATGTGTTTGTGGTTAGTAGTTAATTATAACGCTATAATTTTAATTGAATAGGCAGATATAATTATTTTTACACTTAAAAACACAATAACTACTGTACTGTATTTTTTTGGAGTGTGAGAGTGAGTGGATATTAATGTCGCACTGTTCAGCTACACGAGGGCTTTTGGCAACGGATCATGTAATTTTGAACCATGGTCAAGTGACCTGGACAACACCTGAGCTGGCATCCCCTTCTCCTAACTACCACACCAACTTAAAAGGAATATTCTACCAATACTTAGTATGAATATTCTTTGAAATCCACTCTTCCAAGATATATGGAGCACGGGTTCCATGATGAGTATTTTAGCGGAAGAAATAGTTTGTCAAAATTTAAGTGTCTTATGTTTTTGTATGTTAATGAAGACCTTAGAAAATGATTTGACTACTTATTTTAAGTGAACGGTATATATAATTAATTTTACAGTGGAATATCTTTATTTAGTTTATTAGCTCTAACGGATTAAATTTTCCGAAGTGGAGTATTTTGTTTATGTATATCCCTTAATTTTAAATGTAGCAATCCAAAAAAATATTGTATGAAAAAAACTGCAGTAAATCATAATGCGGTTGTATAAAGTATTAATGTGCATCGCATAAAGTATTAACGTGCATTCTAATAAAGCTCGAGTTATGAAAGTAGCTAGGCGTTTGCCAACTTGACTCTTTAGTTAACATTTCGCTATGTTCTTCATTGAATCGTCATTATAATTTAAGAAACGGCATTGCTTGCGAATATTACAATTTTAACATAAAATAAATACTACAGAAAGTAATATTAATGTATTATACTTTCAGATAAAAATTATTTAAGCGCTCATTACCCAAAACTTTTAACAATGTGTTACTTTTGCTGAGCAGATATCAGCTTAGTAAGGTATTTTCAAAAATCGACCCTCAAGAGTGTTACGGGGAGTTGTAAATAATAAAAAAAATCCTTTTTGTCGGCTATTAGATCTACATACTTAAAATTTAACAAAGCTGTTTTATTTCTCTTTTTGTTTTGTTTAGCTGAGCTTCGCAAAAAGCTTTTTTTGTTTAAATTGCAATTCACGTAAAATTAACTCATTAAAAACTTTATCCTTCAATCTGTGTTTAATTTTTCAGTTCACCCGTGCGAAGAACGGGTATACCAGCTATTATATTTATAATCTGAAGGTTGATATAGATGGTACATTATTAGATTAGGCTAAGTTATTAGATAATTATGTATCTTATAGGCATATATTAAAGCAATGTATGCCTGCCAAATAGTTAAATACCATATCTATAATAAAGAAATTGGTTACTAACTGTTCATTTATTAAATTAAAATTGATTGTAATGTTGAAAATGACATAGTTTTACTAGTGTAGTTCTATTTAGGATACCCATATGTAAATTAGTCTTTATTAAAATGTCATAGCTTTAAAACAATCTAAATAGAAAGTTTTTAATTTCATGTTATTAATTTGCTTCATTTTATTCTAATGCAATGCTAAATTTTTATAGGTATTCAAACTCTTAATGTGAAACATTTAAATCTCCTTCGACTTGCTCCTGGTGGCCATGTTGGACGCTTTGTGATTTGGACTGAGGGTGCATTTAACACCCTTGATGCTCTGTATGGCACATGGAAATCTAACTCCACGCTGAAGAAAAATTATAAGTAAATCTTGATTTATATTGTTGAAAGTTCCATTTTAAGTCTGAAAAGAAGATACAGGGTATCTGCTTTGCGAAAAAATTTATTTTATTCAAGTTAATTCAATGCTACACCAGACTAACAAAAGGGAATTCTTCATTCATAAAATTACAATTTTTAGTTTCTAAATGTTAATTATTTAAGTTACCATATTTACTCTCGAATCTAAACCTCACCCCTAATTTTCAAAATGTATTTGTGAAAAAAGTTAAGTTAATAATTAATTTTTTTTACTAATATTAAAAACTTTCAAATGCATAAATGAACCTATAATTACTGTAACCATTAGTGTCATGTTTTGAAAATGATTCCTTACGCTAATTGTCGCAGCTGATTTCAAAATTGGTGAAAAGAATTATTAAAGATTGATGGACTGCAAAAATTGTATGATTTTGTTTATGCCATTAGTGTATATTTGTTTTATACATGTCAAATTTACGGCGGTCGCTGTTGGGCTTTTTTTTCCCCCTGTATATAAAGTTGATTCCCTTTTCCAGACTTGCATCATAGTGAACTCATCTTGATGCTATTTCCTATATCTTTGCTGTTTAGGTAAATAAAAGAAAGTATATGCAAAAAAAAATTTCCTAAATATAAGCAGACAATGATGTTTAGTGTAGATTAAATACTGAAAATAAACTCCAGAAAGGCAATAAGTCATCAATGCAAGTGTACAGAATGGACGATTAATTACATTTTTCTTTTGGAAAAAGATGGAAACTCAATTTCCTCACCCAGAAAATGTTTCACCTTCAATCCTAAGCCGTATAAGATTTTTAGAAGCATTAACACTGAAAAATTAGTGCTGCTTAGATTCGAGTAAATATGGTGTATTGTAATTTCTTTATTAGTTAATGTATAAAAGATATATAATGGACCTTAGTAAATCCCATGACATCAAGTGGAATGTTGCAAACTTAATACTCATTTATTGACCCACCGCAGTAGGGTTGAAAGGCTGAGTCGATCTTGCCTAGCCTGGGAATAGAACCCAGGCCTGTGGTGTGGAAGCGCAATATGCTACCACTGGGCCTCCAGGGAAGGAAAATATAGTAATTTAAAATCAATACTAAGTATAGAAAGAGGGAATTTTTTTAAATATATATATATAGAACAATCAACAATTGAATACTGATCCAGCTTTTGATGGGGCAATACACTGTATTTATCAAGATACTGCTAAAAAAGGTGAACATTGGTCAGTGTGACCAATTCTCCTTAGATGTATATGTAAATGAGGTAGTAGACACCAGGTTTAGAAATCCTGTTCTAGACTACAGTAATTTTTTTTGTATGGCTGATATAAAAGCTTTTCTGTAATTTTTCTTAAATGGGCTTGTATTGTTTAAAAACTAAACTTATTTTTAAGATGAACAATTACCTAAATACAGTATGTATGATATGCAAATTTTTTATTTTTAGTTTGCCAATGCACAAAATGAAATCTACTGATTTAACTCGATTGTTGAAAGACGCTAGAATTAGAAAAGCAATTAGACCACCCAAGTAAGTTTTTGTGTCGACTCATTTGGTAAATGCTTGTGATTTCATTTTTAGCTTTTTGAAAGAGGCATAGCTCAATTCCAGGTAACATTTTTGTAATGTGTATCTTCAAAAGCTATGCTAAATTAATATTTTCTGATACTTTGTCTCTTTTGCTTGGTGTTGAAGAAAAAACACCTAGTATTTTACCTTCTATATATTGTGTATGTTTATACAGTTTAATAATATATCGAAGCAAATTAGGTAGCATATATATATTTTTAATGGCATTTTGTTTTCAATCTCTGTGGTACCTTACTGATTTAATTCAAGCAGCAAGAATCATTACTTAAGATTATTAATCCATTTATTTTAGAACAAGGGTGTTTCGTCGCATCAAAAAGAAGAATCCTTTGAGGAATGCAAAAGCAATGTTAAAATTGAATCCATATTCTATTTTGCTTGTACGAAAGAAAAGGAGACAACAACTATTGTTGAAGAAAAGAGGAGTAAGTATATGTTTCTTTTTATTGCTTGTATGTATCTTAATAGTTTCAATGTGATTTGGTTAGACTGAACGAGTAACTTCGTTCTTCCTGCGACGGGTGTATATTATGTCTCACTTGGCTGTTGCGTTAATTGATTAATACTAGCATGTATATGTGCCTTTGCATTGTACTGCTTTTTGGAAAAATTTGGGAGTGCATTACAATAACCTGGTGTGATAGTATTTGCAAAGAATTTGTTTTAGAGCAGGATTTACTTATTTATATATACCTTTTCTTTCCCTGCTTTATATTCACCACATAAGTGTATACCTGTGTGGGAAAAGTGACTGTAGAGATTAAATCATGCAACTTTTCCTTGGCAATTAATGAGTTAATAGCCTTTTGGGTCCAAGGTTCGTTAATAATGGAAGATCAACAATTTTCAAATCTAGAGAAGTTATGGATTTTTGCATGTGGTGGATCCTTAAAGTTCTGATGCAATGCAGGAGGAATTGAATCTGGTATTTCAATTTAATTGTATTTTAAATTGTGAATTTTTTTAGCATGTTGCATCTTGGGACAGTTCCGTTTAATCTTGATTGCTTGAATCCATTATTTTCTTATGAGTTTGTTGTAAACTGGGACTTTATTACAGATTGCTGATGCTGAGGGAAAAGAAAAGAAGAAAGGTGATGCTGCAAAAAAGGAAAAAGTAGCTGCTAAAAAAAAAGGAAAAGTAGAACAGAAGAAAAAGCCTGCCGGGGATGCAAAGGCTAAGAAGGAAGTGAAAGCTAAAGCTAAAAAATAGTTCTCGGTAAAAATAAACTGTATCTACAATTTCGGATAATAAAATAAATTCCAGTGATTGATGTATTTTTTCTACTCACCTTTTGTGTTGCTTTCATTTAAGCTTTAACTAAATGTACTGTTCATGATAGTGTTTCAAAAAAGGGGGGGGGATAAAATGTTTCCAGGTGACCTGGAAGATCTGATGGATAAGATTGAGGAAGAGTAGATCATAAGCTGAAATTCCTTTATCTTCTCTAACTCAATCATAGAAGGAGTTTTTATACAGTTAATTTAGAATTTGCAAAAAGTTCTTCAATTTTATTGAAAATACACGTTAGGCCTTTATAAAAGCAAATTTAAATGAATTAAATTTAAGTGAATACTGGTAATAAATAATATAAAGATTCTCTTAAAAAGATTACAAATTATGCTTTAAATGTTTTAAGAGCAGTTTTGTTCTGCATTTTCTATAGATTTTTCGGAGTTTTTATATGAGATGGAGAATTTCGTGTTTAATTTTTCAATAGTATTAATAAATTATAGTGGCAAATTTATAAATATGCATTCAAAAGCTTGCCCATTCTAAGATGTTAACAGATTAATATAGTCTTAAAAAATTATGTTTGCCATTATAATCCTATGTTTTACTATTGCAGCCTTTTTATTTTGAAATCTTTGGTATTTAATTTGATTTTAGTCATGATTTTCAAAAAATAATTCAGCAATATATTTAAGTTATTTTTTATGTGGTTTTTAAGAATAAGCTTTCGTTATAAATTTGAAAGTTTTGTGTATTAATGAATGTTAGAGAAAGGTAAATTTGTAGCAACTCTCGACCTTCTTGAATTAATAGATGCAAGACAATTAGATTACTTTCATTGAATCCACAGCATCTTTTAAGATGTAATCATACCCACAGTTTAATACATTCATATAAATAATTGCCACATTTTTATATCCAAATTTAAAAATTATGCTAATATCTACTTTTTATGATTATCTGATTTGAAAATGCTGCAAAGAATTTATTTTTGCACAGCTTATGTTGTCAATTGGTGGCGTTTCTCTCAAATCCCGGTGCCAGTGTAGATTTGTTGTGTAAGTGCTCTTTAAATCTGAGGCATTTTTGTGGTAAAATAGCATACCAACTCGGAGGTCACTTGACCAAGCTTTAATGTGAAGAGGTCAGTCTCCTATAGTTCTATGTATCTTTTTGAGTGAGATGTTAGTAAATTGTACTGTTTATTACCTTTCCTTTGGAATCCCTAATGGGTGACGTGTTTCTGGTTAGTCTTGGTGCCGCTAAAGACCTGCTGTGTGAAGGGAGTTGATGCTTGTTTATTTTGTCGAAGCTCAATGACCCTCGGTGTGGTATGGGAGAGAAAGCTGTCAGCCCAAGTATAGTCTCTTAACCATGGTGCAGAATTACGAGGTACATCACCAATCGCTCTCTTGTTTCTTTCTAATGTAACGTTAATATAACTCACTTACTACTATGGATTCCTCTGTCATTGGCAAGTACTAAATGTGTGACCGCATGTTTTGTTTCGCAAAATACCAGGTGGACAAAAAGTATGACTACACTTTCAAATATAAATTTCAAATAAAGATATTCATTTATATATATAGGGTTTTTTCGTTGCATAAGGAAACAAGATTTCTAGCCACATTCTGTGTAGTATTGCAAGGTCCGTAATCCTAATGGCCACTGTAATTCGACTTCTCATTCCATCAGTGTCACTAATTGAAGAGTGGTAAACGATGGTTTTCATGAATCTCTACAAAAAGTCCAGAGGTATGCCTTGAGATCTGGGTGGCTATGCTTATGGACTTCCTCTTTTCGTCCATCACCTGATGAACTTTTTCTCATTTCCAAACTCCGATGCGATTGTGCCTCATTGACAGTGTATGTGTGTTTCAGATCACGCAACTACTTGCTGTAGAGCCATTTTTAAACGAGAATGTTGTGTCATCTAGTTTACATTTTATCAAACAAACTTCAATTTCTTTTTCCTTGATACAAAAAAAAACAGTTAAAAGTGGTGCATAAAGGAATTTGGGGGGGTCCAGGGTCGAAAGAAGTTATTATTCACTAATACTTAAATTTTTCTTACTGTATGCACAAAGGATTGTAATCAATCGAAAAATATCAAAAGCAGTGGGGTAGTGCGGACCCTGGGAACCCCGTCCCCTTATGTACGTCTTTGGGTAAAACTTTGTTTTTAATTTTAAAATGTCATACCCCATATATTTTTTGAGGTACCCTAAATTCCGGCTTATGACGCGCACTTTTTACACAAAATAGGATCGAAATTTACGGGTGCGCGTTATACACCGGGTATATAAATGAGACCTATGTATATCGAACTAAAAGAGTGACATTCCTTATGAATTTAACTGTAGTAGAAGTATGTTAATTTTTTCTCAAGATAAAATTTCGAATGAATGACTTCAACTTCATTGTACACGTACCTTTCAGGTTCCCTCATAAAAATTGGTTACGGTTTATACGCCGGATTTCACGGTAGGTGTTTTTGTAGTTCTTTTGAGCTTTAAGAAATCTTTCTATTAAAAGAGTTGAATGAAAGTGGTACTCTTGGACAACTTTTATCAGTGATAGAGAAGGTAATTAAAAAATGTCACTGTCTCATCAAAATCTGCTGGGCCGTCTCCAGCAGAGTAGAGGAAACACTACGTCTTACAGTCTCATATGTTACCTAAAACGTCCGGGGGGAGAACGGAACACCTCCGAATTCCTGTTCAAAGTTTATTCACCTTCCGTTGCATTCCGAAACATGAAACTGGCGGTTTTAGATTTTTATCTGTAGAAATTTAACGATAAGGTTGCATGAAGGCTATTTCGTTACTCATTGTTGAAATTTGATTTTGCTGTCATTCGCAAACGATTAAGTATGCATTGCCCTTTATCTTAACCGTCCTGAATAATTTTTTTAAACTTTAAAAAACATCTGACTGCCTCTTGCTTTTTGGGCACTTTCAAACAGAAAAGGAGAAGGAAAAACGAAAGTCGCACACATAGAGAAAAGTCATGTACCATCCATAGTAAAGGATATGCATAGTGCAATTCGGAATTTATTAAAGTATTTTATCATAGTAAAATCAAATGTAACTGTTTGATAAAATTTTAATCTAAAGGACATTTTTACTATCGAATTTATTTTAAAACAGTCAAATACATTGTAGATTTATATATATATTTCAAAATGAAGAAACTTTAAAAACCTGATATTTAAAAAAAATCGGTGGGCCGCGTGTTGGACACCCCTGATCTAGAGCCTTAAGAAAGGTGATGACGGCAACATTTGGCGTAGCCCGATGACTTGACGGGAAGACTAGTCTTGACACATTTAACAGTGCATCAGCCCCTCATCACGATAAATCTTTAGTATCAGAATTCGATTGCAACCGGGATCTCTCGACTGCCTAATACTTGCTAAGAGGAAAAATTTTGGGCGAAATCGAAGCGGCGGTTCGTGCGTTTTCTTTCTTTGTTACCTATCGCTGTACGCGATATGGTAAAAAAAAATATCAAGCTTATCTATGCACTTGGCTCCGAAAGTCTGCGTACAGGGGGGCGATCATCTTTCATATACATGCAAAGATCGCGAATTAAGTCTTTCTGAATTAATACTATTTTTATTGATTCCTATAACGTTGTAAATGCAAATAGTATAAGCAACAATCACCTGAATATTACAAATATTTATAACTTGAGAACGACATAAATTGTGTGCGTCAAAAGTGCGTACACTGGGAAAAAACCTTTACATTAGTGGATTGTACCGGGTGGGTAAAAATTCATAAAATCCGGAGAAATGAACGAAAAAAAACTATTTGCAGGATCAGCATTAGTATGTCACGGGATTTTTTTTAAGCTAGAAAAAAACATAATTCGAAAATCATCCGGTAGGTGGCGCTGATTTACGCAAATCAAAGAAACAATGCATAAATAATGAACAGAAATCTTTCACAACTTTATTACACCAGAATATGTTCCACATGACCACCACCACAGGGGAGAAGACATTCCAGACGAGTGACAAATCAAGCAACGGCAGAGTGCAACATGTCCGGATGTATGGAGGATACTTCTCTGCGGATTGCATCTTTCAGTTCCGACAGACTTGATGGACCGGATAGATAAACATGAGATTTCAAATATCCCCACAACCAGAAGTCTGCCAGTGTTAAATCTGGAGGCCATGGGTACCTGCAGCGCCTGCTAACGATTCTATCTTCCCCGAACGTCTGTATCAGGAATGCCTTAACCGGGTTAGCAGTGTGACTGGTTGCTCCATCCTGCATGAACGTGACATTCGAAATCTGACCTCGTTGAATTAAACATGGCACGGCAGTCTCCCGCAGAAGCGTTAGATAACGCTGAGCATTTACCGTTTCCGTTATCCATCCATTTACTGGGCACTGCGTTTCAAAGAAGAATGATCCTATGATAAATGAACCCGTGAAACCACACCATGCCGTCACTTTTAGGGAATGCAATGGCTTCTGTGTGTACTCACGTGGATTAGAGGTCGCCCAAATGCGACAATTATGGTTGTTAACGTCACTATGAAGCGAGAAATGAGCTTCATCTGTCCACAAGATGTTAAAAATCCAGGTGGGATCCTATTCCATTTTAGAGAAGGCCCACTTCGCAAATGCTTCCCTCTGTGCGGTATCTACTGGCAAAAGTTCATGGCACGATTGCAATTTGTATGGGTACAGCTGGAGGATTCGACGAAGAATATTGCGGTCAGGTGATGGTGGCAAGCCCAATCGTCTGGCAGCTTCACGAGCACTACTTGTCCCTGAAGCTGCTTCGGACGCAATCGCTTCCATTTCGACAGCAATGCAGGGTGCACGTGCTTCTTTCAAGCATGGTCGTCCGGCTCGTGCTCAATCCTCCAACTTTCCAGTTTCCTCAAAACGTTTAACAAGCTTTAAGAGACCCGCAGGTGTTAAAGGGCCTTTTTCACTCTTCACATTTTTCTGAACTCAGAATTTACGCAAGGCAATGGTCGCTGATTCCTCGTTCATGTAAAATAACTTCACCAACAAAGCTTTATCCGGCGCACTGAGCATCCTTGTTCACATTCACTGTTTGTAATGGTGAAATGAATGTGGTTTTATTGAGAGCAAAGGTTTTTATAGCCGTCTAATTTGCATATTTCCACCACAGACGCTAGTAACAGCGCCACCTACCGGATGATTTTCGAACTATTTTTTCTAGCTTAAAGAAAATCCCGTGACATACTAATGCTGATCCTGCAAACAGTTTTTTTTCGTTCATTTCTCCGGATTTTATGAATTTTTAAAGTTTTTACGGACTTTTCGCCCACCCGGTATAACTAAAAGTTAATACTTTTTGAGCTATTCCGCTCTTTTCATAACTCTCAATATATTTGGCAGGGCTTTAAATAGCTTAGTTGTTTCATCTGTGTGGACACAATCTACAATTCTTCTACTATGACAGATTTGAGCATTTCCTTGGATGTTATTACGTTCTCCCTGATTATTCAATCGAGTAAATCCTACAAATGCTGTGTTGTGCTTAGGTCTATGGACTAGGTTGGCTTACGGAATTGGTTTGGCACATGTCAGAACAGTCATGACATCAATATGTGAGCCTTTTGCTTAGTACCTTTTTGCAGCTAAAAGTAAAAATCATCACCCACCGCAAGTTTCTCAACATATGCCCTGATATTTTACTTCAGTAAGTTCAAGTAACCAATTTTGTACATTGTTGATTCAATTAATTCCAGATTACCAGCCGAAAGGCTACCAATACATCCCCAAACATTATGCCTCCTCCTACATGTTTGATAGACGAAAAAGGATTCTCTTTCTTAAGATCTGTCCAGGAATTTTTGCCGGCATATTTTTGTTCTTTTTGATGTAAAATTATTTTCCCCAATTGAATGTATTACACTTTTCCTATAATTATGTGTCCTTTTTAGATGTTTCTTGCCAAAGGTCATTTCCCTTAGCTCTGTTCACTCGAGAGATGAATGGCTTCTTGAGTGCAACTCGGCCGTGATAGTCATTCTTTTTAAGTTCTCATCGATTGTGGTTAGTCACACTATTTTGCAATATCTCAGAAACACTTTTAGCTATTTGTGAAGCTTATTATAGTTGGTAGAACCGCCCCTCAGTATAGAGGGCGCTGCTTGTAAAAACATGCGTTATTTACAGCAGATATCTTGTGTACGTGACCGAGTGCAGACGCACTCCATATTCCATTAAACTTATTATTTAATCTTACACTTGTCTTCGATGACTTTGTTAGTTCTGTTATTGAACAGCGCCCTCTAGCGGCTTGTAAAGAAAAACGTCAGTGTAAGTGTAACACTCACTCCGAGAGGTTGTGTACGGAGTAGAGAGAGAGATTAAAAATATTACAGTCCACTGCGTGTGTTTACTGTGTGTGTTGTGTTGAGTCAATTCATGGTCCACCTCACCGGAGGTAAGCGACCGAAGGGAAAAGTGTAATTTGTGAAACCGTGGATTATCAAAATTCACAGTGAAAAAAAAAATATATAAGTGATTGCCAAAGTGTGAATAGAGTAGCGAGCAGCGTGAAACAGCGATCTGAGGAGGTAGGTGCAATTAATTGATCCTTCTATTAGTGTCCTTAATTCATAAATATGTCTTTAAATAAATTAGGGAAAGATGAGTTAAAAATCGTTGCGGAAGAGTTAAATTTAACTGTACCAGAAGGAGCAAAAATCGCTGGCTTAAAAAACTTAATTGTAAATAGTGACGCTTACAAAAATGATAAAGAGTTAGTTCAATCTGCAATCGATTATGCTTTGGCGGAAATTAAAAATAAGAGATTGGATAGTGAAACTAAGTTAGAATTTGAAAGAATTAAATTAGCGCAATTGCAAAAACAATTAGAGCTTGCAAATATCCAGAAGAATTTACCTCAAAATTCCGATATTCGAAATCCGAGTGTTTTTGAAACTGCCGACAATAATAATGTTGAGACTTTGTTAAAGTCCGTGAAAACTTTAACAATACCCGTACCTTCAAGAGTGGAATCATATAATTTATTTTTCCAGTCGCTTGAAAAAGCATTCAAAATAAAAGAGGTTCCCGAACAATTTAAATGCGAAATTCTTTTAAATATTCTAGGTGAGAGAGTTAATAATTTACTTGTTCATGTTTCCGAAGAAGAGTTAAATAATTATAGTAAGCTTAAAGATTTAGTATTAAAAGAATTTTCTCCCACACCACAAGAATGCTATAATAGATTTCAGAAAGCGCAAAAATTAAGTTCAGAGAGTTATGTGCAATTTGCATCACGATTATGCGCGACATTTGAGTATTATTGTCAGCTGCGCAATGTGAATGATTTTAAATCATTGTGTGAGTTAATTGTATCGGATAAAATAATGAACACACTCGGCAGAGAATTAATGTCTTACATGAATATAAAACAGGGAGAGAAATATTTTAAACCACAAGAGTTAGGGCGTGAGTGTGATATATATTTGTCATCGAAAGGCAAAATTAAGAATGAGATATTTTCTAAGCCCTTTTGTGAAAATTCCAAGCGTTTTAATTATAATAAACAAAACAAATTTAATGCTAAAATACCGCGAGATGCATCGAATGTATTTTTTCCGAGTTAAAAAATGATAAATGTGTATTGTGTAAAAATAATGTAGTTCATGCTTTACAATTTTGCCCACAATTTAAAATGTTTTCTGTAAACGAAAGAGTAGAATTTGTTAAAAATAATAGACTTTGTTTTAAATGTTTTTCACCTCAATGCAGCGTTAGTAGATGTAGATCAAAAAATTGTTTCTGCTCGAAACCGCATAACAAACTATTACATTACCCCAGAGAAAGGAGAGGGAATTCCTTCTTCCCCCTTGAGACGATGACAGACGTTAACCAGGAACCCCAATTCGCCTTGAGTTCTTTCGTTCCGAAAGAAGACGAAGCACAGATCGTGGCAACGGCGTGTTTTAAAAACAAATGCCTTTTGAGTACTGCTTTAATTCTAGTGAAAGATAAATATTCAGAATGGCAGACATTTAGAGCCTTGTTAGACTCGGGAAGTGAAACTTGTCTGATTTCGAATGAGTGCGCGAATAAATTACGACTTAAGACCGAAAGAATAAATACATTAATCTCGTGTTTAAATGATGCTTCT
Organism: Trichonephila clavipes; assembly: GCA_019973935.1. Taxonomy (NCBI): domain Eukaryota; kingdom Metazoa; phylum Arthropoda; class Arachnida; order Araneae; family Nephilidae; genus Trichonephila; species Trichonephila clavipes. The sequence goes on from BMAU01021429.1 coordinate 312,466, forward strand.
ATGGTAGTAAATGGGTGTGTTAAAGTGGCGATTTCTAATCAAAATAAATCTTTCGAAAGGGAATTGGATATGCTCGTAGTTAAAAAAATCACTGATTTTATTCCGCAGAAAGCGTTAGAAATAAAGTCTGATTTTTATGATTTTGTGGAATTAGCGGATTCTAAATTTAATGTTCCCGGAAAAATTGATTTATTATTAGGTGCAAATATATTTTATGAGTTATTGAAACCGGAAAGAATTAAAAAATAAAAGATTCGCAATTACTGTTAGTCAACAGCGTATTTGGTTATATAGTAACGGGTAATTTAGATGCAATAAATGAAACTAAGGTTCACTGCGGTTTGATTCGTGATGAGGATTTGAATAAAAATTTAGAAAAATTTTGGAAATTAGATGAGATACAGGAACCAATAGTTAAAAATAAAGAAAGGCTAATTTGTGAGGAACATTACGCGAATACTCATTTTAGAACTAAAGAAGGTAAATATGTAGTATCTATGCCCTTAAAAAAGGAACCCTCGTGTTTGGGTAATTCGAAAGACATAGCCCTCAAACGACTTGGATCGCTGTGGAATCGCTTAGCTAGAGATAAAAATTATTTAAATTTATATCGTGAATTTTTAAGAGATTATGAAAGACTGGGTCACATGAAGGAAGTGACTAACGAAACTGATCCAGATATAACATATTACGCTACCCATCATGGAATTTATCGTCCAGAAAAGTCCACAACAAAACTTAGAGTTGTCTTTAACTGTTCTTCGTTAACTGATAATGGAATATCTTTAAATGACATTCAATATAATGGAGGAGTGATACAAGAGGACTTATATGCGCAAATGCTCAGGTTCAGAACTTACACGTATGCATTTACAGCCGACATTAAAATGATGTATCGAACTATATTAATTAACCCTAAACAGCGTAGTCTGCAGAGAATCGTTTGGTGTGAAAGTGAACATGAATCACCCAAAATTTACGAACTTTCAACTGTTACCTATGGCACTGTAAGTGCTCCCTACTTAGCACAGAGAACTTTAACCCAATTGTCGATGGATGAAGAGGCTAACTTCCCTATAGCAGCTTCCGTTTTACGGAACAACTTGTATATGGACGATGTCCTTTGTGGTGCTGCAACGTTAGAGGAGGCAATTGTTCTCAAACAACAATTAAAAGGAATTTTGAAAAGTGCTGGAATGGAGTTGCATAAACTTTGCGCCAATCACGAGAAATTGTCACCGGATCCCGAACAGAATTACAATTTTGCAACTTTAACAGAGACGAAAACGTTAGGAGTGTCGTGGAAACCGAACCTCGATTGCCTTTTGATTAAAGTGAAAGTCTGTTTGGACAGTTCTTATACTAAAAGAGACGTCTTGTCTACTATTGCCAAGATCTTTGATCCTGTTGGACTGATGGCACCAGTAATTTCCAAAGCAAAGATTTTCCTCCAGCGTTTGTGGAGAAGCAAATTGGAATGGAATGACCTTCTGCCAGCTGAAGAATATCGAGAATGGCAACAATTCCTAGTATCCTTAGAGAATATCAACAATATAGAGATACCAAGGCGTATTCTTGTCGCTTTTCCAGAAGTTATTGAGATCCATGGCTTTGCTGATGCCTCAGAGCGGTGCTATGGTGCAGCAGTTTACTGCAAATCTAAAAATTTGAAGAGTGGAACTTTAGTTCGGTTAATCACAAGCAAATCGAGAGTAGCGCCTATTAAAAGCCTGACAATTCCCAGACTTGAATTGTGTGCTGCAGTGCTATTGGCAAAACTGGTGAAAAGAGTTGTAGCGGCTTTACAACTAGAAACTGCTGAAATATATCTTTGGTCGGATTCGATGATCGTCTTGGCGTGGCTTCGAAAGGAACCGATGGACTTAAAGACCTTTGTTCAAAATAGGGTTGCCAAGATACAAGAACTCTATCCTAATCAGTTATGGAGACACGTACCATCTGATCAAAATCCCGCAGACTTAGTCTCCCGAGGAGTCGATCCTGAGAAACTTTTGCAACAAAACTTATGGTTTAATGGACCAACATTTCTTTCAGGTGATGACTATCCAAATCGAACTATAAACTGTAGAGAGAAGCTAGATGAATATAATTCAGAACTGAAAAACTGTGTTAATGAACAAATTGAAAACTTTCAATCGGTGCTTAATATTCATGTTAATGATTTTTTAAACGACCTTCTTAATCTAAGCAATAATTATATAACTATTTTACGTGTATTAAGTTTTATTTTCAGGTTCGTGGAAAATTTAAAGGGAATAAATAAAGTGGCTGGTCCACTCACAACAAAAGAATTTCAGAAAGCTGAGACATATCTGGTTAAAAGGATTCAAGAACAAGAATTTTCCAGTGATATTAACCATCTTAAAAGTAAGGGAAGTGTGCTACCAAACAGTAAGTTAAAGACATTGAATCCCTTTTTAGATGACAACGGTGTCTTAAGAGTAGGAGGACGATTGTGTAACTTAGAGTTAAGTTTCGATAAAAAGCACCAGATAATTTTACCAAAAAATAATAGATTAAGTTTAATAATAATAGAATATTTTCATAAGAAATATTTACATGTGGCAACTGTATCTTTACTGAATCATATTCGGGAAAAATTTTGGCCGTTGAATGGTAGGTCAATGTGCAGAAAAAATTGTATATAAATGTATTGTATGTTTTAAAGCGAAACCAATTGTGTCAACTCAAATTATGGGTAATTTGCCAAAAGAGAGACTTATTACTGATTATCCATTTAATTGTTCAGGAGTAGACTTCTGTGGTCCTTTTTTCATTAAAAATAAAGGACAACGTAAAGAAAATTTGTTTAAAGTGTATATTTGTATTTTTGTGTGTTTTGTGTTTAAAGCGGTACATATTGAGTTAGTATCAGATTTAACATCGCAAGCATTCATTGCCGTGTTGAAAAGGTTTATGGCTCGAAGAGGCAAATGTGCAAAACTGTTTTCGGACAATGGTAAAAAATTTCGTCGGAGCTAGCAATGAAATTAAAAAACTCCTTGAAATAGTCAGAAAACCAGACGAAAAATTAGCTAATTACTTAGCAGCAGAAGGAATAGAGTGGAAATTTATTCCTGCGAGGTCGCCCAATTTTGGAGGTCTTTGGGAAGCGGCCATAAAGTCATGTAAATATCACTTAAAAAGAGTTGTGAATGGAATTAATTTAACGTACGAGGAACTACTTACGGTCACTGTACAAATTGAGGGAATTTTAAATTCTCGACCGCTTTGCCCCCTATCAAACAATGATGATGATTTCCAAGTGCTTACACCAGCTCATTTTTTAATTAATAGGTCTTTAAACTCGCTAGAAGAGCCTAATTTGACAAAATGTAAAAAGAGAGTAATCTCAAAAAGTGGCAAAAAATAACTAAGATAGTTCAATTAATGTGGAAATTTTGGAGTCGTAATTACTTGAATCAATTACAACAGAGAGGAAAATGGATGTTTGAGAAGAATAACGTTAAAATTGGAGACTTGGTTTTAATAATTGAAGAAAATTTACCAACATATAAATGGGCATTAGGTAGAATCGTAGAATTGTATTATGGCGAAGATAAAAAAGTGCGTGTAGTGAAAATTAAAACTCAGTATAGTACATGTAAAAGAGCCATATCAAAATTTGTGTTTTACCAATGGAAGATCCTTAAATATAATTTGAATTTTTCATTTAGTGTAACCATTGGTGGTGTGTAAATTTACTCATTGTTAGTAAAGTGATTTTGTATTTGTATATAAAAAAAAAATATTGTTATTTGTGAAATCTTGAATTTATATAATGATTTATGTAATTGTATTTCTTGAGAATTGTCAAGTGTTGAATATATGTGTAAAGTGTTCTAGATGTAACCAATATGATTGTTAATTTAGTAACAATGATTGCATGGTTAAACCAGTGCAATGTGGGGCGGTATGTTAGTTCTGTTATTGAACAGCGCCCTCTAGCGGCTTGTAAAGAAAAACGTCAGTGTAAGTGTAACACTCACTCCGAGAGGTTGTGTACGGAGTAGAGAGAGAGATTAAAAATATTACAGTCCCACTGCGTGTGTTTACTGTGTGTGTTGTGTTGAGTCAATTCAGACTTATTGAATTTAATTGAGTCTAATGATTGTGATGATTTGAGCGTTGATTGATATAAAAGCATTCTACCACTGATTAACTGAACCATCGATGATCGTAACAATAGTCTTGGATTTTTTTTTATATAGAGCGTATTTACAAAACAAGATTCTCGAGGTGACACTACAGACGGGCTGCCGGATCTTGGCTTGGACGTTAAAATTTTAGTTGATTTGTAGTTTATGAACACTTTTTGAATCAATGAATGTCTCCTATTAACAGTGTTTCAATAATTGCTTTAAAAATGTCCCCCTTTTCTGAAGATTTATGATTTTTCGTTCAATAATATATCTCTCTATTCTGTTTCCTGCCTTGGAACTACAAAAGCTTTCAAATCCTAAATAAATCGTAAAAGAAGCTTATAATTACTAAAAAACATGATTTAGTACAATTATTGTACAATAAAAGGTCTTTAAAGGCGCTCTATTTTGTAAGTGTGCGCAGACCTTTGGCGCGGATGGTTGGTGATTATTTGGTGGTCATTCTTGTTTTTTCCTGTTAAGGTGAATTTTGTGGCTGTTGTTTGAAGAAGGAAATTTTGAAAAATCTCTGATAAGTATTCTGATTTTTTTTAACCGAGGTTTTAATAGTAGTTACAGCATAAACACACGTAAGATGTGATTGCCTGTACGCAGACTTTCGGAGGCAAGTGTATATAAGCTTTGATATTTTTTATTTATTTTTGCATTTAGATACAATTATGGTCACGAACTCGTGGGTTCGAGTCCTGGTGCCCAGTTTAGAGGGGGTCGATTCACTAAAGTTTTTTGAGCTTAAAGTCCTCCCGTTGGGGTAGTTTGGAGAGGGGATGCTAGAGCTTAGGTTTCGCCACTTGACTGAGGTTCAAAATTACAAGATACGTCATCAATACCCCTCGTGCGTCGTTAATTTAACTCGTCTCCTACCTGTATTCAGTTTTCTCTTCCTCATTATTCGTGTGGAATTGCTCAGATTCAGTGTCTAATAGATTATAAATACTAGCGCTTCTTCTATTCCTCCCCCACCCACCTTATGTATCAGTCTGACATCGTGGACCCCCAAGATTTTGAATATTCGCCCGTCTGGTTCCCAACACATGGCTGAGTGATTTAATCTAATACTACCTTTGCTACTTGTACAGACTTTTTAACTTTTTTTTCTCTTTAATAAAAAAGTGAACATTTAGTTAAAAGTATTACAAAATACTAACCGAATAAATATTCTTCATCGAAATACATGTGCCAGAAAAGTTTTTTTCTTGAAGACTTAAGTCTAGGATGGCACATCTTTCAGTTTTTCCACGAGGCCTTTAAGGTATCCGACTACGTTCGGAACCGTGATTTTCAAAAGCGTATAAATGGATAATATTTATATATTTAGTGTCACCTAGATTAGAAAATGTATATAAAATTGTTTTAAGAATAATATTACAATAAAAAATACAATATTTTGACAAAAATGAACGTAGAATGACCAATTTTCAAAATATTTTCCTTTTGTGAAAAATGCTTCTATTATAATATTTTGCCTGTATGTAGATCAGACCTCTGTTCAGAGGCTCAACTAGAATTTTTTTTTTTTAAAAAAAACTAAGAAGTGGGTTTATTCATATTTTACGAACACAGAGGGAAGCAATTTTAAGAAAAAAACGCGAATAATTATTTCAATTGGTGGTAACTCTGAAAATAATGTGAATTTTTCAAAACTTCTAGTTGAGCCTCTGTAGAGAGGTCTGAGCTATATACAGGCAAAATATTATTATAATAGAACCATTTTTCACAAAAGGCGAACATTTGGAAAATGATTATTCTAAGTTAATTTTTGCCAAAATATATTTAAATAATTTTTTTTTATCAAATTGTGCCTTTAAAACAATTTTGTGCATGTATTCTAATCTGAGTGACACTAAATATGAAAATTATCCATTTATGTGCTTTTTAAAAATCACGGTTCCGAATGTAGTCGGATACCTTAAGAGTCAGTAAATGAAAAAAAAATCTCTCCATTGAATGACGGACCCACGAGAGTCCGTGGACCACAATTTTGTGAACCCTCTTGATTCTCAGAATTTTCTTCATCTGTCTGAAAGCCTATAGCTTGCTTATAATATTTATTTCTTCCAACAATTTTCTTTGAATTTGCATTTCAGATGTACTTTTTTAAAGTTGCGTTTGAGTAATCAAAAATACAAAATTGTTAGGTAATAAATACAAAAATTACTACCTATAATTATTTTTTATTACCCAAAGAGTATGCTGTGTGCCTGTGATTGCAAATGGAACTGCCACGTAGCAAATATTTTAAATGATTATTTTGTCTCGTAGTTTACCTATGGCCGGCGTTCTGTACCGGGCATAAAACAAACTGAACATAAGAAATTTTGCAGTGGGTGTGCAAAAAAAATTTCACTAATAATAAAAATTAAGGCGGATTATAGGAGTCGAGAAGAATTCTTCTCGGTCTTTTAGTATTATCTTGTGGATTATAGTTTGGCATATTAATCATTGTAAACTTGTGGGTTCTTTTCGGATCGGGTCGTGTTCGAATTGTGAAAAGAAAATAATTGCAGTCAGGATTTTGTCCCTGTGTTTTATTCCACACCTTCTATGGGACATTTCTTTAAAAAAAAAAGAATATATTAAGATGCTACAATACATCGTCCAGCCGTCTCTTCTTTATCCGACCACGTTTTTCGCGCAACCCTCTTCTTTCTCTCCTCGTTCGGACTCTTCTCCTTTGCCGTTGCCAGGTCCTCCTCTCTATATTGTGCCTCGTTCGACCTGTTGCCAGGTGCAGGCAGTAGATCCTTACAATCATATTGGCATAGTTTGTAAATTGCAGAGAGTTAAAGAAATTTTTTGCGATCTTTTAATTTTGAGATTTAAAACTATTAATTTTTATGGCTTTCCGAATATCGTCGTTTCTCATATATCTGGTTGCTTTTACGATCATTCGGATAGTTAAATTTTGAAGAGTATCTAGTATATTAATGTTAGTTTTAGCAGCATAACCGCACACTGTGCTCCCGTAGGCTAAAATTGGACGCATGACGTCTGTGAAGAGAAGCACTTTGTTGTCTCTAGATAATTCAGAATTCCGGCCAATTAGGGGGAATAATTTAAACATTACTTTCCGGAAATTTTGTCGCGTGTGTTGAATGTGTTTTCCAAGTGAGATTTTTATCAAAGGTAATACCGAGGTATTTAGTACATTGAGACCATGGAATTGTTGTGTTGTACATAGTGGGTGGTGGTGGTATTTTTCGTTTTTTAGTAAATAGTATGGCGGCGGATTTTTCAACATTAATGCTGATTTTCCACCGGTCGTAATATTTTTCTAGTAATTTTAGGTGTTTATTCAGTACATATGTGACGGAAGTGATTCTTTTGTATGTTGTGTTCACGGCTGTATCATCTGCGAACATGTTGAGTTTTGTAAGAGTGTAATCTGGAATGTCATTAATGTATAAATTAAAAAGTCCAAGTAGACTACCCTGAGCCACTCCGCAGCTAATATTTTTCGTGTTAGAAAGCGTATCCTTGACTCGAACCTGATAGGAACGGTTGGAATTGTACGAGTGGAGTAGGAAAATGAGGGGGTGGGGGGAGGTTGTAAGTAATGAGCTTGTAGGTTAATCCTGTAAGCCACACGCGGTCGGAGGCTTTCTGGATATCCAGAAATACTGCGCTGGTGCTCTTTTTCTTCTTTGAAATCCTTCTGAGATAGCTTCAGTTAAGTTGAGCAGTGGGTGAAGAGAAGATAGTTTGTTAGTAAACCCATATTGATTCGGATTAATAATATTGTTAGTATTGATAAAGTTTTTTAATCTAGTCAGTATAATTGATTCAGTAATTTTACTTAAGGTAGATAATAGGGAAATTGGCCTGTAACTGGAAGGAATATTTTTGTTTTTACCTGGCTTAAGAATGGGAAAAATAATGGCCTCTCTTTCCATTTTTTAGGAAAGTAATTAAGAGTGAGAATTTTATTTATTAGTATATAGTTAAAATAAGAATTGCTTTGAGCGTAACATTTTTTGTCATGCGATTACTGATGCCATCTTTACCTGGCGCTTTTTTAGAATTAGAATTTTTAATATAGAAAATAATCTCAAAGGGATAAGCAGTTTTTGATCATCTGTAACAGCCGTGCCGGTAGTGCAGTTTAATGGTGGAATGTCAGAGCGTTTGTTTTTAAGAAATTTTTGCACCGCCCATAGACTGTTGTCTTGTGTGCTGAGTGCTTGCAATCTGGCAGTCCAATTTTTATTACTATATTTTCGAAGTTCTTTTTTAACATTTTTTTGTGCTCTATTGTACAGTGTTTTATAATGTGGATCGAGAGTTCTATGATAATATTGGTTTAATAAGATTGTGAATGTACGGTGGTGTGTAGCTTTTGCGGAGCGTTTCTATTGGTCGGGAGGCGCGGACCGTATCGGTGAACTCTGAAATTTTTTAGTCAATATCCGAGACAGAGTTAATGGAATTAAGATGAAAATTTAGAAGCGAGAGCTTAGTATTTAAATATTTTGAAAAAAGCGGTCAATTCGTGTGAACGGCTCTGGGGTAGTGATATCTTTATTAAGTTTAAGTGTAAAGTTAAGAAGAACAGGGTTATGAGATCAGAAGATAAGTCATGAAGAGAGTTTATAGTGTAGGGATAATAGAAATTTCTAATAATAGCAATGTCTAAAGTATTAGCGGAATTAATACCGAGTCTCGTAGGAGTATCCGGGTAAGCAATATATAGATTAGCCAAGTTAGTAAAGTCAAGGAGGCGTACGCCTCTAGATGAATTAGTATTGCAGTTCCAGGCAGTATGTGGGGCATTAAAATCGCCTTACTGCTGGTTTGAATAAGATTTTCAATGTCGATAGTGAAGGTATACTCGTCGGAATTCGGCTGTATATAAACACTAACTATCGAGATTGGATCATGATCGAAAGGAGTTGGTATGACAATAGTGGCTTCAATAGCTTGCATAGGTGGGGTGGGGAGAGAATAGCGATTTATAGCGTTTTTAACGAGAATAAGAGTTCCACCGAAGACCCTGTCGTTATCTGAAGATGTTGGTCTGTCATTTTTCTATAGCAAGTGTAGTTAGCTATGTTGATGTTGTGTGAAGGTCTCAAATGTGTTTCTTGAATTAAAATTAAATCAGGGGAGTGCTTTTCAATAAAAATTTTAAGTTATTTTACCTAATAAGCCGTTAGCGTTCCAAGAACACAAACTGAGGCCGATTGGGGACTTATTTATCATTATTCACATTGCAGGATGCCTCTATTAGGCTGTACATTTGATTTGCATCTGCTTGGGCGGAATTTACTTTATCGAAGTTATTAGCTAGAGTGGGGAAATATTCATAGCATTTAGAAGTTGAATTAAGCATTGAACAGTTGTACTAAGCAGTGCTTTAATCTCATTATTGTTCCCGTTCGGGAGGTTAAAATTAACGTTAGGAGTAGGGTTAGAGTTTATAATCGGAGCAGCGTTTTGAGCTTGATTTTGAATCGGAGGTACATAATTCACGGCCTCAGTTTGGCGAAGTCTCAGGTCTTCGTGGCGCCATCTGTTGCTTGTTTTGGGTATTATTTCTAGGAGTGTTATTTGTGATTTGGGCAATTAGGTCTAACGAAATTATTGTAGAGATTCGTGTAACTATTTCTATTTGTTTTAGCAGGGGGCTTGGGGAAACAAGGGCAAGCGTGCCAGTTGGCCATACACTTGGCAGTTTATACAGAATTTCGCTTCCAATCTTTGCTTAACTTCGTAGCGTGCTCCTCTCCGCACTTGAGACAGCGGGGTTTTAGGAAGCAGTTATCAGCGTTGTGATGAAAGTTGTTGCAACTCCCCTGCCGTTGTAACCGTCAACAGTAATGTTGAGATGGGCTAGCGTTTTTAAGTCGAATATTTTCAATTGTCCTGGGGAGAGTTACTTGGAAAACTGGTAATTTTTGTTCAGTGCGACGTCCTACAAGTTGGGTTACCTTATCAGGTACGAATCCCTCTTCTTCAAGATCTGCTTTAATATGTTCAGGGTCAGCGTTTTTCGGGTAGCCTTTTATAACAACTTTAATTGGCCTTTCGTTTTGGGGGGTAATGATGTAAAAGAGATATCAGAGTCCTTTCAGGGTTTGAGCTACAATTCTATTTTGTTCTTTTGTGTTGGAATACAGTTTAATGTATTCTTATTTTGAGTAGCAGTAGGTGGTGCCAGTTGACATGAGACCTGTTTTATAATTACATTGGGGAGCAGAGAAAATTGATTTTCAATGTTAATATCTTCTGGTTTTTCAAGAATGGTTTTCCTAGCCGTTTTTCTAAGTGGAGGAAATTCGAAGTCATCCTCGTCTTTTCTTTTTTGCTGAGAGTTTCTCCTAGTAGGAGAAGGAGGGGTAGTGCTAATAGGCGTAATTTTTGGAGAGACATGATGTGAGCAGCCTGGGTTGGTACAGGGGGCGGAGAGAGTCAAAATCACTCACCGCTTGTTGGAGTGTGCCTGGAACTCGTTCCATGCTAACTGGTAGAGAGTCGGATTCATCGTGTCCATGGTCAAGTCGTAGGAGCGAGACGGTATTTTCCTTCTCGTTGCAAATAATTTGCAGTCTCCGTATATAATTTTTCATTGCGGTGAGCTCCTCACATGGAGTGGGAGCAGTACCGTTAGATGGTGATTGAGGAGAAAAATCCATGTCCGTTGGCTGAGCGATTGCCATTTCCGAGTCGAGAGCCGTGAGAGCAACCAAGTAGTGAATAACTGGAGATCTGAACTACGCTAGTAGCACTGAAAAGTGCTGCAGCCAGATGTAAGAGCAGTTAAAGTAGGAAGGTGAAACGGGCTAGATTGAATTGTGGCGTATAGAAGACGCATCTAATTCGATAGAGGGAGATCTCTTGCGGGCCACTGTCAAGGGCGGCGACCAGTCGACCTCTATAGTCAGAATCCGGAATCCAAAAATCTGATCGGGTATCGGTCTCCCTTCGTCCTTTCTCGCTCTCCTTATATACCTATCGTCTCTCGCCTCCTAATTCCTTCTTTTCTTTTGTTCTTAGGCCGCCCTTGTTCGTCTCGGCTCATTTGATCTCTTGCCCGTTAGGCGCCGATGGTTCGGTGCCCATTGTAAGTTTTCAGACGCGCTGTCATCACCGAATCGTGAGAAAACGAAATCAAATGTTACGGTGTCTCTTTTTGACGGTCGGGACAGCCTGGGAAAGAGGGTCCAAATCTTTGACCATCCAGTTACGAAATTCTTTCCCAGAAATTAGGGAAATGTCTGCAATTTTCCCACGTCTGTCGGGACCCACTCTTAGCAATTAGGGGGAAGAGATTGGCTTCATCACAGTGAGGAAAAAAAAACCTTTTAAAATTGTAACCGAAATCGCTAAAAATGAAACCAACGTGGTTGTATTTGTAATTCTTTAAATAATTAGTTTCAGTCATTTAAATTGAATTATAATTAAATTATCGTACTTTTACCCCAAACAATAGTGTATAGAAAATTGCAGCTCAAACGAGCGCTTTAAAATGTGAGAAAAAAACCTTTTCATGTTTTGACACAAGTCGCCAAAAATGATGCCAACGTGGCTGTATTTGTAATTCTTTGAATAATTAGTTTTAATCAATTAATTTTTATTAATTGTAATTAAATTACTGTATTGTCATCCCAAATAATCCTGTATATAAAATTTCAGCTCAATTGAACGCTTTAAAATGTATTTTATTAACGATTGAAAATTCCACGGAGATAAATAAATATATAGAGAGTGTGAGCTAATAGTGTAGGAATTGAAAAAAATGTGCAGTAAAAGAGTTTATGAAAAATGAAGTTTGAAGTCTCAAAAGTGGTCATTTGACCGCTGTAGTAGGTCACTCATGTATAGAAAACATTGATTATGAATTAGTTCAACGGAATCCGTGTGAAAATAGTATAGCTTTTTCATATCCGTAGTAGCAATAAAACGGAAATTGGACTAAACCAGTGGTCGGCAACCTATGGCACGTGGTATAATTCTCGGTGGCACTCTGCACTACTTTACAAATTTGTCAATTTTTGAGTGGATGGAAGTTGATAAATTCGTGATGGATCTTATTTGATAGACATCTTAAAAACTATTTACAAATACAGAATTGCGAAATTATCTGAAAGATAACTCTAAAAATAAATTTACTGCTGTTTTGTAAATTATTGAACGCCATTGCCGCAGAGATTTCAGAGAGAAAATCACAAGTACTCTGCTTTCCGCTTTGGGTTCTACATATCTAAGTAAAAACTCTTTCTTCATATAAAAAATATATTGAATCTTGAAAGAAATTCTTTAACAATTTGAATGCTCAAAATCATATCAAATTTAAGGTCACACATTATACTTCTGATTTTGCGATATGAAAATAGAGGGGTGCAAGCCCTGGGTTCGCATTTAAAATTTTTATTTAATGAAGGGAAGTACTTATATATTTTATGCTGTTTATTTTTATGTTAAGAAATATCTTTAAATGTTGCAAAATTAATAAATAATAAAACTGTAAATCTATATTATTGACCTCCATTTTCTAACTCCACATGCATTATCGCGGGAATCAAATTGTTTCAAAAATGTCCTACTGCATGGCATGCTGAATCATAATTGGTAGATTGGTTTTGCACGCCACAGAGCTAAAAGGTCGCCGACCTCTGCTCTAAACGACTTCACAAACATTGCCAGTACTCACAGACGTATCCAAAACATTTCTGGACTGATAAATCTCAGTTATTTAAAGCAGTACATTTTTTAACGTTATGTACATTTATTCAATTCCTACTATTAGCTCCCACTCTCTATATATTTATTGATTTATCTTAGTAGAATTTTCAACCATTAATAAAATACATTTTAAAGCACTCAATTGAGCTGAAATTTTATATACAGGATTATTTGGGATGACAATAGAGTAATTTAATTATAATTAATAAAAATTAATTACCACTTAATGTTGTGTGATTGTGTCATATGTATATACATACTTATATCAATTGTATGGGTAGCCTAGTGGTTAGAGCATCGGACTCCAGACCGGAAGGCCTGGGTTCGATGCCCGATGCCACCAAATACACTCCGAGTACACACGGAGTACGTGCTCGTTAAACCAGTGGGTCCGAAATCTTTTGGGATGAGTCACGAGTGCAGGGGACTGGAGAATATTTCCCTACCCTTCAGTTCCATGCAGAAATTTTGGAGGTGGAGATAGGTGGTGTCGCCATCCATCGTCCCTTCGGAGAATTTTGCCGAGCTAAATCGTACTGTCACCTGTATGGTGCTCAAGGTCAACGACAGACGTACTTCTAGCCCCTTGCCACGAGGAATTTCGTGGGCCTCGATCTGACTACGTCAGACAGGTGGCATTAGAAACAACAACAAACATATTAATTGTAACTTTTTAATAAAAAGTAGCTAAAATATAAAAAAAAATTTCTTTGTTGATCTAAGTAGGAATTAAATTAAAATATTTTTTTGTTATTTAACTTGTTTTGTTATGAGCGCGTTATTGCATTTAGTGTAGTGATTCTCAACCTTTTTGTTTATTGCGGTACACTTTTAAAATTTCAAGATTTGGTGGCATAGTAACAATAAAATAAGTAAAAAAGAATTTTATTTATCTGAAATACACACTATGTAAAATAGTTTATGATAATAATTTTCAATGTTAAATATAAAGTAATATGCAAGACAAAAACATAATATTTATGGAGTAATCAGTTGCAAAAATAAATTATAAGAATACATTTAATGCAAAATTTGGCATTCCCGGCTTTTAATAATTTTGTTTGTATTTGGTCGTAAAAATGATAATGCCACTCTCTCATTTTGTCATCTACATTTAAAAAAGTCCCGATCATATTTATTTATTTTTTTCATTTTTATATTTGTTAATCCTGAAAATCCGAATTCCCACAAAAAAGATGTAGAAAATTGTAACAATATTTTCAAAGCTTTTTTGGCTACTATAGGTGAGTGAATATTAACGTCGCACTGTTCAGCTACACGAGGGCGACGGGCCACGTAATTTTGAACCATGATCAAGTTACGTGGACGACACCTGAGCCGTCACCCCCTCTCCTAACTACCACACCAACGGGAGGATGTTTGAGCTCTCGACAGATTTAACGTGCATCGCTGCCCTACCCGGCGGATCTTTAGTGGTACTAGGCTTGAACTCGTGACAAGGCCAGCCACGATCCGATACCTTGACCACTCGGCTACTGAGGCCACTGGCTACTATGGGATAATCGTCTCTAATTTTATTCCAAAAGGAATTAATTGACGCTTCTTAATGTTTTGAAATTAAATTTCGATTATTATAGAGCGAGAAGTTAGTTGTTCCTCTTCATTCAATTAATCCATATACAGATGCATCCTTTATCACAAATGGAATACGAACCCAATCAAATTTTTTTATATCTAAATTTGAGAAGCAATTAATAAAACTTTCTCCTCTAGTGTTATAAAAGGTCAATTATAATTTCATGAATATAGTTTATTTCTATAAAACTGACCGATTATTCAGTTCCGATTTTTTTTTATTTCTTATCTCAGAGTATAATTATTCTTTAAAAAAATTGGCGGCATAGTGTTTAAAAATCAATGATCTAGTGCAGGGATGGCGAACCACTGGCACGCGTGCCGCTAATGGCACTCGACCAGCAGCGTACACAGGAATTTTTCAAGGGGAGGGTCCGGGGTCGAAAGTTCACCATTCCTGTATCATGCTCCTTTTGATTTTGTCGATTTTCGGGAACAAAACACAGTAAAAAACTAATTATTGAATAAATAATTAGCATTAATTAATAAAATTAATCATTAATAACAAATACTTAATTAAATTTTACGTACTATGTACTTAGAATTATAATCAATCGGAAAAAAATCGAGGGCTTTGGGGGTCCAGACCGTGGAGTCATATAATTTATTTTTCCAGTCGCTTGAAAAAGCATTCAAAATAAAAGAGGTTCCCGAACAATTTAAAGGCGAAATTCTTTTAAATATTCTAGGTGAAAGAGTTAATAATTTACTAGTTCATGTTTCCGAAGAAGAATTAAATAATTATAGTAAAATGTGTAAATTTTTTGACAAAAATCATTAAGTTCTCTTACATGAGGCACGCTATTACATGCATCGTTTAGAACAAGATTGAGGTTGTGTGTTGAACAGTGAACGTAATTTGCTCTTGGTTGTTTGTCCTTAAATAATTTCTGAAATCCCCCATTAACACGGCGAATGTTGTCTTCCAAATGGTCAAGCGTTTGTGGCTTATCCGCATAGACCAATGACTTTACATAGCCCCACAAAAAATAGTCTAGCGGTGTTAAATCACAAGATCTTGGAGGCCAATTCACAGGTCCAAAACGTGAAATTAGGCGGTCACCCAACGTGTCTTTCAATAAATCGATTGTGGCACGAGCTGTGTGACATGTTGCGCCATCTTGTTGGAACCACAGCTCCTGGACATCATGGTTGTTCAATTCAGGAATGAAAAAGTTATTAATCATGGCTCTATACTGATCACCATTGACTGTAACGTTGTGGCCTTCATCGTTTTTGAAGAAGGATTCCACCAGCCCATAAAGCGCACCAAACAGTCAGTTTTTCTGGATGTAACGGTGTTTCTACATACACTTGTGGATTAGCTTCACTCCAAATGCGGCAGTTTTGTTTGTTGACGTATCCATTCAACCAGAAGTGCGCTTCATCGCTAAACAAAATTCGCTTATGAAAATCGACCATTATTTTCGAAATAAAATTGCACAATTTGAAAGCGTTGCTCAGGCGTGAGTCTATTCATGATGAATTGCCAAACCAAACTGAGAATAAATCACTTGACAGCTGTTAAATCGGTCGCCATCTTGGAAGGTAATGCCAACTTAAACTTCTATACCTGTGAAAAAAACACTCTGTATAAGTTGTTTTCTTTATTTAGTCTACAACAACAGAAGTCACACTATAATGTCACTTTAATATAAAAATTACACGTATAACTAAACATTTCCTTCTATACAGTGCAAAATGTATTTCTTCGTAGTGTGTAAGGAGTTTTGTGTGTTGTTAGTATTTAATTTTATTATTTTCACAATAACCACAAAAAGTTATTTGACGCACGTCTATAACTCTTTAAAAAAATAAAATGGTACGTTGATCCATAAAGATTCGCCTCCCCTGGTGTAATGTAATGAACATATCAATTGCTGTCTACTCAGGAAATCTAAAGCAGGGGGTCGGAAAATATTGACCCGCAAAGAATTTATAACTATCGGTCAAAAAACTATTTTCCTAACTGCGGAGCGAGCGTTATATTAACATTGCAATATGGCTATTGGCGACGGACCTCGTAATTTTGAATCATAGTCAAGTGAGGACGAGTTCTTGGTTTGCATCCCTCTCTCCAAACTTCCACACCAACGAAAGGACGTTTTAGCCTCGACAGATTGATGTAGTGACCTCGTCTACACAACCAGCCTTCAGCGGCACTAGGCTCAAACTCATGACTGGCAGCCTCAAGTCCGTCGCCTTGACCACTAGGCTACCGCGATCTCGTAACTGCGTAATAATAGAAACACATCTAAAGGCCGTATCACACGCACATTTTTGGTACCATTTTTTCAAGCAATTTTTCGTCCTCCTGCGGGGGAAGGGTTGCCGTAAACAAAACGAGATGCTCTGACGTCAGCCGCGCTCTATCTCCACATTGAAAAATTACTTGCCGATTTTTCTGTTTCGGAAAACGAACATCCAAAATTATTTCTTTTATTTCGCTTGCGCTTTTGTTGATGGGAGTAAACAGAAATTGAGCACCACTCTATTTAAAATATTATACGCTGTTGAAATATTATACACCATTAAAATATTATACGGCATGTCTGATGTATTAGACCAGAGGTTCCCAAACTTTTTTGTCTCGTAAACCCCTTGCCCTGTTTTTCGGTTTGTGGTAGACCCCTGCTTACTTAGCATTGAATTTTTACAAATTTATCAATTTAAATGTCTTTTTGACAGCTAGTACAGAGCTACTTACTTTAAACGATTTATATTTCTAACTGAAGTGAAGTATTGCGTTTAAAACTTAAGAAAATATGTTAATTAAATTAAAATTTAATTAATACATAATATATATATATATATATAATTGATAAATAAGCAGGTGTTTATTATGGGAGGGAAGAATCTGGTGCTTCAATAACAATTTTTAAACATGTGGAATCAATCATGTCAGGTTTAACCCTAAATCTCCTCGGTTAGTAGTGTTCAGACCTAACCCCCCCCCTTCCCGTTCTTTTGTATTGGAGATTGGCAACGACGCTGAAACTCCTTCTCAATAGGAGAAGTCATTAAAAATTTTCTCACGATATTTCATAATTCGTGATAAATGACAGGTATGTCTTTCTAAAGCCAAAATTGCGGACACGGTCCTTGTTTTGATAAAATTTATTCTATCACCTTGTAACTGCAAATTAACCTCATTAAAATTAGTAAATAAATCTATTAAACTGATAAAATCTGATTTTCACTTATCTAAATTTTCTTTTAAAATTAAAATCATGATTTGGTTTAGGGAGAGCCACCATCATAGACCCCCATTTCCACCTCATGGTCCCCCAAATTATTTTTTCGCTGACGTGGACCCCTTGCAGGTTATCATAGACCCCTGGGGGTCTATATAAACCACTTTGGGAATCACTGTGTTAGACGAAAGTGAAGCCGCCATCTTGTTTATGACGTGTTGCACCGAAGAACCCCATTGGCTAGAATTTCAAGCAATTTTTATTTGGAACAATTTTTTGAGCTCACTAGAAAAAAAGCTCTTCGAAAGCCGTTGCTATACCAACTGAGTAAAAATTGAACGAATTGGTCGAAAAATTGCTTGAAACGTGTACGTGTGATACGGCCGTATAGGATAGGATTGGGGAAACGAAAAATAGAAAGAGGAAATTGGTCTTTTTTTTTTTTTCTGAAAATTTGTTCTTATCAAAACTTAATCCAGCAAATAAAATAAGTTTGTTGATTATGTGTTATCTTAGATGTTTGGAAGATGATTTTCATGCTAATTATGATTTCGAAAGAAAAATGTCAAGAAACATCCGGGTATTTCAATGAAATGTTGAAAGAAAAGGAAATGTGTGTTTTGTTTAGACTACATTCGATAAATTTTTGATAAAATACTGATAATAATAGCAAACAAGTTTTTTTCCCCTTCCCTTTCATCTGCCTATTTTTTCTCTTTTCATGCTCTAGTTTCTAATAAAATAGAACTGATTCTATGCCAGGGATGGCGAATCACTGGCATGCGTGCCATTGATGGCAAGCGACATAATATTTTGGGCACGCCTTCGATCAAAAAGGTTTGCGTTTTAATTCAAAATAACGAAGTTCAATATGAAGTATTACGAACAAACGCGAGTAATCGGTCGCAGTTTCTGCGAGATATTCTCTCAGTTCGAAGAATTATTGGAAACGTTCAAGTTTTTTTTATGTACCCTGGTGTGATTTCATTTAATAAACTGAACTTATCCCAATTCGATTGGTTGGAAACTGAAAATTTAGAAATGCAACCGATTAATTTCCAGTCTAGTTTAATATGAATTCAAAAATTTGTTTAAAAAAGTAGAAAGTTGGAATTGATTGAAACAGAAAGTTTAACAAGCAATATAGGTAAAAATGCTAATAACGAAATTTCGGAAACATGTAATTCAATTCCAGACACATTTAACTGTTTGAAAAAGCTGGGACGTCTATTTTAACCATATTTTCATCTACCCACGCCAGCGGGTCATTATTTTCATAAATGAATATCATTAAAAACTCGCTTAGAAACTGTTTGACAGACGACTCCAATTCAGCATGCATTTTGTTAAAAATAACATCTTTCAATTCTTATGTAAGTTATTTTTCATTTAATCATCATCAGCAAAAATCAAACTGTTACTTTAATTTGAATTACACGCATAACTAAAATATTTACTACTATAAGGTGCAAAATGTATATTTTTTCGACACAAATAGGGTGAGTTTTGAATTATTAGTACTTAGTTTCATTATTTTCTCAAGAGTCACAAGTCAAAATTATTTGACGGCACGTCAATACCTCATGAAACATTTCATTAGAAAAAATGGCACGTGGAATCATAAAGGTTCGCCACCACTCTGCCCTATGCTATCCATTTATTTATAAAAAAAATCGAAGACTTATTGAAGTAAAATACATTTCTTAGGGGGAGGGGGTTGTGTGCAAACGAAATAAAAGATAATGCAAATAGTTTTGGATATACAGTGAAAATCGTTTAACACGAAATAGAGGGGACCGAAATATGTTTTCGCAAAGGATATTGCAAAAAAAAAAAAAAAAAAAAAAAAAAAAAAAACATATATTCAACAATACTAAGTTCATTAGAGTACCTTTTGTTTATAAAGAAATTTATATATGCATGTATTTCATAAAAATCGATGATATTAAAACATTCACAAAAATTTAATGAAATTTTCCAAGTTTTTTTAAAGTTTTCAAGAAAATTTGTGTTTCAAGTTTTTTGAAAAACAAAGCATTTATTGAGTTTTGGGGAAAATATTCTGATATTTTTCTTTGCATTGTCCTTTTTAGCATCAAATTGTTCAATGTCGTTCGTTTTGTTATTCATTTCACCATTGGAATGTGCGTTTAAATAACTGCGCATGCTTTTCATGGTGTTCCTCATTTCGGATGACTTGGGATCAGGAGCTTCACTATATTCATCTCATTTTCACTGTCAGAATCTGTATCAATCACTAGCGCACACAGGAATTTTTCAGGGGGTCCGGGGTCGAAAGTTCACCATTCTTGTATCATGCTCCTTTTGATTTTATCGATTTTGGTGGAAAATTCTTTGTTAAGGAATCAAATATATCAATTTTCCTTTTAGCTGTCGATGTCGTGTGCGAGTGCATTGATATATATATATATATATATATATATATATATATATATATATATATATATATATTTGATTAGCGATATTAGACAATACTGGCGTAGCGACCACTTTATGAGTGGATCTAATTTTTAACTATTTTTCATATCTTACAAGCGAAAAATATTCGAAGGAAATAGGTTGTTTCAAAACGATTAGGAAGTTGTCTATTGTGTAGTGAAAAGCAAGCATGTATGGATTAGTAATTGTTTGATTTGTCGCGAAAGTGTTGTATTTAAAAAATACCAATAAACAGGAATCGTTTAATAACACTTTTCTCCGAAGATCTCTTTCAAGAGGTGATAACTAGGCTGTCTTGAATAATCTTTACAACAGTAAACAAGTGTTTTGTAAGTCACAGCCGTAAGAAAGGCACCCTATGAAATTTGTTATATTATTGGTAATCATATGAAACCGTTTATTGATGCAGAATATTGTAAAGGAGGGATTCTTAAATCTTAAATGCTTCCAATTTGGAAAAAATTCAGTGACAATAATAATAATTAAAAAAAGCAAAGTAGGAGTTTTAATATTTTAATCAGTTTTCCACATTATAAATTTTCTATGTCATCTTGATCATAAAGCCGTTCTACCCCCCGCTAACCCTCCATTGATCCTCATGTTGCAGCCCGCGCGAAATAACTAACACATGTATGCGGTCCGGCAGAAAAAAAGGTTGAATACCTCTGAACAAAGATGCCGTCCTCGTCACTTGACCAAGGTTCAAGATAACGAAGTCCGTCGCCAATAGCCATAATGTTTTTCACAGTGCGCCTGATGTTAATAAGCACTTACTCATTATATTTCGTCATTTTGAAGTGACGTAAATCTATTCAAAACCACAAACTATGTTTGATTTGCAATCCTTCCTTTCCTTGGAATAAATCTTCCTAAAAGCGAATTGAGAGATGTTTGCGTTGATGCTGATTGCAAAGGAATGATTCGACTTGATGTTGAACAGCATCACGTCCAGAAGCAAGATTTCATTGTCTGGCTCGAAAAGAAAATATTTGTTCTTTAGTCAGTTCTTTATTCTAATGAAAGAATCGCTGGTGTCTAGGTTATCGAACAGTCCTGAACTTCCGCAGATGCGAGCGGAAGGGAGAGTCCAGGAAGACGTGAGGCGCCGGAAGCGGATTCGTAAGAACAATCAAATCTGTGCGCGCCCGAAAGTAAACTTTGTTATGCCTTGACTCAATTTGCTTGCAGAATGGCAATGAATATTTGGCGATAAATTCTCTTCTTTAATGAAACTGACCCACTTTTGCTAGATTGGCGATTTTTTTTGTTTTGTTTTTTCTCTGATAAATGCTGAGGTAATTTAAAAATACATAAATACACGACGATATGGTTTTGTTTTTATATTTATAAGATTCTTAAGATTAGATACCAAATTTTCATTCGTAAAATGTTGGCGATGGAAAACCAGCCAAATGGCGAGGGTAAAAAATTTACATTTAACAGAATGCTTGTACATTTAAATGCTTGTTTTTTTAAAAATTTTATTTGTTTTTTTATTTCCCAGAATAAATGGATGATCAGAAAAGATAAAAAATACTAGACTTTTTTTTCTGGATGAGATTTAAAGTAAATCAGACGATTAAATTAAATATTCGAAACGACTTTTTAATGGCGTTATACAAATTAAAATTTAGAATTTGAATTAATTCTGCAAAGTTTATTATTATTATTGGTATTTGTATATAATACCGTCAATTTTTTCTTGGAATAATGTCAAATTAAAAACGAAAATTTTAATTGTTAACGAATTGGACCCATATTTCTCAAAAGGACCAAACTCGTAAAAATAAAAATACAATGAAAATTGTTTAACACGAAATTGAGGAAACTGAAATATTTTTTCGTGTTAAAGGATATAGCAATACATATACATGATTTATATAGATATGTATTCATGAATGAAACAAAATTATTCACACGAACTAAATGAGAGAAATGTAAGCCAAAATTTTAAGTTTTTCGGAAAACAAAACATTTATTGAATCTTTGGAAAATAATTTGATATTTCTCTTTGCATTGTCTCTTTTAGTATCAAATTGTCAACATATTGTTCGATGTCGTCCATTTTTGTTATTAATTTCACCACTGGAATGTGCGTCTAAATAACTGAACTTACTTTTCATGATGTTCTTCATTTCGGTTGAAGTGGGAACAAAAAAGCTGCATTATTCACTTCATTTTCATCCTTGGAATCTCATCAATGATATTTTTTGAGCTAACTCAAAAATGCCTCTGTCTGCATACAATGGGGACTGTACATACATACATTATCATCATTTACTGCAATGAATTATTCTGGTGATACAGTGGGACAATCCCATAATACAGAAACTTTCCATCTCTAGAAGGGAAATCTTTTCGAGCTCAGCAATTTTCGTTTCGTGTTAAGAGAAAAAAAAATTCATGAAAATAGATAATAGTTTGTCGGGGCTGTTGTATTATTTCGTGTTAACCGATATTTTGTCTTAAGCATTTTCGAGTTAAACGTATTTCACTGTAATTTCTAAAAAAATTGGAAAATATTAAAATTACTACATATTGTTTTGTAAACAAAACTCGCTTGACGTACTTAACCCTCTGGTCGGGACATCAATTTTTTCCGTTCTTAGAAACATCCGCCTGACAGACGGGTACGCAATTTTTTAATAATTTTATTACCTTAAGAACTGTGCTTTAAATGTCCTTATCGCTCATCAAATTGAGTAGAATTTTTAATATTTAAGTCTTTATGAGGTACACTATATTAATATATTTTTATCACAAGAACTGTGACTAGTATTTTTATAAAAACTGATTAGAAATTATTTATAGTTATGCAAAAATAATTAAAAATAATAATACCAAAAACGAAAAAACTATAAGAATATAGAAACTGATAGACGGTGATAGATAAGAAAAATCTCGTATATCCGTGAGTTGAAAAAAATCGCCAAGTACCACCACGTGATCCTCTTACTGGGTAGGGTCCAACGAAGATATCCCACAAGGTCAAGGTAGCCCACCCCAAATATCACACCCCAGCGTTATCTGCAGGCATCAAAGCAAATCATCCCCGTCTGAGAGACGCATGCTCCAGTCAGAAGGTTAACTTTTTTCGATCAAATTAAGATTTTAGTACTGCAAATCGGGCCGTGGGTAGCCTAGTGTCTAGAGCATCGGACTCCCGACCGAAAGGCCTGGGTTCGATGCGCGATGCCACCAAATGCCCTCCACGGAACACGTGCTCGTTAAATCAGTGGGTCCGAAAGTCTTGTGGGCTGAATCACGAGTGCAGGGGACTGGAAAATATCCCCCCATTCAGTTCCATGCCAAAATTTTGGAGGTTAAGATAGGTGGTGTCGTCATCTATCGTCCCTTCGGGGAATTTCACCGAGCTAATTTGTACTGTCACCTATTTGGTGGCCTAGGCCAACGACAGGCGTACTTCTAGCTCCTTGTCACGATGAATTTCGTGGGCCTCGTTCTGATTACGTCAAACAGGTGGCATTAGCCACAGCACTGCAAATCGATGATTGTTTATTAGCCAAGTGGATATGGTCACGAATTCGTTGGTGGTATGTCAGGAGTACGAGCTCTAGTGCCACTGAAGACATGCCGTGTAGAGGAGCCGATGCACGTTAAATATACCGAGCTCGAAGTCACCCCGTTGTCATGGCATGGAAGTTAGAAGGAGGTTGCCTGTTCTGGTTTCGTCTCCGTCACCTGACCGTGGTCGTGGTTCAAAATATGAGGTACGTCGGCAATAAACCTTGTGTTGCTTCTGTTTTATAGGGCGACATTGATAAATACTCACTCAGAAAGATACTCTAAGGATAACAGAGACAGACCTCGTAATTTTGAGCCTCGGTCAAGTGACGGGGACGATATCTGAACTGGCACCCTACTCTCCAAACTTTTATACCACGCATTAGAGCACACAAGAGGGGAGGGATTTTACCGGTCCTGACATCCCCCCTCTCATTGCCCTTGATTTTTTTCAGACTGGTTATAATCCTATGTATTTTGTTCGTAAAATTAAATGAAGAAATTTTGTTAATAATAATTTATTTTGCTTAGACATGCTAATTCTTTATTCAATAACTTGGGGTTTTTTTTACTGTTTTTTGTTTCCGACAGTCGAAAAATCAAAAGAATATGTTTGGCGGCTGATTGAATAATGATACGGGAATATTGGACTTACGACCCTGAACCCCACCCCCTTGAAAAATTCCTGTGTGCGCAACTGATACTAGGGTTTCTGATTTCCCGGGTTTTTCTATTCCCGGGAATATAATTGTCGTTCCCGGGATTCCTGAGAATACATCAAAATTTCAAGTTATTTTTAAATAAAATCAATACTAACTATATATAAAATAAGGACACATATAAATTCCAAAATTAATACTTATTTACATAATGACCTAAAAAATACAAAAAATATATAATAAATTGATTATTCATTTTTAAAATAGGATTTCAGAAAGCATATAAATGTATATATAAATGTATATATATATATATATATATATATATATATATATATATGTGGGAGACAACAAGGGGTCCAATACGTTGGTCTATCTTCTATTTTATTTTAACATTAAACAAAAATTAATTAAAAAGGTAGTTTTTACAGATAAGTTTGACGATGATATTCAGAAGGTAACGCCTGCTCGCGCACCTCTCGCGTTCTCCTTTTTCTCTGCTCTAATGTCCAAAAGTTTTTGTTTTAGTTTCGATTCAATGCGCCTGCGCGCGAAGACTGCGTTGCTTTTGGCTGCATGCCACAACGGCCATTCTGACCGTACGCTGTCCGCAGCGGTATTTCCATGGAGACCAGAGGAGAATCTGAAACATACAAAAAAAAAACGGAACAGACAAGGACTATACGACAAATATATCGAGATTAAACATATCATAATTTTTCTGAACTAGACAGTTCCTCCATCATGTGAAGGCACCTCTTCGACATCCGGAAGGTTCCACAGGAAAACATTATGTTTCACCGGCATAAGAACGTCTTTTTTAACAAGTTGATCTTTGGTTGAACGCATCGATATTTTCCTCTGTAGAGTTCTGGACGTCTGTTCAAAACGATTTCTCTTTTTCCTTCGTTTCCACTGCCAGGGCTGGAAGATTTTCCGGAGCAACACAAACCGTCGATAATTACGTTCCATAGGTGAAGGGGTAGGTGAGCGGGAGATGAATTCCACGGAACTCGTTTTCATGGCACCATTGGCTTTCTTACACAATACTATATCAGAACATTTTTCTCTTACAATACTCAATTTTAACTTAGTACTCTTAATGTTATTGCATTTATAATCCTTAATTAGAGAACTCGAATCATTTCTAGTATTAAAGTTTATAACATATGGCAAATCATAACTAGAGTTTTCTATCACATTTGAAACAGAAACATTTGGAAAAGAAACACCACAATCTGCACTCAAAGAGGATCCGCTTTCACTCAATAAAACATCGCTCTTTGCGTGACCTAGTTTCTCTATTTCAGAATATACACTGGGATGTATAATAAATTCTTCGGTCAAGGTCGGTGATATTGCCGTTCCAACTCTCAAGCTAGGAGAGTGTTGATTAAGAGAAATATTTATGGGTTTAACTTCTACCATACGCTGTTCGCCAAAACATGAACTTAATGTTATGATCTTTTCGGAAGGTGTTTGCACTCTAATTAGTGAGGAATTTAGAACTGGGATCTGGCAACCTGAATCAATCAATGCTGTTACGGGCTGATTTTCCACAAAAATGTTTACGTATTGAAGATTTGCGCATTCATCGCTATTTTGTTTTTCGCTCTCGATTTTCAAAGTATTCACGTTTATTTTATTATGGATGTGATCATTAGATTCTTTAGGTTTAAAACGCTTCTCACAGTCTCTTGCGCAATGAGATGAATCACCGCATATAAAGCAATTTTTATTTTCTCTTTCAAGATATTGGGGATAGTTCTCTTTAATCTTTGGTTTAAAGTTTTGTGATCTATTTTTAAAGGGGTCTTGGGTATATCCATAAGTAATAGGAGTTTCTTTATGTGATCCGCTTCTAGATGAAATATAAATATCACACTCTTTAGCTAAATCAATAGGCCTAAACCAATCTTCTGCTTCTCGAATGCCAATATGAGTTGCAGTTTCCTTATTTAAAGTTTCAAATAATTTATCAGAAATTATAAGATCACATAGAGATTCAAAGGAATTAACTTTTCTTAACGAACAATAATATTGGAAGTTTGCCGTCAATCTTGCAGCAAATTGGATGTATGTCTCGCCTGATGATTTTACAGCATTTTTAAATGAGTTTAAACACTCGCGAGGGGTTAATTGGAATTCTCTGAGTACTATAGATTTTAGTTTTTCATAGTCGTTTAATTCCTCTTCTTTAATATACAGTAAGACGTTATGAGCTCTTTCGCCCAGAAGATTTATTAAAATTTCAGATTTATATTCGTCATTTATTTTCTTGGTTAAAAATGCGCGTTCTAATGATTGGAAGAACAGATTAAAATTTTCAGATCTGGTGGGAACAGGAAGAGATAAAGTTTTTATACTTTTTATCATATTTTCTATGTTAGTTTCGAACTGTTTTTCTTCGACTTTAGCTGCAGGATTTAAACTTAATGCTTTATTTTTAGCTAATTGAAGTTCGATTTTCTTTTCTAATTTTGCTAACTGAAGTTTCGCGAGCTCAATTTTTTGTTCTGAAGTTACTCTCTTTCGTTTTGCGATACTCTCTCATCTATACAGTTTTGAATTAAAGTTTTAACGAAATCTGGATCACTTTCAAATGTACTACTGTTCTCAATTTTAGTCTTTAGTTTAACTATAGTGTCAGTACTTTCGACAATACCGTCTAGCTCTTCAACTACTCTTATGAGATCCTCTTTAAGAGCGTTTTTATACATTTTATAAAAATTTAGAAAGATCCTACCTTTTTTTTTTTTTTCTCTGGCTCCCTTGTTGCTCGCACGTACGATGTATCCAATAAAAACGTTGATTCCACTGATTTCACCTCTTCGCAGGTAATATAGTTGAAATTGTAGTTCCGGCCTCTACACAGGCGGATTATTCACACTGAGTTAGTTCCAACCTCTACACAGGCGGAATTTTCGTCGATGGGTTTTCCAACCTCTACACAGGCGGAATATTTGTCGATGGTTTGTTGCAAAATACACCTCTACACAGGTTATTTTGTTATTTGTTCCGACCTTACACAGGCAAAAATTAATTAAACAGGTTGAACGAAGTTTCCGAAAAATGGCGGCGCGTCTCCTTCACGGACGCTGTTGTTTTACAGATTTTATCGAAGCCCCCCATAATTTTGACAACGATGTCTATCTTCTATTTTATTTTAACATTAAACAAAAATTAATTAAAAAGGTAGTTTTTACAGATAAGTTTGACGATGATATTCAGAAGGTAACGCCTGCTCGCGCACCTCTCGCGTTCTCCTTTTTCTCTGCTCTAATGTCCAAAAGTTTTTGTTTTAGTTTCGATTCAATGCGCCTGCGCGCGAAGACTGCGTTGCTTTTGGCTGCATGCCACATATATATATATATATATATATATATATATATATATATATATATATATATATATATATATATATATATATAACCAATCTATCCTTTTATCACTCAGGCTAGTTTCTAAGCTTTGTGACGAACAATCCGGAAACGGAAAATGCTCTGTCGGCTTCAACTGACGTTGGAGACAGGGGCGTAGCTACCGCCGAATCAATGATACGGGTCCCCCAAGCTACAGGGGCTCCAACACTTGTAACTACAGTCCCACTAATAGGGTTTTTATACGTGAAATGGGGCCCCGAAGGAATTTTGATACAGGGCCCAATCAGAACTAGCTACGCCAGTGGTTGGAGGAATTGTTTTTAAAGCCTCAGAGAGATATACTTTTATAATGTTTGCTGATAGATTTTCAGTCGAGTTGAACAACTGCATCTTTTGTTTCATGATTTTGTTGAAACTAGTACCTTTTTTGGTTCAACAATACAAAACTTTTGTTTTAGAGTAAGTTACTTTCTCTAATTTTTCGTCCAACGTCAGAGGTTTTCTTTCAAAATCTCCATGTTCTTTTCTTCTGAGTGCGAAGAGTTGGATACTGATTCCTCTTCTTCGCAGAAAAGCCCTGTCATTTGGGCTTGTCTAACCAAACGATTTTTACAAGGCAATCGCGAGATATCGACAGTAACTGCAGCTGCTTCGTGTGGCCGCGGTAGCCGAGTGGTATAGGTATCGGATCGTGGCTTGCCTTGTCACGAGTTCGGGCCCAGTACCACTAAAGACCCGCCGTGTAGGGCAGCGATGCACGTTAAATCTGTCGAGAGCTGAAACGTCCTCCCATTGGTGTGGTGTGGTAGTTAGGAAAGAGGGGTGCTAGCTCAGGTGTAGTCCACGTCACTTGACCATGGTTCAAAATTACGTGGACGGTCGCCACAAAAGCCCTCGTGTAGCTGAACAGTGCGACGTTAATATTCAATCAATAAATCAAGCAGATGCTTCGTATTTTTCCCCAAAATTCAAGTATTGTATTCATCCTATTAAATGAACGTTGCGTTTCTCATTAATTCTTTGTGTATTAGAGAATGTTTCATATTTTTTGCAAATTCTGAATTTTGTTCGTTTAACTCTCCAATAACGAGAGAAAATAAACCTTTTGCAGTTTTTAAAGCTGCATTTCGACTGCATAATTTTTCTAAATCAATTTTTACTGCGTTTAAGGCTGCTACTATTGAAGTTACAGCTTCAAACTCTACATTGACCATCATTTGTTTTTCTGTAATGTTAATGCTTTTAAAATTGCTGACTTTGAATCAAGCATTGTCAACAAACTATTCTAGCGTGTTTTGGTATCCAAACAAACTATCTTTTCACAGCCAAACCCTTATTTAACATATTTTTGTAAAATATTCTTGAGGGGTGATTTTCTGAATAATTTTACTACGTTTCTAAGCCCCGTGCGATTCCCGTGAAATCACGGGAACGAAGTATAATTCCCGGGAGTAGAAAAGTACAGAAATCTTATGATTTCTCGGGAAAGAAACCCTAACTGATACCACGCCAGTTAGTAATGCAAAAACATTACCTTTTTAGATTGGATTAATTCTCAGAATTTTTTTAGTAAAGCGCAAATTTCATTCTGTAAAAAGAATATATGAAAAAGGTTTCTACAAACAAAAAAACAATAGTACTTTCAGACTGATAGACAAAACTATGAGAACTAATTTCTTTGCTTGATTCTTTTTCGTTTCAGATGTGAAAGAAACCTAATGCACAATTTTATTAGGTTACACAAACATTTAACCTTTTTTTTTAAAACATAAAGTTAAAAAAAATTTCTACACGTCCCAACTTAGAAATGAATTGTTGTTGAAATCAAACATGTAATGAAATGTACTGTATTTATTCCAATCCAAGCCACACCCCAAATGCTCAAGAAGTGTTTGAAAAAATAGTGCAACATGGTTTATCAACATTCAATTTTAAGAAATTAAAATAAATTTAAAATGAGACCTAATAAGATGTGAATAATTAGTTATTTTACAAGTATATCCTAAACTTTTAAATACATACCTGAACCTGTAATTGTTCTTTTATTGCCCGAACCAGCGAATATCCCCCCTAGATTATAAGCCGCAACCGATTTTCCGTAGTTTAGCATAAAAAAAAAGTGCGACATAGATTCAAGGTATTTCTTGTTCCTAGTAATTTTTAAACATTTTTTCTTTCTTTTCTTAGAAGGTTGATTTGAGCCCATATTTCCTGCCTTTTCTTTATTCCTTTCTTTTTTTTCCCTAACTTGTTTTACAACTCTTCTTTAAACATTAAGTTGTGAGTAAAGACAATCAAAAGTGAAAATATTATATTGTATTTAAAATTTTCAATTTTACTCGATAAAAATAAAATTTCATTTTTTTTTTTGCTGAAAATAAAATAGTTTTTTCGTAATTTGAAAAAAAAAATTCCTAAAACAAGTTTAATGTCAAACAACAGCTGACTTTAAAATGATAGAAAGCAATAAGCGCGCATACAAGATCTTAACGCCGTAAATATTGCCTTGGATCAATGATCTTCAAACTGTGTTCCACGGAACCCTGGGGTTCTACAAGGCATACCCATGGGTTCCACGAGTCACAATAAAAAAAAATCGAGAAGAAATAAATAGGTATGCAAATTGGATTCACGTTCTCTATGAAGTTTATATAGTTACAAGTATCTCTAAAGCTCATCTCCCCCCATTCATTAAAACTGAAAATTTTATTTATATATAATAACTTCATTTTGCGCAACACTTTTTAAACTTTTGTTGTAATAAAAGAATATTAAAACGCGCGAACGTTCGTTTTATCTTTATATATATATATTTCTTACTAGATTGTGAATATTATATTGTTTATACTATCTCGGTTTCCTCGAGATAATTTTATACTCGTTAGTTAGCATGTCTAAATAGTTTTCTAATGGATAATACGCACCTTTACATTTGTGGAAAACAAAAAATACAGTGAAGGAAAGGGAACAACATAACAGAGTTGATGTTAAAATCTAAATTTAAGCAAAAAGAGCTTCTAAGTTCTATGCCAAATTCCTGCAGAATACACGGATTTCTCATACAGCTATAAACCTGGGGTGTCCAACCCAAATGACCTTACGGGCCACTTCGGAAAAAATTATAATCTAGCGGGCCGCACATAAAAATATGTACCTGTATATCAGATTTGGAAACAAAAAACATTTATTGGAGTGCAAATTTAAAACAAAATTAATTATTATTATTGTTTTCATGTATTCAGACATAGATAATATAATAATGTTTGTATAATATAATAATGAAATGATCAAATAATGTTTAAAATATTACAGTTGCCATTTTCTTGAAAATTACGGTGTTCGTTTTGAATTAATCTTTCGTTACTCATTGTTGAAATTTGATTGTGCTGTCATTCGCAAACTATTAAGTATACATTATCCTTTATCTTAACCATATCCTGAATATTTTTTTTAAACTTTAAAAAACACCCCTCTTACTTTTTGGGCACTCCAAGCAGAAAAGAAGGAGGAGAAATGAAAGTCACACACACACACTGAGAATTATGTACCATCCATATAGTAAAGGACATTTCTATTTTCAAAAGGGATTTATTTTAAAACATGAACATAGGTAACAGGACAATACACATTGTGTGTATATATATATACATATAAATTTCCCCTCAAATAAATTTTAATTTGAAAAAACTTTAAAAACCTGATATTGACCTCGGCGGGTCACAACTTAAGTACTGGTGGGCCACATGCGGCCCGCGTGTTGGCTGCTATAAATATTTTAATGCCATTCAAAACACCGTATTTAAGCGAAATACATTTCTCAACGTAAGTGGCTTCGAAAACAAAGCATAAAACATAATGCGGTTGCATTTATTCTCAATAGACTTAGATTTGGACACAGTTTGTGAGCAAAATAGTAGCATATTCCCCAGTTACTACATATAATGCATGGATAGGTGACACTTGAATCGTAAATTAATATTAGTAATGAGTAAATTATGTTA
This sequence comes from Trichonephila clavipes, assembly GCA_019973935.1. Classification (NCBI taxonomy): domain Eukaryota; kingdom Metazoa; phylum Arthropoda; class Arachnida; order Araneae; family Nephilidae; genus Trichonephila; species Trichonephila clavipes. The sequence goes on from BMAU01021429.1 coordinate 344,150, forward strand.
AAAAATTTAGATTATATAGAATTTTTTAATAAAATAAATACAACACTTTTTTTTAATTGCCTTTACATAAAGTGCCTATAATATGTTGATGTACTTTAAATATTATTTTGAGATATATTCTTCTTAGTATGGGTATGGAATGGGGTTCCACGAAAACACTTTCTAGTTCTAGGGGTTCCACGAAAGAACCTACAAGTTCTAGGGTTTCAGTGAGTTGAAAAAATTTGAAGACCACTGCCTTAGACGAAGCATTACTTCAGTTGTAGAGAAAAATTAAAAGGAGAGAGAAACTACGTGCCTAAAATTCGAGAAAACTATCATCTAAAACTGAAAACATGTTCAAAAAAGATAGGAATGGGACTAATAATACTTTAATTAAACTTGAATACAAATAGCTGATCGAAGGTCTCTGAATAAATCAGGACTTCTAACCGAAAACCGGAAAAAAAATGTTATTTTGGTCGTAACGAAAACCGGAACTGAACCGAAAAAAAACATCTATTTTGGTTCCATATATCTTTAGTCATTTTGTTACTGTAACCAACTTATCAATATTTTCTAATTTAACGTCAACCGTATAATTATCATTATTACGTACATTGCTTCTCGAGTTTCTGTTTTGATGTACGTACACTAGTACTAGTACTTTTCTGTTTCAGTTTCGCATGAAACTACTTGTAGAAGGCAGATTTAATTCAATTGAATGAATTAGATGTGATTTTTATGAAAAATATCAGTCTGAGTTATATTTTTCGCTTCTCAGCATATTCGTTCGTCCATGGATGTTTATACAGACCAGGGGTGGCCAACCCGAATGACCTCGCGGACCACTTTGGAAAAACATAATCCCATGGGCTGAATATAAAAATATGTATCTTTATATTAGAGTTGGACCCATTACAAACATTTATTGTAGTGAAAATTTAAACATATTGATATATTATTGTTTTCACTGTTTTTCATGTCGCAAAAAATATATGAAATTTTCATTAGTGTTTTCATGATTAAAAATTAGAACAAAATATCAAACACGGATAATATAATACTAGTCTTTGCATAATGAAATGATCCCAAAAATCTGGTGACCTGGCAGGCCATGGTAGGACGTTTAATTTATTAATGAAATACTTTTTTTTCAGCTATTTCGCTTAGTTTTTGCTAGTCGATCTCAATTTGCGTATCGTTATTGTTGTTGTAAGTTTTTGTCCGTTCAAGACTGAAGACACGGTACGATTCAATTGACAAAAATCCAGTCGTCAAAAAATCAAATCGGTCAGTCGTCTCCTTATTTTTTTTTATCTTAAATTATTCTTTATACATATTTCTGATTGCACGATTTCAATCTCTCCGCGAGTTGAAAGCTCTAAACATAAAAACGCCGATATTATTCGACCAAGCTTCTTTATGTTGGTTTTTATTCACTGCCGCCATTCTATGGTAAATCAAAACTTTAAACGGATTCGTTTGATTATCTCAGAAAGATAAAATAACTAGTTTCATTTTATTTAAAATATACCAGCTAAGTGATTGTAGCTTTTTTTTTCTATTTTTTTTGTGCCTAATAATGAAAAATTAATGCTATTTGCTTTTTTTTTACCTCAATTTGCGTATCGTTATTGTTGTTGTAAGTTTTTAATAGTACATGTAACAAAAGGTCAAAAATCAAATCCATTTTTTTTTTCTATGCATTTTTGAATCAAAGCAATGCTTTTATTTTTAAAAATAATTGAATTCAGAACAAAACTTTATTTAAAATGCTAAGGTTTTTTTTTTTGAAGGAATTTTCAATAAGCCTTCATAAAAAATTCAGAACAAAAAGTATTGTACGAATACCAATCATGTTATCTCAAAACCCATACTAATTTTTATTATATGTGGTTTGATGAACTTGTAACTCAAATTTCATGCGTGTATCTAAATATTTGTAGGGGAGGAGTAGCATTTTAAAATCACTTCAAAAATTTTACGTTTTTTTCCTTAAAAATTAAATGGTTAGCTTTTTATGAAATTTTGAGTATAAAATCTGTTTTACATAGTATACGCACATAGGAGACAACCAAAAAAATTTTAAAATCCTTAAATTAAAAATTTTAGTGTAAATCATACCATGTCCTCTTAAGTTTGAACACGATTTATGTTTGATATATTTATATTGCGGAAAAAAAAACCAGATTTTCTTTTTCGCAGTAACAGAAGCAACGTGATGAAATAGAAACAGTTATGGGATTTATTTAAAAAAATATAAAAACTAAAATATTGTACAAAATAGTTGCATTTTGCAAAGTTGTAATGAATCTCGCGGGCCGTAAAATTATTCAAGGAGGGCCACATGCGGCGCCCGGGCCGGTATAGACTGTTTTATCCATTATATATATCCATTATAGACTACCTCTGGTATAGACTGTTTAGATAGACAAACCAGAATCTTAAACCTAGCTGTCAAATGCGATTTTGGTATATATAATGGATAACAATTCCAATTATCGCCGTTCTTTGCTCACTGATCGTATGCTGGTTAATTGTATCAATTCACCTTGTGTGCCAATGAAAAAAAGAATAAAATCTTAATTTTGATAAAACTATATTTTTTGTTTATGATAGAATCATACCTTTAGTGCAAAAAAGAATATGCATAAAATAAAATTATTCATTCGGAACTGAACCGAAAACCGTTATTTTTGGTGTAACAAAAACTGGAACTAATGGAACTAAAAAATAATGGAACATATTAGAAGTAGAAAACAGTATATAAGAACCTGTAAAGTACTCGTATATTTGAAAATATATCTAAAGTATTGAAGAAACAAACTGCTTGAAATTTTTTTAGTAGCGAAGTAGACGCTCTCAAAACATCTTAAGACCGAAGTGCACATTCTTTTAAAAAATATTAGATGACTATATTTAAAAACTTCTCAATTCGATATTCTAAAACGGTTGCATTGTTTCTTTAAAAATATCAGCATAAATATCTTTCGTTCTATTCAGTTTTAAGTGGTAAAAATACTATTCAAGTAGGAAAATAAGAATAAGCGAGAACATCGATCACATCAAAGAGATGGCATTAGTTAATGAAGTACCTACTAATGGGAGCCTCACATGTGAATGCAGTCGGATCTCTATATAACGGAGTCATTTCATCCCGAAAAAAAGTTCGTTATATGGAAAATTCGTTATATAGAGGTTATCTTTCAATTTTCTTTATAAACCACATAAAACAAATATTTTAAATTCATAAACACTATATAATTAAAAAAAAGTAATTTTTCACACCTTTTTGTAAATTAATATATATTTATTTTATATATCTTACCTATAAAATAAAAAGAAAAGGAAAGTAAGAAAAACTGCTAGGAATGTTTCTTGACGCCTTTATCCACTAACTGAAGAATTAAATTTTTTTCTTCGGTGCTCAAGCTCTTACGTTTTGACATTTTCGAGCTACAAGAAACGAAGTTACCAGTACGACGGATCAGCACTACAAATGAATGGAAACTAGTTCAAAGACTCGAGAACACACGAGACAACTCCACTGAGGGTGAAAGAGGATATCGAAGATGAACCATCCAGTGTGAACTAGATAACAGGTTTCAAAGGTTGCACTTCTTGGTTGAAACGCCCAGAATTCTATTGCTCTCGGCAAGTTAGGCACCTAATAAACCCATTTCAAGATTTATGACCACCATAAAATGTGTTAAAAAACAGAACAACTTGAAATGTCCAGAAATACTTCGAAAATAGGGAGAAAAATTGAGTTAGAGAAAAAGATCGTTATATAGAGAAAATGCGCTTCGCTATCGGAGGGGGGTATTTTACGAAGAAAATCGTGAAATGATCTTGGTCCAGGAAAAAGTTCGCTATATAGAAAAATTCGCAATATAGAGGTTTTTTATATATATATATATATCAAAAAATATATATCGACTGTATAATCAAAATAACTAAAATTTTAATTTTAAATAAAAATTAATTATACATTAACACCCCGACTTATGTAATCAATACTTTCACATCATTGATTGCATGCTTTCAGAAAGTGAATTAACACTTAACCTAGAAGTAAAATGTAAAAAAGTTTACAAAATATATGCCCCCTACCTCCCTATTTAGAGTCAGTCGTCTACGGTTTTAATTTCGTGAGAAAAAGATCCGGGATCAGATATTAAATGTTTTATGTTAACAAATTTTAGGGAAATCCCTTTCATCCTTAATAAGATTTCGATTTCTGAGTGTAAGAAAATCGTAGAAAAACTTCTAGATACTGGGATGACGATTATTATTATTTTTAAAGAATGTTCCATTTTTAATTTTATGCTATTATTTTGTTCGAAAAACACCAGTGATCTGATGTATTCGGTTTTCTTTTTTTTTATTTTCGATTACGATATTTTATTATTATTTTGAATCTAAACTAACTTGTGCGAGTTCGAATACGTGCACATTGTATTTTTGTCTCCACCCCCTTTTGAAGTTTAAAAGGCATCCGACTAGGTTCGGAGACCATTTTTTTCAAAAATTGATTTTCAGAACAATTTTACTATTTTAAAGAACTTAATTCTTTAAAAGAGTCTTAAGTATTAAATAAATGAAACATGCATTACTCTTTGTTTCTGAAATATATATATATATATATATATATATATATATATATATATATATATATATATATATATGTTATTTTTATAAAATTTTAGAAAACTTTCAATGTGTTATGAAAAACAAGAACGAATAAAAATACATTAGCATAATGTAATTTTAATTTCATTGATATATTTCATGATTCCTCTGGAAAATTACTAAAAATAATTCAAAAGATACTCTAAAAATATTGAAAAAATGATGCACACACACATACAAATGTTTTGAAAATAGCAATAAAATATTCCTAATAATAACTGGGGCTTAATTGAAGTTCTTTTGCATCCAAATGAGACAAACTCATGTAAAAATTTCAGAACTGCACAATTTTCGTATAAATGAAACTGATTTCCATTTTATTTTAAAATTCGTGATTTAAAAAAATTATGTAACTCCCTGAATCAGTCAAAAAATTATTGTAAATCTGAGAACGTAATCAAAAGCAATTGACGAAGTTAAAACATAATTAATATCAAATTTCCAACGTTAGATACCATTTTCTTCGAGGAAATCCAATTTCCTTCTTTGAGACTTGTTTCAATGCATCTTTCAGTTCCTGAAAAGCAGCGTTCTAATTTATAATTGCTTAATCTTTCTTTCCATAGTTTTTTTTTCTTTTTACGATGGGATGAGAGTATTTACAGATCAAAAACTGTTTTGTCTTTTTAAATATATTTTACTGTCTCATGAATAGCTAGGTAATTGCTTAATCCATACGATATTTAGAATATTGTGTGTGTTTTTCACTTTCTCTTTTATAATTATATTAATTTACTTCAGCAAAATTAAGTCCTATATTTGTAGATTAAAATTTTAAAAAATTGTTGAAATGACAACAAAGGTAACAAATCCAAGACAAGCGAAAAAGAATATCAAAATTTAAAAAGTTTGAATTTTAAAAATAAATCTTATAAATGGGCATTTTTTAAGTGAATCATGACCAAAAGATTTGTCTAGTAAGCAATGTCTACCATAATTCAGTTAAAACATGACTCGTCCATGAAAATGTAGATAGTTGTTATTAAATATACATACAAACACTGATAGCATGTGTAAAGAATAGTATTTCTGTAAAGAAGAAAGTATCATAAAAAGAAAAAGAGTTTTTTCGCTTTGTTCCTTTGTACAAAAGATAAAAAAAAAAATTATAAAAAAAAAAAATTCGAAATGTGTGTGTGAAAATAGAACCAAAAGAAGCGCGATTACTCGCCATTTATAGTCAACCCATCAGTTGTTGATTGACATTTTTCAGGCCTACCGCAAGACGTGGAAACGATTAAAGCGAAAAATAATAATTCGAAAATTGCATCGCTGTACGCCAACTAACAGGGCATTATCCCATCTCTCGGTTTTAAGAGACTGCTTGCTTTCATTGGCTTAAACATGAGGACAAACACAAATCGTTAGTTTCCGGCTGAGCAGAGTCGTCTCTCGTGAATGTGTGTTAGTAAGTTTTTAATTACGATTTATTCGTTTCTGTAAATCACGATTTTTTGATTAATTTATGTAAAGATATATTGGATGTTATTGGATTTTTGTTGCTCGACATAGATTTAAGAAACTATTCATTTGCGACTTCTGATATTGTTTATATGCTAAAACCTGATTTTCCCCTATCATTATAGAGAGCGGCAATTATTATTATTATTTTAAGAATTTTTGAAAGGGGAAACAATGTAGAGAGAGAGAGAGAACGATTTCCCGCCATTTTTTTCTTTGTCATTTTGCATACCCCTTCTTTTTTAAAAAAAGACTGTCGTTAAAAATTTTTGAAATTATTTAAAACATGCGCTACAAATTTAGTCTGTAATTTAAAAAATTGTCATAAATTCTTTTGAAATGAAATTGCATAGAATTAATTTCAGTTTTCTGAAGTCACGATTAAGTAAATTAAAAAGATACGTTTATATTAGAAAAATTAATTACGTTATTGATCATTTTTTTACTTCACTTTTTTTAGAACAACCAATTGTTTTCGTCATCAGAAATGTAATAAATATTTAAAATCTTGAAAATAAAATCCTCATCATCTCATTTTTTTTTGTAACTTTACTAACTTTAAAATCAGTGTTATACTTAAGAATATAAATTTATTTTTATTAATTTTGGAAACCATTATTTTAAAAAATTTCGAAATTAGTTTCACGCTTCTTTCTATATAAAACAGAAATCGTTATTTAAAACCCAATGTACGTTTGAAAATTATAAAACGTAATTTTTTATTAAGTAGGTGGCAAATTAAGAAATAAATACATTGATGAAAATTAGTTTTAATTGTAACATGAATAAGTTTATTAAGAATAATCATTAGTGAAATTATACGTAATTGTGTAAGTGAAATATTAAAATTTAATTTGTGTAAATAATGAGCATAGGAGAATGGCTTTTTAACAATGAAAGATATGAGGCTTGTTTTTCCGCGGCAAACGGTGCATTGCTGGGACTTAACATTACCTTTATTTCATGTCACGTCCATAACAAATAAAGAAATGAGCGAATTTTAATTTTTAAATAATTAAAAACTCAAACTTTTTCAGCTTTGTGTATTTTATGCATGTAATGCAAACACCCAGTGACGTACTTGATTAAAAAATATCCCTATATTCTTAAAAGTTGCGTTTTCTTTAACAATAAGATCTAAGAATCGGATAAAATTAAAGGGTCCACTAGATTCCTTTTTTGCGCAGTTTCGCATTCTTTTGCACTAATTTTAAATTTGTATTAGAAGCCGAAATGCAGAAGAGAGAAAAAACCCTTTGGAATTTTTTCAGTCCCCAAGATCCGTTTATTTTGTATAGTACTTGACAGGTGACTTCTGTGGAACATTACTATAGTGTATATACGTAACATTTATATATACACTCATTGCCATAATTGTGGGATAGTAACGAAACTTGGCATGAAGGCACATGTCAGGCAGATATGCAAATGATTAGAAATGCAGCGTGATTGCCACTACAGGGCGTTTAAACTTTGTTCTCCTTGGAGTATAAAAGAGGTAAGCAGAGTTTGTTTGAGTGCAAACCTTTTGCAAAGGAGAGATGCTGAGGTAGGCATGCCGTTACGCCGTCATCGAAGACAATATGAGCAGCTGTCAGAGTTCAAGAAGGGAACAATTATCGGGATGATGGAAGTTGGGTGGTCAGCTCGGCGAGTAGCTTGTAGGCCGTTCTGATTTGACTGTGAGGTGCGGGGACCAGTGGACAGAAGAGACGTCATTTACACGGCAACTAGGCTCAGGACGCCTTCGACAGACCAGTCGCTAAGAAAACCGTCACATTATACGAAACGCATGCGTGGAGCTAACTGCCTCATTGATCGCTGTCCAGACACAGGCTGAACCTTCATTATGGTCCCCTCTGTCTTCCCGAACCATCGCAAGGCGCATGGTTGAAGGACATCTAGTATCTCGGCGCCCATTATGTATGTTGACAATGGCACCCCCCCTCCGACGCCTCCGTTTGGAGTGGTGTCACGCACGACGGGATTGGGTTGCAACGGAATGGAACCAGTCGTCTTCTCTCTCTCAGTGACGAATCTATATTCAATTTGAGTAGTGATGACAATTGTGTTCGTGTGTGGAGGTCCCGTGGAGAACGCCTCAATCCTGCCTTCGATTTACAGCGACACACCGTTCCCACAGCTGGTGTGATGGTTTGGGGTGCCAGTGCTTACGAAACACGATCACTCCTAATATTGATCCCTGGCACAGTGACAGCTCAGTGGTACGTCTGTGACATCCTTCAACCGCATGTGTTTTCACTTATGGCAGGGCTCCCAGGAGCCATTTTTCAATAAGACAATGCTCGGCCATACACAGCAAGAATGTCACAAGACTGCTCCACCACATTACCATCATTACCTGCCCTGCTAGATCCCCAGATTTATCACCAATGGAGCATATCTGGGACAAGTTGGGCAGCCTACGAGTTTGATCGAACTAAAGTCGCACTTACAGCAACTGTGGAACGAGATGCCTCAGGACTACATACGAAATTTGTATGTCTCAATGCCCCTTCATATCGCATCGTGCTTTCACGCTTGAGGGGGGTCCAACAAAGTTCTAAAACTTCCGTTCATTTGTACTTTCTTCTACAATAAATGATCCTTTTTCTTTGATTTTCTAATCACTTACTTATATCACAGTAGTTCTTACATATGTAAAATTTCGTTTCATTTTGACGACTTTGTTTTGGTGCGCAAATGTTTTTGGCAATGAGTGTGTGTGCATTATGCTTAGTTTTAACTATATTATACTGCCGTACTGGTGAGAGAAAATGTCATTCATCAATGGTGAACGCAAAAGGGCGATTCGAGAGTTTATAGACCCCCATGGACCAACATTTTCCAAATTTTTATCATAAAGGTTATCCCACCAGAGCTCATTGGAGGACGGAGTAGAGATCTGTTGTGTTTTCTGATGAAAGCAAGTTCTGCCTTGGTACCAGTGATGGCCATGTGTTAATCAGAAGGAGGCCAGGGGAACACCTGCAACCAAACTCTCTGAGGCCTAGACACACTGGACCTAACACCTGGAGTTATGGTCTGGGGAAACTATTTCTTATGACGGCAGGAGCAGTCTGGTAGTTATGTCAAACACACTGACTGCAAATTTGTACATCAGTCTGGTAATTCAAACTATAGTACTGCCATTCATGAACAGCATTCAAGGGGGTGTTTTCAGACAAGATAATGCTCGCCTTCACACCGCTGCTGTAACGAAACGAGCTCTACAGAGTGTTGATATGGTACCTTGGCCTGCTAGATCACCAAATTTGTCTCCAATTGAGCACGTATGGGATATCATTGGACGACAACTCCAACATCATCCACAGCCAGCACTGATCTTCCCAGTATTGACACAACAATTACAACAAGCCTGGAACTCCATACTACAAAGTGACATTCGGCACCTGTATGACACAATGCTTGCAGGCTTGCATTCAAAATTCTGGGGGTTACACCGGCTATTATGTAACAGCATTTCACATTTGAAATGGGTTTCTTGAGCTTAAATTAACCTGTGATCATGAAAATTTGATCATTTAAACATGTTAACTAGACAATTGCATTGTCACATTTCATTCCTCTGCAACAGCGGTTCTTTCGCGGAGTCTCTCGTGTAACGTTGAGATTTCTTCTACATAACTGTGAAAGGCCTCGAGAAAAAAATTGAAAGATGTGCCATACTAGACTTGATTACTAAATAATCTCCAATGAAGAAACTATTAGAATGTTGATCAAGAATATTAAGTAGGGAGGGATGTTTAAAATCCTGGGGGTCCGCGATGTCACTTGGATACATAGAGGGGCCACGGTGGTCGAAAGTTTAAGAACTGCTGCTCTACAATATTTTTTTCTTAGTGTTGGGATTTTTTCCCCCCGTCAGTGGGTATAAATGAAAAAGCAAATATTTCTTATGTTATTTTAATTAAAAGATGTTTTTCAAAACTGAATTACATTTTATTTTACCATACTTTTTTTCGTAAGATCTTCAGCTTTTCAAAAAAGTTTTTATGCCAAATAATATTTATTATGTCCTTGAATGGTGTTTAAATTTAGAAGAGTAATTCATTTGTAATAAATGTATAGGAATAAAAAGAATTACCGTAAAATCTGGTGCATAACGCGCACCCGTACTTTCAGGCTACATTTTTTAACTTTTTAAGGCATATTCGCTGTATAACGCGTACCCTCTATTTTACAAAGGAAATCTGAAATGTGCAAGGCTCTTATGTTTTAAGTCATTTATTCGAGATATTATCCCAGACTTTTGTATATTTCTAGAAGAACCCATTAGATATGTCATTTCTTTTGAATAAATAGTATTACAGTCTATATAGAAATCTTAATTTTTTGTATATAATGCTCATCTTTTTTTTATTTTTGAAACTATCATTTTTATACCTGCTCACCCATAAATTTCGATCTTATTTTTTGTGTTCAACGTGCGCGTTATACGCCGGATTTTACGGTATATATTTATTTCAAAGAAAATATGCGTGGGTATTTTGCTTTGCGAAGGTTGAATAATATCCTTGGAATCGTATCTCGGAATAAGGATGCCTCATGATAAGTGATAAGGAAGAAGGGGTAGAATCTTAGGAAATGACCAGTCTGCTTTTCTGAAAATTGGTTGCGTTGAAAAAAGTTTGTCTTTAATGAGTCATCTGAAGCTGATTCGGTCCAATTCATGTCTATGTATAAAAGTAGAGTGAGTTTAGTTCTTTCTAAAATTCCTTTTTTTCTTCTTTTTTACACGATATTAATTTTTTCGGAACAAAAGTTTTAAGTACCAAACGATTTTTTTCTCTCCAATGTGCAAAATTGGAAGAATTATTTTACAAAAGGTTTTTAATTTTCGTAGAAAGCAAATAAAGACTTTATATTCCGTAATTAGTGTTCTTGAAACAAACTGGAGTAGTATCGATATAAACAATTCTTCTTCGAGAACTTTATTTTTAAATGAGAAGGGTTTTTTTGTTTTTTATTTAATAGAAACAATCTGCGTACAAAGAAATTAGGATTTTTGGAGGAGGATTTTTTTTTCTCAGCATTCTAATAAGATTTTCGAATTCAAAATATCTTCATCAGAGAGAACTGGTGTTTCAAAAAATATTTTTTTCCTCGTAAAATTTTTCTGTAATATCCTCAGAAAATTTAAATATCCTGAATATAAACCGATCCGTGTATAAGCCGAGAGAGAATTTTTTCTTCAAAATTTTACCCAAAATTCGAGATTTGTGTGTAAGCCGAAGAGAAAAAAAATTCTGTTATTTTCAAATTACAGTAATCAGCAGGTAAAGTAATTTCCAATAAAATTTGTGTAATGTAAGACTCCAATGAGACAATAACTTTATTTCTGAAAATCCTATCTGAAACTAACATATTCTTTTCCATTCATTTGTTGTCTTTTACACTATCTGTCCGAGTTTTACATTCTGTGCCATTTTTTTTTTTTTTTGTTTTGTTTGAAAAATGAGCGCGGGAAGAAGTGATCGCGCCAACTTATGTTTCATACCTTGGAGGGAAAACGCTGTGCATGGTGAGTATATGCATTCAGACATCCAAATAAGCGAATTTAAATTTTAAGGACCTTAAAAAAATTGGATTCTGGCAAGAAAATCGAATTTATGTGAGTTTTTTCTTTCCTTTCAGAATGAAAGTTCAGCTCAAAATGCCGAACAAGTTAGAAGATTTAAATTGCCTGCGCATAACTTTCAAAAAATGCCCACCCCCCATTTTTTTGCTTTTTTTTATCTGTTTGAGATTGGCGGATCCGTAAATGAGCCGACTCCCTTTAACCTTGAAAGAAAACTTCCTAAAATTCTCACTTTATACATGAAAATATTTAGTACAGGGGTGGGGCGAACATTTATGGATCAACGTGCAATTTTTTTCTAAAAAAAATGTTTAATGAGGTATAAACGGGCCATCAAATAATTTTGACGTGTGGTTATTGGTACAATAACAAAAAAAAAAAAAAAAAAAAATACTAACAACACAAAATTCTATTTACTACAAATAATACCTTTTGCACTGTATAGTCATAAATGTTTTAGTGAAACGTATATTCAAATTAAAGTAACGTTAGTGGGACTTCTCTTGTAGCAGATTAGATGACAAATGACTTTTATTAGAATTGTAAGATGTTACCTTATGTAGAATACATGCTGAATTTAAGTCAGCTACCGAATGGTTTCTAAGCTATCAGTTATTTTTGCTGTGGTTCACTTTTTTTGACAAGAGGGTTTGTAATTTGTTTCAAAATACCGTTTTACAGACGATGTTCTGCATACCGCTATTCCAGAACATAAAAAATATACCGCTTTGTCGTCTTTACTAATCAATGCCATGTTTCTTGGTCAACCAAATTTGAAATGCTTTGTTACACTTACTATCTTGCACATTTTGTTCCTTTACTGAACTAGCCATATTAAATGACAATTAAAAATCGTAAATACAACACATATAAGCTTTAAAATATAGTTGTTTCAATGAAATTGACTATGCTATGCGTAGATAAACTTTACACCATAAGCAATTGTAGTCTACGACGTAACTAACGCAAGGCAATAACAAACGAGTTTGCTCCCCGCGACCCAACACTCGCATTTGTTCGTAACACGTCATAGTGAACTTTGAAATTTTGAAATAAAATGCAAACGATTGGCGTGCCAAAATTATTGCGTCGCGTGCCATTGATGGCACGCGTACCACTGGTTCGCCATCCCTAATATAGTATATCTTTGAGCTTATGAGTTTTTGTGCTCGACGTTTGTTGTGCAGCAATGTAGGATTGTTTCAATCCCTATCTTAACATACAGTCCCTGGCCAAATTATTAGACGCACTCCCGTTTTTTAATAATTCATTGATTTATATAAGTTTATATGAAATACTTTCGTATTTAAACATATATCCAATGGATTTTAAACGGGTAAATTTATGATATATTTTGTATTTAATTTTCACACATGGCAACACAAATTTAATAAATTGTCACACGAACGTAAACAAGTCAAAAACCTGCTCGAGTCGCGTTCGCGCATGCTTCAGTTGCGGACGTGTTTCTGTGGGTTAATGTGCTTTGTTTGTTAATTTAGCAATTTTATTTTATGCAGTTATTTGTTTATTTCGTGTTCGGCGTTTAAATGATCAGTTTGTACACTTTCAGCATGGGTAATAAAGGCGATTTTTTTTTCACTATGTAAGAAAGTAGAAGTAAATTCCCTTGTGAATGCAAAATTGTTTTCAAACCGCGAAATATCACGAAAGCTGAAAGTTTCTGAAGCTAGTGTACGACGCATAAAGAAGAAAATTGAGTCAGGGGAAGAATTGAGCCCAAAAAGAAAGAAAAAATGCGGCAGAAAGCCTATCCCCCCAAGGTCAGAAAGATCTTTTAAGAAAATTTGCCCTGAAAACAGATTTGCTACCACAGAAGTGATAAAATCGCAACTCCAAGATATTAATGTGAATGCTTCTGAACGCACTGTTCGAAGAAAATTAAAAGATTTAAATTTTAAGACCTGCCGCCCCACCAGGAAGTCCAAGTTAACCCCTGCAACAAAAGCAAAGCGTCTGAATTGGGCCAAACACTGGCGTGATAAAGATGTATACTTCTGGAGATCGGTATGTTGTTATAATTTATTCACAAACAAAGTGTTTAACCATTTTCTATTACAGAAGGAACAGCAAAAATGTTTATTTATTATTTTTTAAAATTTTTGACACGTCTGCTTCAGTGATGAAATAACATTTGAAATTTTGCAGAACAAAACTCAGTTTGTGCGTCGTCGTGATGGAGAAAAGTTACATTCTGACTGTGTTGTTCGGACTGTGAAACACCCTACAAAAATAATGATTTGGTCAGTCATCAGTAGCAAGGGTACTGGACGTCTGGACGTGGTTAAAGGTATGATGCGGCAATACCAGTACAGGATGTCTTGCAAAATCGCTTGATTCTGCAGCTGGAAGAATGGTTTCTAAATGGAAAACCATACATTTTTATTCAAGATGGAGCTCCCTGACATACAGCTCGGTCTATCAAAGCTTTTTTGGCAGAACAAAATATCCCTTTGTTGGATTGGCCGGGTAATAGTCCTGATATGAACCCAATCGAAAACATTTGGGAGTTAATGAAAAGAGAAGTGGCTAAAGATGTGATTACAAATAAAACACAGCTCTTAGAATAATTCACGTGTGGAATCATCATCCTCAAATGCAGGAGACAGTACCGTCTTGAATTGATAGCATGCCGCGCAGAATTGAAGCTCTCATAGCGGCTAAAGGTGGCTCAACAAAATATTAATATTTAATTATAATTGTTCCTGTTTTCTTTCAAGAGCCAATAAATACATATTTTTTTCTTTAATGATGTGTAATAATAATAGATTATTAAATGGAAAACCAAAAACACACACTGTATCTGATAAATACAAAAAACCTGTATAGTATCACCCGATAATTAACATTTTTCATAAAATCTTACAGTGCGTCTAATAATTTGGCCAGGGACTGTATATTCACCAAGAGAGTAATTTCAAATAAAATATTTGAAGAAAAACAATCGAAAGAGAGAGAAGTTATTAACTTGTTTGTTTTTTTCGAATTTTGTAAGGAGAGTTGAGGAATCGTATAATGCTGCAGAAACACGTGTTTTATGATCTTTGAACTGGAGAGTTCCGGGTCTGAACTTTACCACTGTCTTTCAAAATAATGTATTATTCATTAAAATGTATGGCTTTTTACATTCCTCACAGATAAAATGCACAAGTATCATGTGAGTAATTCAATCTAATATATGAGCCGTTTTCTTTGAAAGTGGTGTAAGTCCATTTTTGCCAAAAAAGTTAGTTAATTATAACATTGAATGCTATCTAATATAAGCTTTTTATCTGTGAACAGTTCCCCCAAAAATCTTTCGATATTTTCATCATTTTGTCAATATAAATTTACGTAGTTAATGAAATTACAATTTAATTACTTTGAAATGGACAAAAATATCTCCATTTAATATAAAATGGAATTATACTACTTTCAAAGAAAACGGATAAAAAAACTACTCTAATATGAAGTAAAATTAAGAAATTAATTTTAAAAATAAAGAAATTCAAATGTATTTTAAAAAATTTATAATTGTTGTCGAAATACTAGAAAAGACATTTGCAACATGAATTCTAATTGCCATGTATTAATGATTATTTAGTAAATGCATATTGTCGACGAAAAAGAAACTTAAATGGAATTGACAATTATGTTTTGGAAGAAACCGTGTAATAATTTTGACATCTTCAGCAGCTAGTTTTTGAAAATATTGGTTCAACTACAAGCAGTGCCCCCTCTGCAAAGTCAGGTTTTGGGTCCCCAAGTTGGATTTTACAAAGGGTAGTAGATTCTTGGTGACAATCAGTCTTTGGGTTCCCTAGAACCCTGCCTCCCCCCTGCGATGCGGGGGTGTACGTTACGCCACTGACTACAAGCAATTTTCAACGATCAATCTTTAAATTTTATTTTCGATAAGATGTATTAAAAAGCACTTCTTTACCACAAATTTCCATTAATGAAATGCTTATGCCAATTAGCCGATTTGTGAAATTGGTAATGCCTTAAAGCAAGGGCGGGAATCTTTCTAACCGTGAAGACCACATCAGGTTAATTTCAATGTAATAAAAATCGCGCCAATTTGCAACCCTAAAAAGGTCACATTAATTTATTAGTAATCTAATACGCCCATTCAAGAATCTTCAATGAGATGTATTCAAAAAAATCACGTGATACGCTTTTAAAAACTATTTCGATCAATACACATCAATTCTAAATTTAAAATTTTTTTTATCAGTTTTTAATGGCAACAATACTATTAAATACTCAATTCCCGTGACTCTATAACAGTGATTTCGAACCGGTATGCTGTAAGATAAGTAAATAAATAAATTTAGAGGATTATGGTATATTTTTCAGTCAAATAAAAACCTATTTTGCAAAATTAAACTATTTTATGTTTTAATTATTTATTATTTTCTTCTTCACTTGCACTGATTCACTAAAAACGATTATTATTTCAAATTTAACAGAAAAATATGAGAAACAAATTAATATTTATTTATTTTTATAAAATAAAAAATGATAGTAAATGAAAATATTGAATTAATTACAAAAACTAGAAAATCAGAGTTGTTTTATAATTTGTATTTTATTCAATAAAGGCTCGTTTTTTTTTCAAGTACCAAAATTTTAAATTCTATTATCTATTTTAATATTATAAATAAATTCTAATGCTATAAATGATTTATTAATGTGTTTCCTTTAAGGTATCCGACCGCGTTCGAAACCGTGATTTTGCAAAAGCGTATAAATGGATAATATTTATATGATATTTAGTGTCACCTAGATTAGAAAATGTATATAAAATTGTTTTAAGAATAATATTACAATAAAAAATTATTTAAGTACAATATTTTGACAAAAAATGAAAGTAGAATGACCAATTTTCAAAATATTTTCCTTTTGTGAAAAATGCTTCTATTATAATAATATTTTGCCTGTATATAGCTCAGACCTCTGTACAGAGTCTCAACTAGAATTTTTGAAATATATAACTTAGAAGTGGGTTTATCCATGTTTTACGACAACAGAGGGGAGAAATTTTAAGAAAAAAACGCCGATAATTATTTTAATAGGTGATAACTCTAAAAATAATATGAATTTTTCAAAAAAAAAAAAAAAATAGTTCAGACTCTATGTAGAAGTCTTTACTTTATATAAGCAAAATATTATTATTTTAGAAGCATTTTTTATAAAAGGAGAACATTTTGAAAAAGGTTATTCTAAGTTAATTTTTTGTCAAAATATTGTATTTAAATAAATTTTTTTTGGTCAAATTGTCCTTAAAACAATTTTATACATGTATTCTAATCTAAGTGACACTAAATATCATGAAAATTATCAATTTATACGCCTTTTTAAAATCACGGTTCCGAACGTAGTCGGATACCTTAACGTTTTAAAGATTATCGCTTGCAAATATAAAACACTTCTTTCAAAAGGTAGCTGAATATCAATAGTGCAACAACAAAAAATTTCTGATGAAAAAAATCAAACTAATGTGTGTTAACCATAAAGTTTTTAAATTTCTATGAAAAAATTATATCAGCTAGTTCTCAAGTAATAATAAAAGTGAAAAATATATTAAAAAAAATTAAGCTGTTTTAAAATGATTTTCAGTCATTTTTTTGTTTGTTGCAGAAGTGCAACATAGCGCAGTAGTGCTGTAAATTACAAAACTTTTATTATAAGAGGATTTTATTATTCATCATAAAATGCTCAAACTTCTTACCTGGTAATTTATTTCGTCAATAAACAAGAGGAAGCATAAAATATAATGGATTCTTTTTATAGCAAAAACACGGTTCTTGAGGCATCAGAGATTTTTATAATTGTAATTTCTGGAAAAAAATGTACTTCCATCTAGTGACAAAATTAACATGTATTTCGTTGCAGTAATCTTTTTTCTTAGATAAGTGATTTGTAGGTAATTAAAAAAAATATTGAGTCTGTTAAATTAAAATAAATCATGTGTTGCAGAAATACAACAGTGGAAAGTTAAGAGTTAAAACAAATTATTAAATTAAAAAAAACACACACAGAGTACAAAAATGAGTTTTTCAATCTTTTACATCTATCTAGTTCGAAATATTTTAGGGATTTTTTAAAATTTTATTTGTATAGATGAAAACAGAAACTTTTTACAAAATAGATAGTTATAACACATAACTCTTTTCCAATAAAAAATCCATTAGTAAAACTGAAAAATAATATTCATTTCTTTCGAAGAAGTATAACAATTTGGATATTTTATATACGTTGATAAAATTATGCATTAGGGTGGATCGCGGCTATATGGAGAGAAAAAATTATTATATGAACCTACATATGTGTAGAAAAAAAAAACATGTTCTATGGCAGTGCTTCCAAACTATTTTATTGCCGTGGACCGGTTAACATTTGATAATTTTACCGCTGCCTGCTGGATTTATTTTAGATTGTTTTGATTTAATAATTTTAATTTAATTATATCAAAACATGCCTTCAGAATAAAATACATTAAAACCTAAAAATGAATATAACGTGATTTCCATGGAAAGTCGCACAAATCTGAGAGAGGATGCACCACAGTAAATAAAATGGAAATAATTTAATGGGTAGTCAAGTACCATTTGATCCATGGTCCAGGAGTTTGGTACCACTTTTCTAATGTATGGAGATTAGGGGAAAAATCATTTTAAAACAAAATTTCAAAATTTAATATTGCCACAAAAGGGGTGAATTCTCGAAAAAATGGAAAAATACGTAATTTTGGTCAGATTTGATTTTAGACTCAATAAAACTATTTTTCTACTATATAAATAACCCAAACCAGTGATTATTGATAAGTGAGTAATTAGTAGTGAATAATATAATGTATATTACAATGCTTCGTAACCCCAGCATACTCATCCCGCACCGTTGTATCAGGCCAGTGGCGCACACAAAAATTTTTCAAGGGGAAGGGGGGGCAGGATCGAAAAACCACCATTCTCGTATCAAACCTCAATACGCCGCCGAAGATACTCTTTTGATTTTGTCGATTTTGGGAACACAAAACAGTAAAAAGTAAATTATTGAATTAATAATTAGCATTTATTAATAAAATAAATTGATAAAACAAATACTTCATTAAATTTTACGTACTATATAAATAAGATTATCAATAATCGAAATAAAAAATTAAGGGCTATGGGGGAGGGTCTTCGAACCCATGGACGTCCCCCTCTTGTTTTCGCCACTGTATCAGACCGTTCTAAGCTATTTTTCCGTCTATAGCTTTATTGCGACCTGCGATTTCGAAAGTAGATTTCTTAAAAATTTAATACTAAAGAAACTGTTAAATGTACCTAAAGTTTTTTTTCTTGTAGCTATTTGAGAGGCGTTCTCTCATCGCAATAAGTAGCCGTGATAGTCTAGTGATCAAGGTAACGGACTCGTAGCCGGCGTGTCATAAGTTCGAACCTAGTACCGCTGAAGCAGTACCAGTCGTTGTAGTAGTAGTCGAGTCTAGTACCAATGCACGTTAAATTAGTCGATGTTCAAACGTCCTCCCGTTGGTGTGGTATGGAAGTTAGGAGAGAGAGGCGCCAGCTCAGGTGTTGTCCTCGTCACTTGACCATGGCTCATAATTACGAGGTCCGTCACCAAAAGCCTTCGAGTAGCTAAATAGTGGACGTTAATATTCACTCACTCATCGCAATAAATGTAAAAATGTACTGAAATTACTTTAACTGTTTACCTCCCCCTCAAAAAAAGCTCAAATACGTAAACTTCATACTCCTTGTGGCAGTACTTAGCATAAAAAATTTTTTTTATTCCCCCCTTCATCAATATGCCAGAGAACACACACACAACTTCTTCGCATAGGTAGGTTTTGAAATTCTGAAAAAAAAATTTAAGATCCATCTTGTTATACATCTTTTTAAAATTATACTTAATTTATATTATGTATATTTATAAAATTACATATATATTTGTGCCGAAATAAAATGAATATAAACATGTACAATTTTATCAATAGATTTAAAATATCTCCATCTCTCTGTTATAGTTCATTTAAAAAAAAAAAATGCAAATTTCAGACAGAGATTGCTGCAAAAACACACATGCACAATTTTTTTGTAAAAAAAAAAAAAAAAAAAAAAAAAAAAAAAAAAAAAAAATTGTTTTGAAAGTTTATATTAACGAACTTTTTTTTTTCTATATAATCATAGAAAAGGTTCTTTTAAGAGGTATTCCTAAAAATGTCCAACTAGGTAGACGGGGGAAAAGAAATATGACCCACTTCGCGATCCCATTCTGCTAATTTTTTACTCCTATTTTTTCACTGAAGGATTTTTTAACTGTCATGATTAATTTTATTATAAATTATTCGTAGTTGTAATTTCTTATCACTTTTGTTCAGAACACAGTAATTATGAGGATGCAGCGGCCTTCCATTTACACACACACACACACACACACACACACACATTAGGGTGTAACCTTTATTTCTCTCATAAAAAGAAAGACATTTGAAGGACACATACAAGTAAACAGACATTTTTCGGAAATCCGTTACGCATGTTTAACGAAGATTTTTTTGGCATTGTTCCATTGTTTAATTATTTTAATTCTGTGTCAATAAGATTTCTTGAACGCCACAAAGTAAAAATGATAGGGGGAAAATAAGACAACCTTTTGCAACACTTGACATCTTTTCTGTATTTCTGAAAATCTGGATGTGTTTTTCCCGATTTGGAGTAATTTAAAAACATCAAGAAAAAATCAATTATATTTTTAAATGTACTATTACACCCCGAAAATTTTATTCTTAGGTATTCGTAACACTTAATTGTTTAAGAAGGTATTTTAGATTTCTTTTATATAGATAAGATATTTTTAATAATTTGATTTTTTAATTTACGTCGAGTATGAAGCCACTCGAGAGCTTTTGGCGACGGTCATCGTAATTTTGAACCATAGTCAAGTGACGAGGCGACTTCTGTGAGCTGGCACCCCCTCTCCTAACTTCCACGATATTTGAGCTTCCACAGATTTAACGTGCATCGCCTTACTCGGCAGGTCTTCAGCGGTTCTATGCTCGAACTCATGACACGCCGGCCGCAAGTCCGTTACCTTGACCACTAGGCTACCGCGGTTACCTCGTATTTTTGAATGAATGGATATTAACGTCACACTGTTCAGCTACACGAGGGCTTTTGGAAACGGACCTCGCAATTTTGAATCATGGTCAAGTGACGAGGATGACACCTGAGATGGCACCCCCCCTCTCCTAACTACCACACCACACCAACGGGAGGACGTTTCAGCTCTCGACAGATTTAACGTGCATCGCTCCCTTACACGGCGAGTCTTTAGTGGTACTTGGCTCGAACTCGTGACATGCCAGCCACGACCCGATACCTTGACCACTAGGCTACCGCGGCCACCTCGTAATTTTGAACCACTGTCGATTGACGTGATTCGAGTTTGACTGTACTTGAGCTAGCATCCTCCCTCCTAAATCCACGCCAACTCTCGTTAATGTCATATATTGATTTATCGATACATATCTATAAAATATTCATTTTCCTATAAGGGTTGATCTTGTAGCTGATACAACAGTTGAAGAAAGTCTAAAAGTTTGTAAAATTAATCATGAAATATGTTTTAATTTTGAATTAATTTTTGTTATAGTGAATTAGTTAAAGCAAGTCTCCGATAAGAATGCTATTCGGAAGCAAGTCTTTGTTTTTTAAAAGTATTTCTGTTAAAATTATAAGCAAAAGTACTAGTGTGTAATAAAATTAAACCGTTACATAATGCCGCACGCATAATTTGCTACAAGTCCCGATAGCCGAGTTGGCAGAGCGTTGGACTGAACTTCCTCAGGTCTCGGGTTCGAATCCCGGCAGATTTATCCAAAGACTGGAATTTTGTTCTCGTTTTTAATGTATTGTTTCTCTAGGTTCTAGATGAATCCAGATCATTCTTTAGAGTGCATACTGGGTATTTCTCGAATATTCCGAAGTGTATAAAAGCAGAGTTCATCGCCAGTTGGGGATGTTCTCAGTCCAGTGTTGTATCGAGCTCCCAGCGTTAGAATAAATCTAATTGTTTGTTTAATTGAACTGTGTACTTCTTTCGAACTCCGTGACAAGTTTGGTGGAGGCGCGGGGTACAATTACGTCAAACGTGGATAATAGCGACAACCTTCGCAGGAGCCTCCGGTTAAGAGGATTATCCCCCGAATTCGGACTGTTAAAAGAAAATAGTAGGAAGAGGACAAAAATGCCGACCGAGCAAGAAGCCAAGCCCGCTGTAGTAACACCTTCGTTACAGCAATGGAGGAGCCCATCGACCTTCCGAGGAGCGCCTGGGGAAGACCCTCTCAAATGGCTTAAAGAGTACGATCGAGTAGCCAACTTTAACAAGTGGGATGACATGATGTGCCTGGCTAACGTTTCTTTCTTTCTTGACGGTACTGCGAGACAGTGGTATGTCAACAACGAAGACGCCTTAGATTCCTGGGAAGCGTTTAAAAATGGACTAAGTGGACTTTTCGGTGACCGTCAAAAATATACCACAGAGAAGGGCAGAAGAACAACTAAATGCCGAGCCCAGCGTTCAGGCGAGAGTACACAGTCCTACATACAAGGTGTATTAGGACTTTGCCAAGAGGTAAATCCTCTGATGAAAGAAGACGAAAAAGTGTCACACCTAATGAAAGGTGTTGCTGAGGATATTTATCAGGCCCTGTTGACGAAAGAAATCAACGACACAGCAAGTTTTATCAAATGGTGCAACTATATCGAAGATATGAAGCAGAAGAGAGTTGGTCGACCGAAATTTGAAAGGCTTCCAAACGTCGTACCGGTTGCATCCCTGACGGATGAGACTGATTTGGTCTCTCTTATTCGCACAATCGTACGAGAAGAAGTCCATCGACTAGTTAACCAGACGCAAGAATCTTTGGACTCCGATCCCCAATCCTTAGAAGAGATCGTTCAAGACGAAGTTGAAAGGGTTTTGGCCCCAGTGTCAACAAACCCTACAGAAACTAGACCACGACCAACATACGCCGCTGTAACCAGGAAATACAGAGCTCCTGTTCAGAAATTCCCACCTGAACCAAGAAAAACAGATGTGTGGAGAACGGCTGACAACAGACCTGTTTGTTTCCACTGCGGACGTCCTGGACATGTAATGCGCTACTGCCGAGAGAAAGGCTGTCTTTGACAACTCTCGAAACCGCCGACGGAACTTCGACGACGTTGGCACTGAAGAAGAAATACGCCGATCAAACTCTTCTCGCCGTTTTACGCCAAGTCCCACGAGAGGCCGATCCCCAATACGTCGTTACAGATCCCCGTCGCCATATCGCCGATACAGTCAGTCGCCAGGCCGTAGGAGCGAGGAAAACTAAAGAGAGCGACCTTCCAAGGAGGTGAGGCCGCGTGTACTGGAAATCCTCCGTCGACCGCCAAGATGACTGGTAACCAACTAGACGTAATAATAGATAAGAAGCCGATATGTGCTCTAGTAGATTCTGGGGCATCGTTTTCTGTCATATCCGATAAGTATCGCCGATTTTTAAAGAAAGTTCTGTTTGCTGATGCCAAGAGCGTTATGGTGAAAGTTGCGGATGGAAATTTTGTTCGGCCGATTGGGAAATGTGTTTTACGTGTCCGTATCAACAATCGAGAACTGCCTTTTGAATTTATTGTTTTATCACATTGTAGCCATGACGTCATCCTAGAATGGGACTTTTTAGAGGCGTCTCAAGCCGTTATAGACTGTGGACAAAATGAACTTGTTCTAGAAGACATCTGTCGAGACTCCACAGCGCCTGACGCCTGGAATTTGTATGCCACCAGAGACTATACACTTAAGCCGCATTCTTTAACTAGAATAACAGTATCAGGATATCAAACCCGAGGAGACATAAATGTAGTTCTAGACTTCAGCAAACATTTGCTCTTCGAGAAAAATATTGCTACACCGTCCATGGTATCCACATATCGTAACGGAAAAAGTGATGTCTGGGTTACCAACCTGCAGTTCCGAAACCAAATCATCCCTAGAGGAATGTGCATAGGCCAAGCTGAACCACTAAATGAAGGGCATCTATGTGTTATTTCCGACACATCGGGTTGCTTGGATGACCAGCAAGAAACTTCGGAGTCACAGATGAATTGTTCGTTAATGATGTCACCCGAGTTAAGTGACGAACAGAGAAACAAGCTATCCGAACTACTCCGGAAATGTTCTGGGCTTTTCACGAAGACCGACAAGTCGACAGCCGCGAAGACGAATGTGAAACACAGGATTTTTACTGGTGATCATGCTCCAATCAACCAACGAGCCTACAGAGTCTCGCCGACTGAAAGACGCATCATTCATGAAGAGGTTCAGAAAATGCTTGATGAAGGTATCGTCCAACCCTTTGAAAGTCCTTGGTCATCACCCGTTGTGCTCGTAAGAAAAAAGACGGTAGTTGGCGTTTTTGCGTCGATTATCGCAAGCTGAATAGCGTCACGAAAAAGACGTTTATCCTCTGCCTCGTATTGACGATACGCTCGACTGTCTGAAAGGTGCCAATTTCTTTTCTTCCATGGATCTCCGATCTGGTTATTGGCAAATAGAAATAGACGAAGCGGATCGTGAAAAGACGGCATTTATTACCCCGAAGGCTTATACGAGTTTAAAGTCATGCCGTTTGGTCTCTGTAATGCACCTGCGACCTTCGAGAGAATGATGGACAATTTGCTACGCCATTTTAAATGGACTATGTGTCTTTGTTACCTAGATGACATAATAGTGTTCTCAGAAACTTTTGAAGACCATCTTATACGATTAAGACTTGTTCTAAAATGTCTTCAGGAAGCTGTTCTTAAATTAAATTCAAAGAAGTGTCTTTTTGCTGCCCAAGAAGTAAAGATTCTAGGCCATCTTGTATCTAGTAATGGCGTTCGTCCCGATCCCGACAAAATAAAAGCCGTAAGAAATTTTCCCACTCCAAAGAATATACATGACATACGAAGTTTTCTTGGCCTTTGTTCATACTTTAGAAGATTTATTAAAGGTTTCTGTTATCTCGCCGAACCTTTGCAGTCGTTGCTGAAAAGTGGCGTGGAGTTTCATTGGGGTCCTGAAGAGGTGGAAGCATTTCACAGTCTTAAGAAAGCACTTACTTCGGATCCACAGTATTGGGGATGTGTACGACGAAAGAGCTTCTACAGAAATCCATACTGATGCAAGCGGGTACGGTATCGGAGCTGTCCTAGTACAAATTCAGAATAATGTCGAGAAAGTTATAGCATACGCTTCTAGAACTCTGACAAAAGCCGAAAAGAATTATTCCACCACAGAAAGGGAATGTCTTGCCATCGTATGGGCTACCAACAAATTCCGGCCGTACATATTCGGAAAACACTTTACTGTTGTAACTGACCATCATTCCTTGTGCTGGCTCATGAATTTAAAGGATCCTTCAGGAAGGCTTGCCAGATGGGCCCTCCGACTTCAAGAGCATGATTTTGACGTAAAATATAAAACCGGTAAGAAGCATAGTGACGCCGACGCTCTTTCGAGAAATCCAGTGGAAGAGGAAACGGAAACACCAGACAAATTTTTAGCAGTCACGACGAGTATGAACCTTGCGATGGAACAGAAAAAGATCAAGACCTTGCGAAATTAAAACTTTTGAGCAACTCATCCAAAAACGAAGAATTCAGATTCATCGACGGTATCCTTTGCAGGAAGAATTTTGATCCAAATGGAAAGTTGTGGTTACCAGTCATTCCTAAACATCTACGAGCAGACATACTAAGGCACTTTCATGACGCCCCCACCGCAGGACACCTTGGTTTCGCGAAAACTTATGACAGGATTCGCAAGAGATTTTACTGGCCGGGAATGTACCGAAATGTCGTTCGGTATGTCATGCATTGTCGGGAGTGCCAAAGGAGAAAATCCGTTCCTCAACGACCACCTGGACGTTTAGTTCCCATCCCTCCAGCTATAGCTCCTTTCCATCGCATTGGAATTGATCTCCTTGGGAGATTTCCAAAGTCTGCTCATGGAAACAAATGGATAATAGTCTGCACGGATTACTCAACGCGATATGCAATAACAAAAGCCTTGCCGACAGCCGAAGTCGGCAAAATAGCGAAGTTCTTACTTGAAGAAATTGTCCTCAGGCATGGAGCTCCTCGAGTAATTATCACAGATCGTGGAGCCGTCTTTCGATCCAGACTTGTTTCCTCTCTCGTCGACTTGTGTAACATTGATCATCGTTTCACAACGGCGTATCATCCCCAAACAAATGGACTGACGGAGCGCTTCAATAAGACCTTGGCCGACATGTTGTCAATGTATGTGGAAGTAGAGCAGAAAAATTGGGATGAAATTCTACTATTTGTAACCTTCGCTTATAATACCGCTAAACAAGAGACCACAGGTTTTACGCCGTTCTATTTACTTCATGGTCGTGAAGCGGAAACGACACTAGATACAATGCTACCATTCTGTCCTAACGATTTTGATGACAATAACATCACCAAGATAGCAGCCAGAGCCGAAGAATCACGACAGCTAGCCCGAGTGCACACTCTGAGAGCTCAAGACAAAGATCGTCGACGTTACGATTCCAAACACCAAATGGTATCCTACGCTCCCGGAGATCTCGTATGGGTTTATACTCCAGTGAGAAAAGTCGGTCTCTCCGAAAAACTCTTAAGAAGGTATTTCGGACCGTATCAGGTGCTACGCCGTTTATCAGCCGTGACTTACGCAGTACAAGATTTTGATCCTGCTTCACGAAAAAGAAAACTAAGAGAAGTTGTCCATGTACTGCGTATGAAACCGTACCATGATCCCGCCGAGCAAATCGAAACCGAGGATATTCCTCCCAAAGAATCATACAAAGGACCCGTCACTCGTTCCAGAATAAAGACCCTTGAACAAAATGACAGCGGGGCGCTGTCTTCTTTTTCGAGGGGAGCAATGCCGCACGCATAATTTGCTACAGGTCGCGATAGCCGAGTTGGCAGAGCGTTGGACTGAACTTCCTCAGGTCTCGGGTTCGAATCCCGGCCCCGGCAGATTTATCCAAAGACTGGAATTTTGTTCTCGTTTTTAATGTATTGTTTCTCTAGGTTCTAGATGAATCCAGATCATTCTTTAGAGTGCATACTGGGTATTTCTCGAATATTCCGAAGTGTATAAAAGCAGAGTTCATCGCCAGTTGGGGATGTTCTCAGTCCAGTGTTGTATCGAGCTCCCAGCGTTAGAATAAATCTAATTGTTTGTTTAATTGAACTGTGTACTTCTTTCGAACTCCGTGACAATATATTAATTCGTCATAAAGTATGAATAATAATATTTTTCCTTTAATACATATATTAATTATCAAATCTTTTTTTTAAATCTAAGCAAAAAACATTTATTGAGTTTTCAACTTATTCCAAAAGTGTTTTAAAAGAGTTGTTTGATATTGTTTCCTTTTGATTAAGGATTCTCTATTAGACACTTTATTTGCTAGTTCAGCGAAGTGAAGAGGATAATCATGGTTTTTTCTCCCATATTGCAGGAAGTTGAGAGGTGTCAAAGGATTTGGTTCAGAAAAATCGTCCGTCACATATGTCAATGGTCTTGAGTTGACAATATATTCGATTTCAACTAAGATAGTGTGAAGTTCTTCGAATGTGAGAAGAGCTTTGCCAAGAATTTTTCTGAGTGGACATTTGTAAAGCATTGGTCCTGCAAAGTCAAGACCACAAATTTCAAAGGGAGGATTTTCTAAAAGTCTATCTTTCGGGAGTTGCGCTGTTATTTGATTAGCTGGTTTTAAACTGTATAAACTTCCTTCTAAGCATCCCCAGAGTAGTTGTTACCCCACTATGAAAGTTCTTTGCATGCTCATACAAAATTAATAATTCCGTAAACTTTAAGTTAGAAGGCAAAAGAATGGGTTGTTTCACTGTACTTCAGCTAGCATCCTCCCTCCTAAATCCACACCATGCCAACTCTCGTTAATGTCATATATTAATTTATCGATACATACCTATAAAATATTCATTTTCCTATAAGGGTCAACCTTGCAACTGATACAATAGTTGAAGAAAGTATAAAAGTTTGTTAATCATGAAATATCTTTTAATTTTGAATCAATTTTTGTTATATTGAATTAGTCAAAGCATGTCTCCGATCAGTATGATATACGGAAGTAAGTCTTTGGGTTTTAAAGGTATTTCTGCTAAAATTATAAGCAAAAGTACTAGTGTGTAATAAAACTAAACCGTTACATATATTAATTCGTCATAAAGTATGAATAATAATATTTTCCCTTTAATACATTTGTTAATTATCAAATTTTTTTTTAAATCTAAGCGAAAAAACATTTATAGATTATATTTTTTTCTGTCTGTTCATTAATGATTTTTCATTTCATGTTCACTTTTACTTGTATGTTTCACTAACGATTGATAAAACAGAGATACCTACTTATGTTTCAGACGAAGATTGAAGCACGAAAAAATTTATATATATATAAGAGGTAGTAAAATAATAAATTTTAATATCATAAAGTCTCAGTCGTTACTCAACCACTTTTACAAACGATGTTGCATGACACTATTGTTTTTAAGTTACCGTCGTGAGGTCCGAGCATTAAGCTTGTAACGGGTCTATTCGCGTTCTTCCAACTAATCCTCTTGGGGAATAATGGGTCTTTAGATATTATTCTATTAAAAACTTTCCTCCTCCTCCGAAGATGTGATTATACAAATCAAGGCTTGTAACTTGGGTCTAAAAAACAAAATTCAACTTTAGGTAGGCAGCAAAAAAAAAGTCAATATTCATAGAAACGTAAGTTTATTTCAAATAATACATTATAATACACATAAATAAAAGAACAAGAAAAATTTAATGTTTACGTTCCGACACTTGACATCTCTTCTCTGCTAGTATCTTTCCTATTTCGGGAAATATTTTGATATTTTATTATATAGGATGATTCATAAAAAAAGTACATAAATTTCGATGTACTACACTGGTGTGCAAAAATTAAGGACGAGACGGTTTTTTCAATATAACTTTGTACAAAAGCTTTCCAAATCAACACATTTAATACCGTAAGATCCTCAATACGTAAGGACATGTGTAATATGTAAGCAACACTTACTAAAAGAGAAATCAGAGGGATAAAAAGAAGCTTGATTGAAAAAGTAGCATGAGCGCAATGCGACTGAAGGCCGAAACATCACTGTGATGGGTGTCCAGCAAGAAACATTCGTTCTTTAGTAAGGGATATGATCTCCCCTGACTGCTAGGCAGGTTTCACAGCGTCTGCCCATGCTGAGAATGAGGGTGTCAATGAGTTGTTGAGGCATTGCTGCCCATTCGTCTTGTAGCGCCAATCGAAGCTCCCGAATCGTTACTGGTGGTAAAGTACGAGCTGCCAAGCGTCTGCCTAGAAAATCCCATACATGCTCGATGGGATTGAGATCCGGAGATCGTGCCGGCCAATCCATACGTTCAATATCCTCACTCTCTAAGAGCTGTTCGGCAGCTACTGTGCGATGACATGGTGCATTGTCGTCCATGAAAAGGAACTGCAGACCCATAGCGCCTCTAAAAAGACGCACATATGGAAGAAGAATCTCGTTACAATAACGGGTCCCGTTGACTGAACCCGCGTCGAAGATGTGAAGGTCTGTACGACTACCAAGCATGATGCCTCCCTAAACGAGAACACCGCGACCTCCATACCTGTCCCTTTCAATGATGTTCGAGGGATGATTGCTCCTTCCCCGCTCTCTCCAGATGAGTATGCGATGAGAATCGCTACTCAAACTGAATCTGCTCTCATCTGTAAAGAATACTCGTCCCCATTCATTGTCTCTCCAATTCCGGTGTTCCCGGCACCACAGAGAACGCCTTCTCCGATGGGCAGGCGTTAAAGGTACACACCGTACAGGGCGTCGTGCAAACAGACCACCTTCGTGCAGTCTTCTGGCCACGGTAAAACGCGATATCGGTCGTCTAGTCGCCTGTGTCGTGTGTCTAGAGATTTCTCCCGCTGTCTGCCGCCTGTTTCTTCTGGCCTGTAAGACAATGTACCGGTCATCTGCGGGTGTGGTTCCTCGTGGACGACCACTACTGAACCCCCGGATAGCTGTTCCTGTAGTTTGAAATTGTCTCCAAAGTCGTGAAACGATGCTGTGAAAAAAATTGCTGCGGCCTTCCTCCAACTTCCCAATGATTCAACCTCTTGTAAAAGCATCCAGATGTCGTCTAACAGATTGATTATTCGCCATTTCTCGCTGAGGCAGCAACTCGGTGTGATTTTAACTGCTGTACGGCGTGCAATCTCTTTGCCAGAAATACTGATCTTACACCGACAACATGCTTTATACTACTCAGACACTCCCCCATTACGTCTACCTGCATATCTGCGCATGTGCTACCGTACATCACCTTACTTAATCTCCTGATTGGTCTTTCTGTCCGCTTTGCCTCTTCGTTCAGCTGATATGCTAATTTTTCGACTTCGTCCTTAATTTTTGCACACCAGTGTATAAATAAAGAACAATCTAAGATATTATATGACTTATAACAAAATGTATGGGATTATTTAAAGTTTTATTACTGACAGTCACAGCCCTTAATCACGCGACACACATTGAGCCGATAATCCACTTCCGCCCAAACGCGTGTTAAGGTATCTGAATCAACTCCATGCCAAAGTTGAAGGACGACATTGACAACTTCTTTCTTCAATTAGAGTATTCAATCAGTTAACATATCCAAAAAAGTGACTTCCGAGACATTTTGCTGAATTCAAGAACACAAAAAGCCTTTCTCACTGCAAACGGCGCCATTTTAACTGACTACTCACATGACACACATACTATATTGCCTACGTCACTTCCGTCAGGAGCGAGACACAAACTTTAAGAGTGTCTTTACCTTACGGTTTCCTGAGGTGGTGCTTGTCTTTGAGAGATTGTTAGTTTTACAGCATCAGGAAAGTGTATACTTTTTTACGAATCACCTTGTACATTATTGTGTGCCGATATGCTGACCGGGTCGCAAAAATGTTCGTTGTGGGCTGTGAGTTTGACACCTTTGATGTAGAGCGATGTTACCAATGAAAGATGTTTGCAGGAATGGGTGAACCATTGCCGTTCAGAAAAACTAGAAGGCAGTGGTTGATCGAGAGCGAGGACTGAATAGTCACCCTATCTGTGCTGACAAACCCTCACCGATGATCCAGCTAGTAGTTACCGAAAACTAATGACTGCAATGACCATCGATAGTCAACTCAGCTAAGGGGGGGGATAAGGCCACGTAGGCCATTGCTCCGTCTGCCCTTCACCACTGTATACCACTAAGCGCATTCGACATGGAATCTTATAGATTGGAGTAGAATTGTTTTAAGCGACGAGTCCCGCGTCATGTGTCTGGCGATATACAAAACAACGATGGGATACTTACCTGGCTGTCGTCAGTCACATAACCCGACATCCAACAGTTATAGTATGTGAGGTGCCATTTCATTTAATAGTCGAACTCCTTTGGTTATCAGCCGTAACACTTGCACAGCATGGCGATGCGTTAACAATATTCTACGCCTCATAGTGTTATCCTTCTTTTCCCGAAATTCTCCGTTTATATTTCAACAAGAAAATACCCGATCACTCTTACTTCTATTGCTTGCCGTTGAGCTTCTCCAACACTTTCTTGGCCGGCATGGTTACCAGATATCTCCCCAACAAAGCACGTTTAGATTCTGATCAGCAGGTATCTTCGACGGTGTCTAGAGCTCGCCGATCTAACTGACTAATTGAAACGTGTGTATGACACAGATTCTTCAATTCTTATAAACTGATTATCATCTTGCATCTATGTAAAAAATGGAACAGCGCATCCCCCTTTTTTTTTTCGTTGGCAAAGCCAAAAAATGCCGTCCTCAGGCTTCAAAAATACTTTTAAAATTTAATATTTTATAGTTTAGTTCAGTTGGTTTTGTCGTCGTAAGCAGTCGCGTACTTTACCTACCTCCTAGGGTCGGTTCTCAAGCAATGCTTGGGATAGTAATATAGCCTCAGTAATATCTTACTAAACTCTCTTAGACTTAAGACGAATTACAGGGATAAGCAGTTTTATAGGCGAATATGTATTTCCTCACGTACTTTATCAAGTCGACTTCGGTGGCTTTCGGAAGGCCACGGTAGCCTTGTGGTCATGGTCATGCATTCGTGGCCGGAGTGTTATGGTGCTACTTTGTGCCACTGGAAATCCACCGTGTAGAAGGGCTGATGCACGTTAAATTTGTCATGGCTCCAAATATTTCTGTTGGGGTGATGCGGAAGTTGGAAAAGGGAGTTGCCAGCTCAGGCATCGTGTTCGTCATTTGACTGCGGTTCAAAGTTTCGAGGTTCGTCAACAATAGCTCTTGTGTTGCTATATAGCGCGACAGTCAGTAGCTTTTGGATATGATAATAAAAAAAAGGAAGGTGTATTAAAAAAGTTCCCATTTTGATGTATTAAATTTTGGATATTTATAAAGAAAAAATTAGTGTCTATTAAAGCAAAGTAGTTTTGTTATGCAGTTGAATGGAAAAGAAACCCAATTAAAAGATTCACGAAGTAGATGCAACATGATTACTTTTTTATAATTTGAGGCTGTTAAATGCATTTTGCTAAACTTAATGTAATGCAATGACGTAACGTACACCCCCGCTTTGCGCGGAGTCCAGGTGTTCTAGGGGGTCCAAAGCCTGACTGACGCCAAGTACGTATTTGGACTTGGGGCCCAAAACTTAATTTTGCAGGGTGGGGGAGGGGGCTAGTATTCTTCGTTACGCCACTGATGTAATGTGCTGTTGCTTTACTTGACATGGATATGTTTCATCATGGAATACGATTTAACTATTAGTTAATCTCTAAAAAAAGTCATGAGAATGCAATACAGAACCAAATTGAACCAGCGTCAGTTTTTTTAAAAGAATTATTCAGTAGAGGAAAGTATTTAATGAGTAATGTATGCATTTTTGAGTGATTATATTGACAGCAGTGGCACACTCAAAGGGGCGGGGGAGTTCCAGGGCACCTCCCATCACCTTTGAATTTTTCCGCGTTGATTATAATCCTATGTACATAGTACGTAAAATAATTAATTATAATTTATTTTAATAAGTAATGGTAATTATTTATTAGTTTTTTACCTTTTTGTTCCCGAAAATCGATATAATCAAACGAATATATTTGACGGCATTTTGGAGTATGATATGAGAATGGTGGACCCTTCCCCCTCCCTGTCCTTGAAAAATTCCTATGAGCGCCACACATACACTACTGCCCATTAAAATTGCACCAAGAAGGCGACGTGCTATAGACGTGAAATTTGAACGACAGGAAAAGGGTACTGTGATATGCAAATGATTAGCTTTTCAGCGCATTCAGACAAAGCAGGTGCTTGTATCTTCACCTACAATGTGTTTAAATTGAAGAAATTGTTCAGCTGGTTTCTCCACTGATTGACACATACACTACTGCCCATTAAAATTGCAACACCAAGAAGGCGACGTGCTATAGACGTGAAATTTAAACGACCGGAAAAGGGTGCTGGGATATGCAAATGATTAGCTTTTCAGTGCATTCAGACAAAGCAGGTGCTTATATCTACACCTACAATGTGTTTAAATTGAGGAAATTGTTCAGCTGGTTTCTCATACACGAATTGCATTTGAATGTTGTTACCTGGTGAAAAGTTGTTGTGATGCCTCGTGTAAGAAGCAGAAATGCGTACCAGCACGTTTCTGATTTTAATAAAGGTCGAATTGTAGCGTACCGTAATTGCGGTTTATCGTAACACAGTATTGCTGCTCGCGTTGGTTGATATCCAATGACTGTTAACAGAATATGGAATCGATGGGTTCAGGACGGTAATATGGAACGCTGTGCTGGATCTCAACAGCCCCCTATCACTAGCAGCCGAGAAGACACGCATATTACCCTCATGGCCTTAATGGATCATGCAGCCACGTCACGAGCCCTGAGTCAAGAATGGGGGTCGTTTGCAAGACAGCAAGTGTCTGCACGAACAGTTCAACGACGTTTGCTGCAGCTTGGAGACCTTGGTTGGGCTACCCTTGAAGCTGCATAAAAAACAAATTGATAGCAAAATTACTGATTACTGATATTTGATTACTTGATTAATAGAATTTCCTGTTAAAATTTTTGTAGATTGTTCTCCAATAATTGAATTTCTTCGAGAAATGGGCTATGACCGGGTCACTCAAAAAAGGCCGGCGGGCCACATGCGACTCGCGGGTTGAGTATCACTGATCCAGGTATATAGTTATAATTTTTATCAAAAATAAAACATTCAAAGAGTCCTGTTGATTGATATGTTATCTAATTTACATGTTGAAGGGATTTGAACAAAAAATGACCCCAAATATAGAATTAAAATAAACAGATTGCTGTGAGGTCACCTTTTTTGTTTTAGCCCTGTAAACATTCAACGTGCATTTGCCTTCAAACGCATTTCAAAATTTTGTTATTTATTTTTGTGAACTGGGTTTCGGAAATGTTCTCTGCTTCCTGAATTAAATTATAATTAATTAGCAAAAATAAGATAATCAAGCATCCAGTTTTCCTTAATGAGTTCATTGTGGTTTATGCTTACTAAACATTTACAATTGACATGTGTTTCTTATTTCCCCTTCCGGTAGGATTTTGAAAATATTTTTATTTTGTACTTCATAGTTGGCAGTGGCGTAACGTACACCCACGCAATCGCGATGGGCCCAGGACTCTCGGGGGCCCAAAGCCTGACTGATGCCAAGTACGTTACCTTTTGTAAGATCCGGCTTGGGGCCCCAAACATGACTTTGCAAAGGTGCCCTAACAGTCTCCGTTACTCCACTGATAGTTAGTACTACATGTTTTTTCTCTTTCTAGTTATTGTATTCGTTTCAATTCTTTAGCTGGACTTGACAAAAAAAATGTGTGAAAGATAATTGTAGTAAATTTCACGAACAAAAACTTTTTTAATGTATTATCTTTTTGAATTGATGGACTTCAATTTCGAATCAAAACAATTGTATTACGAGCTCGTAGCTTATTAGCGAAAGAATGGTGCCATGTCTGTTTTTTAAATTGATTTATTTTATTTTTGTAGTTTCAGCCAGAAGTGCTGGAAAATGTTTGATTTTAACCTAACTGGAGAAAAACCAAATTAAAGTGCAATTGTTTTTATTTCTCAGAATAGTTAATTGCTCTATCTGTATTGCACAAAAAAAGTATATACCCTTATGAAATTTCGTTGAATTATACATATGTTAGTTCGCCTTTAAAAAGTGATAATATTCACGCTTTTTTAAGGATATTAGTTTATTTTGTAATACTGCTGATTCTTAGCACAACATATATTTAATTTAAATGTGTTGAATGTGTGTGTTATGCAATCCATTTTTAAAACATTCTTTCGTAGTAAATCTTAGATTTCTAGAGCCTGCAGCGTGTATATGAAAGGATTTGTGTGAAGATTTAGCATTTTTTATCGAATTGAATCATGTCTTGAAGCATTTTTAGTTGGGAATTGGAAAATTTCATTTGGAATTTTCCCATTCCCATTGCAAATTTTCAAATATTTGAAATAATGTTTTAAATTTTGTTTTCGAGAAATGCAGAAATCTCTTCTACATTAAAAATTTATTCACATTTACTTTTATTCGAAATCAGTGCCTTGTACTTAGTTGTTAAATTTTGCGCAGCTATAAATTTATTTCGGGTAAAAAATAAAGTTTTGAGAAAGAGAATAAAAAATAGGTAAAATTTATGTACCTTCCCCAGTTTTAATAA
Source organism: Trichonephila clavipes (assembly GCA_019973935.1). Taxonomy (NCBI): domain Eukaryota; kingdom Metazoa; phylum Arthropoda; class Arachnida; order Araneae; family Nephilidae; genus Trichonephila; species Trichonephila clavipes. The sequence continues at coordinate 379,731 of BMAU01021429.1, forward strand.
AAAACATAAATTCTAATCTTGAAAGTGTACCAGTTTACAAAATACCTATGATAAGACATTAAGAACATATACTACAGGGTAAAATAAACGTTCTGAGCTGCTTTTAACCACCCCGGCACCCTGAGTAATTCAGTCAGTTTTGGTTCGGGAAGGATTTTCCTTTCATACTCTCTCTTTTCCTTTCTTCCTCTTTGGAGAATCTTTCCATTATCCACCACTATGGACCCTGTGTTCCGGAATAGCAACCGTAAGGAAGGAAAGGATAGTGGAATGTGCTTTGGTCATTCTTGTTCATTTTTTACCTTACGGCATTATGGACCACCCACCCTTTTGTAAATTAGTACAATAAGTTAATGAAATCATTTACAATTACTGTTTATTATGTACATGATTTTATGAACTGTTTCGAAGCTGTTAATTATCATCGTTTTCGTCAGTCATCGTTTTACTATGTTTTACTTTTAGATATCCTTATTCTTTGTTGAGTCATTGTCATTGTACAAAAAAGGTTTTCTTCGAGCTTTGATCATTGCAAAATCATTAGTGACATCATTGTAATCAATTTCCTTTGCATATATCACTGAGTGCATATTAGCATCAAACTGTTAAGCTTTTCATTTTCCGTAGTTGATCTCATTTCAGTTTTTACTCTCTGAATAGCAGAAATAGTACTTCTGTCATGACTCAAAAGGCGGTGGTACGTTCGCTGTAATTTTTCTTTTTTTTTCTCGTTTTTATCTTATTTAGTTAACCTCTAAAGCAGCGATTCTTAAATCAGTGCCGGTTTAAGCTCATTTCGGGCTCTGGGTGCAGAAGATCTGCGGCCCCCCTAGGCACTGGCGGATCGACATTTATAATTCGAAAATCTGGTGAAGTCCAGCTTATCCGGACCCGGGCCCGTGGGTGCCAGCCCCAAGCACCCAATGGATAAACCGGCACTCTCTTAAACTGTAAACCGCGGATCTCTAGGGTCCTCAGCGCCTGTTTAGAAAGTCATCGAAGGTCTCTCATTTAATGTTAAAATTTCCCTCTTTTACTGATTCTGAAAGGCCTCGTGGAAAAATTGTAAGATGTGCCATCCTAGTCTAGATCACTAAATTGCCCCAATGAAAAAACTCTGTTAGAACATGTATTTTGATCAAGAATATTCAGTTATTATTATTATTGTTGTTGTTGTTTTGCAACTAAGCAGCTATATATTACTACAACGTAATATTTTTCAAAAAAAAAAAAAGGTTTGCTTTTTTTCTTAAAGGAAAAAGAAGTGTTGTTTAAGTTGCAGATGCTGTGTTAGGATTATGGAGGAACCTTTAAATCTCTCAGCCATGTGTTGGGAGTCAGGGAGGGATGTTCAAAATCTTGGAAATTCGCGATGTCAGGCTGATACATAAAGGATCGATAAAAAGTTATTCGAAATTTATTCGAATAAAAGTTTACTCACTAGAGAGAGAGAGCCATTATATTTTTAAAAAAATAACCAGGGTAGTTTACATGGAAAGATGTACTGAAGACAAGTGCCGGTTTAAGCTCATTTCGGGCCCTAGGGCAAAAATTTACAGGCTCCCTTGGCACAGGGAGATCGAAATTTATAATTAGAAAATCTGGTTACGTCCAGCTTATCCGGGTCCTGGGAGCCCATCTCATGCGCCCAATGGTTAAACTGGCACTGCTGAAGATTGAATTAGGTCACGTCTGGTTTGCAATATTTGCTTTGTGTTTTAGGTATGAATCAATGTCACTGCATTGCATAACTAAGCATGAAATTATAATCCATTTCTTAAAATTTTTGATTATCAAAAATATATTACTTTTAAACGTAATTTTTCCTATCTTTGTCTTGAAACATATTTACAGAATAATGTGGCTTAAGGAAAGTAGCAATATTTTTCGCGTGTTGATCGAAATAAGATTATCTCAGGTTTGTAGTTTACATATAAGCTTAAATATAAAATAAAATAAATTGGTAAACTAAAAAATTTTATTTATTTTGGTTCATTTGCATAAAAAGTATGCTTTAATTTTTTTTATTACCTGTGAAGTATCACAGACATAAATGTTTTAATAGAAAAAAAAGAATTATACATATATATATATATATATATATATATATAGTAGTTGATACCTCATTATGAGTATTCTGCGTTAAGAGAGTTTATAAGCATAATATGTATTTAATAAAATATTATTCGCCTTATAAAATGAAAAAAAATTACGCGAATGGCTTTTGATAAGTATTTGTATAATTTATCATGTCTTTATAACTAAAATATTTGCATAGGACTTTTCACACAAAAGCATGAATATAAGTGTAACTCATCATTGTCTTTTCCGGTAACTGTTAGGAGTAAACTGAATTGTGTGTATTATCTTCACGAAAAAATAATTAATTTATTTTGAAGAATTATTTATCAAAATTCGTTTTGACCTTTTTTTTTCTAAGCGCGTGATTTGGAATTCTGTTTGATGGTATAAAAAGCTTAACTATATTTGCTCACAAAACTATATTTGCTTAACTATGTTTTCATAATTCAGCCTATGGACAAGCTCTACCGTAAAGCTTACATGGGGAGGGGGAGCGCTTCCGTTATTAGTACTCTTTTTTTTCTTCTGGTTATAGCAAAATCACAATTGCTTTTAGCCACTGGCGTAGCTAGCTCTGAGAGGACCCTGCATCAAAATTCCTCTGGGGCCCTGTTTTAGATATGGGAGCCCTGTTAGTGGGACTGTAGTTAAACATGTCGGGACCCCTGTAGCTTGGGGGCCCCGTATCATTGATACGGCGGTAACTACGCCCCTGCTTTTAGCTAAAAAATTAACAAGGCATTTTAGAAAAGATACTGAAATAAAAAACATAAAATTCTGAATCTGAAATCTACAGATCATCTTCTACCTATATTGTTCAAAATTTGTTTCAAAAACTTGCATTAGAAGTTTGAAGAACTCAGTTGAATATTTCGATGTTTTCCCATAAATTAACATTACACCGGAAGTAAGATCGGAAGTCACTCAGTTTCGGCTCAATGTTGTTACTTACAAACTAGAACTTGTCCATTTAAAAAGCACTAATATTATTTTCTCGTTATAATAATTAAATAAACCTAAAAGGTAAAATTTTGTAAAAAAGAGAGAGAAACAACATGTGTTTTGTATACACTTACAAAAATATCATTTATAATATGTAGTTCAAGCAATGTGACAATATTCCAGTTAATCTGTTAATTGTTCTTTTTCAGTTGAATGAAAAGAGCAGCATGAATCGCGGATTTTTGGAAAACATGTCTTCTGTGAAGAAAAAACAACTATGGATTATACTATATCTTCTGTATTTTCTGTATCCGCTGACAGGTAACTTTTATAATTTTAAATATTAGTTATAAAAAAAGAAAAAATGCAATATTCGATATTGGAAGTGATTTTCCAAAAAAAAAAAAAAAAAAAAAAAAAAAAAAAAAAATCCCGATTCCACTGAGTAAGCATGATGTGTATTAGTACTCACGTGAAGGTCCAGTGGCCGAATTGTAGCGCATCGCGCTTACACGCTACAGGTCCGGGGCTTAAACCTCTGACTGGGCAAGGTCGACTCATCCTTTCATCCCTTCAGTGGGTCGATAAATGAGTACTAAGTTTGCTTGGGATCTAAACCCTGGGGTTTTCGTGCTATAGTGATCACCTGACCGGAACATCTGCTCATGCAACTCAGTTCCCAGGGTAAAGAAAACTGAAATGGGCACAGTAGGCCTTGGACCGCCATGGGCTGTTGCGCCACTGACAGTATTTATGTTCAGTTCAGTACTTATGTTAGCGGAGTTATACATCAAGAGGATAAAGTACCTCTCATTCGCAGAGGAGTTCATCACCTGTGTCAAGTGTTAAGTTTACAAGGCTTCTACTGAGCATATCTTGAATTGTATGGACTTTTGTTGGAAAAATATCTACACGGATCGCCTTCTTGTACTCCACTTTTTAAGAATCAAAAGTCTTTTGGATCTAGTCTGACTTTGGAAGATTAGCAACAGTATCATCTACACAATTGGACTCAAGTAGGAGACAAAACAAGCATCTCCATCCTTCACAATCTCAAACTTATTTCAAAGCATCACGATGTTCATTTTCAGTGGATACCATCCCATGTTGACATCTTTGGAAATGAGCAAGCGGACCGCTTAGCCAGAGAGGGCTGTAGTCTCTTAACAACCTCCTCTCCTGCCATTACCTACTCAGAGCACCAGTCCAAAATTAATAGGCAACTATCTAAGGAGTGGAAGATTCCTCCCTCCCACCACTGGTATGCGGCCAGGGAACCGGGCTATTTTCTGGATCTCAACTGCGACAGAGCATCTAAAACGGCCATTTCCAGATTGGCTAGTGGACACACGAAATGTCTCTCCTTCTTTGAGGGCAGGAAGACTTTTAAGTTCTGCTCCAAGTGCAAGGTTCAGCAGGCCTCTGCCGAACATATCCTGGACTGTCTGGGTCTTTCCAGAGAAGACTTGTACGATTCTCCCCTTCTTGTTATCGATTTTTTGAGGGTCAACAATTTAATGGATCTTGTCTGACTTCGTCAGACAATTAGAGGATAAGAAACAACAACAACAACAACAGCAACAGTATAACACGATACATCTAAAGACTAGGATGGCTACTCAGATGTCGACTTTATCTAACATTTGTATTGGACTGGAAAAGACAGCCGGAAACGTATTCAGTTAAACAATCAATCAATCAGAATCAAGTTCGAATTTCGAATTTGTTTTTGACGAGTTTTAGCGGAATAATTTTTCCGCTTACATCACTCGATTAGTTAACCAAAAATACAACTTTTCGCTTTTTAAAATTACATCTGAATACAACTAAAACCAGTTGATTTTGTTTTTGAAGGAATATTCTAGTCTTTATGAGTCTAAGTTTTAAATTTCGTTCAATTTATAACCAAAGGACTGAGTTCTGGATAAAAGGTTTAGCCTAGTTGATTTTATAATGATTGGCGTTAAGGATTCTATCTACTGTCAGATTTCTCTGATGACTACAATGTTTGAATTAAGAATAGAAAAACATACAATTTCGGAAAGCAGCATTTCATTAGAAAATAAAACTGAAACTGAATATAATTGGAAAGTGAAATTTAAACAAAAATTAAATTTCAGAACTAAAATTACACCAAATTAAGAAATAAAACAACCCAACCTGTTATGTAAAGTAAATCTACATTCATTAGATGGAAGATAATCAAATACATGGTTGTAATCAAACTCACTTTGATATACGTATCAGTGGAAGCATATTTTTAGAAACAGAAAATTGTACGTAATACAGAAATGAAAGGGTTATTGATTCAGTAAGATTGCTTTAATATTAGATTTGAATTAAATGGTTTTCAAAAAAAGATCACCAACTTGTGTAAAGTTAATTGTTGAACCAAAGTTTTGCAGTTTTAAAGTTGAATTTAAATCATTAAAGAACTGAAATTATAAAAAAATTGGTTACTTAAATATTATCTCTACAATTGCAATTCGTTCAAGATAACTCGCCAATTTCGCATGTAAGTCTAGAGAATGTCTAGAGAATACTTATACAATTTTTTGTTAGGATATTGCACAAAAACTAGTCTGAAGAATTTTTCAAAAATTAGTTTGATGACTGAATCAAATTATATATTTGACATATTTTTTTCATTCAAAAATAAAAGAAAAAAAATGTTAGGTTTTTTTGTGCTAAAAAGTAAGAATTTCGCCTTAAATTTGATGAATACCTATAATTTATTTTGTAAATACTTTGCAGTTTATATCTAATTTATAACAATAAAATAATATCAAATTTAACCAACTCTCTTTGTCGTTTTAGACAATTATCAATAATTAATGTTATATTTTACATTCTGTAGTTAGAAAATAATTTTTTTGTATTTAATAAGTTATAGTATTAACAAATTTAATTTGAAGATTTTTTTTTCAGGAGTGATTAGTTTGAAAGTAACATTTTATTAATGAATATATAATGTAAATGAATATATAATGCAGAGATTGTATTTTTTTTATAAATTGTGTGCTATAACTTTTATTAATCATGCAAATACTTTATGAAACAACATAAATAAATGTAGTACTGTATAAATTGTTGATATGTTCATATTATGTATTTTCTGTTGTAATTTTTATTCTTTAGATACATTTGTGCAAAAATGTGACAATATTTCTGACAACTGCCAGTGTCATTCTACGTACACTAATTACTATTATGAATCGAAAGGACAGAATAATGTTACAAAGAATTGTTTGAAAGTATTCACTAGCAAATTAAATTGGTCTGATGCTGAAATGACTTGCAAGCTGGAATATTCACACTTACTCAATGATCACATGGATCGTTCTTTTTTCCAAGAATTTGAAAGTAAAGGTGAGTTTTTATGAATAAATAATGTTTTATGTGTTTGTATAAATATTATATGATTGTGCAATCATAAATGTCTGATATAAACTAATGTAAGGAAAAGGAAAAGTGTACTTTCGTATTAAGAGTCACTGCTGCCAAATTGGTGCCATGGGAATCGTACCTTGATATTAAAGCAACTAAGATTCTGATGAGTTTTATCTGAGAAAATACCAATCAGTCAGATTTTGGTGGGAAAATGGCACGATTCTCATGGCGGCAATTTGGCTGCAGTGACGCCAATACATAAGTACCAAGAAAAGTATTTAAATTATAATACGAGGTATTGCATTTTCATGTATGAAGATAAATAGAAGTTATGAATTTTTTTAAATTGGCATTTTATTTAGAGTATCATAAGTGGTTCATTTGTAATAATTTTTGGTAGTTGCATGTTATTCTGTTGACCAATTACTTCAAATAAGAAAATATTGTCAAGTAAAAAAAATGTCTTTAAATGCTATCATAGTTATCATTCTTGTGCTTAAACATGCTTGAGAATGGTATTCCACTGTTGGCTTTTTACCATGGTCATTCAGTGTCTTTTGGTTTGAAGAAATCGGCCAACAGGTTATGTAAGTACCTAATTTTAAGATCTTAATAATTATCTTATAATTCTCTTACATTATTATCAAGTAGCTATGATAGCTAGTTATGGGCACATGGCTGACATGTCATGAATTTGAGTTTCAATGCCATTGAAGCCCACCTTGTAGAGGGGGCTGATGCGTGTGTTAAATCCAATGAGGTTGAAAGTTCTCCCATTGGTGTGATGTGTTAGTTTGGATAGGGCGTGCCAGCTCTGGTGTCCCCATCACTTGACCATTGTTCAAAATTACAAGGTCTGTCTTCAATAGCATCACAATATTGTAGGATGACATTAATTAACTCTCACTCGCTCTGAATCATCTTATTATTTAATAAGATGACTTGTAAGACTTCATCTCATAATTATTTTATTTGTATGTAAAATTTATGTTATAACTGTCATTTAAATTCATAACTGAGATTGTATTTACACTTTTAATTTTATTTATAATTTTTTATTTTTGTTATTGAAATGTCTATACTCTGAATTTAACATTAGTGATATATTTATTGTAATGTAAAATAAGCTTTACAATACCAGCTGTTGCTGAGATATTTGTGAGTGTTTATATGTGTGTATGAATTATTATAAATCATAATATGAATTTGTGCTCTGGCAGTGGCACACATAAAAATTTTTCAAGGGGGTCCAGGTTCGAAAGTCCACCATTCTAGTATAATACCTCTATACTCTGCCAAACATTCTTTTGATTTTGTTAATTTTGGGAACAAAAAACAGGAAAAAGTAAATTATCAAATTAATAAACTAAATTAGTTATAACAAATACTTAATTAAATTTTACAAACTATATACATAGTATCATCAATTGGAGAAAAAAATCGGGGGTTATGAAAGGTGTCCGAATCCATGGGCTCCCCTCCCCCTCCCCTTGTGTACACCACTGATCTCTGGTAACATATAAAGGGTCAGAATAGCTAAGTAATTAAAGTTGTCAATTTCAAGGAAGGGAGATATTTTTTGGTTAAGGTGACTGCCTACCTTCGGACCCAATTTTTTAATAAAAATAAATTTTTGAAACATTGAGTGTTTTTAGGAAGAAAAATAAAAAAATATATGTGAATACATAAACATTTTTAAATAAATATTGTACTTTTAGAAAATTTGATTGTTTTCTAGAAAATTTTACCAAATTTTTACTAAAATGGGTAACACTGTATAAAAACTTCTAATACAATGATCATAATTTTCTTTATACGATACATACATAGTATTGTGCTCTTCAAAATGAACCAAAATCTAAGAGAAATGTTGAAATATAAAAAAAAAGACAATTATACATAATATTAAAATTTTGATATTTTTAAAATTTTTTTTATTTATAAAAACTACTCTAAATGAAAAAATATTTAACCTACAACAAACTTATGGTCCACTTTATGAAAAATATAGTTTAATAAACATTCCCCCAAAATTTCAAAACGTTATCTGGTTTGGTTCTTAAGATATCATGTATCTGGTAAAGAGTTTCTTTCTGAAACATAATTTTGAGAAAAACTCAATTGAAGTTTTATCTTACTGCCCTTTTGCATAGAGTGATGTTTTTTAAAATCACTATAACTGTATTTTTATTTCCCGTAAAGGAAAAAGAAATGATATAAGATTTTGAAATAAAAAAAATGCCTTATGTAGACGATAAACAACATTTTCAAGATAGGCAGTCACCTTAAATTTTATGGCTGCTAAAGATTTCGGTAAACTCCTAGGAGAGCCCCCACCCTTGGCGCCAAACCGGAAAAAGCTCCAAGCGAAAACGAAATGGCGCCAAGCAAACCCGACAACGGTGACAAGTAAATATAGCAGTATAAGATGGATGCGCAATGAAAATATATGTAAACAATACAGAAATTTAACATTTAAGATAAAAAAATATAACAACAGCACTCACTTTCTTATTGTTGATCCTTTCCAAGTGGAGGGTAAAGTGTAACAACTGCTTTTAAAAAATTCTGGAAAGTCTCGTCGCTGAGTGAGTGATCGCGAGAGCTCCGCCATAAATACTCAGCGAGGTAATGGTCGAACATGCCTTCTGCGTGGCTGGTGTGATTCCGGAGAAAACGTTTTATTGCCGATTAACTTACTATTGGAAAACCACGAATTCTTTCTTATACTTCTGCAAACATAATGTGTATTCACACCTTTTTTCGACATCTCCATTCAAATCCATCCAAAACAACACTCTTTCGTTCATTTAATCCCATTTGCTCATTACATTTAGGACATTCATAACTTGAGGCAATTAATCCTTCTTTCATACACCATTTTCAATCAATTCTTTCTTGCCTCTAGCATTCAATAACGTAAAAAATTCTAACGTGTATTCACTTACAAGCGCAGCCATACTTTCAACCCGGTGCCCAACAACAAAATGAAATTTGAAATGCGCGCCCACACAAATGACGAAAATTTTAGAAAAAGTTAGGGTTGCCATATGTTGTATTTAAAAGCAAGGTTACCATGACGGCGCAATTATCGCCAACCAAAGTAATTCGCGCCAAGGGTGGGGGCTCTCCTAGGTGTGAACCAAGATTTCTATGCAAAATTATAGTAGCTCTTGCACATTAAATTTAATTGGATATGGCTCAGAAGCAAAGAGGTTAAGATACCAACTCAAATATTATTCTTGTGTCTTGTGTGTGTTTCAAAATAGCAGATCAATTCCTAATATACACCTTTTTTTATTCTTGAAGTGACATTACTACAAATTAATCAAATGTTAGACTTTGTTGTATCTGAAATTGTGTTGAGCTGCCCATAAAAGACTGACAGTAGTCATGCCAAAGTCTGGTTTAGGATAATAAATATTTTGCATTCCTGTCTTATGGACAGTATTTAATTCCAAACAGATTATATAATTCAATGGGGTTCACCTTAATAAATATAAAGACAGTTAATAATCATTCTGTGTAGAAAGAAACTAAATATTCAAAATTTACTTCTTTAGATGGTATTTTTTTTGAAATTGTAGATAAAGATGATTTTTTTTAAAAATCAGTGTGTGTTAGATGAAACTGAAACAGATATATTTTAGTGTATGTGCACAATTTAAAAATTTTTTCATCACTTTATGTGTCTTTGATCTATTCCTATTTTATTTCATGAAACATATCTTACTTTTCATTTACAGGTATTAATCTTATATGGGTTGGAATAAAAAAGATGTCTGGATTTTATCTCAGTTTATCAGATCAAGCAAGTCTGTATAAGTAGGCCCTGTGGTATTTAAGATATATTAAACATATGTTGTACCTGTATTAATGCATAATAATTTGTGATATATATAATAAATTAATAAGAGTTTTATTGATATATTCTATTGATATGTTTTGCTTGTAAGCATGTTTTTGTATCATGTATGCATCAAAATCAATATTTTCAATTTTTGCATCAAATTTAAAATGAGTAAAATAGTTTAGACATATTTTTGTAAAAAGATATTGATTCATTGTTTATTAGGATTTTTCAGCATTTGCACATTAACAACATACAAATATATTAATGCATTTGAGCATTAACAACATTTATTCTCAAAAATTAACTGCAGCATTCTTGATATTAATTATCAAAGATTTTGAGTTATGGCAATATTTTCCAAAATATTTTCTGGCATTACAAAAGTTTGTTATAATCTGCTAAAGGTTGTCTGTGGTATAGGATTAATATGTGTTCTTTATAAATTTAATAATTATTTGATAATTGTTCCTTATCTAATGAATTTGCTGCTTAAAATATCTGTTTTGTATGTTAGGGAAATTTGGCACATTTATGTTTAAAAATTATTTGGGTAATTTACATACAATAATAAAAAAAAAATTCTGCTTGATTAGTTTCACAGGCCATAAATTTTCAAATGTAGTTATCAATTTTAAACAAAATATTGCCCAATCACAACCATTTTATGCTGTTCTTTGTGTGATCTATATTAATAGTTCAGGAAAATAAGTACTAGAAACTTGTACATAGCTTTGTAGACACTTGTTGCAAAAGTGTCTGGTTAGTGAATTTTGCACTCAGCAAACAGAAAAGTACATAGTAAAGTATAAACCAGAAAAGTTTTAAAAGCTCTTTTGATAAAATATTTATTTTAGAATCAAAAGTATATGGTGCAGTATATGAAATATGTAAATTTTTAATGACAATCTGTTTTTTTTTATGTGTAAAGAAAATAATAAATTAAAATATTTTTAGTCTGATATTTACTGCTTTTTAAAAAAATTAAATTATCAAATACTTTTTGTTCTTATCATAATAAATTAAATAAAATAAAAAGTTTGTTTGGAAGTGGTTAAAAAAGACATTAGTTTTCTAAGATTGAAATAAATATCTTTTTCAAATCCAGTTTTCTTTCTTTTTATTTATTTTTTATGGTATGCTTCTTAGAATATATCATTTTATGCAATTGTATCAAGGAAATAAACTTCTGAATTTTTCTTCCGTCGTCAAAAGCCCTCGTGTAGCTAAACAGTGCGACGTATAATAAATCATCATCATCTGAATTTTCTAAAAATTGAAGTATAGTTGGTCACATAACTTCGGTAGAAAACTTGTTATTGTTACATTCTTATAATGATTAGTACTATTATCAATGACTTAATTTTGTTTGCATACATTTTATAATTTGTCAGTTAAGATATATTTTTGTTTTGAGGTTTTTTCTTGTTTTAGGTATTGAATTATGTGTTTATTTGTACTAATAAAATACTTAATTTTTCTATTGTTACAAAATGTAGATACATAAATCTCAAATTTGCATTTTATTTTATGCATTTACTTTTTAAAATTTTGAATAAAAATAAGAATTGTGTTTAATTTATAGTTTTCATTGAAAACTGAGTTACATAAATTATATTGTGAAATATCTGATAATTTACTATGTAAATCTGGCTTTTGAGTTTATATACAATTTTTTTTGGTTGTATGTAGTTTCTATTTGATTTTTCTAAATCTGATTGTATGTAATGAAATTATCCTTCAAAAAAGTAATTTAACTCCATGTTTATTGAGTCATTTTATTGTTATTACTTTTCCCAATTTATTAAAATTTATTATTTAAAAAAAGCCTGGATTTATCTGTAAAAAAACATTACTTTGACATCTGTCTAAAATAAGTAATTTTGGTTTCACATCACATGAATCACTCCTAGTTATTATAGAAATATTAAAATATTAAGGCAATATATATTTTACAACCATTAAAAAAACTTTTGTTGATGATACAGTTTTATCAAACTTATTTTTTTAATTAAAGTACTTTAATTGCAGAGAATCATTTAGAGAATGGGGTAAAAAATGGGACGACGAAGAACCTCTGTATGACTGTGTTGCATTAGATATCTCTGCTGGGCATTTGGTAACTCGTCCTTGTTCTACAGAGCTTGAATTTGTCTGCCAGAATGAGGGGTTCCCAGTTTATCCTGTCACAGAAAGTAAGAATGTGTATTATGCATCATGATATATTCTTTTTATTTTAAGAGGTCACAATTGTAGTTTTGTTGCATAGACATTATTTACAAATTTATGTCTTCATTACTTCAGTTTTCTTTTATTTAAGTAATGTTGTATTAAAGGTATGTTATATGTTAGGTCAATGGACCTAATCATTGAACCATTATTAAGTGGTGGAGCAGCATCATGTTCTTTTAAATTTCCACGGTGCATCTTGAAAATTTTTTGTTCTGGATTTGTATATTTTTATGGAATTAGATGAAAGATGGGAGGTTGTGCAGTTAACTGACTTACAGAGTGAATATTAATGTCGCACTGTTCAGCTACTTGAGGGCATTTGGCAACAGATATCGTAATTTTGAACCATGGTCAAGTGACGAGGATGACACCCCTGAGCTGGCACCCCCTCTCCTAACTACCACACCATCGAGAGGATGTATGCACTCTCGACAGATCTAACGTGCATTGCTCCCTACATGGCAGGTCTTCAGTGGTACTGGGCTAAAACGCATGACATGCCAATTACGAGTTCGTTACCATGACCACTAGACTACTGCAGCCTCGAGATTGGAGTTAAGACTTAGATTTTGGACAGACTATCTACTTGGCCACCACTATACATGCCCATCTTATCTCCAAAACTATCACATGTAGGAGGTCTTATGTGATATTCATTACCTTTGAGAATATCTCTGTGATGTGGTATAAAATTTGGAGATTGAAATGCATGGCTGCGATGCCATCTTGATGATTTGGCTCCAATGATGTTAATTTGAGGATTTGATCTGAACTGTGAAATCTTATTACCTATAATGTTTTGGTCAATTCAGTGCAGTATCAATTTAAAAAATATATTTAAATAATTTTAGTGTAATGTGACAAAAGCTACAAAAATTGAATTTGCAGTAGTTGAATACTCATTTCAAGAACAATTCATTTTTACTCATTTTTATTCTTGCTTATTTTCTTCACATTTTGTTTCAATTATGCAGGAATGTATTTATAATTAACAAAATTAAATAAGAACATTAAGTGTAATGCAAAATTATTTATAAAAGTAATTTGGCAAACCCATTAGTGCGGTTATTGTTTTCCTTCAAATTATAATATATAATTTTAGTTATGTACTTTTTTTCTTTCTTGTAGCTAATTTTACTCAAAAATTTGTTTAAACTGATTAAATCCATTATGCAAAAATATTTAATGAAACATTGATTTAGAACGTTTACTAATATAAAAAACTAACCTAAAATCAAAATTATTTTTTTAGTGTGTAAGTTATAACTTATTAGGCTAAATATCATTTCTCGTTTCTTCATCTCATATTTTTGCACTTTTTAAAAGAAATTTTTGTGTTCATTTTAGCATTAGCCTGTCCTGATGATTGGGTGTTTGTTTACCATCTTCCTGTAAATAGAAAAAAATGCATCAAAGGATTCAAAAGAAACAAAATCATTGATGATGCCACAGAAACTTGTTCAGATCTTGGAAGCACTGTAGCTGATCTTGAAGATTATTTTTCTATGTATAATTATCTGAGCTCTTTGAACATTACTGGTGAAAATACATTTTAAAATTATTTTTGTATTGGGATTTTATGATTTCACAAAAATGTATTTAAAGCTTTCTTAATTTAATCCAGTGAATCTGGATTTTCATTGTTGACATAAAGATTTTTCAATTTATGAAACATGTTTTTTCAATATGCAAACATGTGAAAAAAGTTACAAAATGAACCTTAATTACTGATTGTGTTGATGTTGTAATAAACAAAGATTATATAAATATTTAGTTTTGACTAGCCAGTCAGTTGTATTAATTAAAGTTTTCATTCAGGTATTGTTTTAAAATTGATCAGATGCAATAAAATATTCAACTTTTCAATACTTCATAAACATCGATGTGTCAAACAATCCCCCCCGTAGAACATTTCTATAATAATTTAATTTATTGTTTCTATTACACTTTTCTACAACAATATTTATATAATATTTTGTATTAAACTAAAGAATACTTACAATTTTGATAAATGAGTTCTGCATTTTGAGACCTATTTTCTTATCATGTTATGAATTGTAAGCAATTATTTTGATATATAAATTTGTTTTTATATGCTGATATAAACTCAAATCTCAAACTCAGTGGCACAACAGCCCATGAAGGCCATGGCCTACTGTGTCCATCCCGGTATATGTGACCATTGGGCTCTGAGGTGCATAAGCAGATGTCCCAATCAGGTCAGTCCGAAGCAAGACTCAGTGTTTTAAGTCCACAAAAAAGCTTGGTACTCATTTATCGACCCACTGGAGTTGGGATGAAAGGCTGAATCAACCTTGCCCAGCCCGGGAATAGAACCCAGACCTTGTTAACCACTAAACATCTCGTGTTGACTCCATTGTAGACAATCTCGGAATTTGATTCTGGTTTCTTCCGCAACCAGCTCCAACAAAATATCTTTATATTTAAATGTTTCATCAGTCCAATGTAGAATGTTTTGGACTATAGAATTGAATTTTAAAGGCAAACTTTTAAGTAATTGATAACATTGATATGTTTCCTCCGTGGGTTTACCCATTGCCTCTAATTGGTTGCATATTCTTTTTATTCTTGAAAAGAATATGTTTAGTTTTTCATTAGGCTGGATTCTGCACTGTGTGTGTGTGAAAAAATTCTCCAAAAAGCTTCAAGTGATATGACCTGTTATCCGGTCGGAAGTTATCCCTCAACAGTTTCCAGGCTTCTGCAGGGTCTGTTACGTTTTCAATAATACTGCGATACTCTGTGCTGATATTCAGATATAGAATCGATAACGTCAATCGTTGGTGGGCATTAAAGTCTTTTAATTCTCGCCGATTTTCTTCTTAGATCTTTGGAGCACTTTCCCAGCGACAATTTCAAAACAGTTCTTTTCATGTAGCAAAAACCGAACATCCTTTGACCATGTTGAGTAGTTAGACGAGTCCAAAGGTTTTATTTGATAATTCATAACAGCCATGGATAGTGACCAAAAATTATTCTTATCAGAAAAAAAAAACCAGGTGGCAAAATCTTCAGCCCCTCCTTCTCGGCAATAGTCAATAATCTCCGACGGCAAAAAAAAAAACTATCTTCAGATTACAGCATGTCCGCCCATAACCACTTGTTTGCCGCAACTACGTGAGTGGCCGCGGTAGCCGAGTGGTATAGGTATCGGATCGTGGCTTGCCTGGTCACGAGTTCGATCCCAGTACCACTAAAGACCCGCCGTGTAGGGCAGCGATGCACGTTAAATCTGTCGAGAGCTGAAACGTCCTCCCGTTGGTGTGGTGTGGTAGTTAGGAGAGGGGGGTGCCAGCTCAGGTGTCGTCCACGTCACTTGACCATGGTTCAAAATTACGTGGTCCGTCGCCAAAAGCCCTCGTGTAGCTGAACAGTGCGACGTTAATATTAAATCAATCAATCAATCAAGCCGCAACTACGTGGCAGCAGAGTTGCACAGTGTTATTTATAACCTGAATGATGACTATATATTCCTTCAGAAATGATTTATTAACCAACAACGATCCAATTCATAAAACATAAAAATGAGTTCCAAACAAGATATTAAAACATGCGACATCATAGATGAAAAAAATATACTTCTGAGCAGACAATCTATGTCCTCATTGACTTAAACCCGCTAGCAAGATTGAGAGAGTGAGTATCAATGTCTCGCAAACGAGATTGAGACATTAAAGAATAATATCAAAAGAATCTAAAATGTAACATCTTGTTTTTATATCCATCGTTCCAGAAGTCACCGCCTTCCCGATGACTTCCGATCACGCAATCAAACATCACGGAAACACGTGACCACTCAATCAGGTAATTTGACCATTCGACAACGATTAATCTTAAAGGGGATGAGACTATTTACCTTTTTTTCTGTTAACAGATCTGCGGTCTGGAATCACGATACCCTACCACTCGAATATATTGATATAGTTACCATAAAATACGGTGTATAATGCAGACTTATACTTTTAGGCTGCATTTTTTTATTTTAAGGTATATTCGCCGTATAACGTGCACTCCCTTTTTTACAAAGAAATCTGAAAAGTTAGTATACAATGTTCTTAGGTTTTGAAGTCATTTATTCGAGATATTATCCCAGACTTTTGAAAAAATAGTATACTTCTAAAACTACAACTCTTTTAGTTCATAAGGCATGTCATTTCTTTTAATAAACAGCATTTTGATACATGTAGAATTTTTTTAATACACTTTATTATTTTTAAAGCTATGGTTTTTATACCCTGTGTATAATGCACACTCTTAAATTTTGATATTATTTTTTGTGTTAAAAGTGTGTGTTATATGCCGGATTTTCGAATTTCACTATGCTTAAATGTTTTATCTTTTTGGCAGGATAAAAAGTATTGTATTTTAAAAATGGCATTTCAGCTTCAGAAATTGAATTGATTCAGAGATATAAAAATTAATACCTTCAGCTAAAAAAATATTTTTATTTACTTATTCTTCCAGGATATGGTTTAACAGAAAATGGCACTGAAGCATGTGTGACTAAGATTATTCAATCACTTCTTGGTAATTCAATGAAAAGTAATGTAAAGCTAGATTGCACTGATAAGCTTTTTGTATGTGAACAGGATTCCAGAAATATATGTAAGTGAGCTACATTCTTACTTTTATAATTTTAATTTTTAAGTTTTGACTTTAGAATAACTCATAAAGCCAATTATGTATTCATTTGGCAAACATTTTATGTAAGGAAAAAAAAAAGGTTTTGAAATATTTTATGAACTTTATACGAAAGCATATTTTTTTTGAAAAATGAAGAGAGGTATTTTTTTTTTGTTTCATATACACTTCATGAATTTCATTTAAAATTCAATTCAGTACTATTTGAAAATATATGATTCATCATTTTAAAATGGTAACTTCTCTTTTATTTGGTAAAATCTATGTTCCTGATTATTATAAGAAATAAATGTAAATAATTACACAAATCTTCTGTAAAATATTTCATAATTCTCAATTAGCATTTTCTTTAAATGATCATGAAGATAAAAGTTTTATTTATAATTATCCTAATATTTAAATTTGTATTATAATTTGACTTATTGGTACTTTTTTTTTGCTACCTTTTATGTTAAAGCTCTGAGTGCAAAAATATTACCCGAAATTTCGGAATCATTCTTGAGTTCAGATGGCAGTAAAAATCATTTGACTTGTGATGTATCCCTGAATGGCAAAAGCATGAATGGAATGGTGAATATGCTTCATTTTATGTGGTTTAAAAATGGAGTTCCTATTGCTATGGACAGTCACCTCTTTCAGGTTGGTTTCTATCCTGATCCAATTAAAGTGTTACTTTCACCAGTCACTTCCCAAGGAACATACAAATGTGGAGTTCTTACTGAAGGTCTTCAAGATCCTATTTTATCACCAGAGGTGGATTATTTTTATTCAGGTATGTTTTTCTAAATTTTATTTCTATCGAAAAACATCCAAAATCATTTTAAAAAGTTTTTAGTTGAGTTTTCCCCCTTTATATTTTTGTGCCAAAAGTTCAATTAATGTAGTTATGAAACACATATTTTTGTATTTCTTACCTCAAACTTTGTATTTTAAAATGAATGGTAATTTAGTAACCATATGACCAATTTTTTTTACTAAAAAAGTTGTAAAGTGTAATAAAATATTGATAAATTAGTATTACCATTTTTATTATCTTCTTTAAATCAAAGGCGAAGTCAATTGATATGGTAATTCCATTCATAATACAGAGATAAGTACTATATGTGTTGTTTACAAAGATCCTGAGATGTAGTTCAAGTTTAAAGAATTGTTTCATTTTAGAAAATATTAAATGTTAGATTCTACGGTCATAACTATTATATAGAACATTTAAAACTGCTTTATGGATATTTTGTATGCATTTGACGAGAATGTGTTACTGACTGAAACATTTGTTTTTTAGTTCAAAAATTATTCATGTTTGATGAGTCTTGATTGTTGTACTAAATGAGAGAAGATATTAAGTATATTCTAGTATTATATCAAATTTTTTTCAGAATAGCATAGGTCTCAAAAGACCTTAATTGTAGCCAATATGAAAACAGAAAACACATTTGCAGTTTATCTTTTTTTTTATTGTATCTTCCGTATTGTAACTGCTGACCAAGTTACATGTTTTAATAAGTCAAAAAAAAAAAAAAAAAAAAAAAAAAAAAAATTAAAATTGATTTTTTTATCAGAAATTTAAGTTGATTCAAAAGGCTATTATAATTTTCTATCTATGATGTGTAATCTTATGTTTAAACTGGCATTATTGATGTAATTTATATTAATTTTATAGTGAGCATGAATATTTATTGTAGTTTTTTTATGAACCTAGTGACCATAATAGAATAATATATAAAGTTATAAGTCATTGTGTGTGTGAACTATATGACTAATATAAGCACACTTATGAATACATATTTTTAGTTCAAAAGTTAAATATATTTAGTCCTCTAAAGGAAATAAAAATATGAAATTATGGTGAATTTTTGTGAGTATTAAAAAACAAACATTTTACCAATTTTGAACAAATTTAATATTTTTTAGTGTTTCACAAATTGTCAATTTTTATATAGTTTCTGCTTTGCACTAATTTGAAAGTATTCTTTATTGATTTTTATTTGTATTAATATGTTTTAACTATCGTGTTTATCAATGAAAGATTTTTGGAAAATTACAAAATAAAATGTTACAAATTTTTGTTCGGTATTAGTTTATTTAAATTATTCTATAAATCAAGTACTAAAAAAGAATGCTTTATAAGAGCTCTGGTAGGCTGATGACTAAATATTAAATTTCTTAACTAGAGAATTATGAATTTAATATCTCATTTCACCCAGTACCATTGTTAGTAATAGAATTAAGATTTCTCTCTGCAGAAGGAATATAAAACCTCTACAAAGTTTCCTTATACAGTAGTTCAAATGTTTGTAAATAACCAGCTCAGTGTTGTCTTCATCATCAATGGATGTATTGAAATATATGTTAATGTAAATCAATAATTAAATTTTAATGAAATTCTTAGATACAAGCTGTATGGCTTACATATGTTCCCCTTTTAGATTTTATTTTATTTATTTATAGATGTTTCAACTTATATCTTAACTCTACAAGGAAATGCAAAAGAACTGAAATATCAAGATTTTTCCAAAATTGCTTTTCGTAGATTTAAATCTAATTTAAATCAGTCCATGGCATCGTTTACAAGAGATCTCACATCTCTTGTTCCTGATGTAAAATGGGATTTTCAAGAATCATGGTTTGTAAAATTTATATTTTTCATTATATACATTTTGAACATTATTGTTTTCTTAGCATATTTTTCATTTTTTAAAAATTCAAACATCAACTATTATTTAAAATATGCTTGAAATTAAGCTTTTTTGATAGAATATTTCTAATGTACTCCTATATTTAATTAGAGAGATAATACTACACTATTTATTTCAATTGCAGTAGAACATCTAAAATAGACTATTACTATTTGTATGATAATCAATGTTCAATATATTTGAGATTTTATTAGGCTACTTGATTATAGCAAAACAGTAAACAAATGCTATCTTATTGGTTGATATTAAAATTGATCTTATGTAATAAATAAGTAAAATTGTATGTGAATAGCAGATTTAAAACATTGTAAAATTGTATGTGAATAGCAGATTTAAAACATTGTAAAATTGTATGTGAATAGCAGATTTAAAACATTGTAAAATTGTATGTGAATAGCAGATTTAAAACATTGTGTGCCCTTTTGTCTGATGTATCATTCTTTAACCACTTGCGCTGCAAAATGAATCACTGACGCATGTACCAGAACAGTCCAGTATAACTCGCTGGGAGGTGTAACGTAGTGTGCGATGCCTCAAAGAAATCGGAAAAAGATTTATACTTTCTAAACTAATTTATTGTTAACCTAGAACTTTTTATAGTCGGTTTCGGAGTGGAAAAATTATTTCATCAAAGTCACTATCACTACTATCGTGTTTTCTTTTTCTATTTGTCGAAATGATGGCATTAACATCACTTTTGCTTTCCATTTTAGAATGTGGGTTAAATATTTATAACTGTACGCTATGCAGTGCACTGATGATCTGTACTCTGACAACAATTCCACCTGACGTGCCACGCATGTCGTTTTTGTTTCTGTAACAATTCCATAACGACGTACATACCACGTCATCAACGATTCTGTGACAAAAGAATTATGACGTGTGCGGCATGTCTTTCCAGCACAAGTGGTTAAAAAATTATTGTAGAACTCTTACTTTTTTAATATTGTCACAGGTAAATTAATTTAGCATGAAATATATTAATGATTTTTTGTTTGTGGATGGGAGATTTATTCTTCCAGTTATAATTTGAAAATAATTTCTGATGATGAAATTATTGACGCTTATATTGACGATGACGCTTATATTTCAGAACTATGTGTTCTATTTTTATTTGTCTTATTACAAAAATTCAAGTTTGAATTTTTCTCTATTTTCATTATTACTAATTTTTCAAAAATATTGCTTTTTACAGTGGTTTAAAAAATTTATCTGTTTAGGTATGATGGAAATAATGCTACAATCAAAATGCTATTATATATTGATAGAAATGAAAGCTTGTTTACTGTAATTCAAAATGAAACAGAGTCTTTTCAAATTCTGCAAAAGTATTTTGTAGAAAGAAAACTTATTTCTGAAAAATGGGATAAGTTCTCAATGAAGTTACAAAGTGGTGGTTAGTATCTTAATTCTTGTTAGTTTCAAAATTATTGAAATATAAATTCATAAAGTATCATATATATAGTATACAGTGGTGGCCAAAATTGTGGACACTTTTTTTTTTTAAGTTTGTATGCTTATAGAAAATTTTACATTGAACAAAATACCAAGTATTTTATATGTTTTTAAAGAGAATTTAATATTGAATTCAATACAAAAAAGAAAATTCAAATATTTGCAATGCAAAAAAAGTTATGCTACAATAACTGTTGATATACATTAGATACTGATGATAGCAGTGAGTCATCAGAGCTTAGTGAGGTTGCATTTATTCTTTATTACAGCTTCACATCGATGTTTCAATGAGCTAAAAATAGTTTTAAGCTCTTTCTTCGTTATTACATAATGCTAGGAAACAATTATATCCTCAATTAGTTCCTTTTTACTTCATGGGTACCTCATTCGGACAAGAGTTTTCAAACGGTGCCATAAGTTTTCAATAGGATTGAGGTCAGGACTGTTTCCTGGTCAGGATACTATGTTAAATACTATACTCAAAAATACTATGTTTCAGCCATCAGAAGTGATCTGAGTGATGCTGGTGTTTCTATCAGTTCAAAAACAATCAGGAGCAGATTAGCAGATGTAAGACTAGAAGGTAGAGAATTCCATGAAGAAAGCCATATCTCAATTTACAGCAGCACTAAAAGGGATTATAGTGGGCAATGGAACACATTAATTGGACAAATTATTAGTGGTCACAAGTTATGTAGAGGGACTAAACTAAAATATTGTTATCTGACAGTGGTAGCCTAAAGTATGTAAGAGGTAGAATAGCAGAAAGGCTTCATCCTGACTGCACCCAGGCAACTGTGAAGTACCCGCATAGTTTTATCATTTAGTCATGCATATCAACAGATGGTATCGGTTGTCCTCTTATCATCGATACTGAATGTCATAAAATACATTGACACCTTTCTAGAACCCATACTTCTGCCCTCCATCAGGGATCTTATTTACCAATAGTGCTTCATTTATTTTTCAGTAAGATTCTGCTCCTTGCCATACAGTAAAGTAATTGAACGATTTGTACCATTCTATAAGATCATTGAGTTGGCCAGGAGACAGTTCTGACCTCGATCCTATTGAAAACTTGTGGCACCGTTTGAAAACTCTTGTCTGAATGAGGTACCCATGAAATAAAAAGGAACTAATTGAGGATATAATTGTTTCCTGGCATCATGTAATAATGAAGGAAGAGTTTAAAACTATTTTCAACTCAATGAAACATCAATGTGAAGCTCTAATAAAAAAATAAACGCAACCTCACTAAGCTCTGATAACTCACTGCTATCATCAGTATCCAATGTATATTGACAGTTATTGCAGCATAACTTTTTTACATTGCAAATATTTGAATTTTCTTTTTTTGCATTAAATTCAGTATTAAATTCTCTTTAAAATGATATAAAATACTTAGCATTTTGTACAACGTAAAACTTTTTATAAGCATACAAACTTATAAAACATAATTTAAAATAGTGTCCACAATTTTGGCCACCACTGTACATACAGTATATTTTTTCATTGCTTTTTAGCACTTTCTGTTCTTTATT
Organism: Trichonephila clavipes; assembly: GCA_019973935.1. NCBI lineage: Eukaryota > Metazoa > Arthropoda > Arachnida > Araneae > Nephilidae > Trichonephila > Trichonephila clavipes. Next base: position 402,581 of record BMAU01021429.1, read on the forward strand.
TACAAGATTAAAAAGGTATTTTAAAAGATTTTATACTGATTGAGAAATAACTTTAAAAAAATAAATATTGTATTTACTTTGAGAAACAAATACATTGTTATTAAAAAAGTTGATTTAAAAAAATTGAATTATATTATGATGTGAATAAAGAGTTTTTAAAAATTTTATTTTGTGATTTTAAAACTGAATTTATTGAAACTAATTTGTTATTTAAGGACAGTGTTTATTATTTTTGAAAGATTGATAAATCAAGTCATTTTTGTTAATTAAATATGCCATGTAAACAATTTGAGGTCTTTGAATACTTGAAATTTTTTTAAATGTGAATAATTTAAGTTCTTCAAAATTATAATGATTTTAAATTAAAAAAAGAGGAATGAGGAACACTAAAAAAAGTTTTTCACATTGGTATTTTAGAATTTTTACAGTATCATATTTATCAATTACTTTCTTCTAAACATTTAGTATATTTGAGGTATTACAAATTGATTGATAAAATTCATTAGTTAGAATTTCATGTAAAATTTATGATGCATTGAAGTGGACAAAGATATATATTCTGCCCTTTTGGGAATGTTCATTTTTATGAAATATGAAAAGCCCAAAATAAAATAAATGTAGTCAATTTTTTTTTAAAAAATGTGTGTTGAACTATTGTTGAAGTAATTTCTTACAACTTTGAAACAATGATGTAGTATAATATTTTATTAAGCACTTTACGTTTATTTGCTTTTTTTTGTAAACAATTATGCATTTGTAGATGTTTGCTTTGAAGAAAGTGTTCCACCTTTCAAATCTTCATACAAGGATGTTTTGCTTTGGAAAGATACTATACAAACAAAATCAGCTGTCTCTGAACCTTTGTGTTTGAATGGTAAGATTAATTAAAAGATTTTTGAAACAATGGGTATCATTTCCATTGAGCATGGAGTTTATAAATCAGATTTGAGAAATTGATTATAATCTTTGAATATTTCTCTTGTGTTCGACCCAAATTTGTTGTTCATGTTCATTATTTTCTAACAATCTACTTAAGAATTTATTGACCATTGAAAACTACAAATATTCGGAAATAATCAACTGATGTGAAATTAAAATAATAATAATAATAATAATAAACCATGGTCGAATGTTCAGTCTATTTTTTGTAGTAGCAAAAATGATTAAAACTTTCTTTAAATAGGTCCATCTAAATTTAAAATTTACTTATGATGTTAAATGTGTATTTTATCAGAAGTAGTTGAAATAGGATTAGAATCAAAACTATCAACAAATTTATAATCCTTCATCAGTAACATCATTTACTTTGTTGCTATGGTAGCTTATAAATGTACTTCTAATTATTTTTAAGGAAGTTTTCAAAAGTTTAATGCAGACATCTACCCACAAATAGTGGCAGTCTATGGTGAGCACAGTTTAGGTTAAATGTCTTGGAACAGTTGGTGTGAATGTTTTTGAGAAGGGCAGCAAACGATATAGAATCTCCATAACAATGTCCACCCACATGTTTCTGATGTAACCAAGGCAACTTTAAAAAAAATCTGTTGGGAAATGTTAGAACACCCACTGTACAGTCCCTACCCTAGGACTTCTAGGCCCTTTGGTCACTTAACACAGTAATACCTTTCTATTTGGACGATGAACTGAAGGAAGCTTGGTAGAATTTCCTCAAGAATCAACCATGTTCTTTCTACAGTGAAGACATAAACCTGCTGCCAAAATGACGGGGCCTGTGTTACAAGCCCCAGAGTGAGTTCTTTTGATTTCCAATAAAATCATTCTTTTTATTTGAACTTGTCCACTTTTCATTTGGGCAACCTTTATACTATGCCCTCTAAGAGACATTGCTCTTGAGTTAGTACTGTAGCTGGGTGTGCCTAAGTTCACATATATAAGTCTTTAAATTCATGCCATAGTGTAATTTCTTAACCTGATCCATAATGTGTCATTGAAGCAGAAATCCTGGAAAGACTTTCCAACCAGGGTTCATAAAGATAATTATTAAATTTGATACTGTACTATTTTTCCAATAAACCTTAAATTTTAACCGTCAAATGTTCACAATTGCCAACAATTATTAAAGCAGGATAGCTTGCTTAACTACAGTGTTATGGCCTTTGTTTCAAATCTATGGCATGCCACGGACAACAAATATTTTTCAAATGTGCTTCAGGGTGCATTTTAAAACCTAAATTTGTAAGTTGTATAATGTCATCCTTTTAGTTCCAAAGATTGTTGTCAGTAGCTGCTAGAAAAAATATGCTAGAAGGTGAAATAAAAGAACAAAAACATTTTATCTTGAAACTAAGATGGTTCTTCTTCCATCTTCTTCACACTCTCAGATACTAAAATTACCCCCGCTTCTATTTCTCAAATAAATTCAAATGTCATGAGAGTTATTTGTTACCCAATAGCTGTGTATCTATCCAATTTATTGGTATGTTTCAAAGAGTACTTCCTGTGTTCCAACAATATTTAGCTTTATTATTAATTTTCAGCCCTATACAACACTTCTTTGTATACACTATTAACATATATGACTTAAAATGTGACCTACAGAAAACAAACCATTTTCATAAATGATTTGCAAAAGCTTGAACTATTTAAAATAAATTATTATTTTGTTGCACTTAGTTGCTTACATAAAAGCTGCCAGCTATTTATATGAAATGGATGTAGATGAAAAACAGATAATCACATTTTAAAGGATAGAACTATAGTACTGTTTCTTCTAATTTTGATATCACTGCAGAACATTCTGCATCTACTAGAAGTACTTTATCAGAACAATCAAAGTCAATTCAAAATTCAATAAAAAGAAAGTAAAGCCATTTTATAAAAATATCTTGAACCTTACATTAGAAGGTCAAATCTTGGTAAAAATTAAAGATTATTAAATTATGGTAGAAATCCTGATACAAATCTGAGGAGTATTCCTAAATTCAATATTTCTGAATATATCATGTATGATGTAGATGATTCCATTGGTTCACCTAATAGGAACTTGAAGCTGAAGAAAACTATGTACTATTTTACATTTTTGACTCTTTTGTCTAGATTTGGCCTATTTTCACCCCATGTATTTTTATTTTTCACATTCCAGCATTGTTTTAGATGATTTACACACAAACGTTGTTTAGTACCAAATTTGTCTTTTGTGCCTTAAAGCTCTACTGTCAAGCGTCTTTCCTGTACTTTGAGATACTTTGAAATTGTGTAGACCTATTGACCCATTGTGTAGCTGTAGTGCTATGTTTATTAAAAAGAAACTGCACTGTATTTTATTTATGTAAATACATGTACGAGTCTTTTTCTCTTTTTTTTTGTTGAGATTTGCAGATTTTTAAGTATTTTTTTTTAATAATAAATTTGAATGCACTAAGTCCATAAAGATCATTATTACGATAATCTTTGTTGTAAAATAGTTTACAATTTTATGTATACTATGTAATCAAAGTAATGAAAAATATTTAGCATTATAAGCAGAAATAAAACATATAGCATTATATATATTTCTTCATGTACAAAAAATAAGAAGAAAAGTTGATATTTTTTCAAGTTGAAAAATTTACTGTCGAATATCAAACTTTAAAAAATAATTGAATTTTCTTAAGGTTTTTAATTATTTTTGATTGCACATAGTTTTATAAAATTAGGTGGAAGAAAATATTTAATGCTTTTTACTAATTAACTTATTAAACTCTGAAATATAAGTATTAAACCTCTTCTAATGTTTCTAAATGTATAAAAAATGTGTCAAAATTTACTTCAAACAGCCTTATTTATTGTAATTACTATCAGAGAAAAGGGAGAAGTTCTCATATATACAAATATATTATATTAAGTGTGAGTAATTTTTGATAAATATCTGTTTTTTTTAAATATCAGGCATTATTTCCTGCTTTTACAAAACCATGTCCTTGTTTTTGGACATCAATTATGGAATGTACTGATCTGTATGAAATTAACTTCAAACTTTTAATAAATTTTATCTTTTATGTTTATTGGATCTGAAAAATTCTTATTACTTCTTTATCATGTAGAGCTTGATTTATAGATGAAATATGAGTTATATGATCACTTATTACAGTTAGAATGTTTAATGTAAATGCATGATAGAAACCTTAAGTACTTTTTAATTTTAACTTATTTTATTTTCAAAAATAGCCAAAATTGGGATTATTTTGTGTGTATTTAGAATAGATATTCAAAAAATTCTATTATCTCCCAATGTCTTTAATGTTTTCATCTATTAATTTTCTTTTAGATTGGAGATTAGTTACTCGGGAATGCAAGCCTTGTATTAGTTTTGGAGCAAGATGGCTTCCTTTTAATTACTCAGTGTGCACATCATATCAGCCTTCTATTAAAGGCAAGTTGTTTATCTGATAAATAATTAAATTTGTAGTAAGCAGTATTTTAAAATGTTATCTAAGCTGTAAATGTACATTAAGTACAATAAAGATTACTTACTTCATGTAATTCTAACTCTTATTTAAAGATTTATCTGTTTTATTTATTTTTAAAAACATGCTGGTAGTGGGCATAAACATTTATTTATATTTTTTATTATCTGAGATATTTGATTGTTTTAAATTTGTTTTAATATTTTTTCTGGAAAGTATTAAAACATACATTCTAAACGCAGCAAAATGGGGGGGAGCGGGCTCATGTATGTAACTTATTGAATTGTGTATAGTGAAATTTTGTATGTGCAAATACTCCTCTCAATTCTGTATAAAAATGATTAAATGGAGGTTAGGAATGAATAAATAGCTTGTGTCCCAGTTAATTACAGTTGAGCATGTGGATGTGTAAAAAAGGAAATTCCCATGTAATTAGGCATAAGTTCCATTTGAATTTAATTCTGTCTACTCATTTAGAACTGTATTGATGCCTTGCATATTGATTCCTACATGATATAAGCATATGTCACCATTTGAAAGATATACAATTGGACTAATGGAAGCATTTTGGTTAAAACAAAAGGTTATTTGTCATTTGGGTTGGAGTGATGCTACCTTTTTAACTATGTTGTCAGGAATCATTGAGCATTTGCAAAATATTGCATCACAAAGGTAGCTATATTGACTTACAGATTTAACTATATTTGAGAATAGAGCATCACTTAATTTGTCAGTATCAACAACCCAATTTATAATTGGATTTGTTGGCTTAAATTTATGCAACTGAATCTTCGTCACATGCCACATCAAGCATATGGTTGAAAGTCATTTATTTAATAAATTAAAACTACTTAAAACTTTGTGACGACTTACGCATCTTTTCTTTAACAAGTCCTTTGGGCCAGAATTAATGGCAACTCTTTTCCAACCAAATCCAAGAAACGAGAAGTGAAGAGATGCAAATAATATAGAATAAATATAGGATCTTAGAATGATGGCAATGATCGAAATAAGGGCAATGAGGGCAATGATAGCAATGTAATGGTAGTGTAAAGGAATGTTCGACAATTAAAGTTCGTTGTGGTATTGGATGATAATTGAAGTTCGCCGTTCAAAGATTTAAGTTCTACGTGTCGTGAATAAACATATTGGTGATCTATTAAAAGTTAAATGTACAGCTGCATACCGCTGTAGATAAAGACAAGCTTATTACAGAATAATATAAGGTAGGATTGATCACTTACTATAATTATATTTGAAGATTAGGCGGTTCAATTATTGATATAGGTCTGTTTTATATTGTGTGTTGCGCATTGTGTTATCGTAGATTCTCTCATTTATATATTTGTTCAAAGTTTAAGTTGAATATCTTAATAAAGTCATATTAAGATAATGTTTGATTCTAGTTCTTACGTTAACCTTACACCTCTAGCTCACGCTGATACTTCGAGGGATGTACTTCCAAGGGGAGGTACATCACAATTTCTTACGATGCATGTAAATTTGTTTTATTTAATATTAAATGATGTATGAAAAACTTTTGTTTCGTAGAATCCCCAACCAAGTTAATCAATGTTAAAGTGCACTGGCACACCAATAATTACTGAAACATTTATATATATTTATATATATATATATATATATATATATATATATAATGACTGACCTTACCTTTCAATGATTTTCTCTTATTCTCTAATCAATGAGCTGATGTTCTTTGTGGCTCCAGATTTGTTTGAACTGGAATCTATCTGCCTGGAGTAAAAGTTCTGCAATGTTCTATTTTTTGAATGACCAGTGTAAATATGTTTGATACTTGGGGATCACACACATAATTATATGTTAATGTATGAAAAATATTAACTTGGCCATCACCTATCGTGCAGCCCCCAACCGATATTTATGATCTGGGGGACATTTTATGTTATAATTTTATCCTTATCATTATCAATCATGACACGCTAACGGCATAACAGTACATTGCTGATGTTATTCTACTGTATTTCTCTTCCTTCCCCAGTAATTAGAACTTACATTTTAGTACAATTAGGGAACAACTACTCATGTCAATAACTTTGAGGGACATTTTCTGTATTTATTTACATTGTTTTTGTATTTAATACTTCTCCAACTCATAAAATTACCCATGTTCTACTCAGTGTAACAAATTTAGGATTCTGATACTTCTGATTATCTTAAATTTTTTTTTCATAAACAATGGAAATAATCTGACATAACGTTTCATTGATAGACATCTGCCAATTCTGTTAATTAATGTTTAGTAAGGTAACAATTTGTTTGTGACAAAGTCAAAATTGGGACAGTGTCCTATTGATCCCTGTATCTGTTAAATAAATTTCAGATTTTTCTTTTAATAATTTTTCATGTGTGTTAATTTTTATCCCATTTTAAAAATTCCTTCATAGTGCATCTTTTTTTTCATCACGTACTATATTTCAATGTAAATTATTGTAATTATTATTTTTTTTAAAGAAAATTGTTATTTTAAATAAATTTATTCTTACTAAATGTTTGATTATGACTAAATATGTAATCAGAATACACCATTTACTTTAGAGTCTATTTTAAAGATATAAAATATTTGTAAATGAAAAATTATTCTTCCTTTTTACAGATTTAGAGCCTAAATGCCCTGAAGGTTTCAGACCTTTGGAACAAAATCTCTGCTATGCTATACATCGGACTAAACATACATTAGAAGAAGCTGAAGGAATATGTTTGAATAAATCAAGTTTCTTAATGGATTTAAAAATCTTAAAAAATACAAGGATTTTTTCTGAGCTAGGTACACAAATATTTTATGATCTGAGAACTTTAAAACATTTTTTTTAATTGAAAAGAAAATATATTTGAGTTGAAATATATATATATATATATATATATATATATATATATATATATATATATATATATATATATATGTATATGATTTTTGAAGATATGGTAATAGATTTTTTATTTAATCTTTTCTTCTTTTTTTGTAGGGCTTTTTAAGGATTATCAAATAAAAACTTGTATTATACCTTTTAATGTAAAACTTGGCATTGATTTGTATTGTCAGTTTTTTTATATCTATTTATAATAATGGCCATGATATATATATTCCTAACAAAAAACACTTTACAGTTCTTTACAATTTTTACTTATGATTATTTGTAAGGTTTAAATACCTCTTAAGTCCTCACATTATGTGGCATGAAAGGTTAGAATACAAGAACTTACTGTACTTTACTACTTAACTGTACAGTTCAAGTATTAAAATGACACAAATTTCAATATTCTGTGTTTATGGTTTTAATATGTTTTAATTAAGTGGTATTTAAAATTAAAGTAAACAAAACTTAAGCTTATTATTATTTTACCTCTAACAGTATTTTAATGATCAAAATTATCAATTAGCTTGCTTCCTGAAAATTTGTATGCCTTATTTATTTTAACATAGTCTAGCAGTGTTATTTACTAAAGATTGAATATCATGCAGTTTAACAAGAATCATTATCCGACTTGAATCATAAGCTTCAATTTTCGATCTAATATCACAAAAAAGTTAAATTACATCAATTCATATTAAATTGTGCATTTAAATATCTAGTTCTACAAAATACCCCGTATAATAGGGAATCCTGTTCGTTAAATGAAACTGGGCCTGTACGTATTTTCATCACGAAATATCAAAATTAATACAGTTAAGTATCAGATTAGATGTCATATTCGTCATTTCACTGTAATTTAAAGTTTTATCTATTATTAGTAGCCACATACTTATTTCTAGATAGGCATAAGTTTAAGTTTTAAACTTTTAATCTCTATAGACATTAGACTTTTTTGTGTGTGAAAAGAATTTGGGTCTCTAAATGTGCTTTAAGTGCAATTCCGATGATAAAAATGAAATGAATAATGCAGCTCCTGTTCCCTCGTCATCCAAAATGAGGAACATCATGAAAAGTTTGTGCAGTTATTTTTAGATGCACATTCCAATAGTGAAATGAATAACAAAATGGACATCAGATTTGATGCTAAAAAAAGACAACGCAAAGAAAAATATGAGATTATTTTGCAAAAGCAATAAATGTTTTGTTTTTCAAGAGACTTTAAAATTTTGTATTAAATTTTGTAAAAATGTAAATGTTCTTGGGAATGTTTTTGTTTCTTGGATTTTTATTAAATACTACGTACATAACTAGAAAACTATGTAAATAAAATAAACTCTAAAAAACTAAATTTTTTGTTAATATGGGTTTTTTTCAATATCCATTATAACACGAAGCTCTTTTAACATAAAAAAAATATTTCAGTCCCTTTGGTTTCATGTTAAGCGATTTTTACTGTAGTTTATTAGTAATAATAAAACCTGATAATTTATTTAACTTCAAGATAATATCTAGTTTTTGAAATAAAATTTTGTACTCACTTTATTCCATTTTTTTTTTGCTTATTGTTACAGCATTATATATGTTTCATGACACATATCTTACCATTTAAAAAAAAGTGTTTTTTAGTGCTGTATTGTAATTGAAAAAGTGATAAAAGTATATAGTTTTCCCATAAAGGATTAATAAATAACACATTTATTATTACAGAATTTTCTAAGTACTGGTTTTCAGAGAAATTGGGATTTATGAATTTTCAAACTTCTGTTATAAAACATGTATTTGGAAAGTGAGTAAATGTGATTTTATTACGATTCTATTTTTATTAATAATATGCATTGTAAAATATAATAAAAAATTATGTAGAAAAATAAATATATACTGTAATTTTTTAAAAAAAATTTGTATTTGGGATTCTGTGTAAAATGTATTGGATTTGAGTTAGATGAAGTAAGTTCTATTACGTTTTATTTACTTGCATTTCTAAGATTAAAATTATTACTTGTTTAGTAATATATGAACATATTATTATTTTGCATGAAATTATTTTTTTCAGATTTAACTTTTTGATCTTTCATATATTTTGCAGGTTCCAATTGAAAAGCTATCTGAATCTGAATAATAAAAATTCAAGTGCTAATTGTGTCTCTGTAAATATACTGAATGGAATTGCTATTTATGATTTTGCAGACTGTAAAGACAGTGAAAAACTGGCATTTGTTTGTATCCATCAACCATTAAAATTACTAGAATGTAAATATTTTTTAACTTTAAAAATTATCATTTTCTCCCTTTTTGATATATTAACTATAAATTCATCTCATTATTTGTATTTTTCATATTAACTGTTATAAATATTCTTAATTTTAATTTTTTTAATTAAGTGTCTAAATTTAGAACTTATGTTGCTTAAGTACTTATTAACAATGATTAACCATAAAATGAATACATTTTTAAATAGAAAGTAGGAGATTTTCTTTTTTAATTGTTTTAAAATTCATTGTGTATGTACATGCTATCTGTGATTCCCCCCCCCCCTTGTTATATAAAAGTTACAATAAATTTTTTTTTAAAAAAAATGTTTAATTACATATTAAACAACTTTATTATTTTTGCAATGAGATTTCATATTTGCTGTGAATATACATATATAAAAATTATTCTTGCAACTGATATATCAGTCTGTTTTTTTATAAATTAAATGTTTTGTCTTTTACATGTTATGAAAGAAAATTTCTCTGGTTATCATAAAATTAATAGCAAAAGTTGTGCTGCTTCTATAAGCCTTTGAGGCTTTTAGTTGTTTCATTTAAACCAGACATATTGCATTGGAATTTTTTTTAAATTTCATATACTAATAACTTTAAAGTATTGAAAATATGAAATAATTGAGTTTTTATGTTGTGAAAATATTTTTCTATGTTCAGCTTTATTTTTAAATGAATTAAATACAGTTACATTTGTCTTCATAATATGCTGGAATGAAAAAACAGTATCATAACTTCTAATATTTTAATTACTTTCAAGAATTTTTCTTTTAAAGGAGTTCAATTCTATTAAAGGACATTTTCCAACAAATTTTGAAATAAATTGCTAATTTCTTTTCTAAGTAATTAATCAAAATGTGTCCTATTTTCATTTTATGTTATTGAAAATTGTCTTTCACTAATTTTGTATTTGTCAGGAATTTAAAATAATGCATTAAAATATAATGCATTAAATATGCACATGTATTTTTTAAAAGTTTAAACTAATTTTTCCAGGGGTATGAAAAGTGTATAATAAATTTTTGTATATAAAAATGAAGGCTGTCCAATTAGTGATATATCACTATGATTATATTGTCAAAAAATAGCTACATATTGGTTTGTTTTGAGTCTGGATAATAACTGTTAAGTCTAATGTGTGCTACTTATTTGTATAAAATATCTTTTAATTTAATTAAAGATAGCTCTTGCAATTTTTGAAAATTATTTTCAAATGTTTTTTTTATGATCATGAAAGGCTATATATGAAGTTTTAAGTAAAGTGTTTTAAAATTAAAATAATTTTCTTTTACAGCCATAATTTTTTCACGACCTTGGTATAAATTTTCTCACCAAAATGCATGTTATCATATTGATTATAAAAAGAAAACTTGGACTGAAGCTAATGAATCTTGTCAAAGTATTCCAGTAAAATCAAACCTGTTGCAAAGTATTCAAAATGTTGAAGATTATACTTTATTCAAAGTTCTTCTACATACTCTAACTCCAGTTGATAAAGGTATTACAACATTCAATATGTTTAAATTGTACTTATTACTAATTGTACTGTTTTGCTAATTTGTTTCCCTTAAATTTTTTTTTCCTGAATACTATTCAAGAATTTGACATTTTTTGCCCATTTAGACCAGTGTTTCCCAAAGTGATCTATATAGACCCCCAGGGGTCTACGACGACCTCCAAGGGGTCTACGCCAGTGAAAAAATAATTTGGAGGTCCATGAGGTGTAAATGGGGTCTATGATAGTGGCTCTCATTAAAGTTTCAAGGTGAGAGCATAATTTTTTCAAAACAAGGACCCCCATTTCAGCCTTTCTTTTGTGTGTCAGAATTAAGCTAAAGGAGTATAATTGTGGACATCTGAAATTTTACCAGTTTCCCAATTGTCATGGATAATCTGCCAGGAAAAAGGCGTTTTAATCTACATTCAACATTTAAATGCCCTTTTTTTGGATTTTGAAAATGTTTTGACTATCGTAATACCACAATAGGTAATGAATTCACATGATCACTTTGAAAAAAAAAAGTCAGATTACAAGAACTAGACACTAGGAATTGGCACTAAATAAGATCTTAAAGTTAAGTTTATAAGCGGATGTCAATAATTTTGGCTTTAAAAAAATAAACCTGTTATTTATTCCACGTTATGAATATCTTGAGAAAGTTTTTAAATTGTTTTAACGATTGAAAAGGAGTTCTTCATTGCGCTTGCCATGCCATTCTCCAAAACAAAAAAAAAGAAAGAATAAAAGACTGGACACTATATTAACCGAGGAGATATTTATGTTTAAACCTCATAAGATTGATGCCAAATGTTGAAAATTAGTTATTGCATCTCCAGATTCATTCCTCCCACTAAAAGCATTTGTTAGTGGCTCAGTTATTTTACTTAACAGTTATTTTATGCATTAATTAAATTTTAATTTGATTAATGCATAAAATAGTGTTTAAAAATTAAGAAAATAAATGTGAATTAATTAAATTTTAATTTACTTAATTAACATGTTTAAGTTGATGAATTTGCAAAAATTTAATTTTAGGTAAGTAGGGGTCTACCCCAAACTGAAAAACCTGTCAAGGGGTCTATGAGGCAAAAAAGTTTGGCAACCTCTGATTTAGACATACTTCATTGTAGTGTTCTCTGAACTGTTGTTTGCCTCTTAGTTACCAAAGATTAAACCAAGTATTTTTCAAACTTTACCCCAAAGTTCCATGAGACATTCATTTATTTATTTGTTTACTATGCTCTTTTATGAATTGATTAGTATTTTTTCTTCAGCATCTTCAAAATTTGTCTATCATGAAAGGACAACTTCAATTTTTGATTGAACCTTTAATGCATTTTTTATAATTGTTTCTCCAAAATAATTGTTTGAAATGTAGAATATTCAGATGAAGTAGATAATCTTTTAAAATCAATCAATTTTTATTTTTACACTGTTTTATTAATTATTATTTTTTATTAAAATTTTTTTATTTTATTTATTTATTATTGCACATACTTTAGTAGCATTTAATTTTGAAGAGTTAACTGCCTAAGTAGTACCGTATTTTCCTGTATATAATCCGCAGCAGCGTATTATCCGCAGAGCCCAATTTTTCGAGTAAAAAAAAAACATTGTATAATCCACGGCAGTTTTGGCAACGAATAATCTTGCTCCTTGAACGTCGACGGTCCTGGTAGGTGGAATATCAAATGATAATGGAACTTCGTCCATATTAAAAATCAAATCCCCTGTAAAATTATTTTCAACAATAATTTGCTTGCAAAATGTCAAAAAGTCGTCAGATTGTTTTTCCCAGTCATCAGGTAATTTCTGTCCGACCGTTGAACGACTAAATTGTTTCTCTTCATAAACCGGTAACACCACGTGGGCCCACCAGAGAAGTTAACAATATTCATTTCGCGTGCAATAACTCGGGCTTTCATTCTGATGCTAACTGTCGAGACAGCTTTCCCATCGTCCCTTTCTTTTAAAATCCATTTATTTATTTCTGCCTCTAATTCTGGCCAGTGAGGTTTTCCACGACGATCGGCCCTTTTACGTCTATCGCAATTTTCGAAGTTAGTCTTGTTCCTTCTCCACAAACGAATATTCGATTCGTCAACGTTGAAAAATCTTGCAGCTTCTCGATTTCCGACTTCGTTAGCCTTCTCTACAGTGTTTAATTTGAAGTCTGCAGTATAGCTAACACGCTTACGCTTCATCATGATAAAAACTTTCAAAGGATGCAACACCTCTAGTCGAGACAAAGTTGTAAATGACGCCAGCGACTTGTAACTGCTATTTCCTTCCGAGGAACCGAATTCGTTCTTGAAAGTAATTGGACAAACACTAATTATGGCCGTAATACGTCAGCCGAGTCGTGAAAGCGTCATCTATTATTTATTTTATAAAACATAAACAGCATTTCTTTCAAAACTTTGTTAACTTTTCTGATGGAGAATGTTTTTTCTCAGATAATCCGCGGCGGCGTATAATCCGCACAACGAAATTTGAAACTTTTCTAACACATAATCCGCGGATTATATACAGGAAAATACGGTACTTAATTTCTTATGTCAATATTAAATAAAGCTTATAATTTTTCTAAAAATTAATAAAATTATTTATAAAATAGGATATTTTTATTACTTGATGGTAATTAATATTGTAAGTTTCTGATAACATTCTTTTCTAAAGATACATGATATTAATTTTTTAACTTTTCTTTGAATGTAAGATCTTTTTAAATTTTTAAAAAATTATGCCTACTCTAATATTAAATATATACTGAAGTTTTTATAATTTTTTAGAATACTCATGGTGGATAAATATGTTACAAGATTTGAACTCATTGAAATGGTGGAGCACACCAGAGGAATCAATGAGTTATGTTGATTGGGCACCACACACAAATTTCTACAGGGAAAAGGCAGGAGGAGTTCTCACTACAAATTCTGTATTCAAAAATAGAAAAATCCAGTGGTCTCTGAAGGATTTGTCTACAAGAGAAAAATCAATATGTGAAATGCAGAACTGCATTGATAATCGTAAGTTTTTTTTAAAAAAAAACTAGTTTTATTACTTTGGAAAAGATTGGTTAATTTTATGTTTATAACTTTTCATTTGCTGTTCAATAATTTGTTTAAAAAGATGCAGTTTTGTTATACTATTCGCTACTCACTATAATGTTGTTTAAAAGTGTGCAATAAGTCATGCTTACTTTGTTCATTTAAATACCTGATAAACAAAAGTGTATGCTGCTTTCTTAGCTTTAATTTCACCAGCAAAGAGTTAGGTGATTGGTCTTTTAGTTGTCATCTTTTAAAATTTACAAAGCAATGCTTTTCTAATTGATCCAAGTTAAGGTACATTTCAAGCTTGATTTATTAGAATACTTACGCATCAATTGCTAGTTATCCTTCTTAAATTATCATGATAATAATGCCTTCCTAATTCTTTTAATTCAATGGCCCTTTTTTTTTTTTTTAAAAAAAAAAATTAGATTTTTCTTCTTGACCTTGTCACTGATCAAATATATTTTCCTCTCAAATTATTGATGTCTAACATCTCTTCTGGTATGTTAATAGTTCTAAAAACAATTTAACTCTACATGGGATTTGTATGAACTACAATTATGCTCACTTTTATAAATATTACTATTTTCTTGAAGCCCAGTGGGTGAGTGGTAGTGTATCATACTTCCATGCCACAGGTCAAGGGTTCAAATCCTGAGCTGGGCAAGGTCAACTCAGCCTTTCATCCTTTCACTGGAGTGATAAATGAGTACCAAGCTTGCTTGGGAACTGAATACTGAGGGTTTTGCATCAGACTAACCACTTGACCAAAGAACCATCAGACTGACTTCTTGCACCCCAGAGCCTAAGGTCATGTTAACTGAGATAGGGGGCAGTAGGCCTTGGCTCTCATGGGCTGTTGCGTCACAGAGTTTAGTTCAGTACTATTTTCTTAAAAATATTGCAATGTCTTTTCGTTGAGTGAGAAATGTTAGGGAATTGGATATTTTATAAAACTTGTAGACAAAAGTATCTAAAAGTAAGCCTAATGCTCCCTCCCAAATCATTTATTAGAATGTTCATCTAATCACTCATATTTATGAAGTTCAAATAATCTTGCATTCAAGTATGGCTCTTTTATAATTCAATGAAAATCAAGGCATCATTTAGCTGAAAGAATTTATGAAAGTATACCTATCCATGCATTCATATTCAGATGAATCTTGATAAGAAAATATTTAGATTATCTTATTAGGTTTGTTGCATAACATTACAATGTATTAAATTTTATTTCATTTTAAAATTGATGGATTCAAAGGCCAGAGAGATTATTATTTTTTAATTCTATGCAACCAAAATAATATTAAACATAATTTCATTATTGCCTTGAAAACATTTTTTTTTTGCCAATCAATCAAGCAACATTAATTTTCTTATTTTGTAAGCTTTGAAAAAAAAAAAAAAATTTTAACTCTTAAGGAATTAACATTCATGATAGTAATATTTATAATATGTTGTGGTTTCAACTACTACAAATTATTATTATTTTCCTTTGTTCTTCAAATAAGTTGAAAGAATTTTGAAAATGTTTATGGTGAAGTTTTAGAAAATGTTGTGTACTTCCAAAAAAAAATAAGAAATGAGAAGTAAGAATTCAAATCCAAATTTTGAAACTTATATCCAGACCAAAATTACTATTTCGAAGTTTCTGATTTTTATTAACTTGATTTTTTTTAAATAGGTCCAACTCTTGTATATATTGAAGATAGAACTTTGATTGATTTGTCATTGACAAAAGATTACTTAGATGCGATTGTGAATTTTCGATTGCATTGTGTCCCCAGTGGTTGGTTTGTAGCAGATAGCATGGTTTGGCTTAAAGATAGTATCCCTGTGCTTTCAGAACCAAATTCTAACCAGCTTGTTTTGACTGTCAAACCATTTGCAGATCTGGAAAACATTTTTGATTTTCAAGGATACTATTGGTGCTCAGTAGCCCAGGAGAAATATGAGAAACGAGTATTTTCTCCTAAAATACTGTTCAGACTTCCAGGTTAGTATAATGTTAATATACTATATTAACATTATTTTCATTAAATTTTTAATTATTATTATTATTTTTTTTTTACTTTTTAAAAATAATTTATACTTAGTGTTGAAATTTTGTTTTATGAAAAATGAATATGATCAACACAATGTGTTTTTTAAATGCTCTGCCAAATATTGATTTTTAATACTGAAAATTTATTTCAGTTATTGTTTTGATAATATAATGTTAATTATTAAGGATTGTGTTATTATATCTAAGGAATTAATGCTTGAAAAATCACTGTACTTAAAATATAAAGTAAATATAATGTAAAGTAAAGTAAAGAAAATTTATACTATTTCTTCTACAATTTTTATACATGAGTGGGCTGTACGATCCCTTTAAGTTCCTAACATTAATTTAAATATCTTATATTTGTCATATTAGCAAGTAACACATTTTAATTTTTTTTTTGTATTGAAATTCTTTTTTGTATTTTTTATTTTTCTTAGGCTTTCACACATTTGTCTTGTACATGAAACTAAAAGTACCTGATAATAGTACCTGTTCAAATGAATTATCTTTGAAATTACCTTTAATTTACAAATTAAATCAATATATCCATAAAACTTTATCATCTGGGGATTTCCTGCCTCTTCTTTTGAGAAATGCATCTTGTATAAAGTAAGTATGCAAAAGATTTCTAATTTTAATTTGATAAGTGTATGATTGTATATTTTTACGAATTCTATAAATTTGCTTTAACCTCTTCAGGACGGGGCGATTTCCTATGAGACACTTGCTAGGGGTGGGTGAATGCGTAAGGACTTGCACTTCAAGATGGGGGGTTTTCGTCGCAAAGCATAACTTAAGAGAGAGAGAAAAAAAAAACAAATAATAAAATTTCAGTCCTAACGTAATTTTTGGTATCCCTTTAGATTACTACATTTAGATACATAATCTAATAACTTTAGATTTTTAATGTAACATGTCTGTTACATTAAAACTAGAATGTATTAATATTTTTTCCTTTAATTTGTATGAAATTATATAAGCAAATATAACTTACATTGGGAAATAAATTTTGTAAGCGCTATTCAATTTTTTCCAAAATTTTCATTGACGAAACATATTTATAAACTTTCAAACTAGTAATAACAAAGATTATTTACAAAAAGAAATAGCAATATTAAAACTAAGACTGATATCTCGAAGCCTGGAGAAACGCCAAGTCCTACATTGTATGATTTGTAAACATAAAATGTTTGTTGCTTTTTTTAAAAATTTACCCACGGTTTGTGACTATACACTTTGGCTTTTTTCACCCTTTTTGTTCACATTAAGGTTAGGAAAATGCCTTCAAAACAATCAAATAATAATCTGAAGTCAAGGTTTTTTAAATAAGAAAAGTGCGTGAAATATATCCAAAGGCAACAAAAACTGTAACAGAACTGATGCTCAAACTCAAACACTCCACATTGTTAAGAAAAAGAAAATAAAAAAGCATTGGGAGAGTTATTAGAAATGCAAACGTTTTATATCAAGTGGAAATTTTACGAGCTACTTGTTTACATTTCAATTATCCCCTCCCCCACCACAGCTGATGAGCAAAATACCAAATCCAAGCAGCACATAAACAGACTGAACTCTATGTTCAGTTTCAATATAATGGACATAGGTGCCATCTAGTGGTCATTAAAAAAACGTTCCAGCTGAAAAGTCATATATGCACCGCCCGGCCATGAGGTGCATCTGTGATGAATGCATATTTACACTGCCTGTCGCAAAGGGGTTAAAGCGCTTCTAACATCAATCCTCAGTACATACTGTAAAATCCAGTGTATAATGCTCACCTTTAACACACAAAATGAGATCGAAATTTATGTGTTGGCATTATGCACCAAGTATAAAGATTATAACTTTAAAAATAAAAAAATTAACATAGAAACAAATTATACTTCTGCATATATTGAAATACTGTTTATTTAAAAGATATGACATTCCTGTGAACTTAAAAGGTTGTAGTTCTAGAAGTATACTATTTTTTTTGAAGCTTGGAATAATACCTTGAATAAATCATCAAAACATGAGAACATTACACTACTACATTTCAAGTTTCTTCGTAAAAATGGGGATGCACATTATACAGTGAATATACCTAAATATTAAAAAGTGCAGGTTGAAAGTATAAGTGTTTTTTTATGGTGATGCCTGTTATATGCCAGATTTTACAATGTATATAAAATTGTGCTTGTAAATAATATTTTGTTGCCTGTATTGTGTGAAATGTTGTAATACATGTCCCTCTCCACTTACAAGAATTTCTATTGGTTGATAGTTATCAGTTGTTTTAAATACATTGTAATAAATAGCTAATAATTCTGAAATTGTTTATTTTTTGAGAATTTTGTTACTTCAGTTATATTAATCAGTTATTATCAGTTACTTAATATATATCATATTAGAAATAACCTCATCATGCAGTAAAACTCGTCTAAATATCTGAAGCTGAAAAAATGTGTGTAATGTGTCTCACTTTACTTACAAGGAATTATAAATTAAAAAAAAAACTTAATCATTTAACAAATTGAACTAAATCCCTTTGATTTCTTTTTCTTGTATGTATAAATACCTTTTATATATGCTTTTGGGATTTTTCCATTTCTCCCCTTTTCTCGTGTTTTTTCCTCTAATAAGGGCTGTTTTTGAGCTGTGTTTATTTTTTACTTTTTTTTTCTTATGCTTTAGACTGATAAATTTGTGTGAGTCATCTAATTTTGGTTCAAGATTTTCATATAAAATAGGTTATTGCGTCTAAATATAAAAAGGCTTTTGAAGCTACTTTAAAATAGTATGGAAGCTTAGAAAATGTTTTTTTACTATAAAAAAACCCAAGGAAACTGAAAAAAGGAACTGTTTTTATTGAAATTAAACATCTGTAAGCTTCATATGCAAAAATTTGAAGCCATATGACCCACTCTTGGCTATCAATTTCAAATTTAATGTTAAAATCAGCAATTGCCCCTCCTCCTCAGTTATGCATTCTTGTATAGATCATAATAAAGAATAATAAAGTTTCCAGATCTCATCTTACAATGCATTCTAACAAGCATTCATCAATTGTTGCTCTAAATCTGTGACATTTTAGGGCATCCCAATCTGGCAGCCTATCATGCTCCATACACATTCTATTGGTGAAAGATTTGTTGATTTTGGTGGCTAGTGAAAATGGCTTCATAAGAATGCACTGTAAAGAGTAATGAATTTGACTCTAGAATGTTAGTAACATATCTTTGAGCTGTTAAAATTGTGCTCGGGATTACTGGAGTTGACTTGTTTTGTAAGAAATAATGCTCGATACCATCACTCCAGGGAAGGGGAATGGGCTGCATGCCTTTGTGAAACAAAGGTTGATTGAAACCACTGTCTCCACCCCTTCCACTTGTGTATCCTCTGGTCATCTGCTCCAAGACTAAAGTGGGATTCTTTGCTGAACACTTTGGTGCCACTGTGGATCAGCTTTGACATTGCTCTAAATGACTGTTGATGTTGTGGGATTAAATCCAGATGTCTTAAAGGACACTCGAGGTGTAACTCCACCACAGCCAAGCAATTAGAAATGGTGGAACATATTACAGGTGATACAGTGATGGCTGTAGCATTTTGAATAGCATACAATAATGCTGTTGAAGCAGTTCTCAGCCTTTAACACAATCATTCTATCTTGTCTTCCTGAACCTTTATTCCTCTGTTGAGCTCCTTACAATGATCATTGCTACCATCACCTTTGCTCAGTTGTGTCTGCATAGTATAGTTATTGGCTTATTGTTCAGTATGACTATCTTCTTGTTCAGTACAGCTTTATGAATCACCAATAAGCAGCCATTTTCAAAGTTATCTTATTTGCTATATGCTATTTAATGTCATAACAGCATTATTGGTTGTACTTATTGGAAACTGCAAGGAAAGTTAAACCATCTGCAATTTTATGTTACTAGTTGTGTGGTAGAAATATGCACTTATGGCCTTGGTTAACATACATTGGTATAAAATTTAATTATTTGCATATTTAGTGTAAGATAATTTTAATTGAATTTAATCAGTGTGGGCTTATTTGAATTTAATAACTTCAGCCACTGTACAGCTTCATTTTAGCATTATTAATCTTTTAGATATGTTATCTCACTAGTTAACTTTCAAACTATGGAGATCGAAATTATAATTCTTGATAAAGTCATGAATGCTTGTGTTATTGTATTTGAATATTAATGTTTCATTTAAAATTTATCAGAGTTAAAAAATTTTTTTCTGGATTTATTGTGTTCTTTAAATCTTTATGCATGCTACAAATTAAATCTGTTTATGTAGCACCCCCCCTCCCACCTTTCTTGTATATGCCACAGTCTTCAGTACACAAGTTTGTTAGAACTATATGAATTTAAGTAAAATAGATTTAATATTTTTGACGAAACAGATTTAAATATTAAAGTTTGACAATATTTATTTTAACTTTGAAATTTTTATATTGTATGAAATTAAGCAAAATCAGAAAACTTATAACAAATATGATAAATATGATGAACTACATTATGTATTTATAATATTGCTATGTTTATTGTAAATATATTTTTATAACATTAACTTACAGTTCTGAATTGCATTGTTATGCTCACATTCATATTCAAAAAGAGCATGGAAGTGAAGCCAGAGTATTGGACATGATGAAAACTTGTATAAATTATGAAAATGAGGAAATGGTTGAATTATTGAAAGGATTCCAGCTGAATAGAAAAGAAGTATTTGTTAGGAGTACAGGTAAGCAACACATCTTAAATCTATCTTTAAATATATATGTGTATATTACTTTCTTCCAATTATATTTTTAACTTGAGAATAATAAATCTGCACACATTATTATTATTTGCAATTTATTAGTAATAAAATGTTCTAGATATTTAGTATATGTTTTAGTAATAGGTGTAGAGAAAAAAGATTTATGATAAATCTTTCAATTAGTTTATTTATTGATTATATTATTTTTTTGTATAATGAATGTGTGAATATTGTTTTAATTTGCTATATTCTTATAAATTTTAAAATCAATTTTACCTTCCTGTTTCATTTTTTGGATATTTCAAATGTACAGTGAAAATTTCCTTATAAATTTGCCACTTTTTTGTTTTAATAAGAATTATTAGATAAATCTTAATACAATTTTTTTTCCAGTTTCCTGCCCTAGTGAAAAAACATATGACAGGGGATACAACATCACTTGGCCTGTGGTTTCCTTAGGACAAACTACATTGCCAGAAGAAGTTTGTGTAACAGGTTAAAAAATTAGAAATTTATAATATAAATAAGTTAACACCCCTACACACACACATTTACAGTGGGCCACTAAAGTGTTCGCACACTTGCAATTTCTTATAAAATTTTAATGTTTTGGACTAATAAAAATTAATATATTGTAATTGTAATTTTTTTATGATATCTGCAACTTGTTCTTAATGGAATGATTAACTTTTTAAAAGTAGTGTAACTAATTTTTTAAAAAAATTAATAATCAAAAAGCTTCTAAAAATTACACCACAAAAGTCTTCGTACACTTAACAAAAATCTAAACTTAGCTTTAAATATTGCATTTCTTTCTTAATTTAGTACTTAGTAGGATAAGTTTTAGTGTCTGCAACCACTTTTAAGCATCTTGGTATAGATTTAATCAGTTTTTTGTAATTTCTGCATCGATTTTCCTCCATTCTTCTGTGATTATTGTTTTTACATAACATTTTGTGTTTATTTGTCAAATTTTCTTTTTTTTACATCAAAATATCACCAAATATGATCTACTGGGCTAAGTAAAGTGATAGAGGAGATGTTTTCATAATTTGGGGACTTATAGAGACACCAGTGGCATACATCGAGAGCAGTGCACTTGGTGTCATTATCCTGTTAAAAAATGAAGTCATCTCCAATATCCAAATTTCGCACGGATAATTTAAAATTTCTCTTTAAAATATTTAAATAGAGCTCATGATTCACAATACCATCAAAAAATACCAAATTACCTAATTCTGAGGCCAATTTACACCCCCACGCCAGAACATATTCACTTCAATGCTGAAGCATGGAGGTGGAGGAGTTCTTGTTCCACATAAATTCATGGGATTAAACTCCTTATTTTTTTCATTTACAAGCTATTATAGGCCCATCGGAAGCAAAAATGTTGAATTATCTGCCATCCCAATCAATTTGCTGTCAATTTTGAATTTTCTGAGACTGATTCCCAAGAATTTAGTTGGATGAATAAAACATGGAGGTGGAAGTGTCCTTGCGTGGGGGTGTTAATCGGCCACAGAATCAGGTAATTTGGTATTTTTTGTTGATATTGTGAATTATGAGCTCTATTTAAATATTTTAAAGAAAATTTTTAAATTATCCATGCGAAATTTGGATATTGGAAACGACTTCATTTTTTAACAGGGTAATGACGCCAAGCGCACTGCTCTCAATGTACGCCACTGATGTCTCTATAACTGTCCCCGAATTATGAAACCTCCTCCTCTATCACTTTATTTAGCCCAGTAGAACATATTTGGTGAGATTTTGATGTAAAAAAAGAAAACATGACAAATTAAACACAAAATGTGAAGTAAAAACAATAATCACAGAGGAATGGAGGAAAATTGATGCAGGAATTACAAAAAACTGATTAAATCTATACCAAGATGCTTAAAAGTGGTTGTAGACACTAAAACCTATCCTACTAAGTACTAAATTAAGAAAGAAATACAATATTTAAAGCTAAGTTTAGATTTTTAAGTGTACGAAGACTTTTGTGGAGTAATTTTTTAGTAGCTTTTTGATTATTAATTTTTTTAAAAAAATAGTTATATACTATTTTTAAAAAGTTAATTATGTAATTCCATTAAGAATAAGTTACAGATATCAAAAAAATTACAATTACATTATATTAATTTTTATTAGTCGAAAACATTAAATTTTATACGAAATTGCAAGTGTACGAACACTTTTGTGGCCCACCGTATATAATAGTAATAACTACAATTTTCATTCCTTTGAATAATCATATAAAAAAATTAAATATGATGGGAATTTTTTTCAAATAATTTTTTTTGTAAATTGAATAAAATTTGGATAAATATACAGATAATGAAAACTTTTTGAAACTAACCATTCAAAAACAATCTTTTTGCTTCTCTGCATTACATTGTGAGATAAAATGTTTAGAGCTGCACAGAATCTAACTCTGAATTTCAAAGGCAAAAGAAAAGAAAAAATATATACTGGTAGCATATTTAAATAATTTAAATTTAATATATTATTTTTATACTATAAGTAAATAGGTTGTAGCATGGAATTATAAACTTTCTAAGAATGAAGATAACTATAAATTGTAAATTAACTCATCAGATAACCATGATCAGATATACGTAATCACTTCATGGAACACTGTATCATATATGAAATTGCATTTTACCTTTTCTGAGGTCCGTGATCACACTGGTGTTATCTTAATTTAGAATTTATGGAATTTGGAATGATTATAAACTATAAATCACACACACACATGGCATATTTTATTGATTTTATATGAATTTTTAAATGAAATTAGGCTTAACAAAAAATCATCTGGTCCTGAATGGGTTAATGTGATATTTGGCATTGAATTTTAGGAACTAATGCATCACTATCTAGTTTAATTGAAATTGTTGCAATTCTCAGGGAGTTACCAAGGTGTTCTTACAATATTTTGTTCTAATTTTACTTATAGTATGTACCAAGGTGTTCTTACAATATTTTGTTCTAATTTTACTTATAGTATGTTTCACTCTAGAAAATAGTTGATCACAAATGTTGATGTTTCCAAAAACGAATTATATGATTATCGAATAATTGTACAGTGTAGGATATTTCTCTTTAAGTTTTAATCAGATTGCAGCCTTCATTAATTCTAAATTAACTGTAAATATAGTTTCAAAAATTAAAATAATAGTTTATTCTCCAAAAATCCTGAAATATATTTTCAAATTCTTGTATCAAATTGCATATCAAGGCTGTGTAACCCTTCCCCCTATTTTTAGAATTACATTCAATCAACTTATAGGAATGCAATTTTTTTTTTGCTCAGCTTTTTTTAATGTCTTTTTGCAGCCTACAAAGACAGTCAGAAAATCAAATAGAGAGAAAATGTTCTCTATATACTTGGGTCAATATATATTTGGGAGCATAGCTTTCCTTGCCTGAAGATTAAGAATAGTGAATGTAGAAGCAAGTTGGCTTACATTAACTTTCCATGAGCAATCTCATTCCAGATATCAAATTGTTTAGTGATAGGGTACAATTGTCTTATGAAACTGATTTTAAAATGAAATACACTTGCAATTATAGTTGACATAAAATAAGCTCATGAAATAAATTTAATAAAACTGCCCTTATTTTATTTAACTTATATTTATTGATTTATATGGTACAATTTGTCTTTTCTGAAATGCGAAGTTAACTAATGAATGCAGTCATTTTAAAAAGGTACAGCCCTTCACTTCCCTCCGCTTTCTTTTAAGTGACCTTGAGCCAAAGCAATTGCCCTCCCCTAATCTAAGCATTTAAAAAATTATTGAAACTGACCTTAATTTAATCTCTTAAAACTCAAAATCAGATGCAACAGCCCATGAGGGCCAGGGCCTACTTTGCCCATCCCATTATATGTAACCATTAGGTGCTGAGGTACATGAGCAGATGTCCTGATCAGGTGGTTAGTCTGAAGCGAGACGCCCAGTGTTGTAAGTTCCCAAGCAAGCTTGATGTTCATTCATAGACCCACTTAGGGAGGAAAAGCTGAGTCAACTTTTCCCAGCCCGGGAATAGAACCCGGACCTGTGGCGTGGAAGCGCGATACACTACCACCAGACCACTGGGCCAATTTAATCTCTTAGTCTTTATAAATTTCAATCTTGGCAATGATTTGACATGATCCATTTGAAAATTTTTCTGCGATGTTGCACGAGTTCATTATTTCATTGTATAAAATAGGTTCCATGTTTAATTTTCTACACTTTAATATTAAACCGAATTCTAATTTATATATTAAGCAAAAAATTGTAAATTAAAAAAAAAATTTAAAATCCTAAGGATAATGTGAATATAGACATATATTTTATATTTTCACAGGTTTATATAGATGCTGTGACATTTTATAAATCTGAGCATGTGTTCACAGTGTATTGTTGATGCATTTTAAATTTTTATATAAAGACAGATAGCTTCAAACATATGGCATCTTTTATTCAGCAGCATTGTATGTCAATAGATTCTTTAAAACTAATTAGGATATACAAATGGTCTGCTGAATTCTCTCAAAAGTTGAAATTTTGGGATATAAATTAAATATTTTTTAAGTTTTTATTTTTCGTATTTCATTTCTAAAACTTGACATTTGTTCATTTTTCAGCTCTTTTAAAATGATTTCTTTTGGTATTTTAGAGGAAGGCTATTCTCTTCAAAGAACATGCATGGGAGATTTTAATTCGGGAGCATTTTGGAGTTCTCTGGAAAAACATTGCGCTTCTGTCCAATCCAACCTAACTTTGACATTGCATCGATTATCGAAAGTAAATTCTGATGAAGAAATTTGATTAAAAAATATTTAATAAAACTTTCAGTATTTTTTTTAACAAGATATTTCTTCCACATTTTGCATTGTGTTTTAAGGCTTATTTCAACGATCTTAATTTAGTTTTAGAAATATTTTAAAATTTTAAGCTAATTGCTAATTTTACTAAGCTATTTAGTAAAATATATATATGTATTCAGTTTTTTTAAAAAAATTATTTCATTTGTGAAATTCAGCTTATTTTATATTGCAATTGCAGATATTTAAAATCTATTATAAATTCTAAATATTTTTAAGTGTATTTTTTTTTTTTTGGTGTATAACTTTGTACAAATGTTTTAAATTGCAATAAATCCAATGTAGTTAAAAAATCTACATAATAATTTAGTGTCCTCATTTATAGTGTCCTCATTTATACACTGATATGAAACAATAATAAGTTTAAAATGTGCTATCAGGTGTACATAATTTTTGTTGCAGATTTATATTCTTTTCTTTTCACAAAATTATTTCATTTTATATTAATAGAAAAAAAAGTGAAATTTGCTCTTTTTCAGACTACAATTACAGAAGATAATATTTTAAATTCATCTCTGGACATGCAAAATTTGACTACTACATCAGATGGTATAAGCCCAGCAGATATTCAATATGTTGCACAGATTTTGAGAAATATGGCCCATGTTCCTTCTATCGAGCCTAAAGTTAGTTGGTCTTCACATTCTGTTTTTAATCTTCCAGAATTTTTATATTTAAATTTATAAGCAGATTATACTTATTTAATTGTGTTAAGACTACAGTTAAACATAATTGTTTCTGATTTTAATGCTCCCATTTATATAAGGTATTTCTATGGTGTTATATTTTATACTTTTGGATTGTGTTAGCATTGATGGAATTAGGGCGTAGCTAAAATTTCAGACCGACTGATATTTTTCTTAAGCTGTGTCTTATATGATAGAAAATTTTATTTTTGCAATAAAACATTTTATTGGAAAATTTATTTAATAAGAATTATTCTAATATAAATACTTTTTTTCTTATGAAAAAGTTCGATCTTTTTAAAGATTTATTATTTGCTCCTTATTTTTTCATGAACTCATTCCTTAAGAAATTAATTGAAATCTTAATTACAAATCTTAGAAATAATAATCATATTATGCAGTCATACTATAGGTAAGATAATGATAAATTCTGTTTTGCCCAGCTGAAATCAGTAAGTGTCCATGCTATCAACAGTATAAGTTGCTTTGACAGTGGCAGATGGTTGTTGTAATGATAAACCAGATGTCATTTGCTGAACTTTCAGATGTAATTTAAGTGCAAATGACTTAAAAGTTATAACTTTTTTTTACTATAATTTATATGTGCATTGTCATAATCTACATTAGACAGTTAACATTGGAGGTTATTTACGAAATCCTGAATAATGCCATTATGATTTATATTGATAGCTGTAAAACATCTGACTAAACAGGTAGCATTATTTATGGTGATATTCTGCCGGAAAAAAAATGTGCACTAAAGCAATGTAATTAAAATTTCTTTTTGGTCTTCAGAAGTTAATTAATAGCAACAGATATGAAACAAGGCCATCTTATCCTGGAAGAGCTATGGTGATCTGTTGATTCTTTACAATAGCCATACACTTCGAAAGTTAGTATCTTGTTGGTTGGCAAAACAAGTTTCTCTATCCTATGCTAGTTAAAATTTATGACCACATTATCAGTTTTCAGTGGATCTTAACTCATTGATCTTAATGGCTCTAAAATGGCAAACTAGTGAGGAAGAGTTGTAATCTTTCAACTCTTTCCTCTGTCCTTTTCTTCTGGTTTTGTGCTTACTGAAAAAAATCACAAAATATGATGGAATAGAAGATGCCTCCCACCTATCATTGGTATTTTGGGTTTAAAGGGACATAATATGATTCAGTTGACAAAAATCGATCAGAAATTCAAATAACATTTCTTTAGCCTAAATTATTCAATATGTAATATTCTATAATCTCACAACATTTGAAAATTCTAAGTTAAAAAAATTCAGAGCTATTATAAGTTTTATGTTCGTTTTTATTCACATCTGTATGGCAAATAAAAACTTTAAACGGATTTTTCTCAGAAAGAGCAAATAACTCATTCATCTTTACTGAAAATGCTAAGGCTCTTTTTCCTATTGTGCCAAATGCTTTGAAATTTGTTTTATTTATTGCTTTTAGTACACATAACAAAAGTTGGTATGCATTTTTGAATCAAAGCAATACATATTTTTAAAAAAGTAGTTGAATTTAGAATTTATACATTTTTAAGGAATTTTTAATAAACATTCAGAAAAAAAGCATTTTACTAATATCAATCATGCTAACAGAAATTCCATACCAAGACTGCAACTCCTTGTTTATGCCGATGATATTGTAATCATTGCTTGTACTCAAAATGCTTTGTCAGAGGCATGTCTAGCACTTAAGAAACCACCTGAAAAGTTACATTTAATTATTAATGAAGACAAAAATAAATACATGCCAATTGCAAAAACGCCTATTGATTTGAAATATCTGCAGACTGAAAATTATAAGTTTGAAGTGTTTGATAATTTTGCCTATTTGGGCTCAAACATTATCATTCTAAATGGCATTGATGCTGAAGTCAAAAGATGTGTGTATTATTGCTGCTAATTGCTATCTTCATGGTATAAGAGCTTTCTTAAAGTCAAAATTAATTAAAAGACATACAGAAATTATTATTTATAAAACGATCATCAGATCCATACTTACCTATGGATCTGAAACTTGGACTTTGAATAAATCACAGACTGAACAGCAGACCATCTTTGAGCAAAAAATTCATAGATATCTTTGGTGCTATGAATGAGATTGAATTATGGAGACAATGAGACATAATTTTGAATTATACAAGCAATTTAACGAAGCAGATGGCATTGAATCCAACAAGATTGGTCATTTGAGGTTTGCAGGCCACTTCTGCCATATGGACTCTTCATCCTTAACATTTAGAATTTTCCAACTACAAACTTATTGGGCTTACCCCTTGTTCTAGTTGCAAATTGAGATGGGTTGATTGTGTGGAGGACGATTTCAAAGTTTTAACTATTTGGAGAACTGTTGCTAAGTGGAGGTCGGAATGGACGAGGGTTCTTGGGAAAGCCTTGATCCAACCAGGGCTGTTGTGTCATTAGAAGAAGAAATCCCATACCAACTTTTGTTATATGTAGCTTGACGCATTTGTAAATTAAGTTTCATGTGTGTACGTCAGTTATTGTAGGAGGAGTAGCATTTTAAAGTCCTTTCAGAAAGTTTAAAATTTTTCTTTAAAAAATTAAAAGGTTAGTTTTTTGTAGCATTTTGAGTGCATTAACTGTTTTATAAAATATGTATACATGTTACAAGCAAAAAAATTGTAAAAACCTTTAAATCAAAGAATTTTTTTATATATTGTCCCCTTAAACTGGGTTTAGCTTTATTCCTTGGGTGAGACAGAGGCTCTCGCCTGTCTTGCCAGTGGTCAATCAAGTGCCTCTTATCATTGGTGGCTATGAAGATCTTGAACACTTGTATGAAGTGTCAGGTTCACCTGGCTTCAGATAAGCATATTTGAGATGTATGAGTCTCTCTAGGAAAGATAGCTATATGGATGCCCCTCTTGAGTTGTTCTTACTTATGCCACCTTATTGACAGTAACATCAGATCAAGGCCCACGAAATTCATCCTGGCAAAGGGCTGTATATATGCCTATTGTTTGCTGTAGCTTTGAGTACTTTTCAGGTGACACTGTGATTTGGCTCAATTTCACCCCAGTTTTGAGGGAGAACACCCTAGGGGTGGTCATGGGGCTCCCACCTCTCTTCCTCTTCCACCAACCTCACCAGAGGACTTGTGATTCGATGGCTATTCAGAGTACCCTCATGCCGCAAAGGCACTATACATTTACAAATGTCCATGCCTTCTCCGGGATTCGAACCCATGACCTACGGCACAGCAGTCAGCATCACTAACCAGTATAAAGGATGGACTCCCTTTCTTGTACTCGATTTTGTAAGAGTCAATGGTCTTATGGATCTTGTCTGACTTCCTCAGTCTCCAAATAATCAGCAACAACATGTCCAATTATTTCATAATACATTCATTTGCATGATCTGATTAATTTCTTCTTATGTGTTACATTTTTTTCAATGATTTTTCTTTTGGTCCGTTATTGAAAATATTTATGCATGTTCCTGAGGTATTATATGTAATTTTTATTTTAAGAAAGACCATTTAACTTTTTTTTTGTATATTTTAAGAAAAGGCTTTTGTTATTTTTAACATGGTTTATTTTATATTTTTAATAACCTATAAAATATTTTTTAAAATTCTTTTTTTTTATTAGGTTCTTAGGTCTGTTGTAAGTACTGTAGATACTGTTATAGATGTGAAGCTCTCCAACTCAAATAAAAGACAAATTTCATCAAATGTCTCAAATAAGTGAGTTCAAGAAATTTTTTAATATTAATTCTTATTGAAAACTAACAATACTTATTAACTTAAGTAGGATCCTATTTTTTTAGAAAAATCAAGAAACTTCAATATCTTTTGAAGGGCTGAAATATGTGTATCAATTATATGATATATTTGATACTTTTATTTGATTTTTGTTATTATTAAAGATAAAAATATAACTATATTAGAATGAGAATGTTTAAATCAGTATATTTATCTAAAGGTTATAGAAGCTAACATTTGAAGTTTTTAAATTGAATTTTATACTTTATTTTGTATGGATCTTAAAAATTTGAATAAAACTTAAGTTTTTAAAATGTGATATTTATAATAGTAACACAGAAAAGAATTAAAAATTGAAATGAAAAGTTAAAAATTTGTTTTGATTTTTGAAAATATTTTTTATATCTTTTGGTTTTGTACATTAGTTTATATCATGATTGCAATATGCCTCAACTAAGATTTTATACACGTCTAATATTGAGTTCAAATTACTCTAATTAGAATATATTGCATTCATAATCTTTTACTTCGATTTTTTAGTTCAAAATTTTTAATATTTGTACATTATATCCTGGTTAAGTATAATGATAAAAAAAGAGGAGAGTGCTATTTTACATTGCTTAGTTAATAAATGTAGGTTTACTCTTCTGGGCTATTAAAAATTAATTTTGTTATTGCAAGTATTTGATTGGTTATTTCTTCAACTGACCATTCCACCCTTAAGTTCTTTAGTTGTGCTTAAGAGAAATTCAACCCTTGATTTTACTTAATATTCATGCAGTATTTATCACTAATTCTTGTGTTAAATCATGATTGATTATAACTGGTAAACCTACAAGTTTTAAAATCTAAAATAATTTTACTTATCAGTAACCAAAAAATTACAATAACTGCTAAACACTTAATATTTTTTGTTGATGCATGCTTCCAAGTGCATGCTTTCTTTAAAAAAAATCCAATTTGCGTTTAATTGATGTATTGCTATACTCCATTCCACCTCAAGTTGGCAGTGTTGGGTAGGGTAGGAAATGTAACAATTCACTTGAAAAATAGTTTCAACTTGTTTTGAAATTTAAATTAAGTAAATGCATAGAAAATTGTTAAAAAGTATCATGTATTATAGAAATTGTGGGTTTAAAGATTTATTTTAAATTAATCACATCTTAAAAGCATTTATTCTTTAATACCTGTATACGAATACAGTTGAAAACAACTTGATAGAATTACACATTTGGCTAAAAACTGGTTTTCAAGATTACATCCTTGGCTGAGTTCTGAAACATTCACCCGCCAACTCAATGCCATTTGCTTTGCGTCTTTGCTATTGTTCATGCATACTATTTTGATATCTCATGCTACTATCTTTGTTGTCATTTTTTTGACATTTTAAACATGTCTGAGAATGAAATTTTTGGTATATATTGTCATGAATTACGATTTAACTGAAATTTTTCATTTAAAAAAAATTGCAATCAATATGTTGAGAATTATTGAGATTTTGTTCTAGAAAAGTTTTGCTAATTAATTAATCAATATTTTTAAACATATTGAAACGCAAAACTCTTAAATATCTCGATTAAAAAGTGGTTTATACCATTTTCAAAAAAAAAAAAAAAAAAAAAAACAGCTCATACAATTTTAAGGAACAAATTTTTCATGAACACTTATTTTTTTACTCGCCAAATATAGTGAATTTTACTTGTTATAGTCACACTCTTTTAGAATAACCTGGCAGCAGCTGTGATTTGGTCATTGTACCCTTCCTAGCCCTGCCAACTTAAGGTGGAACCGGAGTATAGTAATTAAAATTGATGAGTGTAGTGTATTGGGGTTGCTTGAATATATAAATATGTACATGTGGAGTATGATCCAAAAGTTTGGGGACAAGTTGTAGAAAACCTTACCCTAAATAGTTCACAGCACTGAAGCCTTCACCACCTTCTTCCACCTTCAAAATAATCCCCATGGGCAATGATACACTTCTGCCAACATTCGTATAATTTCGGGAAGCACAGCTGAAAGCCATTTTCCGCAACCCATTCCTGCGATGCTGTTTTCACCTTAGCTGATGATACAAAACAGCATCCCTGTAAACGTTTTTTCATTGATGGGAAAAGGTAAAAGGTCCACAGGGCTAAGTTTGATGAATAAGGAGGGTGTGAAGCATTCTAGTGCAAAGAACTCTTTTACCAATTGGGATCGATGTGCTGGAGAGTTGTCATGCAGAAGATACCAGTAACCAATCTGCCAGAACTGAGGCCATTTACCATGAATGGTTCCCTCAAAAGACATCTTTGAGAGGTGTGTATCTTCAGGGATTTGTGCAAGTGTTTGGCGATGATCTTTTCCAACACATTCCGACACCAATGCAACATTTTCCGCATTCTTTTATGTCAAAGGTTGTCCATCACGTTCATTGTCTTCAATGGATTCTTGGCCCTCTTTAAAATGTCAATGCTATTCGTAAACCTCAGATCTCGCCATGTTAGATTTTTGCCATACACCTTACTTAGTATTTCCAAAGTCTCCATTGGTGTTTTACCTAAACATTGACAGAATTTAATGTTCAATGCTGTTCAAGAAAAAAGCCATCTTACATCGCAGAGCAAAGCTAATTAGCTTCGGAAGATAACATTTGAGCATGTGGTTTGGTCACATGACATGGACTAAACCAACTTAGCCATGTAGGGAGAGGGTTGAGAGAATCCATTTTAAATAGTTTAACTTTAAGTACTTGCTTTCATCGTCAGCAATGGCTGCAGTCCCTGAATTTTTGGATCGTACTACATATACTTAACTTTTTAAAATAAATTATAATTATTTACGTACTATAGCTAACTCAGTGGCGTGACAGCTCATGAGGGTCAAGGCCTACTGTACCCAAC
This sequence comes from Trichonephila clavipes, assembly GCA_019973935.1. Lineage (NCBI taxonomy): Eukaryota > Metazoa > Arthropoda > Arachnida > Araneae > Nephilidae > Trichonephila > Trichonephila clavipes. The sequence goes on from BMAU01021429.1 coordinate 435,682, forward strand.
TTAGTATATGTAACCTTGGGCTCTGAGGTGCATGAGCAGATGTTCCAGTCAGGTGGTCAGTCTGACATGAAACCCCCAGGGTTAAGTTCCCAAGCAAGCTTGATACTCATATATCGACCCACTCTGAAGAGATGAAAGGTTGAGTTGACCTTTCCCAGCCCTGGGTTTGAACCTCGGACCTATGGTGTGGAAGCGCGATGCACTACCACTCAGCCACTGGGCTTCCGTACTACATAAATTTTATTTTAAAATGAATGCATTTTAGTTTTTCTAAAGTCTTTTGAAAATTTAATTCTGCTGCATCAATTCTAAACAAAAAAAAATATTTCTTAAAAAAAAACTGAGGTAATACTAAATTTATTTATTTTGCATCCTGTCCATTAGTAACTCAATATCAAAATCTATTTTTTTTCTATGTGGTGGTAAAAAAATTTTCTTTTATTAGGAAGCAATTTTTATTTAATTATAAAATGTTTTTAAATTTTTATCTTGTAAAAACATTTTATTTCATTTCAAATTTATGTGGATTTTTTTTATTGCTATACTTAGAATCTCTGCTGCAGTGGAAAATATTGCTTCAAATGTGCAAACAAAAGGGCAAAGTATCAAAGAAAGTGGAAAAAATATAGCTCTTTCTGTTGATCCACTTAATTCTGAGGTTAACCTTATTCCAACTGGAGGTGTTTTAGAGTGCTGGAACTCTAATGTAACCACATTATTCAATGACAGTGATGAACATGTTTATGATCAGTTTCAAACTTTTGAAGCTGCTGTAATTTTACCTGAAAACTTGTTAACACTGAAGCAACAAGAAAATGTTACAGAGATGGTCATCATAGTTCGTAAAAATATTAATTTTGTTGAGAATATTGAAGTTGTTAGTCCTATAATTGATGTTTCTATGGGAAGAGAGCCAGTATATGATGTGGATCCTCCTGTGAAAATGATGTTTAAAGTTCCAGAGGTAATATCACATATTTCTAAAAAATTGAAAAGGATATCTGACTATGTGTTCTTATTTTGCAAAATAATTATAGTTTTCAATAAATCAAAATGAATGATGATGTGCAAAATTAAGTTAAACAATATTAATATGGAGAACATATCATATAGAGTTAATCCTTAAAGATATTAATGTTACAAATTGTCAAGAAGTTTTCAAAAATGAGGAAAAAAATATAACTAATTTTTAACTATTGTTTCATTTATATTAAAAAGTTTCAAGATACCGTATTTACTCGAATCTAAGCTGCACTTTTTTTCCAATGTTAATGCTACTGAAAATCAGTTGTGGCTTAGAATTAAAGGCAAAACAATTGTTGGGTGGGAAAAATTGAGTTTCCATCCCTTTCTAAAGGAAAAATGTAAGTTTCCATTTTGGTGGCCTCTTGCATTGAATGACTTATCCCATTCCATAGTTTATCTCCAGTATTCAATCTTTCCTAAACATCATTTCTTTTTGCATTTAGGAAATATTTTTCTAAATGTTTTCTTTTAGTCACCTAAACACCAAAGATATCGGTAATAGTATCATGACAAATTCACAACGATGCAAGTATGGGAGGCAATTTTATATGCAGGAAAAAAACGGAAACAGAGCAGTGGGCACTGAAAATTGGACATGGATGAAGCAAATGTAAATCGTTGGCTTAAACAAAATGATATAATTTTTGCTAGTAAATGTTCAACAGTCTTTTAAAATTTTTTTATATTCTCTATAGTATATTCTTTTAATAAAATGTGGCATAACAAATGTTTCAAAGGGCATGGAAAATGACACTGTGTGGGGAAAGGGTTTATGCTGGTGTCAATACTGAATATGATGCTGAGGGTTAGTGTAGTTTTAGTTTCATTTATGTATTTGAAAGTTTTTAATACTGGTCAAATAAAAAAAATTATTAACTTCTTACTCTTCCTCATTTAATTTTTTAAAACTGTCTTAAGTATTGCATATTGATTAACCTGTTACACATTATTGAAATGATAACTTCGATTGGTGCGATTTGCTAGAGTGAACTTGAATGAACATCACGCTCGAGAATGTAACGCTCCTTTGGCTTTTTTTGCCTGTATTCGGAAAACTTGCTCCGACAAGATTGGTCCATCCCTAAAAAGAAATCATGACTAAAAGAGAGGGACATTCTCCCAGGATTTTTATTTCCTTTTCTCCCCTCCTGAAGCTGAGGCAATGCTCATTCACAAAGTCAAAAAGATAGGAGGTGAAGTTTCCCTTCGGGAAACAGGTACTCCGACAACCCATTCTTCATATTTTCTCCCCTTTATTCTTGTGTCATTATTGAATTTCCTTCTGTTTAGTTTTGAGGGCACGATATATTAAATTGATGCATTTATGTCAACATCCCTAATTATGTATAAATTTAAGATTTTGTTTTATTTGAGAAATTAGTGTTTAAATGTGAAATTAGTGCTTTGTTTATTCTGTCAAATCTTAATTAACTTAAAAATATTATTAATTACTTAACCTAAAGCTGCACACATTTTATGCTAAGGCATCGTTATTGCTGTGTGCCCAACTAGTCATCTTATAAACTTGGCAACTATACGTTTTGGTTTTTTTGTTTCCCAAAAGATGAACAGTTGATGCAAACTTCAAAAGAGACAATCCCTAGGAAATTTAAAAATAAATCAGGTGGTATTTCAGTAGAAGAGTAAAAAGTTTAAAGTGCATAGCGGGTTGTTGCATTTATAATATAAAATTCGAATGCTACGATTACAAATATAGACTTGTAGATAAAAAAATAAATTTCGATTCAAAAAATGTTGAAAGGACAAAATATTTGATACTTTTGGATAGAGGCAGGCCCTCTTTCCCACTTAGGAATGCTAGGCGCTTGCCTAGGGTGTAAAAAATTGGAGGGAGAAAAAATTGCAATTTATTGTATTAAATTGCGAACTATTTTAAATATTTCTTTTTCAATTTTTCACGATATAATCGTGCCTCCCCTTCAAGTAGGGTTATCGTGTCCTTTTAGGTGGGCACACCCCACAGTTTGAGAATTTCAGTAGAAGAGTAAAAAGTTTTAAAGTGCATAGCGGGTTATTGCGTTTATAATATAAAATTCGAATGCTACGATTACAAATATAGATTTGTAGATAAAAAAATAAATTTCGATTCAGAAAATGTTGAAAGGACAAAATATTTAAGACTTTTGGATAGAGGCAGGCCCTCTTTCCCGCTTAGGAACGCTAGGCGCTTGCCTAGGGCGTAAAAAATTGGAGGGAGAAAAAATTAAAATTACAGAGAACGCGTACAACCGCCTAGTGTTTATTTCAAACCCAATTATTCTCTTTCATTTTTTTATATCTAAATTATCAAATCTTCGTTTCGCTATCGGCCAAATTATTATGTGAATCACTTGGCTTTTCTTCCCTAATAATATTTTGTTTCATGCATACGGTTATTAAATTGTTCTCAAAACTCGAACTAAAATCTTTATCGCAACATTTCTCAAACTGTGGGGTGTGCCCACCTAAATAGACACGATAACCCTACTTGGGGGGAGGCACGATTATATCGTGAAAAATTGAAAAGGAAATATTTAAAATAGTTAGCAATTTAACAATTTAATACAATAAATTGCAATTTCAAATAATTATAAAATAAAATACATTCTTATGTAATAAAAAATTAAATACACATTCACACTGATATAATACACACTAATATAAATGAATCAGTACTGCACAAAGTATTTGATGGTTAATTTATCAAAAACAAGTTTAGTAATTACTAGTGACTCCCTTGGGCTTGTCATATACAAAATTATATGTAAAACAATATGTATCTTGATAATTAGTACGGTTTATAACTAAAGTCGTATTGTATTGTAGTTTTACCATCAAAGTACATTATAATTATATTCAACACATTGTTACTAAAAGAAGGGGGTGTGATGAATATTCTGACTGAAAATTGGGTCGCAAATATTGAAAGTTTGAGAAGCACTGCTTTATCGCAATCTACGGCACTCCTTTTGGTATCATGAATCCCTTTAGATTCTAAGCAGGATATGTGTTCACAAGAACGCCAAGGTTCAATTTCCCCCTTCTCATACATCAACAGATTTTTTATCTTTAGCATAAAGTTTATGGCTCAGCCCTTTTTATATCTTTTTTTTTATTAAAAAAAACTTAATTCCCTTCTCCTCCTCCCCCATAAAAAAATTATGTGCACGTCCTGCTTCAGTTTACTAGTTTTATTAATAAATTATCGTGTCAATAAGATTCATAAATCCAAGCTGCTAAATAAAGAGTGTTTTTTTTCCAGGTATAGAAGTTTAAGTTGGCATTACTTTCCAAGATGGCGACCGATTTAACAGCTGTCAAGTGATTTATTCTCAGTTTGGTTTGGCAATTCATCAAAACGATCATCAAGCAAGGCGTAGATTCGTCGAATGGGCCCAAAACGAGATTGCCGTTGTTCCGATTTTCATAAGCGAATTTTGTTTAGCGATGAAGCGCACTTCTGGTTGAATGGCTACATCAACAAACAAAACTGCCGCATTTGGAGTGAAGCTAATCCACAAGTGTATGTCGAAACACCGTTACATCCAGAAAAACTGACTGTTTGGTGCGCTTTATGGGCTGGTGGAATCCTTCTTCAAAAACGATGAAGGCCACAACGTTACAGTCAATGGTGATCGGTATAGAGCCATGATTACTAACTTTTTCATTCCTGAATTGAACAATCATGATGTCCAGGAGCTGTGGTTCCAACAAGACATCGCAACATGTCACACAGCTCGTGCCACAATCGATTTATTGAAAGACATGTTTGGTGACCACCTAATTTCACGTTTTGGACCTGTGAATTGGCCTCCAAGATCTTGTGATTTAACACTGCTGGACTATTTTCTGTGGGGCTATGTAAAGTCATTGGTCTATGCAGATAAGCCACAAATGCTTGACCATTTGGAAGAAAACATTCGCCGTGTTATTGCCGATATACGGCCACAAATGTTGGAAAAAGTCATCGAAAATTGGACGTCCAGATTGGACTACATCCGTGGCAGTCCTATGCCAGAAATCATTTTTAAAATGTAATGCCACAAGATTATCTTTCGAATAAAAAAAGTTCATGTCAATCGAATAATACATCGTTGTTTTATTGCAATTTAAAGTTCTATACCTCTAAAAAAACACCCTTTATATTGTGCAGGTTTGTTTTTTTACTCTGTGCTTAAAGAGACATTTGCAGCTCTCCAATCGTCTCCCTCTTTGTATCATTAAAAATTAAATATTTTACTAAAAAAATATTTCCCCCCCTTTTTTTATATACATATGTATTGAAAAATTTCTCTGTATTTACTCATATATTTAAACATTAGACTGGCTTAAGACAATTACTCATATAGTAAATTGTTTCTCATCAACAAAGTTTTTAGAAAATCAGTGAAAATATTCTGTTTATTCCTAAAACAGGCAGAGTCCATTTTATTGGTAAAAATATCGCAGTGAGAAAATGTTCTCTGGAAGGGTTCCCTCTGCAAAGCCCCCCCAACAGAAACACATTCTTTATTTTATGATCTGCCCTAGGGCTAATAAAAAGAGTCTTGAAATGGCCCTTCAGAAAATACTCTTTTTTAAAGAGAGATAGTTGACGCAATTTCAAATCAGTAAACACACACATACAATTTCTTCAATTGTTCTTCATTTTTTTAAAAAACTGCAAATGGTAATTATGATTTTACTTTTGATTTATGTTGTATTTTCCCTTAAGACTTAAAAAAATGTACAAATATTTTTATCATATTAAGGTAAAATCAAAACATATGTTTATTATTTGCTTTCCTTTACAAAGGTGGCAGTGAAAATAATGTTCAGCTTAATGAAATCTATTTTAAAATGTTTGATTTTTGTAAATTTTCCGTTTTACATCAGCTAATTTTAAGACTTTTGTCTATATTTATATATATGAGGTATGTAAATTAAGTAATGAGACTGATAGCGTAGTGTTTGATCTGGCAACACTGGGGGAGTGGGACATGGAAGGGAAGTAGGTAAACATGTGATGCGTCATCAGTATGAGTTTGAAGTCGCTGAGTCAAGTTAATTGTCTGTAGTGATTTGTTTAGTGAAACAGATTTTTCTTGTGTATTCTGAGGAGGGCAAGTGCATTGACTTTTTGGAATCGATTGAGAATGATCCCCATTTTCTGGAACATGTCATTACTGGTGATGAGTCTTGGGTGTGTGTGTGTTTGAATACGACCCGGAAACCAAGCGCCAGAGCATGGAATGGCACACTTCAACATCTCAAGGCCAAAAAAAAAAAAAAAAAAAAAATGCAAGAATGAGCAAGTCAAAGATCAAAAGCATGCTGATTTGTTTTTTTAATAGCCAGGGAATCGTGCACAAAGAGTTTTGTGTCTCAAGGCCAAACGGTTAATCAACACTTTTACCGAGAGGTTCTTGAAAGACTTCGAAAAAGGGTCATGCGTGTGAGACCAAACATCCAAAAACAGCTGGGTGTTGCATCATGACAATGCACCTTGTCTTACAGCAATTTCAGTGAACCGTTTCGTGGCCAGTAAGAACATTCCTGTTGCTCCTCAGCCCCCTTATTTGCTCGACTTGAGTCCTTGTGACTTTTTCCTCTTTCCGAGATTGAAGAATCACCTCAAGGGACATCATTTTGGGACAGTGGAAAACATTCAAACGGCTATAACAGACCAGCTGAAGGCTATTCCAATATCCGAGTTCCACCAGTACTATGAGGAGTGGAAGAAACGTCTCCAGCGCTGTGTGGCTTCAGAAGGCAGTTACTTTGAAGGAGACAATGTTAAATTGTAAGTTGGAATAAGTAAGTGAAAAAAAATCAGTCTCATTATTTAATTTACACACCTCGTATATGTTACTGCCCTTTTGTAGTACTTTTATGTTAATTAATATGCATCAATACTGGATTTCTTTGTTTGAATACATCTTCTAAAAACACGTTTTTCTATGCAAGAACAGTTTTAAAGATTAATTATTAGTGTAAACAGGATTTTTTTTTTTTATTTTATCTGATTGAAATTATTTTACATTGAGTCCGTTTTTTCTTAAATGTTTCTTATATTATGAGTCTTTCATGAGTGATATTTGTCCTTTTTTCTGGTAAAATATTAGAGATCCTTCTAAAGTATTAATACATAACTTTTATGTGAAAATATTTTAAGTGAGAATAATAAAAAAAATTAATATAAATGTGGAAGTATTAGTCTATGACCTATAAAGAAATAAATGTCATAAGCTTTATATTATTGACAGCGACTGCGAGTAGTGCAGTATTCCTTCCTTTCGTCACATCATCAAAAAGCTGTCATGCCTTGTTCCTCTCTAAGTTTTCCTAGCCCAACTCAAACAAGGAAAACAATGATCCGAATGAAAGCACGACAAAGTACGGAACAATGCTTGACGGCGTTTTTTTAGATATTTAAATAATTTTGAATCTAAAGTATTTATAACCTATTTCAGCTACCATAAACATATTGTTTCTTAAAATACAATTAATTAACAAATATGTATATTTAGCAAAAAATATTACTTTACTAGCTGCACGGCCCGGCTTTGCATGGGCTTTCTCTTTCCCTCATGACGCTAGCAATTATGTGTGTGTTTGTACGCGCGCAATGTGAGTGATTTCTAAAATTATTTCATTAAATTTCCCTTTTTCGAAATTTGTTCCACATATTTTCGATTTAAGACAGGTTCTTTTCCCCTCCCTCTAGCCCGGCATAACACGGTTTTTTTAGTGTAAAATTACTGTTTCCTCTTCCCCTCCCCCTCACAGATAAAATATAGCTTCAAATTTCGATCTGTGACTCTTAAAAAACAATATTGCATCAGTTAAAAAATTATTAATGTGAAGCAATAAAAAGAAAACGATTCTTTAGTTAGCTTAAAAATGTCTCTGAAATGTATTTTTATCCAAAATAATAGACAATGTACTTTTTTAATTAACAAATAATTAATTTAATAATGAAAAAATAGAAATACTTTTAAAAAATATATATATATATATATATATATAAAGTTATAAAAAAACAGTATGGGGGAAGCGTAGATATATATTTACATGTACTGAAAAAAAAACATTCAAAAAAAAAAAAAAACTAAATAAAAACATTTTTATATATTTTTTTAATTTCATAATTTTCCTTCCACTGTCATAGTTAAAAAATTTGTGTAATGAACGCTTAAAATAGTGTAAATAATTTATATCAGGAAGTGTAATACATTAGTATTACTTTTTGTTGTATTTATTTTATGTTAAAATCTTGCCACCACCTCTCCCTTCGAAATCTAGTTTTATTATGAAATAAAAATAGTGATGTCACTGATGAACGGAATAAATGAAAAGCAAAAGCGCACTGAGGTATGGCGTAGACAAAACAGAAGGGATAAAAAAGATAGATGAATGCTGTCACGGGCTTTTTTGCAAATGGCAGAATTTTTTCCTACTTTCTTGACAATTGTCGTTATATTTTGAAAACTTCTCACAATATCTTTATAAATTTTAGCCTATGTATTCTGATGTATAAGCTATATTACAGTTAAAGTTTCATTAAAATCCATTCAGTTGTTTTTGCGTGAAAGACCCACAAAGATTCTCACAAACTTTCACATTTATAATATATATTAGATGTGTACAGACATATGAATAAATAATTTTATATGACAATACTAATATAATATCCCCTTGTTTTTTATTCATCTAACTAATCCTTGAAATTACATTACAAAATTTGAAGTTATCACTTCTATTGTATGGTCATAAGGACTCACACTTTTTTATTTTTCTCAAAAACATGTAGAGAATCGGGGGTGTGGCTTAGAATCAATGGCATCTTAGATTCGAGTAAATATGGTAATTATTCCAACGAATACATTGAAAGTAATGGACCTATGACATAAATCTCCTCTTTCAGTGGGTATATGAAATCATTGATACATATAAGATATTTGTGAATTTCTCAAGATCTTGTTGTGAAAATTGTTATTGTGCTGGAGATAAAATCAGTATCCTCAAAGAATCGTTGAATATAACTGTTGGATGTACTAGAATATAAGTTGAGCCATTATATTATCTTGGAATTTTATTGCACTATAGTATTCTTTTTCTTTAATAAAAATGTGTGACACAGCTTATAAATTAATGAAGTTTCTTCCCCCCCCCTTTTTTTCATGTCAATATGGGTGTGTAGCTACTTTTTCTTATCATAATGAGTAGATAGTGATTCTAATTTTCATTGCTTGTATTTGTTTTGAACTGTTATTATACCTTCTTTCTTTAAATTTAAAAATTTTGTGATAATTTTCTTATTTAGAAAAGTATTACAATTCAAAGAATGTTATTATCATACATTGTGTAATTATTTTTCAGGTCAGTGCTATGAAAAGGGATTTTTCATTAGCTTGTGTATTTTGGGATAGAACCTTGAATAATAATAAAGGTGATTGGTCATATAAAGGATGCATTTCTAATATTATTGGCTCAACTCTAGTGCAATGTTTTTGTGATCATCTAACAAGTTTTGCTGTTATTTTGGTAATTGCTTTCTAAATTAATACTATAAAAATCGAAATCATCATTTAAAATCAATTTTATTTTTGTATTGAAAATTTTAATTTGTGAATTAAGTAAATGCTCTACAATTGATTAAAAATACAGCCACACCTCCATATTATGAACCTCTATATTGCAAATTTTTCTATGTAGCAGGTTTTTCTTGGAATCAAGAACATTTCACAATTTTCTTCTTAAAACAACCTCCCAATAGCGAAGTACATTTTCTATTTCATGAATTTTTACTCTTGTGATTCAATTACTCTTCTCTCTATTTTTAAAGTATTTCTGGACATTTCAAGTTATCCTCTCTTTTGACATATTTTATGGTGGTCATAAATCGTGAACTAATTTTAAGAGATGCCTAAGTCGACGAGAGCAATAGAATTCTGGGCGTTTCATCCAATAAATACAACCTTTAAACCCATTGTCCAGTGCACTAGAAACATCTTTGATAAATAAATAACATTTTAAATAATGTATGTTTAAAATTACTTGTAGGCTTCAAAAAATTTAAAAACATTGATATTTATTTAATACTATATACTAATTTATATTTAAACTTTATATTAAAACTTTGTTAACTTTAATACAAAGTTGTTTTCTTAATGTTGGAAATTCATTGTATTCCTCAACATTCTTTTTTCTTGTTTTCCTTGCACACAGTTTCCACCCCCTTTTTTTATGGGTAAGATATGTAAAATAAGCAGATATTAATTTACAAAAGGGTGTGAAAAGTTACTTTTTTTTAAATATATAGTGTTTAGGAATTTAAATATTTGTTTTATGTGGGTTTGTGGAATATATTGAAAGATGAACCTCTATATCAAGTTTTCCATATAATAAATTTTTTTTGGGGGGGGGGGATTTAAAGACTTCATTTAATAGAGGTGCGACTGTTTATTACAATTTTTTTTAAAGGGAAAGTTACATTGAAGTATTTTATACAACTTTTTGTTTAAACATGTTTAAACTTGTAGAATTTTTTGCTTTTAAATTGATTTGTTATTTTATAAGAATATAAATTTCTTTGTTATATTTACTTCTCTCTTCACTTTGAATATCTATTTTTTTCCATTTCCTTACTGAATAAATTATATTACATTCAATCTACATCGTGATGTTTGTAAATGATTAAAAATATTTATCTTCATCTTTTTAAGGGACTAAAGTTTAACTGATTAAAGTTTTACAAATTAAATTTCAATTCTTAAATTCTGTATTTAAATTTCAGGAACTGAAACCAGGATCTGAAATACACAAAGTTCATGCAGATATTTTAAGTACAATAACATATATAGGTTGCTCTCTATCAATTTTTGGACTAGGAATGATCATTCTCACCTTCATTCTATTTAGGTAGGATACTTCAAAAAAATGTTTTTAAAATAAAAGGTTGAAAAAAAATTAATACATTAAAATTAAATGTATTAAATTTTCTTCGTAAAATTTAAACTGATTATCAGTGGTATCCCTAAACTTAATGTATATTGTTGCAATATGAATTTATTAAACTATTTATGTAAAATTCGTAAACATGTTTCATATTAAAACTTACATATATTGAAATATGCAATAGGGATTTTAACAGCATGTTTATATTTAATAAAAAAAAAAGCACAAAAGTTACATAATATTCTTATTATATATAGTCTGATAACAATTATTTCATAAATAGATAACATTAAAATATATCTTTATTATATATTTCATTATAATATAATTTGAAAGTAAGTTTGAATAAATTTGTGATCATTAATGTGTAGTACATGTCTTTTAAAAAGGCATACAATACGATTTCATTCAAAATGTTTCTGTAAGTGCTATTATATACATTATTTTTTTGGAAACTTGGAACTTATTTTTCTCTAATGCCATAAAAACCTTTATATGTCAATGAAAAGTAACAAGTGAAGCTCTCTTAAAACTTATTTTAATTACAATTTTTTTCATTTTGAATGACATATTTGTTAAATTTGGGTAAAATTTAAATTTGAACTATTATATTCCAAAAAAAAAAAAATGTTAATCAATTGCTTTGACTTATTTTTGAAATCCTGTAATGAATTTTGATTTTTAACTTACATCATATATAAATACAGTTTAAGTTATGTGATTATTTATATACTATAACTGCAATTTTAAATTTGTTATTTATTTCTTATTAGTCTTTTTTTTTAAATAAATCAAGTTTAACACTTTCTATTTTATTCCAAAACTATACATGTGGCCTTAGTAAATGTTATTTGTATATAAACATTATGTTTCAAATTTTTGTAGGAAATGGAGAAAAGATTCTAAGCACAAGATGTTATTTCACCTATCACTAGCTCTGATATGTTTCCTTCTCCTTTTCATATTTGGAATTATGAAGAAAGAGCCAAAATATGGCTGCATTACAATTGCTGTATTTTTACACTACTTCATGCTTGCATCATTTGCTTGGATGCTTGTTGAAGCATTTATGCAGTATCTCAGTTTGGTAAAAGTTATTGGAACTTACATTCCTGGTCTAATGCAGAAAGCAATGCTGTTTGGTTGGGGTATGCATATTATGATTATCTTAAGTATAACTGAAATATTTGTTATTTGAAAATATCCTGGATTTCAATGTCATTCTTGAATTATATGTTTTGAAATAACTAGCTTGTTCTTGTCATAGCTCCCTTGAATTTCAAGAGAAAAAATTTTTTAAACCAGGTTTTTATTTTTAGGTACCTTTCTTAATTTTTTAAATTTATGTCAATAAATTTGTCTTTCTTTTTTTTTTTTTTGAATTTTCAGGGGTTTTTTTTTGTATTACATTGATGTTTGAAGTAATTACCCAAACACCCTACGCGAAGTAATTACCCTAAGGTAATGAAAATTATCTTATTTTTTAATAGTATTTTGAGTGCTGATTCCAAAAAGGAAAATTTTTTTCTGTCATGTAAGGTTTTTTTCTTCAAAAGGATTTTGAGAAAGTAACTGAATGTTTTTACATTTTTATTTCTATAGGTATACCAAATTTTTTGGGGAAAAAAATGCAATTGGTTTATTTATTGAAATGCAGAAAGTTAGAAATTCTAGAATTTCTTAAAAATAATATTAATGTCTTGCTGCATTTTTTGAACTATTAATAGTCTTTAGTCTTACATATTATAAGCACAAATATAAAATAGATTTATTTCTAAAAAATATAAATCAGTAACTAATTTTAATGTGACAAATAAATAGCTCTTTCATTTTGAATTTTTAAAACTTTTTTTTCAGGAACACCCCTTTTGATTGTGGGAATTACTTTAGGTGTAAATCACCATCTCTATGACAGTGGTGGCAAATAGTAAGCATTTTCAATAATTTTGTGTGCTTTCATCAACAGAATTGTTTAATTCATGCTTAACTGCATATCTAAAGCATTTTTTCAGAAATTTTTTACTATTTTCTTATTTTTTTAATAAGATAAAATATGTTCATATTTATTAATACAACAATAATTTCCAACTTTTTTCTCCCACCTCCATTCTAGTTAATAATGGGATATTTTGGGAAATTTTTTAGTTTATATAATTAATGTGTGTACACCTAAACTTTTTTACATGCAATTTTTTACACTGATTTTATTCTGTTTTCTATATTTAATGATTTACGTTAAAAGAGCTATCATTTTAAAAGAATATGAATGATTTTGTGGAATTTTTTTCTATATATTTTCAATTTTAAAACTTTTTAAATTCCCTAAATTACATATATATCTGATGGTACATATAAATTCAATTATAATTTGAATTTAGGGGTTTGTGATATCAAATTTCTAACAAGCTTAATTTATTTTGAAATTCTTAAATTAATTACTGGAATTTATGATTTTTTAAAAAAATTCTTCATATGAATGTATGTCCTTTTTTGAAATTTAGATAAAAATCTTGCATTTTCTCCAAATTTAATATTTTTTTCATTTTGCTTATACTTCAGATTTTAAACACATTAGTTTTTTCTTTTGCAAATTGTATTTGTACATATTGAAATGTGACTATTATACGTTTTAACTCATTTAATATTGTTATTTGTTATGTATGATGCATTCTGGCTGGTAAAATGATGTTTACTGTAGAAAATCTGATAGTGAACATTTTTTCGCTTACTGGAATCTTAAAAAAAAATGGTTGCTATAATGATTGCACTTTTTTTAAGAATTGAAGTCATTTGTAAATAATCAATACTGTAAAAAAAAATCCCTTTTTTTAAATACAGAATAACATTATAGCAATAATTAATTTTTAATATTGCAATGATTTGGGGTAATGGTTTCAAATCTTTATTATACAATTATATATTGTTCACAAATCTACAAATAAAAATCCTTAAATTTGCTTTTTTTTTTGTTTATAAATGGCAAATTATAAGCTCAGTGGCTGAGTAGTAAGTGCATCATGTTTCCACATCACAGGTCCGAGGTTCAAACCCAGGGCTGGGCAAGGTTGACTCAGCCTTTCATCCCTTCAGTGGGTTGATAAAAGGAGTATCAAGCTTGCTTTGGAACTTAACACTGGGAGTTTCACGTCAGGCTGACCATCTGACCGTAAAATCTGCTCATGCACCTCAGAGCCCAAGGTCGCATGTACTGAGTTAGGCACAGTAGGCCTTGGCCCTCATGGGCTGTCGCACCACTGAGTTGAGTTAAATGGCAAATTGACTACATCTATTTAATTTTTTCTTGCACAATAAATAAATAAAATAAATAATGTAGCATTGTGATAATGGAGGTTAAAATTATTGATGTAAAATATGATTTAATTTAGTAGTTTATTGAAACATATCATTCTTTAATAATATTTCTCTTTTTAAGAAATGCTGATGAATAAATATTTTTAAAATGATTAGCTTAAAATAAAAATGAAATTACTTGTTTTTAATTTTATTATTAATTTTCTTTAAAATGTTATTTGCTGCACTTTTTCAGTTGCTGGTTGGCTGATGATGTTTTCTACTTTGCTGTTGCTGGCCCTGTTTTAGCAATGTTAGTTTTGAATTTTGTAATATTTGGATTAATTCTGTATTCAAACACTTGTGGAAGACAAACCAAGTATTTGAGAACTAATCAGAATGAAAGACAAGAAACAGTGGCTCGAGCCAAGGCTATATTTTGTGTTTCAGTATTATTAGGTAAAAATTGCCAAAATATTTAATTTATCTGCATTTAAATGTTATTTTACATTGACTGTGATTGATTTTTCATTTTAAGCTAATAATTAATGATAATTTAATTATGCATTATTTTTTATTGAGAGATAATTTCATCTCATTTTACAATTTTGTTTGAGCAAAAGAGTTAACTTACTAATATTTTTAGACCTTATTACACATATATAATTATTTTTTGAAATCCATGCATCTTCTTTAGGTGCGAAGTTACTGCTCAAATTTAGCAAAACTGGACCATCATAGCTCTGAGTTTACTTATTTATTTTTTGTTTCTCAATTTAAACATTAAAATGACAGTAATTACATAATCTTAGCTTTATTTGTTAAATGATGTTCTAATTCACTGATCATAAAAAAACTGCTATAAAAATTACAGTTACACATCAAGCAAGGCAGTGATACACAACTGCATTTTTATAACATTTTAAAAATATCAATTGATTTATATTTACATTAATAGTTTCTTCAGATTGCAAGAAATATCATTGTTTGTTATATTTATACTAACCAATTAAAATCTCTGACATGTTCTTTTACTCAATGCATTTTAAAAACATAACACATTAGAATGAATTTCTTTGAAAGCCAATCAAGGAAATCATCATTGTTCTATGTGAGAAATCTTAGCCTGTAAGATGAGATTATGCCAATATATCTCATAATAGTAGTTTAAGCATGGACTTTTTATTATAGTAAATTCTGGATAGGATGTTTTAAATCATGGTCTGATATTGAGGGCATTCGGTCTCTGTTACATATTATGTGGGATTTTGAAATTTTATAAGCTATTCCATTTTTGCATCCAATGACCTTTAGTATTGAACATGGTCCCATCATTATACTGCAATGATGCACATCAAATCGTATAAAATGTGAAGGACCACTTGACCATAAATTTAGCCTTCTTCGATCAGTTTGATAAATTTTGG
This sequence comes from Trichonephila clavipes, assembly GCA_019973935.1. Lineage (NCBI taxonomy): Eukaryota > Metazoa > Arthropoda > Arachnida > Araneae > Nephilidae > Trichonephila > Trichonephila clavipes. The sequence continues at coordinate 451,365 of BMAU01021429.1, forward strand.
AAAAAGGACAACTATTTTCATACTGGTTGATTCAAAAATAATGTGACCAATTTCAGAGCATCATAAATTTTTATCGAATGAAGTTATTTGCATGAAATTTTCAATGTAGTTTCCTGTAGCATAGTACACTTTGCATAAACGTTTTGGCAAAGCCAAAAGGGTTTTTGATCATTTTTTTTTGGGGGTATTTTCTAACTTCCTCTTTCCTTTTTGAAGCCCTTGGAATTTTCTTACTTTCTGTAAATTTAATTCTTTTTTTAAGTATCCCCACAAAAAATAATCACAAGGAATAATGTCAGGGGATAATGGTAGTCATTTCTCAGGAGGTAGAAAATTTATTTTTTAGTCTTTCAGCCATTTTATATTTGATTTTGCAGTATGACTTAGTGTGGAGTCTTGGTGAAAAACAAAGTTTCCTTGAGGGTAAGGACATTACCTTTTTTGATCGAATTTTTCAAAACTTTATTCTGACAGCATTTAGCATCAATTTTAGCCTTTGGTTCTACAAAAAGTGGTTTTGTTAAGTCTTGAGAGGGCATTCCCATCCATACCATAACACCTGACGACCAACTTGTTTTTTACAAAAACAGCTGTGTCTTTGCAACGCTTTTTGCGTGAAATATATTGTATCTTTGTTTTGCCAGTTGTGAATGACAGATGAAACAATGCGTAATTGGAAGTTATCCATGTTTTGTATCTGCCTTTGAATAACACTAAATACAGAGGCCAAGAATGTTTTCTTCAGTTTTCTACGCTCTTAACAGACTTTTGAAGATAGACAGGTTTATTCACTTTTTGTATAGCCAATTTTCTTTATCTCAATTTATTCAGCTTTGCTGAAGTTCTTTGAGGCAGAGAATTGTCTACAGTGATAAGTCTTTATATCTTCTTTTTTCTTTTTCTCCAAGGACTTCCTTTTGTCCACATTTTTTCCCCTATAGCTTTTGATTGCTAGCCAAATTTTATTTTTTTTCGAAGTTTAGGTAGAAATCCATTAGAAAAAGATGACTTTTCTGATTTTTAAAGGCTTTACTTGTAACAGAATTTGAGCAAACATCCTTCAAAAGCTTAAAAATTTCGTTTTGGGTTTGAGGATCTAACCTCAGCCATAACTTACTCCCACCAATAAAAATAGTTAGATTGGTAATTTAAATGTTTCATTTTTAAAATATAACTGGCAGCAAAGCGATAAAAATTTACCATACATAGTTATATGCTTTTAAAACTGATCACACTAATTTTGAATCAACTAGTAGAGCAGGTTCCAACTTTGGGACTCATGGAACACTCAGAGCGTTGTTTTGTTGTTATTCGACTTGATTTATAAATCAATATTAATTAACACTTTTATTTACAACATTTAATGTTTATAACTACCATAGTTTGAAATTGTATCAGAATTTTTTTTTATATTTGCAAACACATAAAAATACAAAATTTTGTTTCATTTCCATCTTATATAAATTACTTCATGCTTACTTTAAATTCCTTAAACCTTTTTTTTAGAATAAATCGAATTGTAAGCTTTGAAGATTTAAAAAGTAGATTTTTATCAATATTCAGAGTGAAATTCTAGAAATTTGATAAACATAACATTTATTATAGTTGGAATGTTAAGAATGTCAATTCTTAAAACTGATGCTCTTCTGTCTTAATTTTGCAAATCTGTAAATATTATAGTTTAATATTTGTAGCTCATTTGTATCAGTGCAATTTAGTGAATGAGTAAAAGGTTATTAATTAAATCTAAAGATACAATTACTGAATAGTTAATGTATTTTGTTCAATGCTTAAGTTCTAGTTTGAAGTTTAAAAATTGAAATTTTAGCAAATCTGTCTTTACTAAGTAATAACTTTTATTTCTTGATTTAGGGTGGAATATTGTTAAAACATATAAACTATTAAAATGTAGAGTTAAATGTGATTATATATATATATATATATATATTTAAGTTCTGGAAACTTTTTTTGCATAATACTTTGCAGTCATTCATTTTCTATGCATATCATAATCATAATTGTTATGAAATATGCATCTTTTTGCTTTATTTTAGGATTGTCCTGGATATTTGGATTTCTGGCAATAGATGGTGCTAAATTAATATTTCAGTATTTGTTTGCAATTACAACTACTCTACAAGGATTTTTCATTTTTGTCTTTTTTGTAAGTGCAATTTAATTTTGTTATTTTCACAGTTTTTACTACAGCTGTAAGTTAAAATTTGTTTTGAAGTAAAAAAATAAATAACATAGTAATTGTTACTTATGTTTTAAGTATAGTTCAAACAAAATAGTAAATATTGTAAACTTACTTTTTATATCGATGTTTTTAAGTAATTTCATTAAATATCTGCTGTAAGATTTTGATATAGTAAACATATTGTTTTAAAAATATTTTTTAAGTTATACTTCTTTTTGTGCGTTAAGGAAAAATCATGAAGGTAAATTTCTACAATGCACGCACACACACACTGTCACGTATGTGACACACACAGTCATGGATGCGCACACACACTGTTGTCTAATATTTTAACATGCCACTTTTTTGGTGCTGGGGACTGATATTTGGGGGATCGTAATAACTATTGTTATAAACTATATCTGTTGGGATACATTCTCCCCCTTTACAGCTTTTTGGCCAATATCTTGGCACCCGAGCCTCCCAGTCCATTCGAACCTGGCTCATTCGATCCCTTTGAATCTGCTCTTCCACTTATTATTTCATGCTCCTAGGGATATTTCTTCCATAGTTTTTAATTATTTTAAACTTTTTAAATTCACAATATCTTGGCTACTGTTCGAGTCTCGGGCTTGAGATTTGAACCAACTGTTCCACTCGTCAAGACCCATCCAGTCATTCCCATTGTGTAGGCATGGAGAGGGCTTAAGCACTAAAATATCATGCTCCCATGTTAATCCTATGGGGGCTGGAAAAAATTTCATCCCCCTAAGGAATTGAGCTTGGGACTTGATTTTTGGAGGACCCGCATATTTTCGTATTAGCATGAGCTTTACATGGAATTGGTCCCCTCCGGTGCTCCCCCCCCTACAGGGCTTCCCCAGTAATAACTCGAATCCTATGCTACCTTGGTCGAACGCACTGACTGGCCATTTCTTTACTTATATTTAACATTTTTAAATTATTTTTTATAAAGTTTTAAAATTTTTTAAATCTTGCATAGCTCCGAGGATTTGTGAGTTTCGTTATGAAACTCGGCCCATAAGTTCTCCTTATTGAGCTATTTCATCTGTTATAATTCGTGTGTAGATAGTGGGCCTAGGGGGCATTATCACTAAAACTAGAATTCCCCATGTTATTCCTATGAGGTTCGATCTCTTGATGATGTCACAATATTACTGATACCTTTGGGATCACCTACCTCTTTGTGTATTGTTGGAATTTACGTGACCATCTATGTCACAGTTGTTTACCCCTTCCCCCGTAGAGGGAGTTTTGTTTTCCTTTCAAAAACTAGCGCCACCCCATTTGCAACTACAGACTCCGGACTGGTTCAAATGGATTCCTCTTGTGTTTCCCCACAACCAAGCCAAGTTTCAAGCTGCTGGGTGGCATGCTTCTATTTTATTTGTTTAAATTATTAATCAGGTGGATATCTTAATTTTCTCGGGAACGATTCTTCTTGCCAAGACATTCAATATGAGGTCTCTGGTGTCACATTCGGTTCACCTCATCTCCAGATACAGTCTGCCGAAACCCCCATGTTATTGGTCCTTTTGTCCCTGTGCAGGGCGTGTTTATTTAAATCGTGATTATTTCAGGTTTGGTTGATCCGATTGACTTAAGGTTTGTATCTTTCAACTCTGCTCGTGACTGCCTTTCATCTTTGGCCCAGCTTGCCCTGCTCAAGATTTTTAGAAAGATTTTAATCTTGTTACGCCAAAGAAGTATAACTTCTTACATGCGTACATAAGTACACACACACTTTTTAAAAATTATTTTTGGTATGTCTTTTGCAATAAAAGTTATAAATTCAGTTACTTTATCTATATAGAAAATAAACCCCTTAGGGGGCTAACCTTCTTTAGGTGCGTACGGGTGTCACGACCCCGGGGTACCCTAGTGATCCTTCTCTCTTTTCGACCCTCCTTGTCATTCTATTCATCCTTTCTTTCTTTTCCTGTCTAGATCACAGGCTTTCACGTTAAAACCACAGACAAACATTATGAAATGAATATTTTAGTTTACATTCTGCTTTGCATTAATTTAGTTTCTTTTTCATTGATTTCTTTAAATATTTTGATTATGTTTCTTTATTTGTTTCGACTAACACTGTTGGTTTACCAACCCACATGTTTGCCTTGTGCTGCATCCTGTAAGGAGGAAAATGGTGTCCTGGGGGTACCATGGGTTCACTTTGGCCCACGCTTCACTGTAGACAGGTGGCAGAGAGGAGTGAGTCCGCTCCTGTCAATCAGCTGGTGATACCTCTCTTCGGTGTCTCCGGAGAGACATTGCTGTAGGATTAGTGCTGCAAATAAGGAGTGGCAGGTTTACCCGTTGGATCCTCGCCCTGATGCTGTAGTATTATATTCTGGGTGTATTCCAGGTAAGCACTGTGCCTGGTTTTTGCCAGATGACCGGTACACTGCCTCCCTTGTTAAACTCCGTGGAGGGTGGAAACACGCCAGGACAAAGTTGTGTTTTGCGGTTATGGATCCAATGCTGCTGTGCCCGGGTAAAGGCCTTGTTTTACCCAGTTTCAACATTGACAAAGTTTCAATGACTGCCAGATTTTTATTGATTTCATTGCCAAATAACGAAATGTCCAAAAAGTCTCCTTTTGCTGTTCATAAAGCCCTTGCTGGAATATGCAGAGAACCCAAATCCATCAAACCATTGTGTTCCGGGGATCTACTTATTGAAATGAATTCCGCTTTTCAAACAAAGTCTTTTCTTCTAGCAAAATCCTTCCTAGATTGTCCTGTTTCTATAGTTCCACACAAATCCCTTAACTTTTGTCGAGGTGTCATTTCTGAACCTGACCTGTTGTGCACTTCTGAGGCGGAAATTCTTGAGGAATTTTCAGATCATGGTGTTACTCAGGTCAGAAGAATCATTATTAAAAAAGAAGCAGCAATTATATTCCTACCAAACACGTCATTTTAACATTCAATAGCTGTGAACTTCCAAATACAATAAAAGCAGGTTACTTAAATTGCAGGATCCGTCCCTACATACCAAACCCTCTGTGCTGTTTCAAATGCCAGAGGTTCGGTCATTCTCAATCTTCATGCCGCGGTCAACTAACATGCTCTAGATGTGCATCTATTGGATATTCTTCCACGGAGTGTAGTCTCGAGTCGAAATGTGTTAATTGCTCACAATCTCATCCATCCGACTCGAAATTACACCCGAAATGGAAAACAGAAAAAGAAATCCAAGCTATTAAAACAAATAGAAATATATTTATGTAGAAGCACGAAAATGAATAGTTCCACATTTATCCCAAACTTATGCACAAGCTGCCATACCTTCAACTATAACCGCAACAACCCAAACTGATGAAACCATTATGAAAATAGTATGCCCGCCATTGAAATTATTACAACCATTGATATCCGTTCCAAAGCCAACTATAACTTCCAAAATTCCCACAGTTACCAAATCATCTACCTCAGCTCAGGCACACCTTTTGCCATCTACATCTTTTGTTGCAGTTTCAACATCATCAGAATCTCAGCCACTTATTTCTTTAATAGATCTGCTCCTGCCACATCCAATAGTCTATGTACTTCTGCTGCAACATCCTTATCCAATAAAGTATTTTCTTCATCTATAGTATCTATGTTTTCACCTTCATCTGAAACAAATCTTGTTCTGGAAACTTCCACTGCATCCCATACCATACCCTCTACATCTCAGGCATCCGCTTTTCCATCCATCCCCAATGTTCAAACCCCTTCTGCATCGGTAACAATAATGCATTATTCAAAACAAAACTCGAGCAAGAAAAAAGAAAAAAAGAATTACATAAAGAACCAAAGCCACAAATCGAGATTAAAACGACACTTTGCATGCCCAGGAGAATCTCTCATGAAGACGAAAATATGATTATTTACAAAGAGGAAGAATTAGAAGAAGATACAACATGATAATTAACCCTGACCAGATTCAGGAAATAGAATTTTGTAATCATACTGGTCGGCCCTGGTGAGGGAAATCCTCACCAAGATTTGTTTATTTTTACATTTCGAACTAGTTTTTTAATTCTATTTTGAGATTTATCTATTTGCTTCTGTTTTTAAAACTAACTTTTTATACCCAGTCTGCGATTTTACATAGTTTTAAACCTGTTTTTATAATACTATTTTACAATTTTATATTTTAATTATCTAAAAACATGTTTGGCGCAGCTTAGCCTAAATTGGCTCTTGTGCCATAAAATCCAATACTCACTCACATATAAAAAATAAAATTATTTTAAAAATCTTATCATTTATATGGCTTATATTCTAATGAAAATCTTTAATTTAATAAAAGTAAAATTCTACGTTCTAAAATTCTATTTACTTCTTCTTGAACACTGATAAACATGCTTTTTTAAAATGTAAATCTCTCTCTTAAATGTAGTATGTGTATGCCATTGAGCCGGAAATTCAAGTGTTATTGTTAAATGTCTCACGTAAAATTATAAGGAGTTGATGTATATTTACTGTAATTTTTACATTGATCTTGAAAAATCAGCTGATTGCACAGTTCATGACATTTTGTATATTAGATTCAAGCATTGTTGTGGAAATGATTCAAAAATTGAATTTTAATGCCAATATCCTGTTGTATGTAGCAATATTAATTAAACAAATAAAGTCAAATCAAAACATTGGATATTAAATAAAAATTTCAATATATATGAGCTGAAAAGATAAGATAAATCTTGGCAAGTTTTATCAATAAGTTTAAACTGTGAATGAACTATAAAAATAATGAAAGAAAACCTACAAAGCTAAGTTTTCTGACTACATGAGAGAGTAGCATTAACAAGGAGAGTGCAAGGTCTTGGGGTCACGGGTTTACCGTATTTTCCTGTATATAATCCGCGGATTATGTGTTAAAAAAGTTTAAAATTTTGTTGTGCATATTATACGCTGTCGCAGATTATCTGAGGTAAAACATTCTCCATCAGAAAAGCTAATAATAAAGTTTTGAAAGAAATGCCGTTTATATTTTATAAAATAAATAATATATGGTGCTTTCATGACTCGGATGATGTATATCAGCCATATGTAAGGTTCCCATTTTGTTAGAATTAGTGGCAACGATATTTATGGTATTTTATGTAATGTAATCTGGCAATACTAGATGCACACACGCTATGCCGAAGTGACCGTATTGTACCGCAACATAATTTTTTGCTGTTATTAAATGTTATTTGTTTTTTAAATAGTTAAACATTCTTCTAAACTATCAACTCCCTACATCTTTTTATCTTATATGGCGCAGCCGGTTTCAAAAGAACTGCAAAACTGTGATATATTCCAAGCTATAGAACTGTACATGCAGGAAAGTTGAGCTTAATTCGTCGCCGTGCACGTTAAGCCTAAAGGATTATTCGGAAAGTCGCCGAGTTGACGGAACATGATTTTGCCAAGATCTTCAGCCGCAATTACTCCTTGTTTCTCGCCAGTATCGTCAAGCTCTGAAAGTACAACAAAAATCTTCCTTTTCGCCAAGCTCGCTGAAAACAGCATCGCCTCGCTCTACAACTGAAGTCATTCCTCGCTTCTCACCAGCCCTGCCAAAAAGACCTCGCTAACATCAAAGACAGCGGCAAGCTCATTTCGCTAACAAAAATAAAAAATGTCAACAGCCACTGATATTTTGAACTCTTTGGAACAACATTCGCTTCATAATCTAACAATCTCCAACCTAAAGAATGAATTGCGTTTCAGAAAGCTTTCAACAAATGGAAATAAAATTGAATTAATTTCGTGCATTGTGGAGGACAGTAATGAAAGAAATAATGAAGGAACTTTAAATGACTTAACTATTTTTCGCATGCAGTCACAAAAGAATGACGGAACATTTCCTGATAAAACAGAATTATTAAAAGAAATCGAATCTCTTCGAAAACAAGTAGAACTTTTAAGTAATCGACTTCGTCAACCACCTCCTCCTCAAATAGACCCAAGTATTGCTGCTGTTCTCGCTACATTAATTGAAATACAAAAACAATTGCTGGATAGACAAACAAATCAAAATGTGATCCAAATCACATCCACCAATGACACTGCAAATTTGATTCAAATTTTTAAAGGAGATATTATTGACAATGCCTTCGAATGGATAAAGGAAGTTGAAAGAATTTCAACATTAGCTCACTGGTCTAATGAACTAAAATTAACAAATGCTATTTCTCGCCTTTCTGGATCTGCAAAAAATTGGCAATTAACTACAGGAAAGAATTTTAATGATTGGACTGTTTGGAAAACTGCTTTTGCTTCAAGATTCAAAAGACGCATCACAATGCAAGAATTTTTAGCACATCAAAGTGAACAAAAAATGAAGCACAGTGAAACTTTAGTCGATTATATTTACGCAAAAGATGCCCTTCTGGAAAAAGCTCCTTTTACAATTCCACAACAAGATCGCATTTCAAAGGTAATAGGTGATGTTACTGAAGAAAAATGGCAAATTGCCCTAGCTACCCAAAATTCTGACACAATTGAAGAATTAATTGACAGAGCAACATCACTTGATGCTATTCGAAGTGTTAAACAAGAGAATAAAAAGCAATAATCGAGACCTCAATTGAGATCTTTTAGCACACATGGTGTACACCTTCATAAGTATAATCCCACAACTGACAATATTCAAGATATTAAGTACTGGCGATGTGGACACAAAGGTCATGCCTCTTTCATGTGTCATTTGCCATCTCCTCCACATGGTTCGACCAAGTCAATTTTAAGAACCCAGCAGTCAAGCGAATGCTCCTCTCCTATCTTCCAGCGGCTCAATAAATCATGGAAATAATACACAACGTGGCACCACTAATTTGAACTCCTCAGATTCCTGATGCAACAGTAATAGTAATCGCAACTCAACATCTGGAAGAAATGCAACTACAAATCCAAGTAATTCTGTAAATTGTATTAAAACTCAAACCAATAAACGTGCATTAATACCTGTTGTGATAAACAATAGCATCGAAATTCAAGCCCTGTGTGATCCATGTGCTAACATCACCATCATTCAACAGTCTTGCATTCCAGCTGATGCTGTTATACACCCATGGACTGATGGACAGTTTCAGGTTGTTGATCACAAAATAAATCCAATAGGTTGGATTTCCTTGAACTTGTCTGTTGGTAAAATAGTACATACAATGCCCAAAGTTGGAATCTGTAACCATCTTCCATTTCCTCTTATTCTGGGATTTGATTGGCAGCAACAAGTTCAAGCTAGATGCACCTACAACTCTAATGGTGCATTATGCATTTCTACTCCATCTTCTTTGCGTTTATACGAGTGCATTCATGCATCAAAACCTAGCATTAACTGCATCGCTTCTAATGAAGTCTCATTACCGCCTTTAGAGGATGTAGTTTTATCAGATTTAAACACAAAAATGCTTCCATCTCAAGCACAACTCATCCCAAAATTTGCCAAACTATCTACAATTCAACAAGCTCAACTCGATGCAGTAATAGGAAAATTTTCTGACATGTTTTATTCCGATAATGATAATATTGGACTATGTCCATATATCGAATTTAAAATTGATTTACATGATAAGCCCATTAGATGTCGACCATATAGATTCTCAGAACCTGATTGCCAGCTTCTTAACATGCAAATCCAGAAATGGTTGAAACAAGGAATTTGTCGCCCTTCCAACTCAACTTACGCAGCATCTGCTTTCATTGTGGAGCAGCCATTCCATGAAAGCACTCAAACACGAGTTGTCATTGACTATTCACGCACAATTAATTCTATCACAAAGCTTGATCCACACCCAATCGGCCATATGGAAGATGTTATTAAACATAACGTAGGAAAGTGCTACATTTCTAAAATGGATGTAAAATCTGCATTCAACACCATTCATATAAAAGAGACTGACATCTTCAAAACCGGGTTTGTCACTCCTGATGGACATTATGAATTTCTTCGAATGCTATTTGGTGTCACTAATGGCCATCTACAATGACAGGAGCAATTAAATTGGCCTATGAACATCTAGCACCACACAATGTAAATACATACATTGATGACATCTCAACTTGACGACTTCAGTTACCATCTAAAAGGGCTTTACAAAATCCTTGAAGCAACTTGAAATGCTGGTTTCAAATTGACACCAGGGAAAACACAACTAGCAGTATCAGAAATTGTTCTCTTTGGTAGAATTCTTTCTCAGGAGGGTGAACGCCCGGATCCTGATCGCACAGCATCCGTTCAAAGCTACTCAACTCTAAAATCTATTCATGAAGTTTGTAGTTTCCTTGGATTTGCCAATCAGTTTAGAAAGCACATATAAAATTATGCTGTTATTGCTAAGCCACTTGCCAATCAGTTTAGAAAGCACATATAAAATTATGCTGTTATTGCTAAGCCACTCATAAGTGTTTTGAAAGGTTTAGAAAGAAAGACCAGCAATGCTACCATAATTTTAACAGATGACCAACAGCGCACATTTGAAACCTTAAAAACTGCAATTACCACCGCTTCCATTCTTGTATATTTTAAACAAGGACTACCAACTTTTTTAGAAACTGATGCCTCATATTCGGGATTAGGAGCAGTTTTATCTCAAGATCGAAATGAAAAGTGTTGTATCATCGAATACGCATCACGTACTTTAAAAGATGCTGAAACACGCTACCACATTAATGAACTGGAATGTACTGCTGTACATTGGGCCCTCACCGAGAAGTTTCTTCTTTATCTACTTGGTCATAAATTTCAACTCATCACAGACAACTACACAACAGCTTATGTTGTTGCTAAATCCGCAGTTAGCCGAAAATTTGCAAGATATTTAGTAGATCTGGCTCAATTTGACTTTACAACTCTATATCGACCTGGAAAGCAAAATGTTATTGCTGATCATCTTTCGTGGTTTCCAACACCGCCTGTTTGTTTAACAGTGACTGCAAGCCATCAATCAGAAATCTGTACAAAACAAAAACAAGATGATTTTTGTCAATATATGTTTCGCTTACTTAAAGAATAAAATCCCAACAAAAAGACTATGTCAATCATATCCAATTATAACATCGACAACAACACTCTTGTGCGAGTAAAGGAAAAATCAAAATCTTTTGCAGTTGTGATTTCGAAGGCAATGAGGGAACAAACGCTGATTGCTTGTCATGATGATGTCAGACATATGGACGCAAAGAAAACACTTCACAATTTAAAACAACGCTATTGGTGGCCAAATATGCGAAAGGACTGTAAAAATTATGTTAGAAGTTGTCACAAATGTCAAGTTGTTAACCGCTGTACTGCTAATGCTTATGGTCTATTGCAGCAATTGCTGATTTCAACTACACCATGGGAAATTGTATCTGCTGATCACGTGATCTGCTTACCACAAACAAGAGCAGGAAACACTAACATGCTTGTTCACATTGATCACGCTACACGCTATGTAGTAGCAACACCTTCTGCATCCCTTGGTGCACTCTCAGTGACTGATGCCCTATACCATAACATAATACTTAGATATGGTCCACCAAGTATGTACATATCTGACAGAGGGACGGCATTCACTGCATGCCACACTCAGCATTTCCTACAAAAATATGGAATCACACAATCAATGACACCACCTTATTCACCACAAGCAAATAGCCTCGTTGAACGAGCAAATGGCATAATTGTGTCCACTTTGAAAAAATTGACTGACAAAAATCCAGATAAATGGGATGAATTGCTCCCAAACGCCTTACTAGCAATTAACACAACACAACAAAACAAAATTCAACAAAAAATCCCCATTTTATCTGCTTTTAGGATATGAGCCTCGTCTTCCTGTGAACTTCACATTGGGAGCTTTATAGATGACAATCCTCGCGAAAATCAACTTGACCTTCTAATTCTCGCCAGGGCAGAAGCTGCAAATAATGTTTATGAAGCACATTTGGAGAATAAACATAGATTTGATCTTCATCGTAGGTCTCATTCGTTCAAGGCAGGAGATCTCATATTATACGACTGGCCAAAACAAGGAGATCACAAACTCTCTCCTATCTTCAAAGAACCATTTGTGATTGTTCGTCCAGACAGGGCCGTGTGCTACGAGATTAATTCTAGAATACTCCAAAACAAGTTTATCAAAGTTGTCCATGTGCAACATCTTCGCCTTTATTTCAAATGAGATGCAGATGTCATGCAGAATAACACCTCGGATGAAGAAAATGATTCATCTGCAGAAGATCAGGATCCAACAGAAGATCATCAATAAGTTTCTGTGACCACTGAACCTTCATCAAGTCGAAATCACTTGCGTCATAATTATCGTCCTCCCAAAAGAGTTGAACAATATGTTTACCAAGACTCTAATTTTTAACTACGCTACAATTTCAAATTTTTTAATGCCTTTTCAAAAAAAAAAAATTCTCATTGAGTGGGGCCGAATGTAAGGTTCCCATTTTGTTAGAATTAGTGGCAATGATATTAATGGCATTTTATGTAATGTAATCTGGCAACACTAGATGCACACACACTATGCCAAAGTGACCGTATTGTACTGCAACATAATTTTTCGCTGTTATTAAATGTTATTTGTTTTTTAAATAGTTAAACATTCTTCTAAACTGTCAACTCCCTACATCTTTTTATCTTATACAAACTAGTTTTTGTCCAATTACATTCAAAAACGAATTCGATTCCTAGGAAGGAAAAAACAGTTACGAGTCACTGGCGCCATTTCTAATTTTCTCTTGACTAGAGCTTGACGTCCTTTGAAAGTTTTCATCATGTTGAAGCGAAAGCGTTAAGTTACACTGCAAACTACAAGTTAAAAGTTATAGAGAAGGCTACCGAAGTCGGGAAGCTGCAAGGTTTTTCAATGTTGATTAATTGAATATTCCTTTGTGGAGAAAAATAAGACGAACTTCGAAAATCGTGATCGACGTTAAAGAGCCGATAGTCGTGGAAACTTCACTGGGCAGAATTAGAAGAAGAAATAAATAGATTTTAAAAGAAAGAGACAATGGAAAATCAGTCTCGATCTTAATTTTTTTGCTGTTAACTTGCTAAATTAAAAAAAAAAGTTTTTCCATGTGTAATGTTTTGTTTAACAACTCAAAACATAAATGGCAGAAGCAAAGAATTTCTTTGTTTTATTGAGATTATCGTAAAAAATATTATCATATATATTTAATGAGAAGGTTCATAATTTTTTTTTCTGTACAATTTCTTGCTTCTATTTTTAATTATATTGTGTATTTTTTATCTTATATGACACTCATTATCAGCAGTCTATATTTTTGGATTATTCGCCGTAAAAACTGCCACAGATTATACAATGTTTATTTTTTTTACTCGAAAAAAAAAGGCTTTGCGGATTATATACAGGAAAATACGGTAGTTTAAATTTTGTAGGATAGTAGATTTAGTTTCGTGTTTAATGAAGATATGTGGTTATAGGGGCCACTACTCAATAATTTTTTAGATATTTGCAATTGATGATGCAATTCACTCGTTAAATTCAGTGCAGCAATACAGCATTAATTCAATGCACGAGATGCTTTTCAAAATTATATTTCATTTGTTTTCATGACAATAAGGGGTGAGAAGCTAGTCATATTTTTATACTAATTCTGTTAATCTGATAAATGTATTTATCGTATTCAGGCACAATTAACTAGTAGTTAAAAGGCTTTTCTCCTGTTCTAGCAAAATGCTTTTATTGTTTTGTAATAATTATCATGTACTTATACAAATGATAATGACAAATAAAACTTTTATAAGATTTCTAGTCATTAAAGACATTTAATTTCCAATTTATTTAAACTCCATTGTGTATTTTTATATGTAAAAATAAACATAAAATTAAAAAAAAAAGTTTTTCATCCTCCACAGATTCGAAACCGGCTCCTCACGAGGAGGAACTCCGATCCGTTGCTGCTACACTAATCCTATTACACTTAATCATTTGCAACAGAACTGAATTTAACAAGTAAATTGCATCTTCAATTGCAAATATCTAAGCAATTATTGAGTAGTGGCTCTTATAACCATATACTTTCATCAACAGGGAAACTAAGTCTACCATTCAACAAAATTTGAACTTGACACCAAGACTTTACTAGATAAGATTTTATTTTATTCATGTTATGCGATCTAAATTCTTGATTATGTTTTCAGGTGGTGAGACAGAAAAGTACGAGAGACTTGTGGCTGAATTTAATGACTTCTTCCCAAACACCAGAAATATCGCGCATTTCTCATAACACTGCTGGCACTGAAATAGCCAACAGATTGACACACAATGGGATGACACCGAAAAATAGTACATGCCATGGAATTCAGAATAGAATAAGTAAAGTTGCATTTAAAGCCAGGTTATCATATATATCATTCCAAGGATGATATTTGTCATCAAAATATAATTGTTTTAAAGTTATAGTATCAAATTTATATTTTCCAAAAAGTGGATTAAAATTTATTTTGCTTTAATTAGAATATGGAGATTGTTTCACAATTTATGTAAAATTTGTTTTTAATAGATAATATCTTATTGAAAAAAAATTTATTTGGCATTACATAGTAATATAGATTTGAAATTTCTATTAGATGATTGATTTTGAGAATATTTTTAGCTCAAATTATTCAGAATGTTTCAGAATAGTTGATATTTCAAATATCATTTTTTAAAATTATCTTGCATATTTTCTTTTTTAGATTGGCTTAATTTAAAATTATCCTACACAATAATTAAAATTTGAAATCTTTGTTTGAAACATTTTTTTTAATTAATCTTTGAATAAACAATTATCTTGTGATCATTTCTTTTCTGATAAAAGTATTAGTTATTGATTCATTGGTATTTATTTATTTACTTACAATGTTAATATTTTCAAAATCCACCTTTAAGCAAATTAGTTTGGTTGGAAGTTGCTATATACATTTTAAAGCTAATATTAAAAGATATTTATAATGAAATGTTTCTTAATTAAAGAAAAAATTTTCTGTGTATTAAATATCTGCCATTAAAATACATATTAGATATTTTAAATTGTCTAATATAATTAAAATTTTTACTAGATTTTTTATTATAAATTTGTTTTATTTATATCTTCTGTCATGCCAATAATGAATTGGAAATGTGTGTTGTTTTGTATGTCATTAAATCAATTTTAAATTTAAAGAGTGACACAATTGTAAAAAGTATTTGAATAAGTCATTATATCAAAATCATCATTCTGCCATTCTTGTGAAAATTTATCTATTTGCTATACTTAGCATATTAAATAAAGAACACATATGGTATTGTTTTATTTGTTTAAATTATTCTTTAATAGTAAATCTCATATACATTCTCATAGTAAATCTCATATAAATCATTCACATATGAAAAAAATCATTGATACAGAGTTGGTCAGATCTCTTTTTTATTATTCAGTTATGTTTTCAACTGCAATTTATAAGTATGAAAATTGTTCATAATAAGTTTTAAAATGTTTTCATGGAGATTTTTCTTAACATCTATTCTTGTAGTTATTGTTATGAACTTTCTATATTTACTCGAATCTAAGCCACACTTTTTTCCAATGTTAATGCTACTGAAAATTGGGCATGGCTTAGAATTGAAGGGGAAAAATTGTTGGATGGGGGTATTTAGAGCAATTACAGAGTCATGCATGTATTTAAAAGTTTATAACACTGATACAATAACTAATTATTCGCTTCTTATTAGTTCTCATTTTAAATTCCTAAAACTGGACATCATTAAATAATTTTACACTATTTTTCATTTTCCACAAAATCCTGTTGAGAATTTGGGGTGTGGCTTAGATTCGAATAAATATGGTTATTTTATAATTTCTTTCATTTTGATGATTGAGTATTCAAATTTCAATTTATGGTATCTTTTCAAATATTGTTATAAATTATGATGTAGATCATTCTTACATGTTTAAGAATCATTTTATTCAAAAGTCAATTCTTATCATAACTTATTTCATTGTCATTTTCCATCTTAAGTTATATAACTTTAAAAGTGTATTTTTAAAGTTTAACTATTTTGATTTTTACTGTAAATGTGTTGTGGATTATTAACAGAAATAATGTGTACATTAAAATATATTCTATACCAAAGAATACTTTTATACTGTATAATCTTTTTTTTAACAGACTGAATTTTGCTAATAAGCAAAATTATATTTGATAAGAAATATTCTCATATTAAAAGAGCTTATTTTAATTTTAATGCATTTTACTGGTTAAAATGTTTTCATAAGTATTCCAAAGAAATATTTTTATCATTGATTGAAAAACACTTTTAAATATGAAGTTTAATAGAATGTTTGAGTTGTGTGTTGCTGAGATCACATACAAAATAATCACAACTGTCCTTAAAGTAATTTTCATGAAAAAAGACTGTTTTTATAAGTGCCATGCATTTGAAATAAATGTAAGAAAATACCACAGAAGAAATAAAGTAATATAACATCAATATACTTAATTTTTTCAAGATATCAAAATATATTACGAAATTCAAGCTAATTATGTTTTGTTCTTTTTTATGAGTTATGTTTTTCATTATTTAAACATTTAAAAAAATTATACGATGAAATCTTCATGCATTTATTTTATTGTATTTTTGTAAAACAAAGTGCAACATGTAAATAAATCTGTTTTATTTTAGTGATTGTGTGTGTTGTTTTAACCCCCCCCCATATGAACATTAGGACATATACCAATATAAATTTAAATTTATTGCAAAACAATTGATCCGCATATAATAAAAGCAGCAAAAACTCTACTAATGTTAAGATAGTGAAAGTCAGTTTTATTTATATACATTACTCAAAACTTTATTCTGTTTTTAAGTTGCCATCTCCTAAATTTGATTGAATTTTTATTGTACTTAAGTTCATTACACAATGTTGAATGATTGACTGACCTTTTTATGTGAATCATTTTTGTTGGTTATATACTTGTAGACTGTAACCCGTAATATTGATTTATTGTTAATTTTACCTCTAAATTGATAGAGGTGATTCTACAATAAGGGGTAATCGATGTTTTTTCTTAGTCATAATTTTTGCTCCTTCTACAAGTTCTGTTTCTCTTTGCAGTAATATTGTGCTAAATTAGATCTTTCCTTCTACTTCTCTCTCCAAATTAATTTTTTTTCAATGTCAAGGCTATATTGGAATTGTACACTCATTTCACAATTCTTGAAAACATACGCTAAAGAACAAAAATAGAAAACCTTAAAATTTTCTGAGCCCAAATTTTAAAAATTAAGTTGTGTGAGATGCATTTCATGATACAGATTAACATGTGCAGTGAAATAAAATGCCCAAGCAAACTGAATAATGTAGTCTCTTCATGTGTAAAAAAAAAACCAAGTTGAGAGTCTGCCCCCCTTTTTTAAAGATAGAACAATAAGTTTAGAGCAATAATAAATGTGCTGCTTTTAAAGGGTATTGTATGAATAATTTTAAAACTTTGTTTTAGTAATGTGCAAGTTTAAAATTCTCTAAAGCTCTATAAGATTGATTAATTTATTTCAGTTGGACATTTTATAGAGATTCGATGATACTGGTAAATTTTGCATTTTTGTGGTCAAAGAATAAAGAAAGAGTAAATAATTTGTCAGAAATGCGCAGTACAACTGTGAATCAAGTGATTGGAGAACTAAAATTTTCATTTCTTCAAAAATAGCATATAAAGTATTAGAGCTGCTGTTAAACTTTACGTATCAAAATCTTGGTAGCTTGGAATGGTTGATTCTTTTTATTGACTCAGGAGCTTTCTTCTTATCCATCTCTATTAAACATTTTGTATCCAAATGTATCGTATGAAGTATTTACAAATGTATATATCTGATCTAGACGCATAGCGAAGAAGAGAAAGGCATGTACTGGTTAATAATGAAGAGAGTTGGAAAATATTGAGGGAGATCCAAGAGTGCTACATCTTTATTTACTCAAGATAGAAATTCTCATGGGCGAGTTGAAAAATCACTGGGATATAGAATAGTGTTTTTGAATCTTTTTATTTGTGTACTTCATTTGTTATCACTGTTTCTTGTACCCCATCTCTGATTGGTGGAGTCTGGAGAGTGGGGTACCAGCTCAATAGATATCATCCTTGTCATTTAACTGAGATTCAAAATTAAGAGATCCGTTGTTATAATTATTAACATGTACAAATAAGAGTCTTTTTTATTTTTACCAGTTATAAAAAAATGATGTAATACTAACTTATGCGTAAGACATTGGCATTATTGCTCAAACAGCATCAGCTCTTAAATAGGTATTTGAACAAAGTGCTAAAAGAATTAACTTACCTGTAAACGAGTATAAAACTGAATATTTATTTTGTTTAAAGTCTGACTTACTAAGTTGCATAGAAATTAGCAATTACAAATTTGAAAAAGTTAACAGTGTTACTTATTTAGGAACTGCTAAATAATAAAAATGAGCTGGCCCGAGAAATTTATAAAAGAATCATTGCTGCAAATAGATGTTTTTATGCCCTGAAGAGTTATTTAAAATCCAGCTTTCTCAAATTAAGAACAAAATTGCTTCTTTAAAAAAGTCTTATAAGATTTGTCCAGATTTTCTTAGACTTGGCCATTGACTTTATGTGATGAGGAAGCTTTGGGAATTTTCGAGAGAAAGATTGTACGCTGCATTCTTGGTGGGATCCAAGTAAATAGATCATGGAGAAGAAGATCTAAGAACTCTACAAAACTTACAAACAACCTGATGTTGTAAAATTTGTCAAATTACAGAGACTTAAATGAGCTGGCTGGTCATTTTGCTAGAATGAATGAAAATCGTTGCTGCAAGAAAGTCTTTCTGGCAAAGCCCATGGGCAATAGACCTCTGGACAGACCCCTGTTAAGATGGACTGACTGTGTCAAGAAAGATAATATTAAGGTCAAAAACTGGAAAACAGTTGCCAAAAGTAGAGATGCCTGGAGAACATTTCTGAAGGGCTGTCGAACCAATGAAGAAGAAAAAAAATGGTGTACGTTGGTAATTGTACACATTTTAAAAATATACATACATAATATGCTGATAAAAATAGAGTAATAGACAAAGCACAGTATTGAAGTCCGTTAATGTAAGACCACTAAATTAATTATAGTATATTCTATGAAAATATAGTACACAGATAATTGGGTATTCTGTGTCTTAGTAATTGAAAATGAATTTGTTAATTATATTTTAAAAATTATTTCGCCTTATAAAAAGATTCAGGAAATAATGATTCGCATACAATTAAAACAAAAAATTAATCGCTAATTTTAACAGGAAGTCATGATGCCACACGAATAGAATAATATAACCTGAATTACATATATGTTACATGGCATGAAACATAAGAATTATGACATCATAACTTCTCCATTAAGTTACTTTAACAATAATAAAAACATCTTTTCTTTTGTGTTCCATCTGTTTATATCACCATCACATCTTTTTACCTCGTTTCTGACACTCTTTCCCTTACCCCAGGAGATACATGAACCTTAGGTTTAGAAACGTTCAGAAGAATAATTTTCGACTATTTATGTTATGAAGAATGCATCTGTAAATTTTTTACTTTAAAACCCTAATTATTTTTACTGCATATAAAAAATAAGTTCAGTAGAAATAGGGGATTTTTAATTAATCTTTTCCAGTGCAGCGAAGAATATAAGTAGTATATGCTGAATTAGATGGTTCAAAGTGGTTTGACGCTCATTGCAGATTATTTATTCTCATGATACAATTCAACAGTAATATTTCCAAGCATACTTGTATGTGTTTTCCTTCATTAATATATATAAAATAATTAGAAAGTCAAGGAAAAAAATATGTTGTGAAATAGTTGAAACATCAGTCCTGTATTATTTTAAAGCGGAAATGAATTCCTGTCGACTACAGACTTTTCCACTTTACACCTTCATGTCGCTGTGACCTTGAATTTTATAGGTCATTTCTACAATGAACGATGTGATCGAATATTTGTTTTTCACTTGTTCCCTCATCTTACATAGGGTGAGTTTCACATTCTTTTTCTTTTAAATTTCTCTATTAGTACTTAGATACCATTTTTTACAACATGTAATTCGTAACATTCTGATTAAATAAGCTGAATATTCACATTTCAGAATGAAAAGAAAGCAGAATTTAAAAGCAATTATGAAATCGAAAATAGTGCACGCTTTCTGATTAAAAAATATACTTTCAATCGATTTAAAGAGAAGTTATATAAATTTTACAAGTTGAGGTAAAATTTATATAGTGGCTCTCAAAAATGTTCGTACACTTGCAATTTTCTATAAAATGTAAGGTTTTTGACTAATAAAAATCAATATAGCGGAATTGCAATTTTTAAAATTAAATCTGCAACTTGTTCTTCATGCAATAACATCATCAATTTTTAAAACATAGTCTAACTAATTTTTAAAGAAATTAAAAATCAAAGAACTACTAAAATATGACACCATCAAAAAGTATCAAGTTACCTAATCCTGAAGCCGATTTACATTCCCACACATGAACACCTACATACTTCACTGTCCCAACTAAATTCTTGGGGATTCCTAATTTTTTCTTCTGCAAACTATTATACGTCTGTTGAAACCAAAAATGTTGAATTTGCAATAATTCCAACCAATATGTCGTCAATATTGAATTTTCTGAAACTTATCCCAAGAATTTAGAACAGTGTAGCATGTGGAGCTGATCTTGAATGGGGGAGTAAATCGGCTTCAGGTTAGGTAATTTATTTTTGGATTGCATATTTAGAATCATGAGCTTGTATTTAAATATTTTAAAGGAAAACTTCAAATTACCCGCCCAAAATTTGCGTATTGGAGCCGATTTAATTTTTAACAAGATAATGAACCCAGGCGCATTATTCTTAACGTACGCCGCTAGTGTCTCCATAAATGCCCCCAGATTCTGAAACACAGGGACCTAATTGGTCCTAAATATGTGTTAGCAAACAATTGTAAAATGTTAAGGGGGACCGGACCCTAAGGAGGGCCTGCAGAGAATTTAGAAACAGCCCACTCAGGCCTAACTACGCCAATGCTGAAACATCTCTTTAGGTATCCGAACCTGTTCGGAGCACCTTTTAAAAAAATAACATATTTAAACATTATAAATGCTCTTTTATGACTCAATACCAATAAATACCACTTTTTAACTAACAATATTGAAAATAACTTACCTGAAGTTTTAACAATATTTTTGAAAAACTTCTAAGCAATTAGAGAAAAAAGTATTGAAACATATTTTTGTAAAAGTATTACTAAAACAAATTAGATGCATTTATCTTAAAATTTACTAAAATTTTAATATTTTATTAAAATTTAAAAATTTTAGAGCTCTGATTGAGTAAACATTATAAGAAATGTTACATTCTTTATGAAACCATTATTTAAATAACAAGCCGTAACTCAAAAAGTATTCATACAATAAGAAATATTTTAATACATTCTCCAGAAAACAACATAAATATAAGGCGTAAAATGTTTTATAGAAATGCATTCATAACATTTTGAGTTATCAGGCTCGCCGTGATAGATTTTGAGCAATTTAAATGCCCACTTCTGGTAGATCAAAGACCCACTTCCGGTTTTTCTAACTTTATAAAATTGATTGTAACTTGGTCTCTAGGTAGTGTAGAAACAAAGCAAAGTATGTTTCGTAAAGCTAAAAGATAGCTCTATTTAATAATAATAATAATAATATATATATATATATATATATATATATATATATATATATATATATATGTATGTATGTCTGTCTCGAATTTGTTCATTTTCAACGTGTTCGGATACCCTAAATCAGGGGTGTCCAACATGTGGCCCGCCGACTCTTTAAATTTTTTTTTTAAATATCAGATTTTTAAAGTTTTTCATTTTGAAATTTATTTAAGGGGACATATATATATATATATAAATCTTCAATGTATTTGCCTATTAACTGTTCTTGTTTTAAAATAAATCTTTTTTGATGATAGAAACGTCCTTTAGATTAAAATAGATTTATATTTTATGAAACAGTTACGTTTGATTTTACTGCAATAAATTTGTTCTTTAATAAATTTCGAATTGCATTATGCATATCCTTTACTATGGATGGTACATGATTCTCTGTGTATGCGACTTTCATTTCTCCTCCACCTTTTCTGTTTGGAGTGCCCCAAAAGCAAGAGGCAGTCAGAGATGTTTTTTAAAGTTTAAAAAAATTATTCAGGACGGTTAAGACGAAAGGCAATGTATACTTAATCGTTTGAGAATGACAGCACAATCAAATTTCAACAAAGAGTAACGAAAGATCAATTAAAAAGGAACTCCGTAATTTTCAAGAAAATTGCAAATGTAATATTTTAAACATTTTTTGATCATTTTATTATATAATATAAACATTATTATACTGTGTCTATGTCTGTATACATGAAAAATGATGAAAACAATAATAATTCATTTTGTTTTAAATTATCCCTCCAATAAATGTTTTTTTGTTTCCAAATATGATATAAATGTACACATTTTTAAGTGTGGCCCGCGAGATCATAATGTTTTTTCGAAGTGGCCTGCAAGGTCATTTGGGTTGGACACCCCTGCCCTAAATCACCTAATTTAAGCCCAGTAGAACATATTTGGTGATAATGTGAATTTAAAGTAAGACAAAAGGGCATATTAAAGCAAAATGTGAAAAAAAAAACAGTAATCGCAGAAGACTGGAAGAACATCGATGCAGGAAATTACAAAAAAACTTATGAAATATGTACCAAAACATTGTGTGTGTGTTTTAAAGTTGAGGACGCTAAAACATATCCTACTAAGTTCTAAATTAAGAAAGAAATACTATATTTAAGGCCATGTTGAGAATTTTTTAAAGTGTACTAATACTTTTATGGCGTCATATTTTAGTAGTTTTTTTATTAATTTTTTTTAAAATTTATTGTTATACTATGTTTAAAAAATTGATTTTTTATTTAAATAAGAACAAATTGCAGATATTATAAAACAATTCCCATATATTAATTTTTATTAGTCGAAACCATTAAATTTTATATAAAATTGAAAGTGTACAAACACTTTTAAAGGCCGTTGTTTAAAAACAGCTAAATCTTAAATCATTACAAAAAATGAGTATTGTTGTTGCCACCTAGAAAGATTTTCAGGACTCATTTTTTATGCATCGCAAAAGATTGCTACTATAATTACAATATTATGATAAGAAAAATTAAACTTTTCATAAGATTTGTAAATTATTCCCATATGCTTATAATAGTGTGGTTTCGAAAATTTTTTTAACCGTGCTATTGACATAGTTCATCTTCCTTTCAAAACTACGTATGTATTTTCCAAATAAATTTCGAGACAAATTCACGTATTTCATTCCAAGACTGTATACATTTTAATCAATATTAGGAGAAATTCATAAAATAATTTCTTTTAAATTGATAAATCTGAAAACTTAAAACATTCAGAAATTTTTTCATCTTTTCAATCGAATAAAATGATTTTAAGCAATGTATTTTTTTAGCCGCAATTTCTTGCACTAATAAATTTAAGATCGTTTATTCAAATACTAAAATAGTTCTTCTAAAAATTATCTGATATAAAGTGTATAAATAAATTAGGATAGCTTTTAGGTAAATAGTTTGTAAAATAAAAATATAAAATAATTGTTTCGAGGGAAAAAAAATTTACGATTTCGAGAGAGAATGCTTTAGTTATTATTTTAATTTTTTTTATTTCGTCTGTTTATTCTTTGTTACTTTAATATAATTAATAATTCAATCACACAAATTTTGGATTAATTAAATAAACATAATTGCTTTATATAATTATAAAATATAATTTAGAATGTGATTTTTACTAGAATAAGGAATATAACTATAGTTTTTGTTGCAATCTTCATATTCTTTTATAGCAAATTCATTGATAAGATCATCAAGATTTAATTTTTAGATCTTTTGATAAATTTTAAAATTATGATTCCATGTTTTATATTAAATGCATATATATATATATATATATATATATATATATATATATTAAAGAAAATGCTGAAAAACGTCCCCCCCCCCATTTTACGTTTCTTAATATATGCTTAAGGCTACAATGTCTGTTATTTTTTCTAATTTTTCAGTTTCAGCACGTATTTAAAATTGTGAGTATACAGTTAAAATCTTCTAATAATTTTCGTACGGTTTTCATATGAAACTAGTTTGCAAGAATGTCTTTGATAGAGCAATATATAGACAAACTTTTCTGAAATACTATTATGCTTTTCCAAAATAATTAGTTTTGGGATTTAAACAGCGAAATAAACGAGCAAAAAAAAAAAAAAAAAAAAAAAAAAAAAAAGGTCAAATCAGAAGATTAGAGGAGAAAAAGTTTTGCCCGAGAGGTGTTCGGGCAAAACAGGGAAATGGTTAAGAGAACTAGGGCATCATACATTTTCAAAAAATCGATTTTTCAATTATAGTATTAAAAAATAGTGTATATTTTTCCGAATCTAAAAATGTATAACACACACTTTTATGTTCGTTGATAAAATAATTTTAAAATATGAAAAAAAGTAATTGAGAGACAAAAATGTAAACAAATGTTTAGTTTTTTTTACTTGCCAAAGCATAATTGCCTTTAGGTACACTTGCAAAAAACTATTGCACTATAGGGCTCCAAATTTTTTATACTTCTGTACAGGATACCTGCGCATATAATGAACCTGTTTTTTTTTAGTCGAAGTAGTACATAGTTTTTTAAAAAATAGTTTTATGTGCGAAAGGGGGGGATAAAAGTGTTCTAACATACGAAGTTTTATAATTTTTTTTAAGGAAACTATCTTAATATTTTATTTAAAAAATGGGTTCACTATATTTTGTGTATTGTTTTATATATGTGCAAAAAATATTTTATATATTTAAGCGATACTTTTTCAAAAAATGGCACCTAAACAGAACCTTGTATTATAAGATCTCAAATTAAACAAAAACAAAAGAAATTATTTTTGTATTTCTACAGAATGATCAAAGTATTTTTATCACAAGATCACACACACACACAAATCTAAGCTCTATTGGAATTTTTTAAAGATATATCTCCCATAAAAAAAGTAATTTTTGGCATTTTACTCTTTCGAGCATGTGCTGGTACCCTTAAGATCGATATGCCTAAAAATTCCCTCTTTAAAACCATTGGTTCTCAAACTATGAAACTCGTTCCTCATTGGGCACGCAAACGGTTCGGAAAGGAGTACATAATATACAGGGAGAATCGAAAAAACCCCCTTTTTTTTCAGAATTTAAAAACCTACTTATGTGGAAAAGATTTTCTCTGGTATATATAAATAAAGTGAAAATAAAATAAATTTTTGAGTTAAGTATTGCCACAAGGGAAATAAAGTTTAAAGTACCAGTATTTTACTGATAAACAAGTAATATTAAAAAAAAAATTAAGCCAATTTTTCTACTTTGAAGGGATGAATACAAAGTATTTTACTAACGATTGAAAATTTGAACGATATATATATATATATATATATATATATATATATATATATATATATATAAATATATATATATAAATATTTATATATATAAATATTTATTTATGGAGAGAGTGAATTAATAGGAGGAATTGAAAAAGAGCATGATATGTCTGCATTGTTACAACAATGCACACCCGGTTTGGATAGTTTGGCTGAAAAATCGGTTTTCAACTCCAACTTTTGTCATTGTTTTAACATTTACATAGTTACAACAATGGAGACGAATCTAGGTTGTTGTCGAAAACCAGTAATTAGTTAAATTTAATTTAAATAACGAATTAATATTTGAAAAAACTGAATAAACATCAAGTGTCATCCACTATAAGTTTAAAAAATTTATTTGAACTCTCTTGATTGGATGCATAGAAAGTATTTTATTAACGATTGAAAATTTGAACAAGATATATATATATATATATATATATATATATATATATATATATATAGAATGTGAGCTAATAGTAGAGGAACTGAAAAATCAAAGCACAATTTTTGTTGAAGAAAACAGGCATTTTAGTACTTTTTAACTTTTATTGCGATGAGAGGACGCCTACTACATAGTTGAAAGAAAAAAACAAACACCAAATACATTTAATTGATTCTTTAGTATTAAATTAAAAAAAATCGGTTGAAATTACGGTGGACCATAAAACGGAACAAAGAAAACACGTGGATCGCTAGGGGATGGGGATTTAGTCAGTGGCGTAACGTACATCCCCGCATTGCGAGGGGGGGAGGCCAGGGACTCTAGGGGGCCCAAAGCTTGACTGACACTAAGTATGTATTTCGGCTTGGGGCACAAAGCTGAGTTTGAAGGGGGCTAATATTCTCTGTTATTCCACTGGATTTAGTTATCTTAAGAGTGCTGTTGTACTCCTGTTATCTATTGCTGTTTCCTTACCTGTTGTTCAGCTATAAATTTAAAATTATAACAATTTAGGAGATTATATAAGTCTAATGAAAACATAAATGACTAACATTGTTTGATGTTATTAATGATTTTGATTATGTATAAAAATAATTATTTTTTCTGAAGCAATCTATGTTATCTTGATAAAAACTATAGACTAACAAAAAACAGTAATTTTTTCGGTTTAAAATTTTACGTTTTGAAAACATTTGCTGTATAAAAAATAATAATTTTATGATAATGAATCTCACACCCATGAGTAAGTTTAACATCTTTTAAAGGTCCTGGAATAGGATTTTTAATGTGTTCTAAATATATTTATAGAAGCTAGGATGCAAAATTAATAAATTTAATATTACCTTAGTTCTTTTTGAAGAAATAATTTTTTTGTTTAGAATTGATATAGCAGAGAGAGAGAGAGAATTAAAATTTTCAAAAGGCATTAGAAAAACTGATGCTTTCATTTTCAAACAAAATATACGTCGTACGGAAGCCCAGTGGCAGTGTACCGCGCTTCCTCGCCACAGGTCCTGTATTCAAATCCCGGACAGGGCAAGATCGACTCAGCCTTTCATCTTTTCAGTGGGTCGATAAATGAATACCAAGCTTGCTTGGGAACTGAAACACTGGAGTTTTTGCGTCAGACTGACCACTTGACCGAAACATCTGCGCATGCACCCCCGCGCCTAAGGTCACGCACACTGAGATAGGCACAGTAGGCCTTGGTCCTCATGGGCTGTTGCACCATCGAGTTCAGTTCAGAAGTTATATTTATAAAGATATTACAAATCAAAATAACGATACTTTGAGATTCATTAAAATTCCACGTTATTGTTAACTGTGAAATTGAATACATCTGTTAGCGAGGCAGCTTTTTTTTTTAAAAAAAAAATCGCCTAATCATGCCCTCCAAAGCAACTCAACAATATTATACCAAGTTTTACAAAATTTCAAATGTAAGTTACAATTTTTCAAGTCTAATTTCTTTGCAAAACTTCCGTTTAGCGTTCAAGTTTCAAGAGTGAACTTTATTAAGTATTGGGGTTGGTATATTAAATATTTTAAAAATATCTTCTAACCGTAGCGTGAAAATATAGCCAGTGTTAGAATATTTTAACAAAATTGCCGCATAATTTCGATGCTTTAGCAAACGAGTATAATATACAATTTACACAAATGCGATTCGTTGGTATTTATACTAATTATCCTCACTTCTTAATGTCGTTAAATATCTGAACAATTTTGTATCATCAGATTTTGCATTATTGATTAACATCAGTTCCTAATGTCGTTGGATAGCTTAAGACAGTGGTCACCAACCCCCGGTCCGTGGACCTGTTCCGGTCCTTGGATCAAATGGTACTGGGCCGCCCAAGGAACATTCATTTATATCCATTTTGTTTACTGTGGTGTATTTCTCTCTGGTTTGTGTAAATTTCCATAGAAATCGTTTTATATTTCATGTTAAATCATTCTATATTCATTTTTTAATGTAACTGCATTTTGTTCTGAAGACATTTAAATACAATTAAATCAATCTAAAATAAAAACAATCAACGTCTCCCACCCTCAGCGGGCCGCGTTGACCGGTCCGGCGGCGATGAAAAGGTTGGGAGCACAGGCTTAAGATATTCGACTTCCATCAGAATCATGGTTTTGCAAAAGAGTAAAAACAATTTTTTTTAACACGCTTTTGTTAGCTTCACCTGTATGTAACGAAATCTGAATTCGACTTTTACCCACTTTAAAAGGTTAGATTAATTCGAAATATTGCACACTTGTCAAGGGTCGATGACAATGCAATAATTTCACAATTTTGTTCCATTGTCATCATCAGGATTAACGATTTCCCATTTCAAGACGTGGTGACTAAAAGATTAAATTACAGCCATAAAGCGAAAACGCTCATGATTAATACTAATTGTGAAATACAAAAAGTGATTAATTTTAGTGAAAAATATCGTTGACTCTACCCCTTCTTCCTCATTAAATATTTCAAACTTAGCTCTTTCAGATTTCCTTCTGTTCGCTGATCCTACGTTTTGCAAATCAGGCCGTATCGACGATGCTAATGGGTATTCCAGATTCTAAAAAAAAAAATAACGCAATTATTCTTTTATTTATTTTTGTTATAATTTATTATTCAAAATAAAATTACGTTTCTGTGATTTTTTTTTTTTTTTTTGCGGCCCACCTAAAGTTAAACCCTGTTTGTTTGTCCCAAGTTAGCCCTTGAATTGGACACCCTTGTTCTACAATATAGTGAAATAAAAAAATAAAATTTTTATGCGAAAGTTGTCCCTGTACCGCTCTTCTAATATCGCAATATCAAGTGTAATTATGATGTGTGACTTTCAACCTGACACGATTCTGAACATTTACTTGTTTAACACTTTCTATGCAAACTCAAAATATTTTTCATATGAGAAAAAAACTTGTTCACGTAGATATGTAGAACCAAAAGCGGTGGAAAAAAATAAAAGAAAAGAGAGTGTACGCGCGCAATTTTTTCCAAACAATTAAATCTATCCAGCAATGACATCCAATAATTTAAAATAGCTGTCGATTTATTATTACATTGCTTCGTATTTCCGAAATTTCCTATTATACACATTACAGTTTAAAATTTTTGGATGTCGAAGATTTAATTAAATATTCAGTCACAATAGAAAGTTGCACTGAGGAACACTGCTAAAGAAATAACGAACTGTACTTTGGGTCTGATGAGAGGCGGATCAAGAAAATCAAATATTTTCGTACATTACCTAATTTTCTTTGATCACTCTGCAGATAAGTCTTATTAGCAGATGATGGTAATCTCTCATCCAACTTACCTCGGGATCGCAATGATGACGTCAAAGAGGGGAAGGGGCGGGTTCTGACTACCTGCACGTGTGTATCATATGATAACATAACGATGCGAATTTTCTAGATCATTCAGCAAAAACAACCAAAAATCAAACAAAAAGCAGCTCCCAAAAACTCGTAAAGGATGCGTTTTACTGCTTCGCGCTGAATTTCGATTTGTTTTATTGTCGCGTTTGATGTCTTCGCGTTTCGTTTTTATGCCGGTGACCATTTGCTCAGCTTCTGCATCGGACTCACCTGCTCACAGTGAATAAATGAAACGGGCATCGAAACATCGGTTATTCGGTTTTGTAGACCCGAAATAATTTTAATTGCTGCCTTGGATTAGGCGAAAAACATTTATTAGCGCTGTATGTTTTATTAACTACATTAATTGCGAAAAGGGGTTGAATAGTAGCTGCAACGGCGTAGTTTTCTGATACAAAATAATATTTTGAATACTCTATGGCAACCTGAGTTCCGTGGCCGCGGTAGTCTAATGGTCAAGGTAACGGACTCGTGGCCGACATGTCATGAGTTTGAGCCTAGTACTGCTGAAGACCCGCCATGTAGGGGAGCGATGCACGTTTAATCGGTTGAGAGCTTAAATGTCCTCCTGTTGGTGTGGTAGTTAGAAGTGGAGTGCCAGCTCAGGTGTCACCCTCGTCACTTGACGATGGTTCAAATGACGAGGTCCGTCGCCAAAGACACTCGTGCAGCTGAATAGGGCGACGTTAATATTCACTCACCCACTCGCTCAACCTGAGTTCCAAGGCCGTGGTAGCGGTCATGAATTCGTATCCGGAGCGTTTTGAGTTCGAGTCCTGGTACCATTTAAGACATGCCGTGTAGAGGAAGCTGATACACGTTAAATCTGTTCAGGCTCAAAGTTCTCTCGTTGGTTAGAGTTATATTTACGTCGCACTATAAAACAGCACGATGATTATTGGCGACAGACCTCGTAATTTTGAATCATGGGCAGCTGACGAGGACGACACCTGAACTGGCACCCAACCTCTCTTAACTACCCCACACAACAACGGGAGGACGTTTGAGCTCTCTACAGATTTAACGTGCATCGGCCCTTCTGCACGGCGGGTCTTCAGCGGTACTGGGTTCGAACTCATGACACGCCGGCCACGAGCCTGTTACTTTGACCACTAGGCTACCGCGACCGTTCTCTGGTTGGCTTGGTAATTTGGAGAGGGAGGTGCCAGCTTATGGCTCAAAATTCCAAGATCCGTTGCCAATTGAATGACTGAATGAACATTAACGTCGACTCGAATGAACACTACTCGAGGACTTTTGGCGACGGTCTTCATATTTTTGAACCATGGTCGAATGACACCTGAGCTGGCATCCACTCTTCTAACTACCACACCACTGGAAGACGTTTGAGCCCTCGACAGATTTAACGTGCATCGCTCCCTGCGTGGTGGGTTGTCAGCGGTACTAGGCTCGAACTTATGACACGCCGGCCACGAGTCCGTTTCCTTGACCACTAGACTACCGCGGCCACGGTCTGTCGCGATAAGCTCTCGAGTTGTTCTACAGTGCGACGTTAATAGAACTCTTTTTACCTCCACCTGGGTTCCCTGGAACTTTGACCGGTGATTATTATTTGCTGAATCAAAACATCAAAATTTTAGTAAAATTTCGATAAAAATGTGAAAATTCTATAGTCTGGTCCACTATTTATCAGATCTGTAAAAAAAATTTCTTAGATGCTTTACTATTCAAGAAAGGCTACGGTGGCCGAGTGGTCAAGGTATCGGATCGTGGCTGGCCTTGTCACGAGTTCGAGTCCAGTACCACTAGAGACCCGCCGTGTAGGGGAGCGATGCACGTTAAATCTGTCGGAAGCTCAAATGTCCTCCCGTTGGTGTGGTAGTTAGGAGAGGGGGATGCCAACTTAGGTGTCGCCCACATCACTTGACCATGGTTCAGAATTACGTAGTCCGTCGCCAAAAAGCCCTGGTGTAGCTAAACAGTGAGACTTTAATATTCACTCACTTAATAAAAGTAGCTAAAATAAAAAAATTTCTTTGCTTCGATAGATTTAACGTGCATCGCCTCCCTACACGGCGGATCTTCAGCGGTTCTGCGCTCGAACTCATGACACGCCAACCACAAGTCACAGCGGTCACCTCGTAATTTTTTTTTCACGTCGTCGTCCCCTTTCTCCTAACCACCACACCAACGGGAGGACATTTAAGCTCTCGACAGATTTAACGTGCATCGCTCCCCTACGCAGCGGGTCTCTAGTGGTACTGGGCTCGAACTCGTGACAAGGCCAGCCACAAGTCTGATACCTTTACCAATTGGCTACTGCGGCTATGTCGAGAACTCAAACGTCCTCCCGTTGTTGGTGTGGTAGTTAGGAGAGGGGGATGCCAGCTCAGGTGTCGTCCACGTCACTTGACCATGGTTCAAAATTACGTAGTCCGTCACCAAAAGCCGTAGTTTAGTGAACAGTGCGACGTTAATTTTCACTCTCGCTGTTCAAGAAGAAAAGTTATCTTAGATCCAATATCCTTTTGAAAAGACACCGTGACATTTCCGACTTTCAGTAAAATAAAAAGAACAATAAACTGATACATCGACCGACACTCAATTGAAGCTAAAATTTAGTCAAGTTGATATTATGCATTTTTAAATTGATATTAGAAAACAATATTCTGAAACTGCTAAAAAAGTTGTGAAATGGCTAATGTCATTTGTTTCAATTTATGTAGGCGAGAAATCTTTCTCTCTTTGTATGCTGCAGCAAAAATAAAATTCAAAAACAGATTGAATGCTGAGGATAACATTAGGTTGTAGATTTCAACAATTGTTCCAGACGTAAAAATACTTCGCAATATAAAAAAAAACAAACCCCACAGCTAAATCATTAAAAGAATTTCTTTTTATTAATTTGTTATAATTTAAGATACTGTTGCTTTTATTTATTTTATTCATAGAATATATTTTAGAAAATCAAAGAGAGGAAACCCATTAGCAATCTTACCATTCATTATCTCTTTAAATTTTTTTTAAATGTGATAAAATAGAGATGCAATAATAATTGAGTAAATTTAAGTGGAATAAGACTTTGATATTCTACTTTGTGTATGCTCTTTGATCAAGAGATTCCTTCAAGAGGAGGGTAAGCTCCCGTACACCCTCGCGTAGAGTGGGGCAAAGACGGATTAAGGTAGTCGGAGGCCCTTGGCGGTAAAAAGGTTTAGGCTCAAAAGTCGAAAAACTAAAATAGATTCACAGACCTTACATAAAATGTATTGCTAATAATAAAACGACTAAAGAAAAACCTTAAATGTATTTAAAAAAATTAAAAACCTTATAAAGAGCTTACAATTTAGCTATATAACTGCTTCTTGGTTTCTCTTTGGAAAATACATCAATTATTTTTGCTGTATCTATTTTGTCCAAAATATCTTGCTCTATATATAATGTGGACATGTTTTTAACACGCTTTTATTGGCTTTAATGTAATCTTTGACGATTTTTATCCACTTTAAAAGATCAGATTAATTCGAAATTTTGCACACTTGTCAAGGACCGATGACAATACAATAATTTTGTTCCATTGTCCTGATCAGGATCATTAGGATTAACGATTTCCCATTTCCAGATTTGGCAATTAATTCCAGATAGTTTAAAAAAAATACGTTTTTTTGGTAGATCGAACTAAAAAAGTGAAAAACAAATTATAGTTTAAAAAACTGTAAGCACGCTTTTATAGTTAATCGAACTAAAAAATAATTCTTAATATAAGAATAAAATTATTAACAAGAAAATTAATGTCATTGTTGTAAAAGGGTGGGGTGCTCGATATCAATTGTTATAATTTCTTACTAATTCTCTTCCGAAATGTAGAATTAGTGTAAAAATGTGGTACAAGCACACCCCTCACACACCCTTTTATAACAGTGGCATTATATAATTTTCTTGTTAATCATTTTATTATTATATTAAGAATTGTTTTTTACTTTTTAGTTCGATTAAATCTAAAAGTATGTTTTCTAGTTTTTTAAACTATAATTTATATAATTTGTCTTCTCTTTCATAGTGCTTCTTAAATAATTTTTTACACGCTTTAAAATTGAAAAGTGATCGCTCTCCTGATGCATTTGGAGTCGGTGTATTGTTAAAAATTATTTTCAAAAATATCTCTACATGAGGGAAACTATCCCTACATTAGGGTTTCTCTTGCAACTCGATTAACTTCTAGTGTGAAATTTTCCTTGTGGGGTACTTTCGTTTATTTTTATTTACAAAAAATAGAAAAAAAACTGATCTAATTCACATCGTCAAAATTAAAAAATCCAGTACTGTTTTTGCAAGTTTTCTTTAGTTGTGTAGTTTTCTTCTTAATTTTAGGTAATAATCTCTCGTCAAAAAATACAGTTTCATAAATCTCAGCCTTTCGGAATAATTCTGCACTTGTCCTATCGCACATGACATTAAATGAAATTTTCCCTATTTTCAAATTCACGATACCTTCTTTACTTTCTCCGAAAACAATTTTTTCTTTCGCTGCCTGCAAGCTTGTCCTACTTCCTCATCAAATGAGAGACCTGATAAATCTCAGTTGCTTCTTGTTCCACTTATCCGAGTTTATTTCTGAAATTTTGGATATAATCTTCAAGAAAATTTAGTTGACTAAATCATTGTAACAACTCCCACTCAACTTATTGCAATGATTTGCTAGTAGCATTTATTCTCTGGAGTATGGTATTCCCTAACATGGTCATTAGGGAAGTTTCATGTTTGTCGAGATCTGTTCCAAAAGGGAAGTTGCCTCCAGTATTAAGGTCTTTTCTTCCCTTATTTATATCATGGATTTCAGCTAGGGCCGCTTTTATTCATCTTTACCTCGCTATTAAGGCCTAAATTCAACTAGATTAAAATAGTTTGCTTTGAACTAGACACACACATATCTTTTATCACATAACTTCATTTTGTTTTATTTATCTGAATTAGTAAAATACACTTACTGTTCTGTTTTTAGGTCTGAACTTATTGCAATATACAGTGGGTGATCGGTTAACGAACATAATCCGTTCCAAGACTATGTTCGCTATCCGAATTGTTCGTTAACCGATCATCGATTCACCATAGATTCTATATGAAATCGATTAATTCGTTCTGGAGGCTCTGTAATTTCTTAGTAAGTTTTTTAAAAAAATAATACATACATATAGTCTTGCATATTAATCAGTCCTTTTCATTTTTTGCTTATGGGGCGTTGAAGAACCTGTCCAATGTCGATTGCTTCTCTCTCTTTTTCAGGATTTTCCGGAAGTAATTAATAGCATTGTCGTTGTAAAGATCCCCAACCCTACAGACATCAGCTTGGTTTGGGTGCCATTCTAAGACCATTGCTCTGACATCCTCCCACTTTTTTCAAAAGATCTTTAATGGCAGATGTCAGCATTGGTCCTCTTTCGTCTTCCTCTTGTTCAGAAAGAGACACATTTCGCTGTGTTTCTTGGCATTCTTCATTCAAAATTTCTTGGAGTTCTTCTATCGTCAGTTCATCTTCATGTCCCATTATGAGCTCTTCTATGTCATCCTCGTTCACCTCCAATTCCAGATCCCTAGCAGTTGTCAATTTCATCCATAATTTCAGGGGTACCTCCCTGATCACCTTCGAATATGTGTTCGTTGTCCAAACACAAAAAAAATCTTTCTTGAAAGTGTTCGTTATCCGAACACAAAAATCTTTCGTGAAAGTGTTCGTTAACCGATCGCCCACTGTATAAGGTATTGAAATTTTTACTGACACTGCTTCTGACCTTGTCTTCAGAGACATTTGGATTTTAACTGACAGTCGTGCTTCTATACAGCACCTTTCTCATTGGACAACTGTTGGCGATATGACAAGCCTAAATATTCTGGATCTTGTGGTTCGACTTTCTTCTAGACACTCTACATACTTTGAATGGGTCCCTTCCCATATTGGACTGAATGGTAACGAGATAGCTGATAGATTGGCCAAGTATGCCACTGCTGACGCCTTGCGAGGAGACGCATGTCTAACTTTTGATGAACTCTCCTCAATTAAAAGGAGGGAATTGAAGGCCCTTTGGAGAGTGCCCCTTGGTATTTTGAGAAAAAACCTCGTTGGTGTCACCAACTTAATATTCCTAGGTATCGGCAGAAGGCTCTATCGCGCTTTTTTAGTGGCCACATCAAGTCTCTTACTTTTGAACAGGGCCGGAAAGTCTTTCCAGAGTGTCATAGAAGCGAGGATGATCAGGCCTCCCCTTGTCATATTCTTAACCCGCGATCACTCGCGCGGGGTGTTCTGTACACCCCAGCAACAAGAAAATCCTCCCAGGATTCTAAAAAGAATGCGCAGAACCACGAGTTTTTCTGTAGCTGCACATTTTAGGTCATTGAACCTTCAGGCCTGATGAAATCCTTCTTTCTCGAACGATTGGAATGTAATGACCTTCAAAAGTTTATCTGGGGGCTGAGAACTCCCGCGAGAAGTTGAGCATATGTATACAGTCTGCTCTGAATGTTTGGAAAATGATTAAAATATTATTTTTCCACTTTCTACTATCATTATCTCATTAATTATAAAGTATATTTATTTTTGGTATATATGTTTTACTGGTTTATGAAAAAATATAAAATTATGTGTTTTAAAATGAAAATTTTGTATGTTTAGTTTAAATTAATATTAGTCTCATTTATATATGCAATAAATTTAATAATTTTATTTGTATAATACAAAAAACATCTAGTACTTTATAAATATGTATGATAATGACTTAATTTTATTTTCAGAATTAATACATGTGTTAAAAGTTTGGGGTGTTCTCTACACCCCGCGAGTAACGACGGTAGCAAAAACAGGCACGAGTGACCGCGGGTTAATTGTTTGAGTTTTACTTAAGACGAGGTTTTAAGAAATCCCATTTTATTTCTGGATTTCTTGGAGATTTTTGGTTTTATGGAACGTCAACAAAAAATACACTGATGAAAATAAAAACCCCATCACCTAGAAGGAGTTGTGCTATATCAACAAAATTTGATAGGCGTGTTTATACATCTGAAAGAGGCATTTCATTCAAATTTCGCGATAGGAAGAAAAATGTGGTGTTACTAGTACTTTGGTTAGAATTACTTTGAGCATGAGAATCAAGTGTACTTTAAATATGCGCTATAAAGTTCGTGAGTATTATTTATCATTGGGATCATTCTTCAATGACACCAGGAATTGAACCCGTTTCAAGGTCCTTAGGGAAATCAAGACTTGAACATCATTGGTTTAGGAACTTACAATCTGATTTTCTGGGGCGTTGAAGTCTCAAGCAATTAGCTTTCTCGAGTGAAGCGTGGAAATACCACTAAATTGCAGCTGCAATATATCAATGAAAATGGTAAAAAGTTATCTGAAAATCCAATTTACAATTTTGAGCGGACTTATGACGTTTGGAACCCTGATATTTAAAATGCTTATAAATAGGAAACTTTTTTTTTTATATTTGGTTTCTACCGAATTAGATTCGGGGTCTTCAACCTTTCACTCTCGAGAGCTAAATTAATGAATTCACAGTGATCCGCCGGCCACACGACTGTCAAAAAAGTATCGTAGTCAGGAAATTTATTAAAAAAAGATATATATATATCTCCATTATATCTATCCATATATATACATTCTATCCATTATTTTCAACAGGATTTTGCTCAGTATTATTAGCATAAAGGGGGAAGGTTGGCTAGCCACAAAACATGTTCAACTCCACTTTTTTATATATATTATTTTATATATAAGCTGTCCTAAGTCAGCAATGTTTATAATACTGAAGCATCCATTTTTTAAAATTTCGATTGCTCTTGTGTATATTATAATTAATTAAAATTAATTAACCGAAACTAATTATTTAAAGAATTATAGATACAGCCACATTGATTTCATTTTTAGCGACTTGAGTCAAAACTTTAATAAAATATTTTTTTCTTACGTTTTAAAGCATACAGTTGAACTGAAATTTTATATGCACGACTGTTTTGGATGACAATCCGATACTTTAATGATAATTAATAAATATTAATGACCACTTAATGTTGTGATTCTGTCCTATGTATATACATATTTATATTAATTGTAACTATTTAATAAAAAAGTAGCTAAAACAAAATTTTTCTTTGTTGATCTAAGTAGGAATTGACTTAAAAATGCTTTTTTTATATTACTTGTTTCAAATTATCCCAAATTCAAATGAGGGGCCACTAAAATGTCTTCAGCGAGTCCTGGGTTGAAAACTCCTAAATTAGACTGTACACACATATAAAATTGTTTTACGAATATTATTACAAGAAAAAATAACTTAAATGTATCTTTTTGGCAAAAAAATGAAATATATGTTTTCAAAACATTCTCCTTTTAAGAAAAATGCTTCTATAATAATATTTTGCCTATAATATAGCTAACACATCTATACCGAGGTCGAACTAAAATTTTTTAAAATATAAAATTTAGAGGAGGATTTATTCATATTTTACTGCATTAGAGGAGAGAGAGAGAGAGTGTAGAAATTTTAAAACACCTGTTATTATTTCAATTGATCTTAACTCCGAAAATAATGTGATTTTTCAAGAATTTTTGTTCAATCTCGATATAAAGGTTTTGGCTATATATAAACAATTTATTATTCTTATAGAGGCATATTTTATAAATGGAGAATGTTTTGAAAAAATGGCATTCTCTCTTTATCACTTTTTGCCAAAAAATTGCATTTAAATAATTTTTTCTTGTTATACTGTTACATCAATTTTATATGTACATTCTATCTCAACTGACACTAAATATAAAACAAATTATTGATTTATACGACGTTTCAAAATCACAGGACTGAAAGTAGCCAGTTACCTCAATAATTTTTTAAAAAAAATCTGAATATAGTATTTTATGTATGTGTGCAAATTATAAGATTTACAAAAATGGCAAATATTTAGAATTTGAGGCAAACACACTCACTTTCTTAATTCATTAAAATCCAGTTTAATTTTGTTTCCAGTTTGATTTTTTTGTCTAGTTTAATTTTAAAATTCGTCCAATCGAAGTGATACTATTATGAAGATGGGATTAAAAGCAGTGACTTTGAAAAGAATATTATGATGATGATTTTGAAAAGAATATTAAAAGGAAAAATAACTTTTAAAAAACAAAAAGAATATACTTAAATAACTAATTTTAATGTAGGCATTTTCAATAATGCGGTGAAATGAAATAAATTCTCCCCCCTGTCAGTACGACCGATTTTGTGTATATATTTAAGTACTATTTTAAATATGTGCTTGATCTCTGTATTACCAAAACGAAGCAAAAGGCAAAGAACTGAAATTAGAACCTTTTTGCCATATGAATACTGTCCCTTTTTCTCAGTGAAAAGATTCGATAATGATAAAAATCCAAATAAAATTTTTACGATCCGCTGTCCAGAAATCGTGACTTCGCATTAATGTCTTACAATACTTACACTGAGAGAAGAATCTCTAAACATATTAATTGCAACACAGGGGATACGAAAATAAGCAGTTAATGAAGAAATTCCCCAGCTGCTCTTTGTCACGATTATCCAAGTATAAATAAGGGATGGTAAATCTTCCAAAGCACATTCCGTTGACCAACTGAGGCTTCCAGCCATGATTTGGTTAACTACCTTTAGTTTCGCAGTTCTACTGCTCTCTGTTCAGTATGATGGTGTGCAAAGCAGGAGACACTCCGGCGGTGCCTCGTCGAAAAGTCCATGGGCCAATCCCAAAAAGGCCAATGGTTTTATGAAATGTCTCATCCAAAAGATCAGCGTATCTCCGGTTTTTCCACAACAAGAGAAAGAAGACATGGAATCTATAGTGGAAACAATGATGTCTGCCATTTCTGGGGTAAGCACTTCGAGAGGAAGCTCCGAAGCTACTCTTCAAGCGATGAACATGGCTTTCGCGTCTTCAATGGCGGAGCTGGTCATTGCAGAAGATGTGAACAATCCAGACAGCATTGCTGAGAAAACAGAAGCTCTGTCTCAAGCCTTGAAGCAGTGTTTCCGTTCCACAATGGGAACAGTCAATAGGCAATTTATAACGGAAATTAAACACTTGATGACAATGTTTGCAGCTGAAGCAGCCCAGGAAGCCGCCGCTGGTGACAATGAAATTGATGAAGACAGCGGTGGATATGAGGAAAGCTCATCTAGTGTAACAATTGAAACTACAGGGCAAATAGGCTTCGATACTCTATCCAGCCAAACAATAGAGCAGCCTGATAGCGTGCCTTTCAGTCCTCAAATACCATTAGGGGATACACAAGTATTGATTGATTCATCTATTGCAGGAACCACATCGCAACTTAAAAAACTGTTGACATCAACAATATCCAGCACAAAAACGTTTCAACGAGTATTTACATCAAGAATAACAAACCAAATGGCTGCTGGAATAATTGGTTCCGCATTACAATCAACAGCCACAAATCTCAATTTAGACATAGAAACTTCGACCAAATTGACAAGTTCTGTAGTTCAAGCAGTTACTAATGTAAGACAAGGTTCCGGCAGCAATAACTACGCAAGCGCAATAGCGTCAGCGTCCATTGACATCTTAGCTACAACTGGAAAAATCAACAACAACAACGCAAAGAAAATAGGATCTGTGATATTCGGAGGAATTTTAAAAGGAATCGCTGCTAGCGCTCGAAGATATAACATAGTAGAAATGGCCAACACAGCACGAAGATATCGTGTCAATGTACCTGACGCCAGTGTGCAAGCTGACGTGAGTTTGGTCACCAGCATGACGTCCACGATGGTGATTTCCACGCAAACTTCAATTCAAATGGGCGGAATATCTGGTGGAGACGCTGGATTCCCTGGTGGAGACACTGGATTCCCTGGTGGAGACGCTGGATTCCCTGCAGGAGGAGACTATCCCGAAGGAGGAGCGCCATCGGACTTGGGCGGACCTTCAGGCTCCGGATCACTTGGGGACCAGATGACAAGCACATTAGCGTCCGCTTTGACGAAAACAAACACTTTGAGAGCCATATCGGCATCGAAACCCTCTGCAAACGTTGCTGTTGCCATATTTACTTCTGGACTTAAGAAGGCTCTTTCGTCCCTCAGAATAAGTGGGGGACCATCTTCCCAAATAACGAGTGCCGTCTCACAGGCCGTGGCTAATGTAAGACCGGGTTCCTCGCCCGCTGTCTACGCAAAGGCAATAGCTGGTCCTACAGTACAAATCTTGGTCAGCAGCGGATCGGTGAACAACAACAACGTAAAGCAAGTAGCATCCACGCTTTCAGAAAACCTAGTGCGAGAAATGGCCAACACAGCACGAAGATATCGTGTCAATGTACCTGACGCCAGTGTGCAAGCTGACGTGAGTTTGGTCACCAGCATGACGTCCACGATGGTGATTTCCACGCAAACTTCAATTCAAATGGGCGGAATATCTGGTGGAGACGCTGGATTCCCTGGTGGAGACACTGGATTCCCTGGTGGAGACGCTGGATTCCCTGCAGGAGGAGACTATCCCGAAGGAGGAGCGCCATCGGACTTGGGCGGACCTTCAGGCTCCGGATCACTTGGGGACCAGATGACAAGCACATTAGCGTCCGCTTTGACGAAAACAAACACACTGAAAGCCATATCGGCATCGAAACCCTCTGCAAACGTTGCTGTTGCCATATTTACTTCTGGACTTAAGAAGGCTCTTTCGTCCCTCAGAATAAGTGGGGGACCATCTTCCCAAATAACGAGTGCCGTCTCACAGGCCGTGGCTAATGTAAGACCGGGTTCCTCGCCCGCTGTCTACGCAAAGGCAATAGCTGGTCCTACAGTACAAATCTTGGTCAGCAGCGGATCGGTGAACAACAACAACGTAAAGCAAGTAGCATCCACGCTTTCAGAAAACCTAGTGCGAGAAATGGCCAACACAGCACGAAGATATCGTGTCAATGTACCTGACGCCAGTGTGCAAGCTGACGTGAGTTTGGTCACCAGCATGACGTCCACGATGGTGATTTCCACGCAAACTTCAATTCAAATGGGCGGAATATCTGGAGGAGATTCTGGATTCCCTGGTGGAGACGCCGGATACCCTGGAGGAGATGCTGGATTCCCTGCAGGAGGAGACTATCCCGAAGGAGGAGCGCCATCGGACTTGGGCGGACCTTCAGGCTCCGGATCACTTGGGGACCAGATGACAAGCACATTAGCGTCCGCTTTGACGAAAACAAACACACTGAAAGCCATATCGGCATCGAAACCCTCTGCAAACGTTGCTGTTGCCATATTTACTTCTGGACTTAAGAAGGCTCTTTCGTCCCTCAGAATAAGTGGGGGACCATCTTCCCAAATAACGAGTGCCGTCTCACAGGCCGTGGCTAATGTAAGACCGGGTTCCTCGCCCGCTGTCTACGCAAAGGCAATAGCTGGTCCTACAGTACAAATCTTGGTCAGCAGCGGATCGGTGAACAACAACAACGTAAAGCAAGTAGCATCCACGCTTTCAGAAAACCTAGTGCGAGAAATGGCCAACACAGCACGAAGATATCGTGTCAATGTACCTGACGCCAGTGTGCAAGCTGACGTGAGTTTGGTCACCAGCATGACGTCCACGATGGTGATTTCCACGCAAACTTCAATTCAAATGGGCGGAATATCTGGTGGAGACGCTGGATTCCCTGGTGGAGACACTGGATTCCCTGGTGGAACTGGATTCCCTGGTGGAGACGCTGGATTCCCTGCAGGAGGAGACTATCCCGAAGGAGGAGCGCCATCGGACTTGGGCGGACCTTCAGGCTCCGGATCACTTGGGGACCAGATGACAAGCACATTAGCGTCCGCTTTGACCAAAACAAACACACTGAAAGCCATATCGGCATCGAAACCCTCTGCAAACGTTGCTGTTGCCATATTTACTTCTGGACTTAAGAAGGCTCTTTCGTCCCTCAGAATAAGTGGGGGACCATCTTCCCAAATAACGAGTGCCGTCTCACAGGCCGTGGCTAATGTAAGACCGGGTTCCTCGCCCGCTGTCTACGCAAAGGCAATAGCTGGTCCTACAGTACAAATCTTGGTCAGCAGCGGATCGGTGAACAACAACAACGTAAAGCAAGTAGCATCCACGCTTTCAGAAAACCTAGTGCGAGAAATGGCCAACACAGCACGAAGATATCGTGTCAATGTACCTGACGCCAGTGTGCAAGCTGACGTGAGTTTGGTCACCAGCATGACGTCCACGATGGTGATTTCCACGCAAACTTCAATTCAAATGGGCGGAATATCTGGAGGAGATTCTGGATTCCCTGGTGGAGACGCCGGATACCCTGGAGGAGATGCTGGATTCCCTGCAGGAGGAGACTATCCCGAAGGAGGAGCGCCATCGGACTTGGGCGGACCTTCAGGCTCCGGATCACTTGGGGACCAGATGACAAGCACATTAGCGTCCGCTTTGACGAAAAC
This sequence comes from Trichonephila clavipes, assembly GCA_019973935.1. Lineage (NCBI taxonomy): Eukaryota > Metazoa > Arthropoda > Arachnida > Araneae > Nephilidae > Trichonephila > Trichonephila clavipes. Next base: position 494,328 of record BMAU01021429.1, read on the forward strand.
AAACACTTTGAGAGCCATATCGGCATCGAAACCCTCTGCAAACGTTGCTGTTGCCATATTTACTTCTGGACTTAAGAAGGCTCTTTCGTCCCTCAGAATAAGTGGGGGACCATCTTCCCAAATAACGAGTGCCGTCTCACAGGCCGTGGCTAATGTAAGACCGGGTTCCTCGCCCGCTGTCTACGCAAAGGCAATAGCTGGTCCTACAGTACAAATCTTGGTCAGCAGCGGATCGGTGAACAACAACAACGTAAAGCAAGTAGCATCCACGCTTTCAGAAAACCTAGTGCGAGAAATGGCCAACACAGCACGAAGATATCGTGTCAATGTACCTGACGCCAGTGTGCAAGCTGACGTGAGTTTGGTCACCAGCATGACGTCCACGATGGTGATTTCCACGCAAACTTCAATTCAAATGGGCGGAATATCTGGAGGAGATTCTGGATTCCCTGGTGGAGACGCCGGATACCCTGGAGGAGATGCTGGATTCCCTGCAGGAGGAGACTATCCCGAAGGAGGAGCGCCATCGGACTTGGGCGGACCTTCAGGCTCCGGATCACTTGGGGACCAGATGACAAGCACATTAGCGTCCGCTTTGACGAAAACAAACACACTGAAAGCCATATCGGCATCGAAACCCTCTGCAAACGTTGCTGTTGCCATATTTACTTCTGGACTTAAGAAGGCTCTTTCGTCCCTCAGAATAAGTGGGGGACCATCTTCCCAAATAACGAGTGCCGTCTCACAGGCCGTGGCTAATGTAAGACCGGGTTCCTCGCCCGCTGTCTACGCAAAGGCAATAGCTGGTCCTACAGTACAAATCTTGGTCAGCAGCGGATCGGTGAACAACAACAACGTAAAGCAAGTAGCATCCACGCTTTCAGAAAACCTAGTGCGAGAAATGGCCAACACAGCACGAAGATATCGTGTCAATGTACCTGACGCCAGTGTGCAAGCTGATGTGAGTTTGGTCACCAGCATGACGTCCACGATGGTGATTTCCACGCAAACTTCAATTCAAATGGGCGGAATATCTGGAGGAGATTCTGGATTCCCTGGTGGAGACGCCGGATACCCTGGAGGAGATGCTGGATTCCCTGCAGGAGGAGACTATCCCGAAGGAGGAGCGCCATCGGACTTGGGCGGACCTTCAGGCTCCGGATCACTTGGGGACCAGATGACAAGCACATTAGCGTCCGCTTTGACGAAAACAAACACACTGAAAGCCATATCGGCATCGAAACCCTCTGCAAACGTTGCTGTTGCCATATTTACTTCTGGACTTAAGAAGGCTCTTTCGTCCCTCAGAATAAGTGGGGGACCATCTTCCCAAATAACGAGTGCCGTCTCACAGGCCGTGGCTAATGTAAGACCGGGTTCCTCGCCCGCTGTCTACGCAAAGGCAATAGCTGGTCCTACAGTACAAATCTTGGTCAGCAGCGGATCGGTGAACAACAACAACGTAAAGCAAGTAGCATCCACGCTTTCAGAAAACCTAGTGCGAGAAATGGCCAACACAGCACGAAGATATCGTGTCAATGTACCTGACGCCAGTGTGCAAGCTGACGTGAGTTTGGTCACCAGCATGACGTCCACGATGGTGATTTCCACGCAAACTTCAATTCAAATGGGCGGAATATCTGGTGGAGACGCTGGATTCCCTGGTGGAGACACTGGATTCCCTGGTGGAGACGCTGGATTCCCTGGTGGAGACACTGGATTCCCTGGTGGAGACGCTGGATTCCCTGCAGGAGGAGACTATCCCGAAGGAGGAGCGCCATCGGACTTGGGCGGACCTTCAGGCTCCGGATCACTTGGGGACCAGATGACAAGCACATTAGCGTCCGCTTTGACCAAAACAAACACACTGAAAGCCATATCGGCATCGAAACCCTCTGCAAACGTTGCTGTTGCCATATTTACTTCTGGACTTAAGAAGGCTCTTTCGTCCCTCAGAATAAGTGGGGGACCATCTTCCCAAATAACGAGTGCCGTCTCACAGGCCGTGGCTAATGTAAGACCGGGTTCCTCGCCCGCTGTCTACGCAAAGGCAATAGCTGGTCCTACAGTACAAATCTTGGTCAGCAGCGGATCGGTGAACAACAACAACGTAAAGCAAGTAGCATCCACGCTTTCAGAAAACCTAGTGCGAGAAATGGCCAACACAGCACGAAGATATCGTGTCAATGTACCTGACGCCAGTGTGCAAGCTGACGTGAGTTTGGTCACCAGCATGACGTCCACGATGGTGATTTCCACGCAAACTTCAATTCAAATGGGCGGAATATCTGGTGGAGACGCTGGATTCCCTGGTGGAGACACTGGATTCCCTGGTGGAGACGCTGGATTCCCTGCAGGAGGAGACTATCCCGAAGGAGGAGCGCCATCGGACTTGGGCGGACCTTCAGGCTCCGGATCACTTGGGGACCAGATGACAAGCACATTAGCGTCCGCTTTGACCAAAACAAACACACTGAAAGCCATATCGGCATCGAAACCCTCTGCAAACGTTGCTGTTGCCATATTTACTTCTGGACTTAAGAAGGCTCTTTCGTCCCTCAGAATAAGTGGGGGACCATCTTCCCAAATAACGAGTGCCGTCTCACAGGCCGTGGCTAATGTAAGACCGGGTTCCTCGCCCGCTGTCTACGCAAAGGCAATAGCTGGTCCTACAGTACAAATCTTGGTCAGCAGCGGATCGGTGAACAACAACAACGTAAAGCAAGTAGCATCCACGCTTTCAGAAAACCTAGTGCGAGAAATGGCCAACACAGCACGAAGATATCGTGTCAATGTACCTGACGCCAGTGTGCAAGCTGACGTGAGTTTGGTCACCAGCATGACGTCCACGATGGTGATTTCCACGCAAACTTCAATTCAAATGGGCGGAATATCTGGTGGAGACGCTGGATTCCCTGGTGGAGACACTGGATTCCCTGGTGGAGACGCTGGATTCCCTGCAGGAGGAGACTATCCCGAAGGAGGAGCGCCATCGGACTTGGGCGGACCTTCAGGCTCCGGATCACTTGGGGACCAGATGACAAGCACATTAGCGTCCGCTTTGACGAAAACAAACACACTGAAAGCGATATCGGCATCGAAACCCTCTGCAAACGTTGCTGTTGCCATATTTACTTCTGGACTTAAGAAGGCTCTTTCGTCCCTCAGAATAAGTGGGGGACCATCTTCCCAAATAACGAGTGCCGTCTCACAGGCCGTGGCTAATGTAAGACCGGGTTCCTCGCCCGCTGTCTACGCAAAGGCAATAGCTGGTCCTACAGTACAAATCTTGGTCAGCAGCGGATCGGTGAACAACAACAACGTAAAGCAAGTAGCATCCACGCTTTCAGAAAACTTAGTGCGAGAAATGGCCAACACAGCACGAAGATATCGTGTCAATGTACCTGACGCCAGTGTGCAAGCTGACGTGAGTTTGGTCACCAGCATGACGTCCACGATGGTGATTTCCACGCAAACTTCAATTCAAATGGGCGGAATATCTGGTGGAGACGCTGGATTCCCTGGTGGAGACACTGGATTCCCTGGTGGAGACACTGGATTCCCTGGTGGAGACGCTGGATTCCCTGCAGGAGGAGACTATCCCGAAGGAGGAGCGCCATCGGACTTGGGCGGACCTTCAGGCTCCGGATCACTTGGGGACCAGATGACAAGCACATTAGCGTCCGCTTTGACCAAAACAAACACACTGAAAGCCATATCGGCATCGAAACCCTCTGCAAACGTTGCTGTTGCCATATTTACTTCTGGACTTAAGAAGGCTCTTTCGTCCCTCAGAATAAGTGGGGGACCATCTTCCCAAATAACGAGTGCCGTCTCACAGGCCGTGGCTAATGTAAGACCGGGTTCCTCGCCCGCTGTCTACGCAAAGGCAATAGCTGGTCCTACAGTACAAATCTTGGTCAGCAGCGGATCGGTGAACAACAACAACGTAAAGCAAGTAGCATCCACGCTTTCAGAAAACCTAGTGCGAGAAATGGCCAACACAGCACGAAGATATCGTGTCAATGTACCTGACGCCAGTGTGCAAGCTGACGTGAGTTTGGTCACCAGCATGACGTCCACGATGGTGATTTCCACGCAAACTTCAATTCAAATGGGCGGAATATCTGGAGGAGATTCTGGATTCCCTGGTGGAGACGCCGGATACCCTGGAGGAGATGCTGGATTCCCTGCAGGAGGAGACTATCCCGAAGGAGGAGCGCCATCGGACTTGGGCGGACCTTCAGGCTCCGGATCACTTGGGGACCAGATGACAAGCACATTAGCGTCCGCTTTGACCAAAACAAACACACTGAAAGCCATATCGGCATCGAAACCCTCTGCAAACGTTGCTGTTGCCATATTTACTTCTGGACTTAAGAAGGCTCTTTCGTCCCTCAGAATAAGTGGGGGACCATCTTCCCAAATAACGAGTGCCGTCTCACAGGCCGTGGCTAATGTAAGACCGGGTTCCTCGCCCGCTGTCTACGCAAAGGCAATAGCTGGTCCTACAGTACAAATCTTGGTCAGCAGCGGATCGGTGAACAACAACAACGTAAAGCAAGTAGCATCCACGCTTTCAGAAAACCTAGTGCGAGAAATGGCCAACACAGCACGAAGATATCGTGTCAATGTACCTGACGCCAGTGTGCAAGCTGACGTGAGTTTGGTCACCAGCATGACGTCCACGATGGTGATTTCCACGCAAACTTCAATTCAAATGGGCGGAATATCTGGTGGAGACGCTGGATTCCCTGGTGGAGACACTGGATTCCCTGGTGGAGACGCTGGATTCCCTGCAGGAGGAGACTATCCCGAAGGAGGAGCGCCATCGGACTTGGGCGGACCTTCAGGCTCCGGATCACTTGGGGACCAGATGACAAGCACATTAGCGTCCGCTTTGACGAAAACAAACACTTTGAGAGCCATATCGGCATCGAAACCCTCTGCAAACGTTGCTGTTGCCATATTTACTTCTGGACTTAAGAAGGCTCTTTCGTCCCTCAGAATAAGTGGGGGACCATCTTCCCAAATAACGAGTGCCGTCTCACAGGCCGTGGCTAATGTAAGACCGGGTTCCTCGCCCGCTGTCTACGCAAAGGCAATAGCTGGTCCTACAGTACAAATCTTGGTCAGCAGCGGATCGGTGAACAACAACAACGTAAAGCAAGTAGCATCCACGCTTTCAGAAAACCTAGTGCGAGAAATGGCCAACACAGCACGAAGATATCGTGTCAATGTACCTGACGCCAGTGTGCAAGCTGACGTGAGTTTGGTCACCAGCATGACGTCCACGATGGTGATTTCCACGCAAACTTCAATTCAAATGGGCGGAATATCTGGTGGAGACGCTGGATTCCCTGGTGGAGACACTGGATTCCCTGGTGGAGACGCTGGATTCCCTGCAGGAGGAGACTATCCCGAAGGAGGAGCGCCATCGGACTTGGGCGGACCTTCAGGCTCCGGATCACTTGGGGACCAGATGACAAGCACATTAGCGTCCGCTTTGACGAAAACAAACACACTGAAAGCCATATCGGCATCGAAACCCTCTGCAAACGTTGCTGTTGCCATATTTACTTCTGGACTTAAGAAGGCTCTTTCGTCCCTCAGAATAAGTGGGGGACCATCTTCCCAAATAACGAGTGCCGTCTCACAGGCCGTGGCTAATGTAAGACCGGGTTCCTCGCCCGCTGTCTACGCAAAGGCAATAGCTGGTCCTACAGTACAAATCTTGGTCAGCAGCGGATCGGTGAACAACAACAACGTAAAGCAAGTAGCATCCACGCTTTCAGAAAACCTAGTGCGAGAAATGGCCAACACAGCACGAAGATATCGTGTCAATGTACCTGACGCCAGTGTGCAAGCTGACGTGAGTTTGGTCACCAGCATGACGTCCACGATGGTGATTTCCACGCAAACTTCAATTCAAATGGGCGGAATATCTGGAGGAGATTCTGGATTCCCTGGTGGAGACGCCGGATACCCTGGAGGAGATGCTGGATCCCCTGCCGGAGGAGACTATCCCGAAGGAGGAGCGCCATCGGACTTGGGCGGACCTTCAGGCTCCGGATCACTTGGGGACCAGATGACAAGCACATTAGCGTCCGCTTTGACGAAAACAAACACTTTGAGAGCCATATCGGCATCGAAACCCTCTGCAAACGTTGCTGTTGCCATATTTACTTCTGGACTTAAGAAGGCTCTTTCGTCCCTCAGAATAAGTGGGGGACCATCTTCCCAAATAACGAGTGCCGTCTCACAGGCCGTGGCTAATGTAAGACCGGGTTCCTCGCCCGCTGTCTACGCAAAGGCAATAGCTGGTCCTACAGTACAAATCTTGGTCAGCAGCGGATCGGTGAACAACAACAACGTAAAGCAAGTAGCATCCACGCTTTCAGAAAACCTAGTGCGAGAAATGGCCAACACAGCACGAAGATATCGTGTCAATGTACCTGACGCCAGTGTGCAAGCTGACGTGAGTTTGGTCACCAGCATGACGTCCACGATGGTGATTTCCACGCAAACTTCAATTCAAATGGGCGGAATATCTGGAGGAGATTCTGGATTCCCTGGTGGAGACGCCGGATACCCTGGAGGAGATGCTGGATTCCCTGCAGGAGGAGACTATCCCGAAGGAGGAGCGCCATCGGACTTGGGCGGACCTTCAGGCTCCGGATCACTTGGGGACCAGATGACAAGCACATTAGCGTCCGCTTTGACGAAAACAAACACTTTGAGAGCCATATCGGCATCGAAACCCTCTGCAAACGTTGCTGTTGCCATATTTACTTCTGGACTTAAGAAGGCTCTTTCGTCCCTCAGAATAAGTGGGGGACCATCTTCCCAAATAACGAGTGCCGTTTCGCAGGCCGTGGCTAATGTAAGACCGGGTTCCTCGCCCGCTGTCTACGCAAAGGCAATAGCTGGTCCTACAGTACAAATCTTGGTCAGCAGCGGATCGGTGAACAACAACAACGTAAAGCAAGTAGCATCCACGCTTTCAGAAAACCTAGTGCGAGAAATGGCCAACACAGCACGAAGATATCGTGTCAATGTACCTGACGCCAGTGTGCAAGCTGACGTGAGTTTGGTCACCAGCATGACGTCCACGATGGTGATTTCCACGCAAACTTCAATTCAAATGGGCGGAATATCTGGTGGAGACGCTGGATTCCCTGGTGGAGACACTGGATTCCCTGGTGGAGACGCTGGATTCCCTGCAGGAGGAGACTATCCCGAAGGAGGAGCGCCATCGGACTTGGGCGGACCTTCAGGCTCCGGATCACTTGGGGACCAGATGACAAGCACATTAGCGTCCGCTTTGACCAAAACAAACACACTGAAAGCCATATCGGCATCGAAACCCTCTGCAAACGTTGCTGTTGCCATATTTACTTCTGGACTTAAGAAGGCTCTTTCGTCCCTCAGAATAAGTGGGGGACCATCTTCCCAAATAACGAGTGCCGTCTCACAGGCCGTGGCTAATGTAAGACCGGGTTCCTCGCCCGCTGTCTACGCAAAGGCAATAGCTGGTCCTACAGTACAAATCTTGGTCAGCAGCGGATCGGTGAACAACAACAACGTAAAGCAAGTAGCATCCACGCTTTCAGAAAACCTAGTGCGAGAAATGGCCAACACAGCACGAAGATATCGTGTCAATGTACCTGACGCCAGTGTGCAAGCTGACGTGAGTTTGGTCACCAGCATGACGTCCACGATGGTGATTTCCACGCAAACTTCAATTCAAATGGGCGGAATATCTGGAGGAGATTCTGGATTCCCTGGTGGAGACGCCGGATACCCTGGAGGAGATGCTGGATTCCCTGCAGGAGGAGACTATCCCGAAGGAGGAGCGCCATCGGACTTGGGCGGACCTTCAGGCTCCGGATCACTTGGGGACCAGATGACAAGCACATTAGCGTCCGCTTTGACCAAAACAAACACACTGAAAGCCATATCGGCATCGAAACCCTCTGCAAACGTTGCTGTTGCCATATTTACTTCTGGACTTAAGAAGGCTCTTTCGTCCCTCAGAATAAGTGGGGGACCATCTTCCCAAATAACGAGTGCCGTCTCACAGGCCGTGGCTAATGTAAGACCGGGTTCCTCGCCCGCTGTCTACGCAAAGGCAATAGCTGGTCCTACAGTACAAATCTTGGTCAGCAGCGGATCGGTGAACAACAACAACGTAAAGCAAGTAGCATCCACGCTTTCAGAAAACCTAGTGCGAGAAATGGCCAACACAGCACGAAGATATCGTGTCAATGTACCTGACGCCAGTGTGCAAGCTGACGTGAGTTTGGTCACCAGCATGACGTCCACGATGGTGATTTCCACGCAAACTTCAATTCAAATGGGCGGAATATCTGGAGGAGATTCTGGATTCCCTGGTGGAGACGCCGGATACCCTGGAGGAGATGCTGGATTCCCTGCAGGAGGAGACTATCCCGAAGGAGGAGCGCCATCGGACTTGGGCGGACCTTCAGGCTCCGGATCACTTGGGGACCAGATGACAAGCACATTAGCGTCCGCTTTGACGAAAACAAACACTTTGAGAGCCATATCGGCATCGAAACCCTCTGCAAACGTTGCTGTTGCCATATTTACTTCTGGACTTAAGAAGGCTCTTTCGTCCCTCAGAATAAGTGGGGGACCATCTTCCCAAATAACGAGTGCCGTTTCACAGGCCGTGGCTAATGTAAGACCGGGTTCCTCGCCCGCTGTCTACGCAAAGGCAATAGCTGGTCCTACAGTACAAATCTTGGTCAGCAGCGGATCGGTGAACAACAACAACGTAAAGCAAGTAGCATCCACGCTTTCAGAAAACCTAGTGCGAGAAATGGCCAACACAGCACGAAGATATCGTGTCAATGTACCTGACGCCAGTGTGCAAGCTGACGTGAGTTTGGTCACCAGCATGACGTCCACGATGGTGATTTCCACGCAAACTTCAATTCAAATGGGCGGAATATCTGGTGGAGACGCTGGATTCCCTGGTGGAGACACTGGATTCCCTGGTGGAGACGCTGGATTCCCTGCAGGAGGAGACTATCCCGAAGGAGGAGCGCCATCGGACTTGGGCGGACCTTCAGGCTCCGGATCACTTGGGGACCAGATGACAAGCACATTAGCGTCCGCTTTGACCAAAACAAACACACTGAAAGCCATATCGGCATCGAAACCCTCTGCAAACGTTGCTGTTGCCATATTTACTTCTGGACTTAAGAAGGCTCTTTCGTCCCTCAGAATAAGTGGGGGACCATCTTCCCAAATAACGAGTGCCGTCTCACAGGCCGTGGCTAATGTAAGACCGGGTTCCTCGCCCGCTGTCTACGCAAAGGCAATAGCTGGTCCTACAGTACAAATCTTGGTCAGCAGCGGATCGGTGAACAACAACAACGTAAAGCAAGTAGCATCCACGCTTTCAGAAAACCTAGTGCGAGAAATGGCCAACACAGCACGAAGATATCGTGTCAATGTACCTGACGCCAGTGTGCAAGCTGACGTGAGTTTGGTCACCAGCATGACGTCCACGATGGTGATTTCCACGCAAACTTCAATTCAAATGGGCGGAATATCTGGAGGAGATTCTGGATTCCCTGGTGGAGACGCCGGATACCCTGGAGGAGATGCTGGATTCCCTGCAGGAGGAGACTATCCCGAAGGAGGAGCGCCATCGGACTTGGGCGGACCTTCAGGCTCCGGATCACTTGGGGACCAGATGACAAGCACATTAGCGTCCGCTTTGACGAAAACAAACACTTTGAGAGCCATATCGGCATCGAAACCCTCTGCAAACGTTGCTGTTGCCATATTTACTTCTGGACTTAAGAAGGCTCTTTCGTCCCTCAGAATAAGTGGGGGACCATCTTCCGAAATAACGAGTGCCGTTTCACAGGCCGTGGCTAATGTAAGACCGGGTTCCTCGCCCGCTGTCTACGCAAAGGCAATAGCTGGTCCTACAGTACAAATCTTGGTCAGCAGCGGATCGGTGAACAACAACAACGTAAAGCAAGTAGCATCCACGCTTTCAGAAAACTTAGTGCGAGAAATGGCCAACACAGCACGAAGATATCGTGTCAATGTACCTGACGCCAGTGTGCAAGCTGACGTGAGTTTGGTCACCAGCATGACGTCCACGATGGTGATTTCCACGCAAACTTCAATTCAAATGGGCGGAATATCTGGAGGAGATTCTGGATTCCCTGGTGGAGACGCCGGATACCCTGGAGGAGATGCTGGATCCCCTGCCGGAGGAGACTATCCCGAAGGAGGAGCGCCATCTGACTTGGGCGGACCTTCAGTCTCCGGATCACTTGGGGACCAGATGACAAGCACATTAGCGTCCGCTTTGACGAAAACAAACACTTTGAGAGCCATATCGGCATCGAAACCCTCTGCAAACGTTGCTGTTGCCATATTTACTTCTGGACTTAAGAAGGCTCTTTCGTCCCTCAGAATAAGTGGGGGACCATCTTCCCAAATAACGAGTGCCGTTTCACAGGCCGTGGCTAATGTAAGACCGGGTTCCTCGCCCGCTGTCTACGCAAAGGCAATAGCTGGTCCTACAGTACAAATCTTGGTCAGCAGCGGATCGGTGAACAACAACAACGTAAAGCAAGTAGCATCCACGCTTTCAGAAAACCTAGTGCGAGAAATGGCCAACACAGCACGAAGATATCGTGTCAATGTACCTGACGCCAGTGTGCAAGCTGATGTGAGTTTGGTCACCAGCATGACGTCCACGATGGTGATTTCCACGCAAACTTCAATTCAAATGGGCGGAATATCTGGAGGAGATTCTGGATTCCCTGGTGGAGACGCCGGATACCCTGGAGGAGATGCTGGATTCCCTGCAGGAGGAGACTATCCCGAAGGAGGAGCGCCATCGGACTTGGGTGGACCTTCAGGCTCCGGATTACTTGGGGACCAGATGACAAGCACTTTAGCGTCCGCTTTGACGAAAACAAACACTTTGAGAGCCATATCGGCATCGAAACCCTCTGCAAACGTTGCTGTTGCCATATTTACTTCTGGACTTAAGAAGGCTCTTTCGTTCCTCAGAATAAGTGGGGGACCATCTTCCGAAATAACGAGTGCTGTTTCACAGGCCGTGGCTAATGTAAGACCGGGTTCCTCGCCCGCTGTCTACGCAAAGGCAATAGCTGGTCCTACAGTACAAATCTTGGTCAGCAGCGGATCGGTGAACAACAACAACGTAAAGCAAGTAGCATCCACGCTTTCAGAAAACCTAGTGCGAGAAATGGCCAACACAGCACGAAGATATCGTGTCAATGTACCTGACGCCAGTGTGCAAGCTGACGTGAGTTTGGTCACCAGCATGACGTCCACGATGGTGATTTCCACGCAAACTTCAATTCAAATGGGCGGAATATCTGGTGGAGACGCTGGATTCCCTGGTGGAGACACTGGATTCCCTGGTGGAGACGCTGGATTCCCTGCAGGAGGAGACTATCCCGAAGGAGGAGCGCCATCGGACTTGGGCGGACCTTCAGGCTCCGGATCACTTGGGGACCAGATGACAAGCACATTAGCGTCCGCTTTGACCAAAACAAACACACTGAAAGCCATATCGGCATCGAAACCCTCTGCAAACGTTGCTGTTGCCATATTTACTTCTGGACTTAAGAAGGCTCTTTCGTCCCTCAGAATAAGTGGGGGACCAACTTCCCAAATAACGAGTGCCGTCTCACAGGCCGTGGCTAATGTAAGACCGGGTTCCTCGCCCGCTGTCTACGCAAAGGCAATAGCTGGTCCTACAGTACAAATCTTGGTCAGCAGCGGATCGGTGAACAACAACAACGTAAAGCAAGTAGCATCCACGCTTTCAGAAAACCTAGTGCGAGAAATGGCCAACACAGCACGAAGATATCGTGTCAATGTACCTGACGCCAGTGTGCAAGCTGACGTGAGTTTGGTCACCAGCATGACGTCCACGATGGTGATTTCCACGCAAACTTCAATTCAAATGGGCGGAATATCTGGAGGAGATTCTGGATTCCCTGGTGGAGACGCCGGATACCCTGGAGGAGATGCTGGATTCCCTGCAGGAGGAGACTATCCCGAAGGAGGAGCGCCATCGGACTTGGGCGGACCTTCAGGCTCCGGATCACTTGGGGACCAGATGACAAGCACATTAGCGTCCGCTTTGACGAAAACAAACACTTTGAGAGCCATATCGGCATCGAAACCCTCTGCAAACGTTGCTGTTGCCATATTTACTTCTGGACTTAAGAAGGCTCTTTCGTCCCTCAGAATAAGTGGGGGACCATCTTCCCAAATAACGAGTGCCGTTTCGCAGGCCGTGGCTAATGTAAGACCGGGTTCCTCGCCCGCTGTCTACGCAAAGGCAATAGCTGGTCCTACAGTACAAATCTTGGTCAGCAGCGGATCGGTGAACAACAACAACGTAAAGCAAGTAGCATCCACGCTTTCAGAAAACTTAGTGCGAGAAATGGCCAACACAGCACGAAGATATCGTGTCAATGTACCTGACGCCAGTGTGCAAGCTGACGTGAGTTTGGTCACCAGCATGACGTCCACGATGGTGATTTCCACGCAAACTTCAATTCAAATGGGCGGAATATCTGGAGGAGATTCTGGATTCCCTGGTGGAGACGCCGGATACCCTGGAGGAGATGCTGGATCCCCTGCCGGAGGAGACTATCCCGAAGGAGGAGCGCCATCTGACTTGGGCGGACCTTCAGTCTCCGGATCACTTGGGGACCAGATGACAAGCACATTAGCGTCCGCTTTGACGAAAACAAACACTTTGAGAGCCATATCGGCATCGAAACCCTCTGCAAACGTTGCTGTTGCCATATTTACTTCTGGACTTAAGAAGGCTCTTTCGTCCCTCAGAATAAGTGGGGGACCATCTTCCCAAATAACGAGTGCCGTTTCACAGGCCGTGGCTAATGTAAGACCGGGTTCCTCGCCCGCTGTCTACGCAAAGGCAATAGCTGGTCCTACAGTACAAATCTTGGTCAGCAGCGGATCGGTGAACAACAACAACGTAAAGCAAGTAGCATCCACGCTTTCAGAAAACCTAGTGCGAGAAATGGCCAACACAGCACGAAGATATCGTGTCAATGTACCTGACGCCAGTGTGCAAGCTGATGTGAGTTTGGTCACCAGCATGACGTCCACGATGGTGATTTCCACGCAAACTTCAATTCAAATGGGCGGAATATCTGGAGGAGATTCTGGATTCCCTGGTGGAGACGCCGGATACCCTGGAGGAGATGCTGGATTCCCTGCAGGAGGAGACTATCCCGAAGGAGGAGCGCCATCGGACTTGGGCGGACCTTCAGGCTCCGGATCACTTGGGGACCAGATGACAAGCACATTAGCGTCCGCTTTGACCAAAACAAACACACTGAAAGCCATATCGGCATCGAAACCCTCTGCAAACGTTGCTGTTGCCATATTTACTTCTGGACTTAAGAAGGCTCTTTCGTCCCTCAGAATAAGTGGGGGACCAACTTCCCAAATAACGAGTGCCGTCTCACAGGCCGTGGCTAATGTAAGACCGGGTTCCTCGCCCGCTGTCTACGCAAAGGCAATAGCTGGTCCTACAGTACAAATCTTGGTCAGCAGCGGATCGGTGAACAACAACAACGTAAAGCAAGTAGCATCCACGCTTTCAGAAAACCTAGTGCGAGAAATGGCCAACACAGCACGAAGATATCGTGTCAATGTACCTGACGCCAGTGTGCAAGCTGACGTGAGTTTGGTCACCAGCATGACGTCCACGATGGTGATTTCCACGCAAACTTCAATTCAAATGGGCGGAATATCTGGAGGAGATTCTGGATTCCCTGGTGGAGACGCCGGATACCCTGGAGGAGATGCTGGATTCCCTGCAGGAGGAGACTATCCCGAAGGAGGAGCGCCATCGGACTTGGGCGGACCTTCAGGCTCCGGATCACTTGGGGACCAGATGACAAGCACATTAGCGTCCGCTTTGACGAAAACAAACACTTTGAGAGCCATATCGGCATCGAAACCCTCTGCAAACGTTGCTGTTGCCATATTTACTTCTGGACTTAAGAAGGCTCTTTCGTCCCTCAGAATAAGTGGGGGACCATCTTCCCAAATAACGAGTGCCGTTTCGCAGGCCGTGGCTAATGTAAGACCGGGTTCCTCGCCCGCTGTCTACGCAAAGGCAATAGCTGGTCCTACAGTACAAATCTTGGTCAGCAGCGGATCGGTGAACAACAACAACGTAAAGCAAGTAGCATCCACGCTTTCAGAAAACTTAGTGCGAGAAATGGCCAACACAGCACGAAGATATCGTGTCAATGTACCTGACGCCAGTGTGCAAGCTGACGTGAGTTTGGTCACCAGCATGACGTCCACGATGGTGATTTCCACGCAAACTTCAATTCAAATGGGCGGAATATCTGGAGGAGATTCTGGATTCCCTGGTGGAGACGCCGGATACCCTGGAGGAGATGCTGGATCCCCTGCCGGAGGAGACTATCCCGAAGGAGGAGCGCCATCTGACTTGGGCGGACCTTCAGTCTCCGGATCACTTGGGGACCAGATGACAAGCACATTAGCGTCCGCTTTGACGAAAACAAACACTTTGAGAGCCATATCGGCATCGAAACCCTCTGCAAACGTTGCTGTTGCCATATTTACTTCTGGACTTAAGAAGGCTCTTTCGTCCCTCAGAATAAGTGGGGGACCATCTTCCCAAATAACGAGTGCCGTTTCACAGGCCGTGGCTAATGTAAGACCGGGTTCCTCGCCCGCTGTCTACGCAAAGGCAATAGCTGGTCCTACAGTACAAATCTTGGTCAGCAGCGGATCGGTGAACAACAACAACGTAAAGCAAGTAGCATCCACGCTTTCAGAAAACCTAGTGCGAGAAATGGCCAACACAGCACGAAGATATCGTGTCAATGTACCTGACGCCAGTGTGCAAGCTGATGTGAGTTTGGTCACCAGCATGACGTCCACGATGGTGATTTCCACGCAAACTTCAATTCAAATGGGCGGAATATCTGGAGGAGATTCTGGATTCCCTGGTGGAGACGCCGGATACCCTGGAGGAGATGCTGGATTCCCTGCAGGAGGAGACTATCCCGAAGGAGGAGCGCCATCGGACTTGGGTGGACCTTCAGGCTCCGGATTACTTGGGGACCAGATGACAAGCACTTTAGCGTCCGCTTTGACGAAAACAAACACTTTGAGAGCCATATCGGCATCGAAACCCTCTGCAAACGTTGCTGTTGCCATATTTACTTCTGGACTTAAGAAGGCTCTTTCGTTCCTCAGAATAAGTGGGGGACCATCTTCCGAAATAACGAGTGCTGTTTCACAGGCCGTGGCTAATGTAAGACCGGGTTCCTCGCCCGCTGTCTACGCAAAGGCAATAGCTGGTCCTACAGTACAAATCTTGGTCAGCAGCGGATCGGTGAACAACAACAACGTAAAGCAAGTAGCATCCACGCTTTCAGAAAACCTAGTGCGAGAAATGGCCAACACAGCACGAAGATATCGTGTCAATGTACCTGACGCCAGTGTGCAAGCTGACGTGAGTTTGGTCACCAGCATGACGTCCACGATGGTGATTTCCACGCAAACTTCAATTCAAATGGGCGGAATATCTGGTGGAGACGCTGGATTCCCTGGTGGAGACACTGGATTCCCTGGTGGAGACGCTGGATTCCCTGCAGGAGGAGACTATCCCGAAGGAGGAGCGCCATCGGACTTGGGCGGACCTTCAGGCTCCGGATCACTTGGGGACCAGATGACAAGCACATTAGCGTCCGCTTTGACGAAAACAAACACACTGAAAGCCATATCGGCATCGAAACCCTCTGCAAACGTTGCTGTTGCCATATTTACTTCTGGACTTAAGAAGGCTCTTTTGTCTCTCAGAATAAGTGGGGGACCATCTTCCCAAATAACGAGTGCCGTCTCACAGGCTGTGGCGAATGTAAGACCCGGGTCCTCGCCCGCTGTCTACGCAAAGGCAATAGCTGGTCCTACAGTACAAATCTTGGTCAGTAGCGGATCGGTGAACAACAACAACGTAAAGCAAGTAGTATCCACGCTTTCAGAAACCCTAGTGCGAGAAATGGCCAATACTGCACGAAGATATCGTGTCAACGTACCTGATTCCGCTATGCAAGCTGACGTAAATATTGTCTCAAGTATGACCTCTACATTGACTAGCTTTTCTCAAATTTCAGATGTGTCAGACAGTTCTAGTTTCGTCGGATTAGGTCTTCCTTCAGCAGATGGCGGATCTCCTGGCAGCGGAATGCCATCTTTTGGATCAGTTCTTAATTCACCAAATGGTCTGAGATCTCCTCAAGCGAAAGCTAGAATTAATAACCTTGCTTCTGCTTTATCGATAGCAGTCGGACCCAAAGGTGTTGATGTGAATGCTTTTACTAGTGGTTTGCGAGCCACTCTGTCTAACCTTGGTGACTCTGGAATGTCTCCTAACGAAGCTAAAGTGGAAGTGCTCTTGGAAGCATTAACTGCTGCTTTACAGTTGCTGAGCAGCTCGACTTTGGGTGTAGTGGATACTTCTTCGATCGGATTAACATCCAATTCTGTTTCTAAATCCGTTTCTGTTATTCTAGCATAGATTTGAATGTTTTGAAATTTCCTGCTTATTTGTGTACTGTAACAATATATATGTAATATTATAATAAAGCATTTCAATAAAATAGCCTTTTCAGCTCTTTTTTTTATTGATTTGAATTGGCTTTTGATTTGAACGAATTTTGATTTTAACGCGTTTTCTTCACAATTTGTTGTTCTTTTTATTAAAAATGGCTTAAAACTCATCTTTTTAAAAGAACTAAAGCAATAATAATATACGTCAATCAATGTAAAAATTTGCATTAATATTTTTTACAAATACTAGTGAATTTTGTTTAAAATTGAAAAACATAACTGGTACATCTGTAGAAATTCCACTCAAAAATTGTGTTTGCGAAAACTGTTTGTAATTTGATTTTGTGTACAAATACAGTATGTTACTTAAATTGGCATACATAGGGATTTTTTTCAAGACCGATTTCTGATTTTTACTTGTTTATAGTCGGAAACGTTCGAATTTTAAACAATTCCTTCAAGATACAGTTTAAATTTTGTCAGGAAAATGGATTTAGGTATTATATGGCACAATCCTTTGAATCCCACTATTTGCTCTTAACATATCGTTTAATGATATCAGTCATCAACGATTAAACAAAAATTATGACAGCGCTTAAAGATTTCCTTCAGAGCTATATGTTCATTTTATTACATAACTAGCTGCATGACCCGATTTCTCTACTTTTATAAATTTTCAATTCCCTACACAAAATCAGCACTTCTATTTTTCTTTTACGAAACTAATTTGACTTTTTTGTTTCTTTCCCTTCCGCTTAGCCTAGGCTTTTACCGAGTATGTAACTTAATTTCCTCTTTCCTTCATGACGCCAGCACTTTTGTGCGGTTGTGTACGCGTATGTGAGTGATTGCTATAAAGATGTCCTTAAAATTCCCTTTTTCGAAAAATTTTTTCACTGTCAGACAGGTTTCTTCCCCCTTCATTTACCCCCTGCGTTGCACGAAAATTTTTGAATGTATAACATATTGTCATGGAGATTCCCCTTCTCCTCTAGCTGTCAGCACTTCCTGTTGTGTGTGTATGCTTTCTATATTAACGTCATTACAATTCCCTTTTTCCAAATTTCTTCCACAGCTTTCCATTGTCACATGGGGCTGCGGTAGCCTAGTGGTTAGGTTATCGGACCATGGCAGGTATGTCATGAGTTCGAGCCCAGTACCACAAAAGACCCGCCGTGTAGGGCAGCGATGCACGTTAAATCTGTCGAGAGCTGAAACGTCCTCCCGTTGGTGTGGTGTGGTAGTTAGGAGAGGGGTGCCAGCTCAGGTGTCATCCACGTCACTTGACCATGGTTCAAAATTACGTGTTCCGTCGCCAAAAGCCCACGTGTAGCTGAACAGTGCGACGTTAATATTCAATCAATCAATCAATCCATTGTCACATTTCTTTTATCTATCTATAGCCCGGCGTTGCAGTGACTTTTTTGAGTGTAGAACTATTCCCCTTCCCCCATTATTTGTTAATGATAAATTATATAAAAAATCTTACAGATAGCTATTGAGATGATTTTTTTTCTGATCGTTTGAATAATTGATTAAACATATGTAAGTAATATTTCCTATCTAGAATAGTTATACTTAGGTTATATAGCTATCTGTGTATATATATATATTATGGATTATATATATATATATATATATATATATATATATATATATTAAAATGGCAATTAAATACGGAATGCCGATTGAAGCATTCAATCAATTTAGATCTTATGTAGCAACAGAAATTCAGGAATTAGATTTTACTGTTGAAAATGAAATTATGTATAAAGATCTTAAATCATCAATAGTAAATATCCAAAATGACTTCGTTATTACATATGTTGATAAGGTCTCTGCTAATTATGCCATAATTTGTAAATATTTTTACAGTAAAATATTAAGTAACCACATTTTAAATAATAATTCATTTCAAAAATCAATTCACAATAATAGAGAAGATGATAATCGTCTTTTAGCTTTTAACAAAAGATTGAATATTCATCTAAATAATATTAAATATCCAAGTATTTTTTTAACACCAAAATTTCATAAAAGCCCTATAAAATTCCGTAGTATCACTAATGGATACAATACATATCACGAAGTCTGGGAATATCTTACAATCTCTTCTTCAAAATCTAATTGATAATTTACAAAACACGGCAATTATTAAAAATAGCTTAGAGATTGCTGGAGTTACTAAGGATATGATGATTTTTTCTATGCATGGTTTTGATTTCGAGGACCTTTTTAATTCTATAGATATTGACGATATGATTAAGGTTCTACAGTTAATTTATGATAAATATGAATTATATACTTCAATGAAAAAAGAAAAATTTGATATTCTTGTCAACCTCGTATTAAAAGAAAATTTCATTACATTTGATCAGAATCTTTATAAACAGATCAAAGGATTACCTCAGGGTGGTCCAGCTAGTAATTGTTTAGCGAACCTATATTTACATTTTTTTGAAATAGATCATGTTGTAAATGATTCTTACTTAATTTATCGTTATATAGATGATATAATAATTTTTGGTAAAAATAGAGAATACAAACCAAATATTACATTCTACCCTGATTATCTCAAGCTCCTTAAAACTAACTTCAACTCTAATAGGGTGGAATTCTTGGATTTAGACTTGCATCTCATCAACAATATTGTAGTCAGTAACATTTTTGACAAAAGAGATTCGTTTAAGTTCCATATAATTAAAATTCCCGTATGGAACAGTAATTTACATATATCAATTTACAGAAATATCATTTTGAATTTTTATTTAGAAATGATAACTTAACTACCCACAAAATAGATAAATACAATAATATAAAAAAAATTTTTCAATGTTGTTTAGATCATGAATACCCTTTTAATTTCTTGAGATCTTATATTCATCACGAATACATTAACCGGCTTGCTACTTCGAATTCCAAATCCACCACACAACAATAGGTTTTCAAAGTCAGCATGTTAGTGGTCTTGCTGTGAAGATTATATCATAACACTCATATCACAGTTTACATTTTTTCCACACACATCTTGAACATCTTACACATTGTTGACAACCAACCAAATTAGAGCCTAGCAAATTTACAATTTTGACAATCAACCAATTCAAATTTTACCATATTTGATTGTCGTCATTTTTATACTTGTCTTTTCTGGCTGGTATAAAAGTCAGCTCAAAAGATGTGGTTATGTATTTTCGAATTTTTTAACTTAGTGAATAATTGACTTTCATTAATGGCAAGACGCTTGTTTCTCTTCGTAAAAGCTTTGTGAGTAAAGAAATTTTGTTAAATTAATATTTGAATGATACTTTTCTTATGTAATTGTTTTAGCATTTTTCTACTTTTCTTACATAATTATTTTGTGATTTTGTGATTTTTTTCTGCATTAAGAGTTTTGGGAGAGAGTTTGTTACATAATAGTAGTGATTGGTTTTATCATGCTCTCTGAGTTATC
Source organism: Trichonephila clavipes (assembly GCA_019973935.1). Taxonomy (NCBI): domain Eukaryota; kingdom Metazoa; phylum Arthropoda; class Arachnida; order Araneae; family Nephilidae; genus Trichonephila; species Trichonephila clavipes. The sequence continues at coordinate 514,447 of BMAU01021429.1, forward strand.
CATACTCTGAAGTTTTGTTTATTTTATTTTATTTGGTTTTCCTACCGAGTTGCAAAGGGGGAAGGTTGGCGCCTTTAAACTAGTTTAACCCCACTTATTCGGTCCTAAGTCCGAAATTGCTTTCTGACTCGCTAGGTTCTGCTTTTTTGTAGTTCTTTTATTTCTCTATAATTTTGTTCTTCATGTTCAGCTTTTATATTTTTATTATGCTATTTCTTGTTATGTTCTTTATCTATTATTTCTTGTTTTTGATAAATAATACATATTTCTTTTATATATATATATATATATATATATATGGTGAAAAGCCTATATATATATATGTTTACATTTACTAAAAAAACATTCAAAAACAAAAGAATACTGTGTAATAAAAATATTTTGTTATAATTTTATAGTTTTTCCCCATTCCACTGTGTTTAGTAAATCATTTAAGCATGTATATGTGTTGAAAAAAGTATAATACAAAATTAACATATTCATTATTTTAACAATAATTATTTTCTTAGAGCTTAAAATAATAAAAAGGGTTTGCTATTTTCATTCACTCAATCTATCGTTACATAACAATAATTTCCTTCTTAAGTTTTGAAATAAAAAAATTGATTAAAAAAATGTTTATTGAGCAATTAGTTGACATGCCATTTGCTGAAAAATGGCAGTAAAAAAATTTCGTTTATTGATAGACTTATTAAATATTTAAAAAAATTGTAAAATAATTAAATCAATACATAAGATACTAGCCGTCACACCCACCCGCTTCACTGGGTATTTCACGATGTTGTATAAATGTATAGTGTTTACAAATGTATGAATTATTGATATCTAGCATTAAGAATTCGATAGTACCGAAAAGTATATTTATAGCTGTAACTCTCGCCTCTTGATATGAAAAGGACATAAATTATAATATCTAATTTCTATTTCTATCTAAAACAGAAGTAGAAAGATTTTTTGCGCTCACTTAACCTAATAATCAAGTGGATTTCCACTAAAGCAACTTTCAGTGGATCTCTACTCCATAAAATAAACATGAATGCTAAATTTCAAGTCTAAATCTAACAGAACAAAAACGGAATTTTTATCATCAATACCTCGTTCAGAGCATTCTTAGCGGATTCGAATTCAACAAAAGAAGCATGCAAACCAAATTTTATTATTATAGTCTTAGCAGTTCGAAAACGGGAATTTTGCCTATCAATATGCCCCAATAACTCTCCCCGCTTCCCCCTGGAGTTGATTTCCGTAAAATCCATTCCTAGTGGAACTCTATTCAACTAAAGAAACGTACTCAATAAATTTCAAGTAAATGGGTTAAATTCAAAAACAGGAATTTTTCTACAACACGCCTTAATCTCTCGCAACCCCACTCCTTTGGGAGTCCGTTTTCGCAAAACTCTTTTTAAAAGGAACTTTATTCCATGAACAGAACAAACTTTCTAATTTTCAAGCAGGTGGATCTATTGGTTGAAAAGCGCAAATATTTATCTATTACGCCCCTTAATCTCCCTCAGTAACCCTTGGGGATCAATTTTCCCCAAAACTATTTTGTAGCGGATCTCTACACCACGCTTACCTAATTTTAAGACTATACGTCTTATAGATTAAAAATGGGAATAATTATATATAACGCCCCTTAAGCCCCCGCAACGCCACTTAGGAAGCGATTTTCATAAAACCCATCTTATAGCAGATCTCTGCTCAATGAATGGAATCTGCTTACTCAATTTCAAGATTTTACGTCTAATAGTTTAAAAAAGGAGAAAATTACCTGTATAACGCCTCTTAATTCTCCGCAACGTCACTTGGGGGTCGATGTTTACAAAAACCTTTCTTATAGCGGATCATTACTTAATGAATAGAATCTGCTTACTCAATTCCAAGGTTTTACGTCTAATAGTTTAAAAAAGGAGTTAATTGCCTATAACGCCACTTAATTCTCCACAACGCCACTTGGGGTCAATTTTCACAAAAACCATTTTGTAACGGATCTCTACTCTATGAAAGGAATCCACTTATATCAAATTTTAAGACTGTACGTCAAATAGCTTAAAAATGGAAATAATTATCTATAATGCCCCCGCAACGCTACTTAGAAAAGATTTTTACAAAACCCATTTTGTAGCGGTTCTCTATGAAAGGAATCCTCTTATCAAATTTCAAGACTGTACGTCTAATATTTTAAAAATGGAAATAATTACCTATAACGCCCCTTAAGACCCCGCAACGTCACTTAGGAAACGATTTTCACAAAACCCATCTTATAGCGGATCTCTACTCAATGAATGGAATCTGCTTTCTCAGTTTTAAGATTTTACGTCTAATAGTTTAAAAAAGGAGATAATTGCCTGTAACGCCTCTTAATTCTCCGCAACGTCACTTGGGGGTCGATTTTTACAAAAACCTTTCTTATAGCGGATCATTACTTAATGAATAGAATCTGCTTACTCAATTCCAAGGTTTTACGTCTAATAGTTTAAAAAAGGAGTTAATTGCCTATATAACGCCACTTAATTCTCCACAACGCCACTTGGGGTCAATTTTCACAAAAACCATTTTGTAACGGATCTCTACTCTATGAAAGGAATCCACTTATATCAAATTTTAAGACTGTACGTCAAATAGCTTAAAAATGGAAATAATTATCTATAATGCCCCCGCAACGCTACTTAGAAAAGATTTTTACAAAACCCATTTTGTAGCGGTTCTCTATGAAAGGAATCCTCTTATCAAATTTCAAGACTGTACGTCTAATATTTTAAAAATGGAAATAATTACCTATAACGCCCCTTAAGACCCCGCAACGTCACTTAGGAAACGATTTTCACAAAACCCATCTTATAGCGGATCTCTACTCAATGAATGGAATCTGCTTTCTCAGTTTTAAGATTTTACGTCTAATAGTTTAAAAAAGGAGATAATTGCCTGTAACGCCTCTTAATTCTCCGCAACGTCACTTGGGGGTCGATTTTTACAAAAACCTTTCTTATAGCGGATCATTACTTAATGAATAGAATCTGCTTACTCAATTCCAAGGTTTTACGTCTAATAGTTTAAAAAAGGAGTTAATTGCCTATATAACGCCACTTAATTCTCCACAACGCCACTTGGGGTCAATTTTCACAAAAACCATTTTGTAACGGATCTCTACTCTATGAAAGAAATCCACTTATCAAATTTCAAGACTGTACGTCAAATAGCTTAAAAATGGAAATAATTATCTATAATGCCCCTTAAGCCCCCGCAACGCCACTTAGAAAAGATTTTCACAAAAGCCATCTTATAGCGGATCTCTACTCAATGAATGGAATCTGCTTACTCAATTTCAAGATTTTACGTGAAATAGTTTAAAAAAGGAGTTAATTGCCTACAACACCACTTGGAAGTCGATTTTGACAAAACCTCTTTTGTAGCGGATCTCTACTCTATGAAAGGAATCCGTTTACCAAATTCCAAGACTGAACGTCTAATAGTTTAAAAATGGAAGTAATTATGCACAACGCCCCTTGGAGGTCAATTTTCATAAAAATCATTATGTAGGGAATCTCTACTCTATGAAAGAGAGATCTGTGTACCAAGTTTCAAGACTGTACATCTAATAGTTTAATAATGGAAATAATTATCTATAACGCCCTTTAACCCCCCATAACGCTCCTTGGGGTTTGATCTTTGGAAAATCCGTTCTTAGCTGATGTCTACTCCATGAAGGGAACCTACCTACCAAATTTCAAATCTGTAGGATTAATAGTTCCGGAGATATCGTGATTAGTCAGTGAGTGAGTCGCTTTTCTCCTTTATACACACGCACGCGCGCGCGCACACACACACATATATCATGTTTTGGAGAAATTCTTGGATTGACAGGAGAAATGTAACGGTCAGCCGTTTGTCCTATTATATGTTATTTCAATATTCAGTAAAGAAGTCTGCACTCTCTCTCTCCACGCCATGACAAAAACGAGAGGTCTATCAGCGTTGATCAGAAGCGAGTGAGTCCTTAGTACACGTGTCTTCTTTAAGTCCGGCGAAAGTAGAAGTCAAAGTTCCTATGCAGGAGGTGGGTTGAGTTGTCCTGGTAGGAAGTTTACCCCAACTGACACTTGTGGGGGCTGGGGATTCATCACAATTTCCCCCCTTCGCATGGCTCGTACAACAACAGGGACAGGATCACTGATGACACAGCGATGACTGAAAACTTAGGTATATTGTTTTTTTAAAACTTTTATGAATTACTTTGATAATCGTCATGACGTGGAGTACCTAATACTATGTTACACAAATACTCAAAATATTTCCGATTAAGTGGTTACAACCGAAACAACAATATCCCAATCACTAATTATTACAGCAATATATTGTTGATATTTACAAAGCATGATAACATATTTAAAAATAATACAATGATATACTAATGAAGGTGTTAAACAGATATGAAAATTCTTCATTGAATACCCTGAAAAGTGGATATTTACAACAATATAGGTACGAAACACAATTTGTCTCAACTGTAAACAAGGTATATTTTTACAATTGTAACTTGTTTAAGACATAAGTATAGAATAGCAGAAATTGAGTTTTCATTCATGACTTAACTTTAAATTATCAGGGAAATATATATATATATAGAAACATCTTAATTTAGAAATGTGGACAATTTGGGAATCTTTCTTCGCCATAGAATTTGGTTTATTAATTTCACAAGTGACTTTCGAACATAGCTTTATTATTTCATAAGGGCCAGAAAAAGGGGAGCTCAATTTCCTCGTATTAGGATACTGGAACTCTTCAAACACAACAAGATCACCTGGGTTGAATTTTTTTTCAATACAGCGAGCATCATATCTAATCTTATTTTTAATATGATAATCTATTGTTCTCTGCAAGGCCAATTCATGTGCTTCATCAACAGGTTCATAGTAATTATTCTGATCTATAGGTGATTGATATGGCAAGAGACCAAATAGCAAGTATGCTGGTGGGTATTTAGTTATTGAGTGTGGAGTTGTGTTATTTTCATTACACACTTGGTCTAGTAGTTCTGTCCAAAGAATTTTAGTAGATGAAGTATTTACCTTGCATTTAAGTCTAGTAACAAGAGATTGATTGACACTTTCATTTTTACCATTTGTTTGAGGGTGATGAGCTGTAGTTAACAAATGTTTAATATTATAATTTCTAAGGAATTTTTTAAATCTGGAAGAAGTAAAGGCACCATTTCTATCAGTTAATAATTTTTCAGGAATTTGGATTTAAAAGACTTGTTTTAAGACATTTGCATAGATTTCAGAATTTTCATTTTTTGAAGGAAAAGCCCACAATATCTTGTTGCATGGTCAATCACAATGTGCAAATTTTTTTTTGTAGAATTATAATAGTTGAAACCTCCAACAGAGAGTATCCACAGATATAAACTCAAAAGGTTTACTGGTAGGTGGAACTTGTTGCAGTAACCTAAATTTCTTTTGTTTCCTTTTTTTGTTAAGCTGACATACCATGCAATGTTTAACGAATTCACTAATATAAGTTGTAATGTTAGGCCAATAGTATTGAAGTGAAATTAAATTCAACATTTTTTTGAACACCAGGATGACCAAACTGCTCATAAGCTTGATTCAACAGTTTTAATCTTAATGAAAATGGAATAACTATTTAACGTAAATTTTTCTTTTTAATTACTATTACATCTTTGATCTCATGGTATTTAGGTCCACAAAGATTATCATTCTTTTGATGAGTTTTAATTTCATTAATGTCAAGCAAATGACTTGAATGTTGAAGGTGATGAGCAACCGGATGCCTGGATAACATATCTGCTTCAATGTTAGTAGAACCCTTTAAATATTTAATTTCATAATCATACATAGTTAGCTTTAAGGATCAGAGGAATAATCGACCTCTTAAATTTTTAACATTTTTTAGCCAAACAAGAGCTGCATGGTCAATATGTATGATAAATTTTTGGCCATGTAGGTAGTAATAAAATTTATCTAAAGCATCTATTATTGCAAGACATTCTAACTCAGTTATAGCATAATTTTTTTCGTAGTCTCTTAAGATTCTAGAATGGTAAGCGATTGGGTGTAACACATTTGAGGCATCAGGTTGTTTCAACACAGCTCCAACACTTTTTTGTGATGCATCAACAAAAACATGACAAGTTAAGTCAGGATCATGCAAATGTAAAATCGGCTTCGTTATTAAGCTTTCTTTTAGTTTCTCAAATGCATTTTGACATTCATCAGTCCAATTAAATTTCGCATCCTTTTTTAATAACATATTTAATGGATATCTAAGGTCAGCATATTCTAGAATAAACTTATGATACACATTTATTGAACCCAAGAACCTTTGAAGTTCTTTTACATTATTTGGCGGTTTCAACTTTTTGATAATGTCGATATATATCAGTATTATTTGGAGTAACTTTACCCTCTTCTATTTCATATACCAGAAAGTTAATTTTAGTTTGGGCAAAGACACATTTAGATAGTTTCAATTTAATATTTTCTTTTTGGCAAATGTCAAAAATTGTCTTCAGATTATTCCAATGTTCTTTTTCTGACGAAGAAAAGACTATGATATCATCGAAATAATTGCAAGCCAAATCGATTTTATACTTCGTTAATATTCTTCGAATTAATCTATTAAAAATTTCAGGGGCTACCTTAATTCCAAATAGTAATCTACACCATTCATATAAGTCAAAGTTAGTGCTGAAAGCGAGTTTCTCAGTATCCTTTGGGTGAATGGGTACATGCCAATAACCGGAAGCAAAGTCTAAAGTTGAAAAAAGTTTTCCTCGAGCTAACTTGTCTAATAAACTATCCATAATAGGCAATGGTTCAGAATCCGCTTTACATAAAGCATTTAATTTTCTGAAGTCTATACAAAGTCTGGTCATTTTACCTTCATCGCGTTTAAAAGCTAAAGTTGTGACGTCTCACGCGTCTTTTCTTTAACAAGTCCTTTGGGTTGTTTGGGCCAGAATTAATGGCAACTCTTTTCCAACCAAATCCAAGAAGTGAAGTGTGAATAAAAGATGCAAATGAACAAACTTTTAAATATCGGATCTTAGAGTAAGAGGGATGGCAATGTAAGGTAATGTTTGACAATTGAAGTTAGTTTGTGGCAGTTGATGGTTATTACAGTTCGTGGTTCAAGTCTCAATGAGTTTTGCGTGACGTGAATAAAAGTTATTAGTGATCGAACATAGGAAACAGCCAAGTTGCACACCAGTGCATACAAAGACAATATTGATCGTTGCTCCAAGCTGTAATAAGGTAGGATTGATTATTTAATATTAGAATCGGAAATTAGGCGGTTCGTTTATTGATAGTGGTCTGAATTAGATTAAGTCTTATTATAAATATATACATATTGTGTGTGCTGCGTATTTTTACCATCGTAGATTCTCTCATATTAATTATTATAATTTAATTTGTTAAAGGTTTACGTTGAATATTTTAATAAAGTCCTATTAAGATAATGTTTGATCCTAGTTCTTTCGCTAATCCTACACCCCTAGCTCACACTTATACTTCGAGAGATGTACTTCCAAGGGGAGGAACATCACAAAGTCACTGGGGATGAATAGGGACTATTACTTTCTTTCATTAACCCAGCTTGCAATAATTTCTCAACTTGACCCTTAATTTCTTTTTCCTGAATAGGAGAAGTACGATAAGGTCTGAGATGAACTGGTAAGTCAGATTTGAGTATAATTCTTTGAGGTTCAACTCTTAATTGACCTACATCATATTTGTCTTTAGAAAAAAATGAATCATAATGGGAAAGTATTTCTCTTAACTCACACCTATTCTCTATGGCAATCTGCGGTAGAACATTTTGATCCTCAGAGATCTGAGAATGAGGAGGAGTTACATGTTTCTTCGTTTATATGTAAAGAATTTTTTCGTTCATTTTTGTATTTATTTATTTTATTTACAATATTTCCATTTTGTTTTATTTGTAGATGACTGCAGTCAATAGTAAGGTTAAATTTTGATAGTTCTGGTAGTCCAAGTATAAGATAGGGTAAAGTGTGATCTACAATATACATCGTTACTAATTTAGAAATAGCACCTATTTTTAGATAAAATGAACATATCTTACTCAGATTAATTGTACCCTGGGTTTGTTGTACAATTATGCTTTGAGCATTTTTCTTTTTTAACTGGTGCTTATTTACAAAATTATGAGATATAATGGAGATAGTTGAACCGATATCAAGGATACATGGTAAGGGTTTCTTTTTAATATATCCAGATATTTCCAATAGTCAAATTTGGGATTCTTCCGTTGGAGGATCAACATTTGGTTGCATAGGTATTTGAGGGGGTACTTGTATTGCCGAGAGTCTGAATGGACAAGTTTGAGCCCAATGATAGGTATTTTGAATCCCCTGGCACTCGCAAAATCTACACTGGTTAGGTGGTAAGTTACTCTGAAAGTGCATTTTCGGACTGTTTAACGTTCTAGGAGTTTGGTTAGGAACCTGGCTTTGTGCAAACTTATTTGGCCTAAAATGTCTAGGTTTCCAATTTTGGTAGTTTTCCCTAGAAACATTAAATATTGGGGTTCTACAATTACTATGATTTTCAATTTTGTTCTGTTCACTGTTTTGAATTTTTAATAACTTAGTCGCGGTCACTATCCATTCTGTTGGGTTACCAGGAGGACTTATAGTGAGTCACTGCCTTACATTAATGGGTGAGCCATCTGTTAATCTTTCTAATATCATAGATGTGGGTAAATTTAATTGTCTGCCAATTTCCAATTTTTCATGGAAGTATTGAGCAATTTCCTTTCCATTAAAAGTTTTTTGCGTGAAATCATTTAAACTAGTAATTGACGGCGCAAGATATTTTTCTGTTAAGAAACAAGTGAATTCCTCCCAATTGTTAATTTCATCATAAAAATTAATGTAATCCGTTAAGGCACTGTTCTTTAAATAGTTAGATATATTGGTAATTTTCCAAGAATCATCTAGGTTCAATTTTTGACATTTATCATTGAAGTATTTTAACCATGAAATTACTTGCATAGAATTATTTGGATCAAAAGCTATTAATTGGTTTGGTTGATTTAATTGGTTTTCAGAAGTTTGAGCTTTTGATATATCACTTGTTTCCGTCATATTTGGTTTTTTACCACTACGTAACTGCATGAATAGTTTAAGAATAGAATAAATGAAATTAAAATTTAATACACCAAAAAACAGTATCAAAAAGTTTAACATATCAACAAATGATCACAATTAAAAATAATTATACGCAAAGGAAATCAATGCAATTTAAAAAAAAATACACATACCAAAATATAAGAAATCAAATAAAGATACCAAATCAAGCATTAACTTATTCAAACTTAAGGGGTGTTGGAAAGCTAAAATCTTATTTTTTTGACAATTTGAGATTTTTACATTTTCAAACTGTATATATTTTAACCTTTCTAAAAATACCTTACTTTAACCTCTAGGGTATTTAGTAGCCCTTAAAACGTATCTTTAAATAATCGTTGAATTTGGGCCACGCCCATTTTAATGGCGAAAATTGTAAACAAATTGCTTTGTTTTTGCTTAAAAGTGTAACGACTAATATAAACCAAAATATGTATCTTTTATTTTAAATTAAGCCTTTTATTTTTTTTATTTCCTAGTCGATTAGAAGTCTCACTGTATACATTAAAATCAATTTATCTCAAAATGTAAATTTTAATGTGCGATGTACCTTTTCTGAGAAACTACTGTTCACAGGTATGTAAATTTTTTATGAATTATTTATAATGATGTCTAATATATACTAAAATGAGCTTTTTGTAAAAAACTAAAAATTTAATTTTTACAAATTTTTTAAGTAAAAAATGGGTCAAATTTCGCAATATTTGATAAAATATTTCATAATTTATTAAAAAATTCAAAATTAGCCAAAAGCTCATTTTAGTATAATGAGAGAGGTGTACTTTAATAGTATGAAAAATTTCGAGCATGTACATAAAACAGATTTTGAGAAAAGGTACATCGAAAACAGCCAATTTAACATTGTCAGTATAGAGAAAGAGACAGGTTTCCAACTCTCCTTAATAACGAATGCAAGTCACACACAATTATAATAAATTTACCATAATATAGAATTCTAAGTAATTATTTTGAGAACTTAAAATAACTAAACTTACGGATTTGAAGCACTTGAAAACATCCCAAAATTTTAGCATTGGAAGTGTACGGATACCTTTGATTATTCAAAACGAAGTGTTTAAAAAGTTTTCCTTTCTTTTCTCACTACACACACTTTTTTGAATTTGAAGACGTACTGGTAGACTTTTGTTCTGTTGATTATCACAGTGGGTTACTTGGAGAATTTTCTTGACACAAACATATACTTTGAATTCTGTTGATTTTCGAAATGAAGTTTTTGAAGAAACTTTCTTTTAAATAAATCGTATTTCGATCTATGTAGCCGTACAAATTTTTACAAACAAATTGCTATGTTGCGCTATTATTCAATTTTTGAAGCAGTCGTTTTTATTCTTGCCGCGTGTATAACAAGATAAGCAGGTTTTACATCCTGTCGGCTATTATCATGTTTTGGAGAAATTCTTGAATTGACAGGAGAAATGCAACGGTCAGCCGTTTGTCCGATTATATTTTATTTCAATATTCAGTAAAGAAGTCTGCACTCTCTCCAAGCCATGACAAAAACGAGAGGTCTTTCAGCGTTGATCAGCAGCGAGCGAGTCCTTAGTACAAGTGTCTTCTTTAAGTCCGGCGAAAGTAGAAGTCAAAGTTCCTATGCGTTGAGGTGGGTTGAGTTGTCCTGGTAGGAAGTTTACCCCGACTGTCACTTGTGGGGCTGGGGATTCATAATATATATATATATATATATTACTTTTATTATATTAATTATAAAATATTTTTTCTATAAATAATTACAATTACAATAATATATTTTATATATATTATATACCAGCTGAAATACCCGTTCTTCGCATGGCTTAAGTTTCAAAAACATAAAATTCCCCTATTATAGCAATTATAATATTTTTTTAGGGAGGTGTTTTTTTTACCTGTGTTAAATAGTATAACTAAAAAAAATTAAAAATATTTTTTAATTAATGTTTAATAATTAACATTAATAATAAACATTATTTAATTTTAATTGTGTTTAATGTTTTTTTAAAATATAAATATTTTTTAAAAAGTGCAATTTTTGGCCCTCAAATTAAATGATAATTTAACAAAAACAAATATTTCAATGCAAGAGAGAAAATTAGCATGCTATGAAGTAAAAACAGAAATGAATGAATGCAAATAGAAATATAAATTATATCAGAAAAATAATAACAGTAGTAAGTTTCTGCTATTGAACTATGGGTGAAATAACGTGAAATAGATAAACCGAAAGAAAAAATTAATGATGATAAACTGATTTTAAAAAAATGAAATCGTAAATAAGAAATATTAGGAAGCCATCAACAGGTAAAAAAATTAAATTAGTGTTGTATGAGAAACGGTGTAATACGATCTAACATCTCTGTAATATATCTAGTATAAAGAATTAGATGTAATTCAATACTAAAAAATTAAATTAGTATGAACTAAAATAAAAAATCTATCGAAAAGAGGCCCCGTTGTAATAATCTAAAATCAACAGCAGTACTGAATGATACAAACAATAAAACATGTTGCTAAAAAATTAATTATTCAAACAATACTTTTTCGCAATATTTTTATTAGCAATTGTAATTCTATTACAAAGAAGAAAACAAATGCATACATACAATCATAAATAACTATAGTGATAATTGAAATATATATATCATATATGGGCAGTATGATAATATACACTGGTGTGCAAAAATTAAGGACGAGACGGTTTTTTCAATATAACTTTGTACAAAAGCTTTCCAAATCAACACATTTAATACCGTAAGATCCCCAATACGTAAGGACATGTGTAATGTAAGCAACACTTACTAAAAGAGAAATCAGAGGGATAAAAAGAAGCTTTATTGAAAAAGTAGCATGGAGCGCAATGAGACTGAAGGCCGAAACATCCCTGTGATGGGTGTCCAGCAAGAAACATCCGGTCTTTAGTAGGGGATATGATCTCCCCTGACTGCTAGGCAGGTTTCACAGCGAAAGCCCATGCTGAGAATGAGGGTGTCAATGAGTTGTTGAGGCATTGCTGCCCATTCGTCTTGCAGCGCCAATCGAAGCTCCCGAATCGTTACTGGTGGTAAGGTACGAGCTGTCAAGCGTCTGCCTAGAAAATCCCATACATGCTCGATGGGATTGAGATCCGGAGATCGTGCCGGCCAATCCATACGTTCAATATCCTCACTCTCTAAGAGCTGTTCGGCAGCTACTGTGCGATGACATGGTGCATTGTCGTCCATGAAAAGGAACTGCATGCCCATAGCGCCTCTAAAAAGACGCGCATATGGAAGAAGAATCTCGTTACAATAACGGGTCCCGTTGACTGAACCTGCGTCGAAGATATGAAGGTCTGTACGACGACCAAGCATGATGCCTCTCCAAACGAGAACACCGCGACCTCCATACCTGTCCCTTTCAATGATGTTCGAGGGATGATTGCGGCTTCCCCGCTCTCTCCAGATGAGTATGCGATGAGAATCGCTACTCAAACTGAATCTGCTCTCATCTGTAAAGAGTACTCGTCCCCATTCATTGTCTCTCCAATTCTGGTGTTCCCGGCACCACAGAGAACGCCTTCTCCGATGGGCAGGCGTTAAAGGTACACACCGTACAGGGCGTCGTGCAAACAGACCACCACTGTGCAGTCTTCTGGTCACGGTAAAACGCGATATCGGTCGTCCAGTCGCCTGTGTCATGTGTCTAGTGATTTCTCCCGCTGTCTGCCGCCTGTTTCTTCTGGCCTGTAAGACAATGTACCGGTCATCTGCGGGTGTGGTTCTTCGTGGACGATCACTACTGAACCCCCGGATAGCTGTTCCTGTAGTTTGAAATTGTCTCCAAAGTCGTGAAACGATGCTGTGAAAAAAATTGCTGCGGCCTTCCTCCAACTTCCCAATGATTCGACCTCGGGTAAAAGCATTCAGATGTCGTCTAACAGATTGATTATTCGCCATTTCTCGCTGAGGCAGCAACTCGGTGTGATTTTAACTGCTGTACGGCGTGCAATCTCTTTGCCAGAAATACTAATCTTACACCGACAACATGCTTTATACTACTCAGACACTCCTACATTACGTCTACCTGCATATCTGCGCATGTGCTACCGTACATCACCTTACTTAATCTCCTGATTAGTCTTTCTGTCCGCTCTGCCTTTCGTTCAGCTGATATGCTAATTTTTCGACTTCGTCCTTAATTTTTGCGCACCAGTGTATTATATAAAATATGTATACCCCTTCTCCAAAAAACTACATGAGGAACAGATTATCATCAATATTAAACCGTCAGATGTAAAATCACACCAACACTTAATTTTAAAGAAATCCAAAAGGAGATATGAGAAAATCTTTTCAAGGTGCACATTTTTTCTGCAAACACTTTTTTGATCATAATTGATAGATTTATGTATTGCAAGATTGTCAAAAGCAAAGTTAAGTAGTGGCAAAAAAAAATCAAGTCAACATTAAATTGAAAGGAATACAAAAGAAAGAATGAGAATATTGTTTCAAGGTCAGCAAATATATCATAGTTGTATCCTAGATCAGCAAATAGCATTTTATTAAATAAATATTTATGATTTTTTTTCCAGTTAAAACAAAGATGAGATCTTATCGGTCATAGAGATCGTAAGGCCATAAACAGTGACATACAAAAAAACATGGTTCACAATATTACCAACTTGTCAATAGTAATTAATTTGATTTTAGTGCCATTTTCTTTCTGTTATACTTCAAGCAATATTTTTCTACAAAGACGAAAACATTGAATTAGCTGATGAAGGAAAAATAGTAAAAATCTTTATTTTCAACGACAGAAAATATTATAACAATGTATTTATATGTAATAAAGGTATATAATGCCTACGTACAATTAGCTAAAAACTACATGAAGAACCGATTGTCAGAAGGAATGTTAAGCAATGATGCCACAAACAGTTTTGAACAACAAGAACAAAATAACAGAAAATCTTACATACCGTAAAATCCGGCGTTTAACGCCCACTTTCAGCACAAAAAAATTAAATTGAAATTTACGGGTTCAAGAGCTTTAAAAATAAAAAAAAGATGAATATAGAAAAAAATTAAGACTTCTACAAATATCGAAATACAGTTTATTTAAAAGAAATGACACACACTCCTTATGAACTTAAAGGATTGTAATTCTATATAGATGTATACTATTTTTTTCTATACCTTGGAATAATACTTCAAATAAATTACTTCAAAACATGAGAGCATTGCATAAGTACATTTCAGGTCCCTTCGTACAAAAGAGGGTGTGAGTTGTATGGCGAGCATAACAAACATTAAAAAATGCAGCTCAAAAGTATAGGTGAGCATTATACGCCCGATTTTATGGTAATCTGATATTTTTCTTTGCATTGTTTTTTTAGCGTCAAATTGTTGGATATCGTCCATTTTTTTATTCATTTCACCATTGGAATTAAAGTCTAAATAATTGCACATATTTTTCATGATATTCAACATTGATCAGCATCTGCTGATGAAGGAAGAAAGGCAATAATCTTTTCTTTTTTCAACCAAAGAAAATGGCATAGAAATGTATATGCATAAAAACTTTAAATATATATATAAAGAACAGATTGTAAGAAGGAAAAATAAATCATACTGCAACACGACAAAAATTGCATTAACTCTGATTTTTAAAGAGCAAAAGAGAATTACTTTTTAGAGCATTCAATTCCATCCATAGTCTGATTTTGATGAAACTAGCATAAATAGCTCAGAAAATCTTAGACGTAAATAAAAATTTTCATTAGCATTCGTATTTTTACCTATTAACCTCACTACATTGAAATTGACACCATGCGAATCGTGCTATTTCCCACTAAAATCTTTTTTGTTTCATATAAAACATGTAAAAATCTTTGTGGTTTTGATATCAAGGAGTGATTCGTGTGGCACCAATTTGGTTGTGGTGACACTAATAGGTTAATACCTAAAACTCTAACTTAAATCAGGATATCTACAATCTTATAATCCCAATTAATTAGTTTGCATTGAGTGCCATTTTCTTTTTGTTATTCTAATATTATAATCGCGAAAGTTTGTATGTACGAGTGTTTGTTACTCTTTCATGCAAAAAACAACTGAACGGATTTTAATGAAACTTAACAATAATATAGCCTATACATCAGAATAACACATAGGTTATAATTTATAAAGATATTGTGTGAAGAGTCCAAAAAATATAAAGATAAATGTCAAGTAAGTAGGAAAAAATTCTGACGTCAGCAAGCTATTCTGGCATGTGCTGCAAAAACCGTTTGAATTACACGTATATAATCACTTAACAAAAAAGCCCACAACAGCATACATCTATCTTTTGTGTGTAAGCCATAAATACAATAAAAATTAACAAACAAATAACATAAATTAATTAGATAAATTTTTTTAAATGATTTTATTATGCACGTTTTTGGTAGTAACAAATTGATCCTTATATCAAAATAAATACTTTTATCACTTCTGGACCATAATCATAAAATTTAGTTTGCATGTTTCTTTTGTTGAATTGAAATCCACCAATAATGCTCTCAATAAGGTTACCGGAGGAATTAATGTTTAAAATTCCGTTTGGGCTCTATTAGATTTAGACTTAAAATTTAGCACACATGTTTATTTTACGGAGTACAGATCCATTTAAAGTTGCTTTTGTGGAAATTCACCAGATTATTAGGTTAAGAGAGCGCAAAAAAAATCTTTCTACTTCTATTTTAGATATTATTAGAAATTATAAATTCTGTCCTTTTTATATCAAGAGGCCAGAATTACAGCTATAAATATATTTTTCAATTCAATCGCGAATTCTTAATGCTAGATATCAAAAATTTATAAATATGTAAACAGTATTTATTTATACAACATCGTGAAATACACAGTGAAGTGGGTGGACAACCGCTAGTCAGCTATAATTTTGTACTATTTTGCAACTCTGATGAAACACGGAATTAGCCAATAAAAGAAGATCAATACGCTTTTCCAGACCAAATTGTCACGCTATTAGGTTGGAAGTAGGCAAGACGTAACGATAAAGTGTACCGATATTCAGGCAATGATTTAATTCCAAGCTTTACTGACTTTGGGGCTGACTACCTTGATATCAAAATCTGATGGATTGTAGCCCAAGCACAACCGTAGATTGATAATATAAAAAGAAACATGTAAAAAAATGGAGCGTGGAACGCCACGCAATGGAAGTGAAACTTCTTTGGCGACGTTGGCCGTAAATGGAGGAATACATCTAATTATATTAAACTGTTGGGGGAACTTCTAATAATCAAATAAAATTTAAACTTATTCTCTCAATCGCATGATTTTCATTGCAATATATAAAACAAATGCTGTAGGGTCACTCCTCGACGATCAACACGTCTTAATTCACTTGTGGCTATCATAAATGGTGTAACTCTAACTCCTTCCCTGAAGTTCCTAAAATGACCCAAGTAAATTGCTGGGAAAGAGAGCTCCTCAGCATGTTCATCAAATAGCAAGTTTCTTGGTACATTCGCTTCTCCAGGAGCGATACGAAGATATTTCTCTTCATTCCATAACAACGTCTATTGCTGGGCTGTAAGACTCTCTTTAATAGTTATATTTTCACTGATTTCTTCTTGAGGAACTTGAGACGTACTCTAGTTCAAATTGAAGAAACTATCATCGATTGTAACATCATACATTCTGTACAATGGAGTAGCTACTAAACATTGCAACCATGCTTTGATGGTTCTTTTAGTAACCAAACCCATCAGATAACTAGTTCTGTGAATTTTCCTCCGTTTGATGTGAACATTGACACAGTAGTCATCATCAACATTTCAAGGCAATCGGTTGACCATTGTATTGATGGATACAGGAACATTGATTATCTACCCTAATATTCCAAACTGACCGTGTACATGTCTCAATCGTCGAATTTGCATGAAAGGTATTCGTAGCGAAATGAGTCTTTCTCTGATACCAAATCCAAAGTAGGAAGAGATGTGCTGGAATTTCTGGGTATACAAAACCATTATATTTTGATAAATTTGGTATACTTTTCCTACTTAAACTTTGTCTGCAATTTCGGTATGCTTTTTAATGCCTTTTAAATTAATTCCCGATAAAATATTTTTGTGCTCAGCAACAGGCGTTCTCAAATCGTCTCTAAACCATAATCTGTCACAAATCGAACACCTCTGATCGAAAGGATTATCAACGAATCGCTTTTGAAAGTCTTTGTGAGCATTTTTATGGGAATCATAGTCTTTGTAAGGTAAGATAGAATCAGTGGCGCACACAAGGGGGTGTTCTAGGGGTCCGGACCCCTCCCAAAGCCCTTGATTATTTTTCCGATTGGTTATAATTCTAAGTATATAGTACGTATAATTTAACTAAGTATTTGTTATTGATGAGATTAATTGTATTAATTAATGCTAATTATTTATTCAATAATTCATTTTTTACTGTTTTTGTTTTTGAAAATCGACAAAAGGAGCATGATACAAGAATGGTGGACTTACGACTCTGGACATCCCACTTGAAAAATTTCTGTGTGCGCTACTGGATAGAATTTATTATCGATTCACATGAATCAGTTTCAACCCGCACTAGACTTGTTGAGAGTTCTGTAGTTGAGGGCACAGGTTGATTCACAAAGTCCGTGCTAATCTGTGCTGCCATTAGAAGTCTCAATAGCATTCCCATTATTGGTAATTAAACTCGGCATTAAGAGAGTATTTTGCAATATTTTTTTCGAGCTTGATATTCTCTCATGTACTCTGATCGAGATTTGGCAGTAGCACTTGATGAATTTGCACTATTTTTGTACTTTTTTTGTCTCTTTTTCGACTGGATTTGATGTTCTAGTTTTTCTTCTATTTTTTTTTCTTTCACGAAACTCTTTTCCTCTTTGTGTATTTGATTTAGCCATTCTGACTGGAATTAATAATAATTCAACGCAAATGAAAATTAAAGAAATAAATTAGCCACCGAACACACATCGCAATGTAGCCAACAATATAAAGAAAATTTCAAAAAGGCATGCTTTTGCTGCGAGAGTTATTTTGTCTACATCGTAATGCTCACGCTGCAACTGATACGACCGTTGATAATGTTCCCGCGTGGGGGAGAAAATGCCCTCTAATCGGAAGGTGGGAAAATTGACCAGTCTGAGGCGTAGGCAATTATCCAACTTTCCCACCGATATGACGCAAGTCACGTGGTGTCCCCGTTCCCCCTTTTCCTCCCTCGCTCTCTCCTTACTATAGCGACGATTCGGTGGGGGAGACTACTTCCGTTCGTTTTTTCACTGTTACGCAAAACTGGGCAATTTTATCATTCACTCTCGCGACCAAAAAAGTTTCACTTCAAAAAATCTTGTATGTAAAAAGAAATTTAACTTCAACCACACAATATTGGCAATCTGTTAATCCCAATTAGTTTGAATTGTCATTGCCTTCAGTTACATTTTTCTACTTTTTTGTTTCAATGGAATTTGCCAATAGAGGAAAAGGGTACTTACGTATCGGCGTCACCTCAGCAAAATTTGCGATGTCAAAACAATAGATTCTTACGTGTTTTACATGAAAAAGAAGAAAAATCAGATCGATTTTTATATAAAATATGTTGGAATCGCTCTCTCTCTCTTTGTTGTTTTGGTATCAAGGTGTGATTCACATGCACCAATTTTGCTGGGGTGATGTCAATACATTAGTACCATATTATCTAAGCTTCTGAAGCTTCACAAATCATTTTTTGGCTTAAAAACTTGAGTCACGGTATCATAAAATTTAAATTACAATAAGTAAAAAAAAAATTACAGTTTAGAAAATAAACAAACATAAAACTGTGTGACACTAAAATAGAAATTATAGTATTAATTTAATACAAAACAATTCATATCCTAAGACTTGGGAAATCTAATGTTATCATATTTATGTTGCCAATCCAAAAAAAAACGAAATTTAGGAAGAACATTTTTTTACGACAACTTTTTCAAAAAACGAATGTAATTCCACCACAAAGAGTTGAAAAAACCACAAATAAATATATTAATAATAAAATGTGCTAAAATCCCCCCCCAAATCTGCTCTAAACATTAATTTTCGCAAAGTTGACTTCACTCGTCTGATGACGTCATATCTGCATTTAGCTGAAAATCGCTTAAAAATTGAATTTTAAAAAAAATCTAAAGCGAATTTCGAAAAAAACTCTTCGAAGTTTTCAAGATAATGACCTATAGCAACTACAGGCCAAGTTTCAGACTTCTGGGTTGCTTAGTTTTGCCGGTACAGCTGAAACACACAAACACACCTTTATTAGTATACATAACTAATGTAAGAAATTTAACTTTGAAGATGTTAACTGTGACAGGGCTTTCATCACGATTTCTATTAATGTCCTCTTGGGGTTTCTTTGGGGCCGAAACGGCAATTCTTTCCAACCAACTCAAGTAGAAGAACGTGGTTATGTAAATTAGGAATCATATAAATATTGGAAGTTAGCAGTAGAGAGGAGTTTATATCCGATTCTATGTCTATGCGCAGAAGTGGTTGCTGAGTGAGAAGTGAAGTCCCTAAGTAGAGAGTTAGCTGTAAAGTGATTTAAGATAAAGTTAGAAGAATCCTAACTCCGTGAAATAGCCTAGCCGTGCCGGTACTGTTGAACCAAAGGTAGGTTCGAGGCTATAAGGAAAAAAGTCGGAGTAAAGCCACATCAGAACAGATAAAGAACGTAGCTGATATAGGATATAGCGGTAACCTAGTTTTAGAACGTAGCTGATATAGGATATAGCGGTAACCTAGTTTTATATAAGCTATAAGGAAAGGGCGTATATTAGTGATAGAGTAATTAATCTATAAAGTTAGATTCAATGGTCGAATACGCGGCTATTTGGTAATACGTGTTCGTCTTCTCATTCTAGATCAACTTACTTAATCATTATTGTTGTGTATTGTGTTTAAGCTAAGACCTTAATAAACAGTTTTTAAAATAAATGATTTGAGTGGTCCTACGTTCTTCCCCACAGAAACAGGTCGCCGTGTAGATAATGTAGAAATAACGTTACCAAGTCATTTAATACAGCAGCATGTATTCCACAGATCCACCACCACATGGGATGACACATTCCAAGCGTGTCATAAATTCAACAACGGCAGAGTGCAGAATGTCTGTTTATAGCTCTCGGTGGATCACATATTTCAATTCCGGCAGATTGGATGGACGAAATTAATACACCCGAAAACTTTAATATCCCCACTGCCAAAAGTCTACTGGAGTCAGATCTGGAGACCGAGGAGGCCATGTAAATTTGCAACGTTTGTTTATGATTCTTAGACTTGGTCGCCCGGATCTTACATGATCCTCGAGCGATCCAGTTTTTTCAAATCGCTGAACAAGCTTTATGAGGCATACTACTGTTGAAGGCCATTTTCCAGTCTTCACCTTTTTCTGAAGTCGGAATTTACGCAGTGCAACAGTCACCGATTCCTTGTTCATTCATTGTCGCTTTTCTTTCTCACTCAGCATCCTTGTTCACTTAATGTGCAACGGAGAATTAGATCTGGATCAAGAGCACCAGTATTTGTAATCGCTTGTTTCTTTTGTATATTTCCAACTCAGTTGTTTGTACGAGCGTCATTTGTCGGCAGTTTTTTTTTCTTATCTTAAAAAAAATCCCGTAATTTATCGGTGCTAAACCTGCAAACCATTTTTTATTTTGTTTAATTTTCCGGGTTTTATAAACTTTTAAAGTTTATACGGACTTTTTGCCTACCCGGTATTTAAAGAAATGATAATGCGCAACTGTGGCGTGATTTGGCATCCATCCAAATTTTTCTTAAATGGAACTAGCTTTCGAGCAGAGAGAAGTGAACTGATATGAACAAGCACTCGAAAAAACCTGTTCCCCCTCGGACGATCTCTCACACTTCTCTCTTGTGGCCTCGGTTGCCGAGTGGTCTAGGTATCCGATCGTGGCTGGCCTTGTCACGAGTTCGAGCCCAGTACCACTAAAGACTCGCCGTGTAAGGGAGCGATGCACGTTAAATCTGTCGAGAGCCCAAACGTAATCCCGTTGGTGTGGTGTTGTAGTTAGGAGAGGGGGGGGTGACAGCTCAGGTGTCATTCACGTCACTTGACCATGGTTCAAAATTACAAGGTCTGCCGCCAAAAGCCCTCGTGTAGCTGAACAGTGCGACGTTAATATTCACTCACTCACTCACACTTCTCTCTCTGACTCGCACGAGACAACAGCATGCGCTCTTCCCTTTATTTAATTTACATGCATTAGACGAAGTTGTTTTAGCAATTTTTATAATGTAAATAAAAAAAAAGATTAACCTTTTGTCATGAATTATCACTATTTTTATGGCGTGGATTAAACCTTAAGTTATCCGACTACGTTCGGAACCGTAATTTTGCAAAAGCGCATAAATGGATAATATTTATGATATTTAGTGTCACCTAGATTAGAAAATGTATATAAAATTGTTTTAAGAATAATATTACAATAAAAAATTATTTAAGTACAATATTTTTACAAAAAATGAACATAGAATGACCCATTTTCAAAATATTCTCCTTTTGTGAAAAATGCTTCTATTATAATAATATTTTGCCTGTATATAGCTCAGACCTCTTTATAGAGGCTCCACTAGAATTTTTGAAATATATAACTTAGAAGTGGGTTTATATCCATGTTTTACGACAACAGAGGGGAGAAATTTTAAGAAAAAAACGCCGATAATTATTTCAATGAGTGCTAACTCTGAAAATAATGCGAATTTTTCAAAAATCATAGTTGAGCCTCTGTACAGAGGTCTGAGCTATATACAGACAAAATTTTATTATAATACAAGCATTTTTCACAAAAGGAGAACATTTTGAAAAAAGGTTATTCTAAGTTAATTTTTTGCCGAAATATTGTATTTAAATATTTTTTTTTGCCAAAAAATAAATGTCCTTAAAACAATTTTATACACATATTATAATCTAAGTGACACTAAAAATCATGAAAATTATCCATTTATGGGCTTTTTTAAAATCACGGTTCCGAACGTAGTCGGATACCTTAATTAGATTCCCACATCACGCCATACAAATTAAAATATTATATAATATGGTATATATCATACATATTTGTTAATTTACATAACATATAGAGTAGATAGGAAATTTCCTTTAACTAGGAATACTTGCGAATGAAGAAAGGTACAGCTGTAAAAATGAAACCAGGGTAAAGTAAAGCGACTACGTTCACCTGACATAAACGACAGAAGAGCATCATTGGCGAAATTTGGAAAATAGACATTGAAATTCGAAGACGAAAAGAGATAGAGCAAAATTTACAATCACAAATTTTTATAGCAGAGGTACTCAATCTTTTCTTCTGCTGGGCCGCATACATATGTCAGCCGTTTTACGTGGGCTGCAACATGAGATTACCGGGGAAGGGGAGAAATGCTTAAGACCAAGATAACATCGGAAATTTAAAATGTGGAAAATTGATCAAAATATTATAGCTCCTGTTTTGCTTTTTTTTTAATTATTAACTTTTTATACTTTTTATTTTTGTCACTATCACTAAATTAAAAGAATTTAAGAAACACTCCTTCACAATTTTTGCATCAGTAAACAGTTTTATATGATTACCAGTAATATAACGAAGTTCGTGGGATATCTTTGTTACCGCTGTGATATTACCACTGACAAAACACTTCGTTGCTGTTGCAAAGAATATTCAATAAAGCCTTGAAAGAGGAAACATGTCATTAAATAATTCCTGTTTATTGGTATTTTTTAAATACAACACTTTTGTGATAAATCAAACAATTACTGATCCATGTTTGTTTTTCACTAGAAAATAGTCAACTTTCAAATCATTCGAATATTTTTTTGCTTACAAGGTATGCCAGATTGTTCAAAATCAGTTCCACCCATAAAATTGTCGTTAATCCACTATTGTCTGTTATTACTAACCGTTACAAATAGAAAAATAATATCAATTCGCAGCCGTACGACATCGACAGCAAAATTGATATATTTGATTTTTTGTCAAAGAATTTCCCACCAAATTTTTAATACATAGTCTTAAAAGAATGTTTCGGAGCAATGGGTCATGCCCGGGCCACTTAAAAAGGCTCGGAGGGCCGCAGGTTTAGCATCGCTGTTTTAGAGAATCAATTAATTAGTTAGGAACGGCATTTAGTTCTCACGAATAGGATAAATTGTCGCCTTCCTACCCAAAAATGTCCAAAATCAATGCACCCCATTTCGCTTAAGTGTTTGAAAGAAATATTCATAGGTATGATGAAATACGCGCAGTTCATGTAATTAATTGCGATATCATAATCAACCAACATTTGCCCCAAAACAACACGCAAACCGCAATACAGTGATAACAAATTAATGTCAAATATATTCGAAGAGTTCGCCGTTGCTTATGGAACATATTTGTATTTGGCACTTTTTCAACATACCGGCGTATTAGACCAACGAACCTGCGGCCCGCCGAGCCTTTTTAAGTGGCCCGGTCATAGCCCATTGCTCTGAGAAATTCAGTTATTTAAGAACGTTGTATAAAAAATTTGGTGGGGAATTCTTTGTCAAGAAATCAAATCCTCAATTTTCCTTTTTGCTGTCGGTGTCTTACCGGTACGAATTGATATTTTTTTCCCATTTGGAACAGTTACGGTTAGTGATAACAGACAACAGTGAAATGAACAGTGGGTAGAATTAATTTTTTACTATCTTTCATATCTTACAAGCGAAAAATATTCGAAGAAAATATATCGTTTTAAGGCGATTGAGAAGTTAACTATTTTGTAGTGAAAAACAAACATGGATCAGTAATTGTTTGATTTATCACGAAAGTGCTGTATTTAAAAAATACCAATAAACAGGAATTACTTAATGACATGTTTCCTCTTTCAAAAGGCTATTGAATATTCTTTGAAACAGCAACGAAGTGTTTTGTCAGTGGTAATATCACAGCGGTAACAAAGACATCCCATGAAGTTAGTTATATTATTGGTAATTATATGAAACCGTTTATTGATGCATAAATTGTGAAGGAGTGTTTCTTAAATGCTTCTAATTTAGGATTAGTAACAAAAATAAAAATAAAAAATATAAAAAAATAATAATCAAAAAAAGCAAAGCACAGGAGTTATAATATTATGATTAATTTTTCACATTTCAAAATTCCAATGTTATCTTGATCTTAAAGTAATTATCCCCCCTCTCCCATTTATCCTCATGTTGTGGCCCGCGTGAAATGGCTGACATATGTATGTGGCCCAGCTGAAAAAAAGGTTGAGTATTAGACCGACACAATGGCCAGTACCGGGCGATTGAAAATACCTCGTAGGGAATATCCAGCAGAAGTGCGTTGGTCCTTAAGCGTGTGGTCAGGGAAAAAAATCTGAAAGATAACTCTATCTATAAATGGACAGCTATTTTAAATTGTTGTCATTGCCGGCCGGAGCGATGTAAAAGTTTTAAGAAAATTTTATAAGTGCTCGTCCATCCCCTTTTGGGTATTAAATATATTTAAACAAATTTTTCTCATATGAAATATATTTTCTGTGCACAAAGAAGTTGTTTAACAACTAACATTAAAAATTATGTGCCAAATTGAAAGTCACAAATTATATCCCTGATATTGCGATATTAATTAGAGCTTAGCAAGAACAAGATTTACAGTAAAATTTTAAATTTTTTATTTAACTCGTACGAATACTTTATTTTGTTAATTTCTTATTTTAATAAATATTTTTAAAAGATACACATAACATAATGTATGCACGATTTTAATTTTTTAATCATGTTGAAAGAATATTTTAGGCTACTCATTTTAAATGATGCATACTTAATATATAATAAGGTGATCGATCGTCCTCCTTTAGGGAGCACAGTCCTCTTATATGTTCTGTCCTTCCTCTAAAAGTGTCCTCCTACTTGTCCTCCTTTTCAATATTTTAAAATTTTGAACGATTTTGTTCTTTACAAATTACGATTTGAAAAAAAAATTATTTCTTTAATGATGAAAAGTAAATTGTCAAACTTAGAAGAATCAAATCCAGGTATAACGGGAAAGTTTAGCAAAAAAGTGCAGAATTTTTACCGAACATGTTTCCAATATGTCGAAGAATATTCTGAATCAAATATCACAGGAAATAACAGTTTTCAATTATGTTTTTTGACTTTATCGAAAATAAATTGGTCCGAAAATCAACATGTTGAAATTGATAAGCGATGGGTGGAAATATTTAATCATTTCAAAAGCGAACACATTCCATATGGAAATTTAGTTAATCTTGTTGAATTTTACTCTGTGCTGCCCTGGAACTAATACAGCAATCGAAAGATTTTTCCATTAGGTACTGATTTTGGAATAAGCGAGAATTCAAGTTTGAATGTTGATACTTTATATATAGCTGCACCACTATACGTAAAGCTCAATATGAAGGATATTTCTTGCTCCAAAACTTTCGTTACATTAGAAAATTATTTATTAACAAAACACAAGTAATATAAAAAAAATTAAGTCAATTCCTACTTTGATTAACAAAGAAAATTTTTATTTTAGCTACTTTTTATTAAATAGTTACAATTAATATAAATATGTATATACATAGGACAGAAACACAATATTAAGTGGTAATTAATTTGTATTCATTATCATTAAAGTATGGTATTGTCATCCAAAACAATCATGTATACAAAATTTCAGTTCAACTGAATGCACGTGAGGAAAAAACCTTTTCAAGTTTTGACACCAGTCACCAAAATGGTCGCTATGTTGCCAACGTGGCTGTATTTGTAATTCTTTGAATAATTATTTTTAATCAATTAATTTTTATTAATTATAATTAAATTATTGAATTGTCATCCAAACTAAAATCATGTACATAAAATTTTAGCTCAATTGAGTGCTTTAAAATGTATTTTATTCACGATTGAAAACTCCACCAAGGTAAATAAATAAACAAACAAACAAATAAATATAGAGAGAGTGTGACCTAATAGTAGGAATAGAAAGAAAAAAAAGTTCATTCAATAGAAAAATACTCGCGCGTTTAAGTAAATAATTAAAATGAATGTAAGCGTAATTAGTGTATTTTTGTTTGAATTAATAAAATGTTTCATATATTTACGTTGTAATTCTTCGTCCTCCTTCTCATTGTAAAAAAATTGGTCACCTTATGTATAATAAAACTAAATCTGTCTTCTTGTCTTTCCCCGTTCCCTTAACTCTGAATACATTGTCGCAGGAATCGAATTGTTAAAAATATTTCTTACTGTGCGTCACCCTCAATCCTATTGGTAGATTGGTACGACACACCCCACATCTGTAAGGGAACTTAACCCTGTATTAGAATCAGTGCTGGTTTATCCATAGGGCGCTCTAAAGCCCAGATTAGGGTTTCTGATTTCCCGGCCTTTTCCATTCTCACAATTCTAGAAAATACATCAAATTTTCAAAAAATTTGAAAACCTGTTATTTTTAATTGATATTAATAATAATTATATAAAGCAGAGGTTCCCAAACTTTTTTGTCTTATAGACCCCTTGCCATGTCTTTCGGTTTGGGGTAGACCCCTGTGTGCCGAAATATTGACCACGCGAGGGCGCTGGTGTGCGCACATCTGTATTAAAATTGTAAAGATCGTTAGTGTGTGTGTGTGTAACTAGTATCGTAGAATGTAAGCCGCATCGCGGCAATTCGTATCTAATTAAACATTACTATACCTAAATTATCTCATTATTGTGGACTGTCTAACTAATTCGCCCGGATACACACTCCTTTCTTTTCGAAATAATTATGGACATTGCTTCGTTTATAATTCGCTACATGGTGCATCGGCCGGGAAGGTCATTCGCTGCGTGATGGGGGGTGAGTACTTTCGTTTTGTCTAACTTTGAATTCGGTATTTGTTTAGTTAAACTTATTTCTCATCATTTCTGATTTTGGTTTATTCGTAACTGTCGGTATTTGGAAGGTTGCTCTGGTATAGTTTTGTTTATTTGAATGCATATTGTTAAGCTGAATTTTGTTTGAAAGTTGTACTAAGTTGCATTCAGAATTGGTGTTGTCATTTGTATATTTGTTTGCAATTATAGTGTTTTGGTTTAAAATGGATGCAGCAAATAAGGCTATATTAGAAAGAACGAAAAAGACTCGATCTGTTTCGAGATCCCTCGTGACAAAACAATTTAATAAATTAGAATCCGAAATAAGCAATACAGCTGATAAAACAACAGTACATGAGATATATATGCAATTAATTTCTAAATTTGAAGCGCTGAGTACACTCGATAAGGAAATTGAGAATTTAATAGAGTCTAGAAGAAGAAATCGTAACTCGCGAAGAATATCGAGATAAATTTATAATTTCGAAAATCCGTGCTGAACGTTATGTAGAATCAGTTTCGAACACTGCTATTCAAAATTCGGTG
Source organism: Trichonephila clavipes (assembly GCA_019973935.1). Lineage (NCBI taxonomy): Eukaryota > Metazoa > Arthropoda > Arachnida > Araneae > Nephilidae > Trichonephila > Trichonephila clavipes. Next base: position 542,065 of record BMAU01021429.1, read on the forward strand.
GAAAATCAACTACAAAACATAACACTTCCTTTAAATAGTACAGTTAGTTCTATTTTAACAAATCAACCGCGTTTACCTAAACTCACATTAGAATCTTTTTCGGGCAAGGATATCAGTAGTTTTTCCAGTTTTTGGGCTAGATTTAAATCCGCAGTACATGAAAATTCGAGTTTAAATGATGTGGACAAATTTTCCTATTTGAAATCGGTTGTCACATCTGATGCAGAATTGGCTATACGAGGCTTAACTCCAACATCGGAAAATTATGCAAAAGCAATGAAAATTTTAGAAAATCGGTTCGGACGTAAAGAACTTATTGTTGACTTTCATATGAATCGCTTGTTAAATCTGACCCCTGTCCGTAAATCGTTTGATGTTATTGCGTTAAGAAATTTATATGATCAGTTAGAAATTAATATAAGGGGACTTGAATCTCTTGTTTCCGATAATTATGAAAGCTATTCCCCCTGATTTAGCATTAGAATATAATAAAAAACATAATGAAACACAATCACAAATCACTGATTTAATTGCATATTTGTGAAGCGAAGTAGAAAGTCGCGAACGCACAGAATTTCTAGTAAAACCGCATGACCTAGAATTGAAAAATAAAAATTCCTATTCCAATACTAAGTATTTCGAAAGAACGTCTCATAGCTATCCACAGTCAAATCGAAGGGTTCAAGGTCATTCTCGATTCCACCCATCTCATAAATCGTTTTCCTCTGCAAACGAATTGCTGACGGCTGCATTTTCGAATTGCTTATTTTGTTCCCAGAATACTCATATGTCTGATTTGTGTGAGAATTTATGCGTTCAGAAAAAAGAGCTAAATTAATTCAAGAAGGAGATGTTTCATTTGTTGCAACACTGGTTGTTATGTTAAAAAGTGCAAGAAAGAGGTTTGTTCGTATTGTAAAGGTCGACATGCGCGTGCTATTTGTTTTAAGTTAGAAAAATCTAAGCAAAATTCGCATTTGGAGGAAAAGAATGTTGACGTAAAAACTACGTCTTCAAATTCTGTTTTTTCATAACAGAGGTGGAGTTTTATTGCAATGTGTGAAGGCCGAAATTATAGGTCGTTCTTCATCGGATAAGATATTTTGCCTTTTGATAATGGAAGTGAGAAGTCGTTCATCAAAAAAATGTGTCTCGGAGGTTGGGGTTGAAAATATTGGGTTCGGAAAGGCTAAATATTTTTCGTTCGGTTGTAAAACTCTAAAAAACAAACTTGTAGTAAGGTCGAGGTTAGGCTAAGGAATGTATTAAGCGGAGAAGAGACTGTGATTGAGGCATTGGAAATTGAGAAAATTTCAAAGGCAACACTTAGCCTACCTAATCCAGATGCGTGGGCAGAAATGGAGTCGAAAGGGTTTAGGCTAACATTCAGTTGTAATGAATCTTCTGAGAATTGTGAAATTTCATTGTTAATAGGTTCCGATTTTTATTGGTCTTTAACACATCGGATAAAAAGATTAGATTCATCATTGGTTGCAGTCGAGACTAGGCTAGGATGGTCTCTTCAGGGAAAGTGTGATGAGCGGAGTGATTGTATTTTGGTACATTTGGTTCACAGTGAAGAGGAATCGATTTCGACTGAGCTAAGGAGATTTTGGGAGATAGAAAGTTTAGGAATACTTGACAAGGGTTCGGTGACTTTAGGTAATGGGGATGAAGAGATACTTAGTGATTTTGATAAATCAGTTAATTTCGTAGATGGTCGATATCGTGTAAATTTGCCATGGAAACCAGGTATGAGAGAGGCTTTACAAAATAATAAAACTGTCGCACGTAAGCGTTTTGAGGGGTTGGTTCGTAGGTTTAAATGTGACCACGAGTTGTTCTGCGAGTATAAGGATGTAATTGATGACTATGTTAGGGAAGGTATTGTTGAGCGTACTTCTTACGATTCTTTATTGGATAGTCAGGGATTTTACCTACCCCATCATGCAGTGATACGTAGCGACAAAACCACAAGTCGTATTCGAATAGTGTTTGATGGTTCAGCACACGAAACTGGACAGTCATCGTTAAACCAAAGTTTATATACGGGACCAAATTTGCATCCCAACATTTTAGAACTGCTTTTATGTTTTCGAAAAAGTCCTGTAGCATTTACAGCTGATGTGAAATTGGCTTTTCTTCAAATTGAATTAGATTTCCGTGATCGAGATTTTACACGTTTCTTCTGGACTGATAATTTGAATAACGAGCCATACGTTTTGAATTTCACGAGAGTTCTTTTTGGACTTCGACCTAGCCCATACCTTCTCGCAGCAACTTTAAAACATCATTTTAAGAAGTACAGAGAGCAATATCCTCATACATTTGAGTTGCTAAATAGTTCCATTTATGTTGATGACCTCATTTGTGGTCAGAATGATGTTCCGGACGCTCTACGTACTACCTTGGAGTGCTTGCAAATATTCAGTGACGCAGGTATGTTATTGCGCAAATGGCGAAGTAATTCAAAACAACTTAATTTGTTATGGCAGCAAGAAGGTGTCAAAACGGAATCCTCTGAAACTGGTGCTATTGATCTTAGACTTCCAACTAAGGTTTTAGGACTTGCTTGGGATCCAGAAAATGATTTAATTTATTTCGATCCAAAGGATCTATTGAAGTTTATGTCACGTAGAGGAGAATCGAAAAGATTTATTCTGAGTGTGGTTGGTCGCATCTTCGACCCCATTGGAATTCTTGGCCCATTCGTTATCAAATTGAAATGTCTACTTCAGGAACTTTGGACTCTAGGAGTAGAATGGGACTCTGAACTTCCCCCAAAGCTACGACACAAGTGGCAGCAGTGGAGTAGAGAAGCTGAGGGCTTGACTGAGATAAAGATACCACGGTTCTATTTAGGTAACATAGATCAAGAAATATCAAAGTGTGAAATACATTGTTTTTCAGACGCGAGTAAATCAGCTTATGGAACAATATTATACTTGCGGTTTGTTACTTGTAATAACGAAATCGAAACTAGTTTCATTTGCTCAAAAAGTCGTGTGGCACCTTTGAAATCATTGACGCTTCCTCGTCTTGAACTGACAGCAGCCTTATTGTCAGCTAGGTTGGCCAAACAGGTGTCATCTTGTCTCAAATTTGATGCTAATATATATTATTGGACCGATTCTCTCATTTCGTACTACTGGATACGCGGCGATTCTTCAGCGTTCAAACCATACATTAAAAATCGTGTTCAAGAGATACAATTGCGCTCTGATCCGATGCAGTGGGGACACTGTCCAGGCAAGGACAACCCTGCTGATCTCCTTTCGCGTGGTACATCTGCCGTCAAGTTAGCACAGAATGAGCTGTGGTGGCATGGCCCACCTTGGCTTAAATTAACACCCGATCATTGGCCAAATCGTCACCGAGATATTTTAGATTCGGAGCTCTGCTCGGAAGAATTAGAACATCGTTCTAGTGTGCATGTGGCAGTTACTCAACAGAGGGAAGCTCTTGTTGACATAAATTGATTCAGCAGCCTTAAGAAACTTTTGAAAACGACTGCTTGGGTTTTCCGATTCGTGAACAATGCTAGAAACATTTACAAATCGATGGACTTCTACATTACCACAGATGAAGGTATTCACTGGAAGTTAATAGTTGAACGTGCGCCTTGGTGGGGTGGATTTTACGAACGTCTTGTTAAAACTATAAAGGATCCTTTACGTAAAATACTTGGCAGGGAACTTCTAACATTTGAAGAACTTTCAACGGTACTTTCAGAAGTTGAAGTCATCGTTAATCATCGACCACTGACATACGTGGAGAATGATCCAGGAGAGCCGGAACCACTAACACCGGCCCACTTCCTCGAGTTAGGTTATGGTGACTCTAAATATCCTATACATTTCATCGAACGGATCGACGCCACTACGGCAAAGGAGTCGTACAAGAAAAGAGACTTACCGAACTCTTCTTTTAAAACAACTTTGGAGACGCTGGAAAGAACAGTATTTGCTCCAGTTAAAAACAGCTAATCATTTTAAAACACCATCTGTTCATAAGAATTTAAAATTAAACGACGTTGTTCTTGTTGAAGGAAATGTAAAATCAAAATTGTTGTGGGAACTTGGAATAATCAAAGAAATATTTATTGGAAGAGACGATAACGTTACATCTTGTCTTGTAAAAACTTTTAAAGGTCTCTTCAAAAACCCATTCAATTGCTGTACCCTTTAGAAATTGTATAATATACTTGTACTAATTTGTTTATATTTTTCAGATTAATGGTAGGAGATTACACATTATTAATTAATCTCTGTTAAATTTATTTTTTGTGAAATCTTGAGGTATGTATCCTAGTATTTGTTCGTTTATAAATTGAAGCTTTGTCATCTTTAAGTTTCATTATATTGTGTACTTTAATGTATATTTACTTTTTTTTTTTTCTTTCTAATATGTATAATTTAGATTTGATTAGTAGTATTGTATCAGTATTTTCTTTGTAAGAATTGTATTTGAATAATTGTTTGTATTAATTGTGGTTCGATATTTACTGGGTGAACATTCTGTTCACCGGTGGGGGTGTGCCGAAATATTGACCACGCGAGGGCGCTGGTGTGCGCACATCTGTATTAAAATTGTAAAGATCGTTAGTGTGTGTGTGTGTAACTTGTATCGTAGAATGTAAGCCGCATCGCGGCAATTCGTATCTAATTAAACATTACTATACCTAAATTATCTCATTATTGTGGACTGTCTAACTAATTCGCCCGGATACACACTCCTTTCGTTTCGAAATAATTATGGACATTGCTTCGTTTATAATTCGCTACACCCTGCTTACCTAGTATTGAATTTTTGCAAATTTACCAACTTAAATGTCTTTTTGACAACTGGTATAGAGCTACTTACTTTAAACAATTTAAATTTCTTACTTAAGTGAAGTATAATGTTTAATACTTCAGAAAAACATGTTAATTTTAAATTAAAATTTAATTAATACAGTGGGTGATCGGTTAACGAACAGATCGGTTTACGAACAAATCGGTTAACGAACACTTTCAAGAAAGATTTTTTGTGTTTGGACAACGAACACATATTCGGAGGTGATCAGGGATACACCCCTGAAATTATGGATGAAATTTTGACAACTGCTAGAGATCTGGAATTGGAGGTGAACGAGAGGATGACATAGAAGAGCTCATAATGGGACATGAAGATGAACTGACGACAGAAAAACTCCAAGAAATTTTGAATGAAGAACACAAAGAAACACAGCGAAATGTGTCTCCTTCTGAACAAGAGGAAGACGAAAGAGGACCAATGCCGACATCTGCCATTAAAGATCTTTTGAAAAAGTGGGAGGCTGTCAGAGCAATGGTCTTAGAATGGCACCCAAACCAAGCTGATGTCAGTAGGGTTGGGGATCTTTACAACGACAATGCTATTAATTACTTCCGGAAAATCCTGAAAAAGAGAGAAAAGCAATCGACATTGGACAGGTTCTTCAACGCCCCATAAGCAAAAAATGATAAGGACTGATTAATATGCAAGAATATATGTATGTATTATTTTTTTTAAAACTTACTAAGAAATTATACATTTTTTAAAATTTAAGTCTTAGGGTCTCCAGAACGAATTAATCGATTTCACATAGAAGTCTATGGCGAATCGATGATCGGTTAACGAATAATTCGGATAGCGAACATAGTCTTGGAACGGATTATGTTCGTTAACCGATCACCCACTGTACATAAAATAACTGAGCAACGAATAAATGTTTTTAATGAAAGGAATAAATCTGGCGTTTCAATAACAATTTTTCAACATTTGGAATGAATTTTGTCAGGTTTAATTAAAATCTCTTCTGTTAGCAGTGTCTAGCCCCTATTTATCTTTTTTATTTTGGAGATTGGAAACCACGCTGAAAATTCTTCCCACTAGGAAAAGTAAAAATTTTTTCACGATATTCCATAATTCGTGATAAATAACAGGTATGTCTTTTTAAAGCCAAAATTACTGACATGGTTCTTGTTTTAATAGAATGTACGCTGCCACTTTGTAACTGCAAATAAACCTTATTAAAATAAGTAAATAAATTTATTAAATAGATAAAATCTGGTTTTCACTTGATTAAATTTTCTTTCAAAACTAAAATCATGATTTGGCTTAATGAGAGCCACTATCGTAGACCCCCATTTGCACTTCATGGACCTCCAAATGATTTTTTCGTTGACGTAGACCCCTTGCAGGTCTTCATAGACCCCTAGGGGTCCATATAGACCACTTTGAGAATCACTGATATAAAGTAAGGATACATACAAATTCGAAAATTCATACTCATTATATATTCAGCTAAAACTTTAAAAAATATATATAACATGTTAATTATTCATTTTTAACGTGTGATTTGAGAAAACACAAACAGTCTATGCTTTTACCATTCAGCCTAGTTCTTAGGTTTGTTAGGAATAACCCTGCAGAAAATGGTCTCACAGTTTCGACTGATGCACGAGGAGTTGTTTTCAAACCCTCACCCAGTTTCGTGTTTGAGGATCGATTTTCAACTATTTTTAAATCCATCCTGAATCAATTATTTTTCAAAAATTGTTACTAAGAGACAAATATTAATATAAAAATATTTGAAAATTTATCTACTGCTGGAGTAACGATCACGTGCGTTAAAAATATGAGTTCGAGATTTTATTTGTGTAACTATATTCTTGTTTATAATGAAACTGCTGTATTTTTTTAAAAAAAATAACTAATTATTAATGAAAGAATCTCGCACAAAAGTTTGGTTAAAAAGAATGACAAATGAGAAAAGTTCGGAGATTTTTTAAAAACATTCTCCCCCAAACAGTTCAATCCGTTATTCAAACTGCTGATTCAATTACATAGTTTTTAATAAAGATGCGTATTCAAAAATTTTTTTAAAATAACACATTAAAAAATTAACAGCTTTAAATGTAAGTTTTTACGTTATCAGCGTAAATCAAGGTATCAGAATTGAAGTGCTGGTAGCTAACGGAATGATGTTTCTTTAAGGTATCCGACTACGTTCGGAATCGTGATTTTAAAAAGCGCATAAATGGATAATTTTCATATTTAGTGTTACTTAGATAAGAATACATGTATATAAAACTGTTTTAAGAAAGTTATGACAAAAAAAATATATTTAAATACAATATTTTGGGAAAACATTAACTTAGAATAACCTTTTTCAAAATGTTCTCCTTTTATAAAAAAGGCTTCTATAATAATATTTTGCTTATATAAAGTAAAGACTTCTCCAGAGAGTCTGAACTAGGAATTTTGAAAAATTCACATTATTTTCAGAGTTACCACCAATTGAAATAATTATCGGCGCTTTTTTCTTAAAATTTCTCCCCTGTGCTGTAGTAAAATATGGATAAAAATTCACTTCTAAGTTATATATTTCAAAAATCCTAGTTCATCCTCTGTACAGAGGTCTGAGTTATCTACAGGCAAAATATTATAATAATAGAAGCATATTTCATAAAAGGAGAATGTTTTGAAAATTGGTCATTCCATGTTTATTTTTTGTCAATATATTGTACTTAAATAATTTTTTATTGTAATAATATTCTTAAAACCATTTTATGTACGTTTTCTAATCTAAGTGACATTTAATATCATTAAAAAAATCCATTTACCCGCTTTTGAAAAATCATGGTTCCGAACGTAGTCGGATACCTTAAAAACTAAGTACATTTAGTTAGCGAAACGATGTTCTACAGATAGACAGGAACTGATCAGGACAAATAGGACTCTTGCCTATGACAAGCTGCAAAAATACCCCGCAACAGGCCTACACCAGGCCGTATCACACGCAGACTTATTTCAAGCAATTTTTCCTCCTACTGAGGGTGAAGGGTTGCCGTAAACAAAACGACATGCTCTGACGTCAACCGCGCACTTTCACCACATTGAAATGTTACTCGCCGATTTTTCTCCTTCGGAACCAACCATACATTATTTTTTTATACCGCTCGAGCTTACAGGATTCCTATTGGCTGGAATTCCAAGCAATTTTTTATTCCGGACAATTTCTTGAGCTCACTAGCAAGAAATTGCTCTAAAGCGGTTGCTATGGCAACTGAGTAAAAATTGCTCGAATTGGACAAAAATTGCTTGAAATGTATACGTGTGATACGGCCTTTACCCCTTTGCTGGTGGAATTTCTCCATCCGAAATTCAGGATAAGCGATCGCAAATTGTAGCCATGCGGTCAGCTAAAATTTATACAGGAGGTCGAAATCCACAGTCCAGTCAAAACAGGCTACTTCAGAGTATTTGAACCCCGTTCCGTTCCTGGGAATACAAAAAGTACAAAAATCTAATGCTTTCCCAGGAACCCGGGAAAGAAAACCTTGCCTGAATAAGTTGGTCTTAACTAAATTTTAAAATTATAAATTTCAATCCGCTAGTGCCAACGGGGTCTGTAGATCTTCTGTGCTCAGAGCCCGAAATGAGCTTAAATCAGATTCCTAAAACATGCTGTAGATCCGGGGCGGGCATTACGTCGATCGTGATCGACCGGTGGACCGTCAAGACATTTTGGGGTGACCGCCTGAAGATTTTAGCAGTTAGTAATTATATACGGAAATATTCAAGATTGGATGAAGTATATGCAGACTATATAAGTCTTCTACTGACGATAACAACGAAAACTAACTTTAGATAGAAAGGCTTTACTTTTCATGTATTTTCAATTGTTTGATAATAAATGCATCATTTGATATGATTATATTTGCTGTTATTATTATGTTTGTAATTTGCGTTTTGCTCTAAACACAGTTTTAAAAGTGTTAGTTTATTTTTTATTTTAATTCTGTAAGTAAAAGTAAGTACATATTCCGTATTTATTATTAATTTATAATAAACATTGTTGACCTTTTTCTACCTCACCACAGCTATGACACTAGGCATTGGTGCACACAAGAATTTTTGAACGGGGGGCGTGGTCGAAGGTCGAAAGTCTACCATTCTCGTATCACAACACAAAACGCTCCCAAACATATTTTTCATACTTTTTTAATTTTATAGATTGCCGGGAACAAAAAACAGTAAAAAATAAATTACTAAATAAATACTCAGCATTAAATAATAAAAAATTATTAATATCAAATACTTAATTAGATTCTACGTACTGTATACATGGGGTTAAAATTAATCGGTAAAAAAAAATCAAGGGCTGTGGGGAAGGGTTCGGACCAGTGCTCCCCCTCTTTGTGTACGCCACTGACATTGGGTGGACGGCAACAGCTTGAAAAAATTAGAAGTAGCCCACATCCTGGAAAAGTCTGCCCATCCCTGCTATAGATTTACTTGTATTTAAATTTAATTCGATTAAAAAATGTTATTCTAAGCAACATTGGTTTGAAAGAAAGTTTATTATTATACCTATTTTTACCTTTTTTGACAGACTTTTATTATTCATAATCAATATATATTATAAAAGAATGTGTATAATGTACGTGCAACTAAAACACAGAAACGAGTCACGGTACGATTAAGAGCAGTGGTTCCTAAACTGTGTTCCGCGGAACCTTGGGGTTCCGTGAGGCATACCCAGGGGTTTCACGGGTCACAATGAAAAACCCGAGAAGGAATAAATATGCATTCAAAATGTGGATTCACGTTCTCTATCAAGTTTATACAATTACAAGTATCTGTAGCTCGTCCTACTCATTAAAACTGAAAATTTTATTTATGTATAATAACTTTACCATGCAGCACGTTTTAAACTTTTATTATAATACAATTAATATATTAAAACGCTATATCTTTATATATAAAGGGTGTTTTTTTAGAGGTATAGAACTTTAAATTGCAATAAAACAACGATGTATTATTCGATTGACATGAATTTTTTTTTATTCGAAAGAAAATCTTGTGGCATTACATTTTAAATATGATTTTTGGCATAGGACTGCCACGGCTGGCTCGGATGTAGTCCAATCTGGACGTCCAATTTTCGATGACTTTTTCCAACATTTGTGGCCGTATATCGGCAATAACACGGCGAATGTTGTCTTCCAAATGGTCAAGCGTTTGTGGCTTATCCGCATAGACCAATGACTTTACATAGCCCCACAGAAAATAGTCTAGCGGCGTTAAATCACAAGATCTTGGAGGCCAATTCACAGGTCCAAAACGTGGAATTAGGCGGTCACCAAACGTGTCTTTCAATAAATCGATTGTGGCACGAGATGTGTGACATGTTGCGCCGTCTTGTTGGAACCACAGCTCCTGGACATCATGATTGTTCAATTCAGGAATGAAAAAGTTAGTAATCATGGCTCTATACCGATCACCATTGACTGTAACGTTGTGGCCTTCATCGTTTTTGAAGAAGTACGGACCAATGATTCCACCAGCCCATAAAGCGCACCAAACAGTCAGTTTTTCTGGATGTAATGGTGTTTCGACATACACTTGTGGATTAGCTTCACTCCAAATGCGGCAGTTTTGTTTGTTGACGTAGCCATTCAACCAGAAGTGCGCTTCATCGCTAAACAAAATTCGCTTATGAAAATCGGGAACAACGGCAATCTCGTTTTGGGCCCATTCGACGAATCTACGCCTTGCTTGATGATCGTTTTGATGAATTGCCAAACCAAACTGAGAATAAATCACTTGACAGCTGTTAAATCGGTCACCATCTTGGAAAGTAATGCCAACTTAAACTTCTATACCTGGAAAAAAACACTCTTTACTTTCTACTAGATTGAGAATATTTTATTGATTAATATCTCGAGTTCCAAGACATAATTTCTACTCCTTAGTTAACAAAATGGCTTTCAAAACTAAATAGTTTTCTAATGGAAAATTCACCTTTTTGTATTTGTGGTAAAAACACCTATAATGAAGGAGAAGAAACAACTTCTCAATATATCAACAGATTTGATGTTATAAAATAAATTTAGCAAGAACACAGCATCTAAATTTTAGGTTGAAAATTCATATGAAACACACGGGTTTTCTCATACAGCTATAAACATTTTAATACCATTCAGAGCATTTTATTTAAGTGAAATATATTTCTCAACGTGAGTGGCTACAAAAACAAAGTATAAAAACAAATTAAACTATGAATAAGTAATGCGATTGCATTTAATCTCAATTGGACTAGATTTCTACAGTTAGTGTGAAAAAAGTAAGCACGTATCAAAGTTATTAAATAATGCGACACTTGGATCCCAAATTAATATTATTAATGAGTAAAATTATGTTAAAAATTAGATAATAATTTTTTAATAATAAATACAATACTTTTTTTAATTGCCTTTACATAAAGTGCCCATAACATGTTGATCTTCCTTCCTTCCTCTGTGGCACGACAGTCCAGGGTGGGACCTTGGCCTTTTCCAGGCCAGCCTTCTTCCTGCTAGTGTTCTCCAATTCCTAGTTCTTAAAACAAGGAGATCTTTTTCTAGGCCACCAATTCATCTAAGATTTGCCCTGCCTTTTCTTCGTGTGCCAATTGGTTGAGCATTGAAGACTTTTTTAGTGGTGTGGTCTTCGTTCATTCTGATAACGTGACCTGCCCATTTAATTCGTTGTATTTTTATGAAGTTAACAATATCAGATTCTTTATATGATTGATAGAGCTCTAAGTTTGATTTTCTTCGCCATGTTCCATTATCCTAAATTACTCCAAAAATGAATCTTAAAATCTTCCTTTCGTAGATATCATAACATGTTAATCTACTTTAAAAATTATTTTGACATACATTCTTCGAAGTATGTGTATGGAATTGTGTTCTACGAAAGCACCTTCAAGTTCTAGAGGTTCCACGAAAGCCTCTTCAAGTTCTAGAGGTTCCACGAAAGCCTCTTCAAGTTCTAGAGGTTCCATGAGGTGAAAAAGTTTGGGAACCACTGATTAAGAGTGTTATATGGTATGGTAGCTCAGAGTTGTGCCAGAAACTTATGCAGCAAAGTAGCACGAATAGGGGAAAAAGTAGCGAATCGATTTTCATAAATATAATTCTTTTAATTTTGTAAAACTTCTTTAAAATGCTTTAATTATTTAATTCATTTAAAATACATTCAAATACTTCCAGCTATGTATCGTTTTTTTTTTTTTATAAATGTCTGAACTATATTGAATTATTTGTGACGATGGAATGAAATCAACGCAGCAAGTTCCTCATTCTTCCAAAGTCATTTTGATTCTGAGAATTGACTCAAAGAGTTCGACGCACATTCGTTTCCTTAATTTTGTCTTTTTGGCGTCACTTTGGGAAATGCCCTTTCTACTGTGGCATTACTTATGGGTAGGCTGTAAAGCTTTACAGCAAATATAGCTAAATCTCTTAAAAATGGATTTCTAACTGCGTCTTTCATATTAAAAATATGACACCAAAATAATTCTCCGTCATTTAAAAGCTCAGATTCAGATAGAAAAACATCTTTCAACTAACTCTATGTTAAAAATTTGTCTCCATTGATTCTCCAGAACATATAGTTTAGATTGGTCTGCTAGTTCTAAAGTCATAAAAAAGAAAGGACGATTTGAATTTAAAAAAATATCAGGGGAAAAATTCTTTCTCTTTTTTAAAGTTCCGTAATTTGAAGGGATTCGTTTTAAAAGTTGCTCACATGAAACCTTGAGAAAATTATGGCATCTTTGATGGATTTCCTTAGTAGAGCATGAAGAAATTATTTTATTTTTGCTTGTCAGTTTATTCAAAAAGACATCCATCAAGTACTTCAATAGGCAAATAAATGCTTGTTAAATTCATGTCAACTTCGAGATTCACACATTCAGGGTTATTCTTCTTAAAAGAGTAAGGGTGCAATCTTTTGATGTGCAATCTTTTAATGCTTCCAATAATTTGCAATGATCAACATGATCACTTTGAAAGAGCAAATTAATCCATTCACATTTTGCTAAAATTGGCAGCTGTAATTTAACAATATTTAATTCTATCCTTGTATTAACTTAAGTAAAGGGATAGTAAGATAAGTAGTTGATTGGTAAGAGGGAAATCTTTTGGCAGTGGATAACGGAGAATATATATCAGGGCCCCTTGCAAAGTCAGCTTTTGGATCCCCAAACCCTAATACGTACTTGGCGTCAGTCAGGCTTTGAGTCCCCTAGAATCCCTGCGCCACCCGCAATACAAGGGTGTACGTTACACTACTGAAACTAGGTCAAAACCTTTCAAAAGGGATTTAATCAGATTTTTATTACATAATCTCTCTAGATGACGAGTGCTTACTTTTGTCATTGTATGCAATATTTTTTAAGTCCAGTGCTGGTACGTAAGTTAATTACAAAAATGTATTTTTATTCTTTAATTCAATGCAATACCGTTGATGATAATTATACAATTTACTTAGTTCTATAAGAATTTGTCCTTTCAAATTACTTTTCCGAGGCCGTGGGTAGCCTAGTGTTTAGAGCATCGGACTCCAGACTGGAAGGCCTGGGTTCGATGCCCGATGCCACCAAATGCCCTCCAAATACACACGGAGTACGTGCTCGTTAAATCAGTGGGTCCGAAGTTTTGTAGGCTGAATCACGAGTGCAGGGGTCTGGAGAATATTTCCCTCCCCTTCAGTTCCATGCCTAAATTGTGGAGATAGGTGGTGTCGCCATCTATCGTCCCTTCGGGGAATTTCGCCTAGCTAATTCGTACTGTCACCTGTATGGTGCCCAAGGCTAACGACAGGCGTACTTCTAGCCCCTTGCCACGATGAATTTCGTGGGCCTTGATCTGACTACGTCAGACAGGTGGCATTAGAAGCAACAACAACAATTACTTTTCCAGTTTAATATTTATGTAGAAATTATCTCCAAGCCTATTCTTTAAGAATATTACTTGTTTCATTTTCATGCTTCAATCGGGATTTAAAGGAATCCCATCATTTCTTTTTTTTCTACCACTTACAGTGGAAAAAGAGTGGTGAAAGAGGGGAGTCTCGCTTAGGGATGGCAATTTTTTCCGAAAAAGATCGATTTTTAAATCAAATCGAATCGTAACCTGTTGAATCGATTCACAAAAAAATTTGAGGTCTAAAAAATCGATTTCTAAGAAACCGATTTTTTTCAAGCCTGCATTTACAATGTAAATATAAATACATTTTATGAAAAACAAGAAAGATACCATAATAAACGATCCCTTATCAGTAAAATTAGGGAATTTTTTAGTTCAGGGAATTCGACAATTACAATTATTTTTAGCACCATGTCATAGTATCAGGTTTAAAAGAAGACATTTTTATTTTAAAATGTATATGTTATATATACATTAAAAAGTTTAGAAAATAGATAATATAGCTTATAGTTCCCAATGCTTAATATCTAAGCTTTTTAAAAACAATAGTCTATCAAGTCTACTGGGATCCAAGTGGTTCCGCTCATCACTTGCGACGCTGCCGGCAATCGAAAAAAGGCGCTCGCAAGGAACACAAATGATCTCACGATACTTACAGCGATTTACTCTCCCTCAATTAATTATTCCGTAGCAAACACTACATCAAAGTAAATATTTATTTCGCTAATCACAGTACATAACGACAGTCAGTCAAGGCATAAACAATAACGCAATATCAAAAAATACAAAAAGTCAAATATTATAAACGTAACTTTTTTTTATTTATTAAAAAGAGGCGAAGGAAACTAAGCACACAGGCATCTCACGAGTTTTTGAGTAATTAACCCTTTAACCACCAACACCGTAATATTTCTTGTTTTAAAGATAGTATATTCAACTAATTGTAAATAATATATTTTATGGTCTTTAACAAAACAGGAAAAATGGAATGTCGCTTTCCTAGGATGAAATAGCGATTCACTGCTACATATCGATATATATAAAAAATCGATTTTTTGATTAATGAATCTCAGATTGCCATCCCTAGTCCCGCTCAGATAGGCTCCGATTCGTAGCGGTGGCGAAGGGAGGGATTACAGCGTTTCTCCTTTCTTTCGTAGAGGTGAAACATACAGCAACTTCATGTTTTCTTGGGGGGACTAAGGTCACTATTTTTTTTCGAAACTTGTTCCAATACTTTTATATATGGTTGAAAGTAGCAAAAAGTATCGGGATCTTCAAGTGAAGTAGCATAAAATTCGCGAAGTAGCAAAAAAAAAAAAAAAGTGCGGAAAGTTTTAAAAAGTAGCAAAATTCGCGAAAAATCGCACGATCTGGCAACACTGTGGTAGCTCTCTATACCCCATCCATGAAGAAGGTTCCTGTTTTTTACCTGAATCGACGACCCAAGGGTCATTTCGATGGCTTAAGAGGACTTGGTACCCTAAAAATCACAAACCTATCGTTTTTTTTTATTTTCATTTAATCTTATTCTTTGCATTATTGTCTTTCGATTGATATATCACTTGTGCATGTCGGAAAGTTAGAAGTTGAATAAAACTTCATTTGAAAACAAATTAGGCAATTCAGTCACACCCCCTTTTTAGAAAAAAAAGCTAAAAAATGCGTTATGATAAAAAAAATCTATTTTATAAATAGAAATAATAACTATAAAAAAGAAAGTGTAGTATTAAAAGCAGAATATTTCCGAGGCAACACAATAATGTAATTTTTCTTCCTTGTGAAATGTGTGCATGTAAAATTTTTAATTTAAGGCATTTTATATTAATAATTTTATAATTTCAGTTCTTATTCCTAATATATTTTTCATACAAATGTAATACTTTAATATTATAAGAAGAAAAACAGCTAAAATTTCGGTCGTGACAGAAAAAAAATTTTTTAAAGTTTTTCTTGAGTTTTCTTGTGCAATTAGTACTCTCTAAAAGTTGATCATTTATAAAAATGTGTGGGTTGAAAACATGTGAAAATGCAATTATTTTAAAGAAAAACGTATAAGTAATATCTTAAAGTGGTATTTTAAGTTTAATTAAGCTTATAATAATTATTTTTTCAGAATTATAAACTTTAAAGTGGTTTTTCTCAGTTTGTGTTTTTCGAAACCTTAGTGCATTCAAAATGCTACTCCTTCGACAATTATTTACCAATCACTTCCATTTTTTTCCTGCGTGTTAAAAATAAAGCATGTAATAAAATTAGGGATCCGTTTTGCTATAAACTGAATACTTTTTTTAAAAAAATTAAATGTAAGACATGTTGGCTTTTTCGTTGATTTTTAGCCTGTATATCAACATTTTATTTTTTTTCTCGAAAACGAATGAAGTTATTCTAAAATCGATTGCTAAAGTTGTTAAGAACATCCATAAGAATATTATAAAAAAATTTCAGGTCAAAAAATTAATTTTTACAAAAGGAGTAGGATTTTAAAATTTTCCCAATTTTCTTCAAAAAATTTAAATTTTTAAAATTGTGTGAATAATATATGAAAATTTTCATCTGGTAACATTTTCTTGAATAGAAACATTGTATAAAATGTTAAAATATAATTTTTAAATACGTAAATATAGAAGTTTTCTCAAAGGGTGCCAAGTCCCCTTAAGGGGCGTTATAGAAAAACATTTCCGTTTTTGAACTATTAGACTTACAGGCTTAAAACTTGGTTGCCACGTTCCTTTTATAGAGATGGATTGAATATTAACGTCGCACTGTTCAGCTATACAATGGCTTTTGGCGACGGACCACGCAATTTTGAATCATGGTCAAGTGAAGTGGATGACACCTGAGCTGGCACCCCCTCTCTTAAATATACCTCTAGTGGTTTTGACTTCCACTACTCTTACTTTAGAATCCTTTCCTGGATAAATATTGTTGATTCTACCTAATGACCATTGACATGAAGGTAAATTATCATCTTTTATTATAACCATATCTCCAATTTTAGCATTATTTTTCTCGAAATGCCACTTATTTCTCTGCTGCAAACTATTTAGATAGTCTACACTCCATCTTTTCCAAATTAATTGAATTATTTTTGTAATTTTCTGCCAATTATCCAACCTATTTTCATTTAAATTAGTTAAATCAGGCTCAACAATTGATGTAATTGATCTAACTATCAAAAAATGAGAAGGAGTCAATACATTTAAATCATCTAAGTCAGAAGATAATGGGACAAGATGACGAGAATTTAACACCCCCTCTATTTGGATAATCACGGTCAGAAACTCTTCATTTAAATAGAACTTAAAAGATTTAACGCCTGCCTCCCAGAGAACCCCAAAATTTGGGGCTCTAGGGGGAGGAATTTCAAATCTATTCCTTCAGAGGCCATATAACTTACAAGTGCCTCATCAGGTTTACACACCAAATGAAACATTTTTTAAAGTTCTATATTTACACCCACAAAATTTGTTGCATTATCAGAATACAACTTAGCACATTTACCTCATCTAAATATAAAACGCTTAAGTGTAGCAATAAATGCATTAGAGGTTAAATCAGTCACAATATCTAAGAGAAACAATCTTTAGAAACAAAACTATCTTAAGAAACAAAACATATAAATATACAAACATAGATTTTGTTATATACACCTTTTCTCTGCCCTTTATACTTAATGTAAAAAAGGCCACAGAAGTCCACACCTGACACATTGAATGGATAATTTTTGATAACTCTATCCTTTGGCAAGTCAGCCATTATTTGATCAGTGCAAGTAGGATTGGCCTTACAACAAATAACACAGTTATGAACAACTTTTCTACAAATATTACGGCCATTCAATATCCAAAAATTTTGCCTGATCTGATATAGCAAGGATTGTGGACCACTATGTGAAAACTTTTTCTGAAAATAGTCAACTATTAAATAAGTCAATTTATGTTTCGAAGGCAAAAGAATTGGAAATTTCTGGTTATAATTAATATCACTATTTCTCAATCGACCTCCAACTCTCAAAATCCCATCACTATCAATAAATGGATTGAGTGTTTTTACTCGACTATTGGAAGGTACCATGGCAGAATTTTGAATGCCATTCATCTCTACTTTAAACTCTTCTTTTTACACTAATCTCAATAAAAGTTGTTCAGCCCTTTTTAATTCTCCTAAATCTAGAGGCCCAATTCCTTTACTTTCTTTGCTCTTACAATTATAAACAAATCTACGAATAAAACTTAAGACACGAATAATTTTAAAATAGTTATTACTAAGGTTAAGTAAATTATTTACAAAAGAGTTAGTAGCAGAATCAAGAAAAAAGTTAGAAAAGTCACTACAGCTTTTAAGTTCACCTGGATCCTTGATCACTGCAACAGGAATTTGTCGTTGTGGGTACTGGTTGCTCACCAGAAATTTAGGATCATTCCACCACAGCTCACAGGTATTAAGTTTTAGAGTCCATTCTTCTGGAAACGAAGTCGGCAGGATTGTCCTCTGTTGACACATAACGCCATTGCTCACTGGAAGTCATCTCCTGGATTGTAGCAATCCTGTTAGCCACAATGGTCTTTAGTTGATAGGACTCCTTCCTTATTCATGACAAAACTATCATGGAGTCACTCCGAAGAAAAGTATTAGTCACATTTAATTTTAAAGCTTGCTTGACACGATGCACTAATTTTGCTAACAGCACAGCGGCACATAGCTCAAGTCTGGGAATCGTTGTTTGCTTGGTAGGCGCAACTCGGGATTTACTGGCAATAAGATGTACAAGCACCCTTCCATCTGATGTTACGGATTTGTAGTAGACGACAGCTCCATATGCTGACTGGGACGCATCGGAGAATCCATGCAGCTCGATCACTTCCGGTTGCTCTACCAATCGATTGATGTTGATGTCATTTATTATCTGAAGTGATTCAACAAATTGACGCCATTCTCTATTGATTGTATCTGGAAGCAAATCTGTCCAATCAATCTTTAACATCCGTAATTTTTGAAGGAAGATTTTCGCCTTCGCCACCACAGGACCTAAGAGACCTAGAGGATCATATATCCTGGCGATGGTTGACAAAACATCCCGTTTGGTATTTAATTCGTGCACGTCTATTTTTACTCTAAAGGAGAAGCAATCATGCTTGGGGTTCCAATAAACACCCAACACTTTTATCTCTGATGAATCTGAAAAATCATATAATTTTCGGAAACCTCATTCAATTCCGTATTATTTCCGCACCACTTATGCAAAACCATACCTCCTTTAGCGAAGATATCGATCAGTTGATTTTTTAGTTCTTTTGCTTCTAATAAGGTCTCTGCACCGGTAAGTACATCATCAATGTACATGTCACTCATAACAACTGATGACCCCAATGAAAAATTCTCTGCTTCATCTAGGGCTAATTGTTTTAGTGTACGCGTCGCTAAAAATGATGCACTCATTGTTCCATAGGTCACAGTTGACAACTCAAACGTTTTTATTGGTTCGTCCATGTTCTCTCTCCACAGAATGCGCTGAAGTTTACGCTGATCTGGATTAATCCAAATCATTCGATACATTTTTTGCCCATCCACAATGAATGCAAATATGTGCTTTCTAAAGCGAACCATTATTGAAAAAAGGTCATTTTGAGCAACTGCCCCGTTGTATTGTAGACAGTTTAAAGAATAAACATTTGTAGTTGCACTCGACGCATTAAAAACTACTCTCAATTTACTTGGTTTTTTTTAATCAGAGCGATAAACACCAAGATGTGGTATGAAATACACTCCACACTCCTCTTTCTCATCTACCTCTTGCATATGGTCTAGCTCTTTATACTCTTTTAAAAAATCTCTGTATAATTTTAAATAGTTAGGCTCACGTTTTAATCTGTTCCATAAAGAATTTAATTTTTAAGGGCAGTATCTTTTGACTGGCCTAAAAAATTTGGATCCTTTTTGAATGGCATATACACTATATATCTCCCCGTACTATCTCTAGTATGATTTCTTTGAAAGTGCTCCTCACAAATTATCGTTTCCTTATTTTTTATTGTCTCGGGTTCAACATTTTCGATTTCCCAAAATCTCCTCATTGTCTTTTCTAAATCGACATTATCTTTGATTAACCCACAGTGAGGTTTGTTTTCACTAGAAACTGGAATACTCCCACTCGCAATATAGCCGAAGACTGTATTCTGAAAAATTAGTTTTGTATTTAAAAGATTTGTTTGTCCTAGTAAAAGAATTTCATAAAAGATTTCTGCTCCCAACAATAAATAAATATTTCCCGGAATGTTGAAATTTTCATCCGCTTATTTCTCTCAACTGAAATTACCCAAACTAACATTACAGTCCCTGGTCAAATTATTAGACGCACTATAAGATTTTCTGAAAAATATTAATTATCAGGTGATACTACACAGGTTTTTTGTATTTATCAGATACAGTGTATGTTTTTTGGTTGTCCATTTATTTATCCATTATTATCACAAATAAAACATCATCATTAAAGAAAAAATATGTATTTATTGACTCTTGAAAGAAAACAGGAACAAATATAATTAAATATTAATATTTTGTTGTGCCACCTTTAGCCGCTATGAGAGCTTCAATTCTGCGCGGCTTGCTATCAATACAAGACTGTACTGTCTCCTGCATTTGAGGAGGATGATTCCACACGTGAATTATTCTTTTTAAGAGCTGCGTTCTATTTGTAATAACATCTATAGCCACCTCTCTTTTCATTAACTTCCAAACATTTTCGATTGTGTTCTTATCAGGGCTATTACCCGGCCAATCCAACAGAAGGATATTTTGTTAAAAGCTTTGATAGATCGAGCTGTATGGCAGGGAGCTCCATCTTGCATAAAAAATGCATGATTCTCCATTTGGAAACCATTCTTCCAGCTGCGGAATCAAGCGATTTTGCAAGACATCTTTGTATTGGTCTTGCCGCATCATACCTTTAACCACCTTCAGACATCCAGTACCCTTGCCGCTGATGACTGACCAAATCGTTATTTTTGTAGGGTGTTTCACAATCTGAACAACACAGTCAGAATTAAACTTTTCTCCACGACGACGACGCACAAACTGAGCTTTGTTCTGGAAGATTTCAAATGTGCTTTCATCACTAAAGCAGACCTTTAAAAAATAATAAATAAACATCGTTGCTGTTCCTTTTGTAATCATAGAAAATGGTTAAACACTTTGTTTGTGAATAAATTATAACAACATACCGATCTCCAGAAGTCTACATCTTTATCACGCCACTGTTTGGCCTAATTCAAGCGCTTTGCTTTCATTGCAGGGGTTAAACATAGGCTTCCTGGCGGAGCAGCAGGTCTTAAAATTTAAATCTTTTAATTTTCTTCGAACAGTGCGTTCAGAAGCATTCACATTAATATCTTGAAGTTGCGATTTTATCACTTTTGTGGTAGAAAATCTGTTTTCAAGGCAAATTTTCTTTAAAGATCTTTTTGACCTTGGGGTGAAAATAGGCTTTCTGCCGCATTTTTTCTTTCTTTTTGCGCTCAATTCTTCCCCTGACTCAATTTTCTTCTTTATGCGTCGTACACTAGCTTCAGAAACTTTCAACCTTCGTGATATTTCACAGTTTGGAAACAATTTTGCATTCCCAAGAGCCTTTACTTCTAATTTCTTACATGGTGAAAAAAAAAAGATCCCCTTTTTTACCCATGCTGAAAGTGTACAAACTGATTATTTAAACGCCGCACACTAAATAAACAAATAACTGCGTAATATAAAACTGCTAAATTGACAAACAAAGCACATTAACCCACAGAAACACGTCCGCAACTGAAGCATGCGCGAACGCGACTCGAGCAGGTTTAGACTAGTTTGCGTCCGCGTGTGAGAATTTATTAACTTCGTGTTGCCATGTGGAGAAATAAATACAAACACAAAATATGTAATAAATTTCCTCATTAAAAATCCATTGGATCTATGTTTAAAAGGGAAAGTATTGCATATAAACTTATATAAAAACATTAATTATTAAAAAACAGGAGTGCGTCTAACAATTTGGCCAGGGACTGTAAATGGTTGAGAAGGAATCATATCCGTAATTCGCGGCACAACAAAAAAGTCTGCATTAGTTTCATAACTATTTCCTCTATTTGCAATTGTTGCATTAACGCGCGATTTAATCGTTAACTCTGAATTATTTAATCCTGAAACTAAAATGTTTATTTTCTCTCTTTTTAAATTGAGTCTATTCATACACTGTTGCGAAATAAAATTGCTTGTCGAACCACCGCCCAACAGCGCTCTGACCTCCCCAAAGGAATCTCTAAAGAAACAAATCGCGGTTGAAAGTAAAACGGATTTCAATTTTACGTAACTCGTTGCAGTAAATAGATCTTCTACACCCTGAGAAGAAGACCCCTCTCTCGAATTCTCCTCCCCTATGTAATTTATGGGTTTGAACACAGACGCTTTCGCTGAAAGTTGACCCATCGAGGATTCCTCTGTTTCGCGCTCTTTCTGCACCCCCAACGAAGAAGGTTGAATGACCCTTTCACTCGCTAGCTCTAAATTTGTGTCTCGAGTGAAACACAAAGAAGAATGATGCTTTTTTAGGCAGCATTTACAAAGAACTTTAGATTTACAAAACTTGATTCTATGCAAATTTAAACAATTAAAACACAAGGAATTATTTTTAACAAATTCTACCCGTTTATTTATTGATAATTGCTTATACTGAGGACATTTATTTAAAAAATGACTATCGGATTGACACAAAATACATTTTTTGCCCTTAACATCTGAGAAAAATACTCTAGACATATTTTTAGAATTTTGATTTTTGCAACAATAATTAATACTGTCACTCAATGGTTTTCCTCGCGATGGATAAAATAAATCAATTTCTTTTCCCAACGTTAAAGGATCAAATCATTTATCTGCTTGTCTGACACTAATATGCGATGCGGTTTTTTTTTATCTAAAGTACTAAATACTTTGTCTAGAACTATTAATTGTTTAATACCTCGAAATTTGAAACATCTCTCAATTTTAAATAGTATTCCCAATTTGTTGTTAATCTACTCGCAAACTGGACATGGGATTCACAAGTTTGCCGTGTTGCTTTCTTAAAATTCTCTAAACACGATTGAGGAGTTGGCTCAAATTCTTGGAGCATTATGGACTTTATTTTATCATAATTTTTAAGATCCTCATCTTTCAGATATATAATGATAATTGCAGCTTTTTCTCCTAATAAATTTAACAAAATCTCAGGCTTAAATTTATCAATAACACATTTGGCTGCAAATGCACGTTCTAATGATAAAAAAAAGGAACTCCATACCTCAGGTTTGTCGGGAATTTTCACTGTAAGTGTGTGGATACTTTTAATTAAAGAATCTAAAGAAGAAGAGAGAATCCATACAATTAACTTCAGTATTATTGTCTTTATCATTTGCTCGTATTTTCTCTATCTCTAAATCAAGCTTAGACTTTTCCCTTATTTTTTCTAACTCTAATTGCTGACTTTCTTCAGATTTCCTTTTTTCAATAATTAAATTTGCTAACTCATGCACGGAATCAGGATCGTTTTTTTATATCGATCACAGTTTTTTATAAGATCCTTGCAGTCTAAAACAGTTAATTTATCTCTCACACACAACTCCAATTCAGAAGCGATTAGCCTCAAGTCTTCTTTTTTTGGCTCCTTTAAACATCGTTAAGTTTTAAAGTTCAAATTTTCAATTAAAAGTCAAAAACAACAGCACATACCTCGTATTTTCAATGCTTAGGTCGCTCCGGCTGAGACTGGACCAGAATGTTGGGTCACAAGTAAAAACTCAAGAAAAAGTCTCTCTCACATTTAAGTGAACTGTTATTTATTTGCTCTGTTGCTCAGCACTCTCGTTTTGACTCCTTTCTCAATGGAGTCAGAGGTTACACAGAATAGTAAGACACTCTGAGCGCTAGAGGGCACTTTACATTTACATACGTACACTGAACAAAAGGATAAACACAATATTAAATAAAGAGAAGAATACTTCCAAACCATGACTGATGAGCAAATTTGTTTTCAAAAAATTTCTGCTGTTATTTCTTTGAACAATATATAGAACATAAATAATTATTTGAAGCAATTCTATATTTTTGTATTATAATATTTGAGGATTTTTTAAATCCTTCGTAGAAAGTGTTCTCGTTCGTTATTAGTAAGGTGACCAATTGTCCTCCTTTAGGGAGGACAGTCCTTCTCTTATAGGCTCTGTTCTTCCTCGAAAAGTGTCCTCCTTTTCAATACTTTAATACTGATCTGTTAATCACTGTATACACAGACGAACCAAACATGTTTCGAATATCTTGAAGAATGGTCTGAAACAAATATCACAGGAAATAATAGTTATTTAATGGTATTTTTTGACTTCATCACAAGTAAATTAGGCAGATATTGAAAATTGTGTTGAGTTTTTATCGAAATCTGTTTGAAGAAGAAAGAAGACTGAATGCATATTTAAATTCTAATAAATTTGAATAACTGGAAAATCAACATGTTTAAATTGATAAAAAAAAATGGGTGGGAGAGAAAATTCTTAAGCCATTTCAAAAAGGAACAAATTCCATATGAAATTTAGTTATTCTTGAATTTGTGTCGTGCTGCCCTGGAACTAATGCCGTAGTCGAAAGAGTTTTTTCTGTTGGTGATAATTTTTGAACAAGTGAGAAATCAAGATTGAATGTTAATATATTAGCTACAGTGATTACTGTAAAATTTAGTAAGAAGGATATTTTTGCTCCGAAATTTTCAATGTATTAGAAAATGAAATGAATGATAAAAAAAATCATTCAATATGGAAGTATACTCCTTAAAGTAAATAATTAAAAGCGTAATTAGCGTATTTTTAGTTGAATTAATAAAATGTTTCATACATTTACGTTGTAATTTTTTCTTAAATTTTTCGTTTTCCTTTTCATTGTAAAATAAACTGGTCACCTTACTTGTTAGAATGATTAATTTTTCTAACTATGAAACTTATTTTTATTCAGGACGTCTCGAAGTAAAATAGGCAGGAATAAAATACAGCAGAACCCCTAAAATTCGGTTTAATGTGTACCAAAGGGTGGCCGAGTTTGTGAAAAGGCCGGGTTAACGAAAATGGAATTGAAATATTATCACACATACAGTGCGAGCATATTTCCTCAGAAAATATTGTACTGCACTTGTATATATTGTTTGCTTGAAAATACAACAGAAAATAAACTGCCCAAATACCCTTCAAAGGGAAAGTACGTACTTCATGAAGGCATAGAATAAAAAATACATGAAAGTGAAAATTAATGAATACATCGTATACAGAAATTTATCTGATTAGGCATACCTCAGAAAAATATGTTGTGAAGGCATTAAGATGTATATTATAAAAATTAAATAGCTGACTGTGTGTGTGTGTGTAAAAACTGTGGTCACTTTTTTTTAAAGAAATGCATAATGTCCTGTTGTCTTCCGTACTGCACTCTTGAGTTTTTCTGCTTCATCACGAAGATGACGAAGGTACAGTAAGTCCATTACCGACGCATCTTGTCGTTCAATATATTGAAGGGCGATTTCGATAGCCTTTAGTCCCTCACTGTGTGATACTTAGGGAGTTTTACGGTGCCTTCAACGTTACCGTCTTCATCATTTTCCAGCGTTTTTAATTTTTCTTCAACTGTGACAGCAGCAATAATTTTTGCATCGGACATATTGTTTGGCTGGATATCGTTCTGGAACCGCTGTCCGACGTCATTTACATCGGCTTCTGCACATCCAGGAACTCTTTTCAGAAGGTCGAATAAGTTTACGTTTTCTGTGTCATTATATTCAACACACTTCTTTCCCTCGAGATCAAGGAGCGCTGTTGTTGTTGTTACTAATGCCACCTGATCGGCAAAGGCCAGCGAAATTCATCATGGCAAAAGGGCAAAGTAATGCCTGCCGTTTTTCCGTAGCTTTGAGCACCGTACGATTTAGCTCGGTTTCACCCCAATTTTGGGCGAGAACACCCTAGGGGTGGTCAGAGGCCTCCCACCTCTCTTCCCCTTCCACCAACCTCACGAGAGGACTTGCGGCTCGACGGCTATTTAAAGTACCCCCATGCCGCGTAGGTACTATACATTTACAAGCCTCCATGTCTTCTCCGGGATTCAAACGCAGGCCCAACGGCACAGCAGTCAGTGTCACTAATCACTATACCGGTTTGGTGACGATCAAGGAGTTTTCGCCAGGAACGAACTGATGTTGATGACTCTACAGGCCTTGTCACACGTATACGTATTTGGAGCAATTTTCCCTGAAAGCAACCATTTTGAGCAATTTCTACCTAGTTATTATATAAGCACAAAAATGAGTCAAAAGAACTCAAATCCAAAATTTTAATGAAATTAATTAGCTAGAAAGTTGCCAATATTTTGGTTTATATTAGTGGTGACATCTAAGAGATTACGAGAAAATAAAAGCATTAATTGGGAAAAAGTACAAAACCTCTCCTTTTGTTTGCTTAAAGAATTTTAAGAAAAGTAAATGGTTTTCATTGCATAAATTTCCCTAGCCTTATATGGTATACGGCGTTATATGTTGTTGCACACCCCCATTGGCCAGCAGTGCTAAACCAGGTCCATGTCTTCGTACTCTCTCAAAAAATCCAACACCAGCAAGGGATCATCTGCTAAATCCTGCTTGGTGAGCCCTAGGCATTCGAGGATGTGAGCATGTGAGGCCGGCTCAGAAGAACAGTTCGTACACATTTCAAAGCTCTTGGATCCTTCGGAAAATTTATTGTTTTAAGAGGACCACTTCGAAAGCGAGCTAGAAAAGTTTGTTCCTGTCTATTAAAACCGCGAGCCAAGAGCCTCCCACCAGGACGAGAACACTGACACCAATGGGCTTTGGGAGGGGGGATATTCCAAGCGGTCTTATTCTGGTGTGTAAATTTTGAGAAAATCTCCAAAAAGGTGAGAGGTGCTGACGGCTGTGGGCCTCGCAAGCGCCAGCCTTGGCCAAAGTGTCCGCAATCTCGTTTCCCTCTAGATCTACGTGGGAGGGAATCCACTACAGATGAATCTGAAGCGATGTGGAAAATCGTTCTAACTTACTGCGTATTGACACTCCAACATTACCTCTCGCACTTTGCCAATTGGACAAAGCTGTATTGCACTTCTATCAGACAGTATCCAAATCTCTTCCATTTGGAAGAGAATCAAGGGCCTCATCAATGGCTATTAGCTCACTGCGAAAAACTGAGCAACCATCTGGATTCTTAAGTTATGGTCTTGCGATTTGATGTAAATTACGCTGTCAGAGCGATAATAATCGTCTCTACTGCCATCCGTATAAACCTGAACGGCGTCAATTGGTATACCTCCAATTCTCTCTAGAGCTAGTTGCTTTAGATGGGCAGGAAGATTGTTTATCCACGTGTACAGACAATTCTGGATGAAAAAAGACATCGTCAAGATCATCCGCTGGGTTAAGACATTGTGACAGGTGATGTGGTTCCACAGCACCGATGGTAAGATTAAAAGAGACCATTTGGCTGAAGGGATTGTTTCTTCTGAGTCTTTGATTGTTTCACGAGTCTTTGAAGTAAGCAGAAGTACGATTTCGAGATTCCAGACTTCTGAATTTGTTATAGTATTTTATTAGACATGCACGTCTCCTAAAAGGCCGTAGGTCCGTCTCGAAAAGTACTATATCTTTGTGACAAGTACTTCTTAGACCAGTGATAATCCGAGCAGCGCTGAGTTGGACCTTTTCAAGTTTCTGAAGATTTGTATCGGAGGCGCTACAGTATGCTGGAATGCCATACTCCATTCAAAACGATATTAGGATGGAAATTATATAGCTTTCTATTGGTTGTAAAGAAGCTAACCGTAGACTTAGTAAGGTTAAAACTCAGTTTGTGGTCTACAACGAAATTTCGAATGTCCTCTATGACAAGATTAATATCTCTCTCCAGTTTTATCAAGTCAGAATCGTACTTCTAAAGAACAGTATCATCCGCGAATGCGCCGACCTCACATTTCCTCTTGATAATACTCTTAATGCTTGATAAGTAGAGCGAGAACAAAGTTGGGCTTAGAACTGATACCTTAGGCACCCCTTGAAAGAACAAAAAACTCCTGGAGAGGGAATTATTAAACTTCACTCTCTGATATGTCTGTTTCTCAAGAAATCGTAAATCCAGGGCAGGGCTTTTCTTCCAACACCAAACATTTTATACAGTTTGATAACAAGAAAATTATTCCAGAATCTATCAAAAGCTTTGGATAAGTCTAGAAAAACCACAACAGTGTGATTAGTAGGTTTCTTATTCTGAGAATCACACCCTTTGACAGAAGTAAAGAAGCTGATCAGTAGTACTATGTCCGTCTCTGAAACCGTACTGCTCCTCCGGGTGAAGATTGTTGGAAGGCAGATGAAAAGGGAGTCTTCTCAAAACTGATTTATCCATTATTTTAAAAGCAATACTGGTTATATAAGGCGATGGGTCGATAACTGTCAGAGGTACCATCAGTTTTGCCAAATTTTTTAGTAGAAATGATAGTCGCTCTCCAGTCTCGAGGAAGCTGCCCTTTGTTCCAGGAACAATTGATGATGTTCAGGAACCTCTGTCTTCCGCTTAGGCCAAAATGGTCAATCATTCGACCGTGAATACTATCGGGACCTGGAGATTTATTTAGAGTAGTATCACTGATCACAGCCTCGAGTTCATTCACTCTGAAATCTCTATTGAAAATGGAGGTTCCTCTTTGGATATCACTGCGGCAGCCATGGACAATACGACTAGCCCTAATTTTGACGTTTCTGTCTTTGACTGCGAAGTTCAGTCTACTGATTTTCTGATAGGGCAAACCTAATAGTTCGGCAGCTTGCTCGTCCTTTTCAGTAATTTTCCGTCTTCACTCAGAATTGTATTACATTGTGTTCTGCTTGTGGTTGTTCTTTGCTAATGTTTTTCAGAAGTTTCCACAGTCTTCCATTAGATGGTCTTGAGTCAAGACCTGAGCATAGTTCATTCCATTTATCTCGCTTAATTTGTACATATAGTCTTTTTATCTTTGCATTAGTTTTGTTTAATTCAATCCTTAGATGATTGCTGCTGCCAGTGTGTGTGTGTCCCTATTTTCAAAGATTCTTTTTCTACCTTCCAGCAGAGGCTGCAGAAGAGGTGATTTACTTGTTAAGTAGGGTTTCCTTTTCTTTACTTTATCTCATGGAATATGTTCCTTGGCTGCTCTTAAGATCATCTCTTTAAAAGAGCACCAGTTCATTTCAACAGTATCCTTGAGAGGTTTTCTCTTAATCCCGTTATCAACTGCCTCTGCGAAGGACTGCCAGTTTCCTTTCTTAAAAATCCATTGTTTATCTTTACTGGTAGGCACTATAGTTGTCTTATTTTTAGTTCAGTTGAAATAGGAAGGTGGTAATTCCCCATGTTTTCCAGAAGAGTCCATTTACTACGGGGCCTAAGATCAGAACTGGCGATTAAATATCTAGAGTTTCTTTCGTATTATAACTATATAAAAAATGGATACACGTACCATCATTGATAATAGTAAAGCTTTTGTCATCAATAATGTCGAGTAATTAATTTCCTCTTGGGTTTTCTGTTGAACAACCCCAAATGGGGTGTTTAGCGTTTAAATCCTCTAGGCAGATAGTACCCACAGTGAATAAATCTTGAAGATCAGTTGGTAGACTTTTGAAATCAGAGGTGTTAGAGCAGAGAGCAACAGTAGTAAAAACTGACACCAGTGGTAAGAGCATATAACACAAATTTCATTTACAACACTACTTATATACAATACCGATATCGATGACGAAATCATTTCGATTTCGATTAAAATTAAATTATATGCCAATATAGTTGTCAAGTGAAGTGCGGGGTCAAGATCAAAGTGGTTAAATTCATTTAGATCACCTAAAACGGGTTTTGGTTTCTACCTGAAGTACGAGAGAATTAAATTTTCTTAACAAGGGGGAATGGTACATGTTAAAGATATTGAGTGGCATTCCTCTCCAGATGATCCTAATGCCCTGGATCTCGAGATTAGATCCATCAGTTATTTTTCTGTTGATATTTATACATTGATAATTGATGTTCTTAATAAGGAATGTAAGACCACCGCCACTCCTATTCTGTCTATCTAACCTAAAGATATTGTATCCCTTGATCTTGAGGAAAGTGTTTGCCTTCAGCTTAGTTTCCTGCAGAGCAATAATTTGAGCACCTTCGATTAGTGCTAGCCCAAGTACTTGGCCAAATTTAATCCTTGTTGCTCTTGTTGAAATTCCGTTAATGTTGACTTGTGCGATCTTTAAAGTATTTGGAGACCTTAGATTATTTATCAAACCTGGTCCTCTTCCTAAACCAGGAATGCGGTCCTTTTTAGACTGCGCGACGGTCGATGCAGCATTAGCATAAGAAGGCGTACTGTTCATGGATGGGGAAAAGTTGCAGCCTCTGTTAGTCACTAGACTAGAGCCCCTAATGATAGGTAGAGAACCGACCTGCGCATGTATATTTACTTTTAATGAATCAGAATATCTAAAAAATTTGTACGTGTTTATTTAATAGTTTGCGTATTTCTTAGAACAAGAATAATAATTTGATATTAATTCAGTGCTTCTCAAACTTTCAATACACGCGACCCACTATTCAATCATCCTTTTCATCGCGCCCCCTGCATACTGTAACAATGGATTAAATTCAATAATACTATACTTTGACACTAAAGCTACAATACGACTTTAACCTCTTATGTGCCACCAAGGTCTCGTTCAGCCAAAGCATTAATTTTCTGGACGTATATGTACGTCTTTCTGAAGTATGATCTTTTTTGTGCGGTGCTATCCGTAAAATTATTCCGAGGTCTTTGGAATGCAATAAAAGGACCTTGACAGTGTTTGTGAAGGAATTACTTATTTCAGAGGATTTTTGCTTCTTTCTTTCTTTCTTTCTTTCTTCCTCCCCTCCCCGCAAACAAACATCAAAATACGCTCGTTTACGTGGTAAACGGCGGCATTAGGGAACGAATGGCGTAACTTTTAATCGACAGTTAAGGAATTAATTATAAACCGTACAAATTATCAAGATAAGTGTTAATACAAGCCCATGGGGTCACTAATAATTATCTAACTTGTTCTTAACTTAGTATTCTTAAATTAATAATAAAATATACATTGTGCAGTGTACAGATTCATTTATAAGTGTATTCTATCAGTGTACATGTGTATACTATATTTCATTATATCAGAAAGTATTTTGTTTGTTTACTTTCAGTAAATCAAGAATTTTTTAAATAACCTTTTGTTTTCGACTTTTCAATAGGCTCGCGCCCTCCTCGTAGAGTTATCACGCCCCCCCCCAAGTGGGGCGCGCCCCACAGTTTGAGAAACGCTGTATTAATTCAAAATGTTATTATATAGATTCCAAACTTAACCCCTTAACCCTTTATCTACCGACGGTATTTATAAATACCACACACTTCAAAATTACATAGAATAAATATTTTTATGAATACTCTGACGATACTTAGCAGGAATATTCTTTGAAATCCACTCTTCCAAGATATAGGGCAGCACGGGTTCCATGATGAGTATTTTAGTGGGGAAGGTGAATAGTTTTATAGCAGAAATGGCGTTTTCAACTGACGGCGTTTTTTAGCGGATTGCGAAGACTGTCCTTTTTGTTCCGAAAAAGTAGTTGGTGTCAAAATTTAAGTGTCTTATTTTTTTTGTATGTTAATGAAGACCTTAGAAAACGATTTGACTCTTTATTTTAAGTGAACAGTGTATGTAATTAATTTTACAAATGGATATCTCTAATTAATTAATTAGCTGTAACAGATTAAATTTCCCGAAGTTAAGTATTTTGTTTATGTATAATATCCCTTAATTTTTAATGTAGTGATTCAAAAAAAAATATTGCATGAAAAAAGCTGCAGTCAATCATAATGCGGTAGGTAAAGGGTTAAGTGGCCAATTTTTTTGCTCAAAATGTTAAAAAAAAGCGAATTTTTTATTGCATATAACTAAACATAATAGTTAACAGAATGTGAAAATGGAAGAATTTTTTATTTTAATTTTCACAAGTTTTCACTATTTTTATTCTATAATTGCGGAACACGAAACCCCCTAAATATTTGCTTTTTTTAAGTACGCACTGCATGCATAAAGAATATTTCATATATCTCAAGGACTTTCTTTCATGCTTAGAAAAAAAATTTCATTTTGGCTCCTCTTTTTCTAACGGCAAACACAATTTGAAGCATGGTGTAATACTGTCTTACATTGCAGTGGGGACAGAGATAGCATCAGCATTTTTCTTATTATCTTTCCATTTTCATTTCTTCTCAAGCAACACATTGTCTTGCCAATCCCTGTTCTTTATAGAATATTTTCAAGAATATAAATTCTTGTGCTTTCAATGAAAAATTCCCGCCTTCACTACAAAGAAAGTCCCGGAAGAGAAGTATTTCAGTACCATGGACAAACTACATCTCTTAAAAACACACTAGCACTAATAATCTCACTATAAAAATACAAATATGTGCAAATCAATGATAGAAAGAAAAAAATATCATCGCCAGTACAGTATACGGGCAAACCAGTCGTAGCTAGCTTTCGGTAGCTCTTACGGAGTACGGGTAAACCAGTAAGGGGTTAATAAAGAACTTTGCACCACTTAAATGAATAAAAAGTAAATATAAATGTAAATATGTGTTCTTATGGTTATTTATATCAAACTACTGTATGAATATCGAGCATAACCCTTTATCGACCGATGTTACTTATAAGCACCAATCACTTTAAAATTACATAGAATAATCATTTTTACGAATATTCTGACGATACTTAACAGGAGTATTCTTTGAAATTCACTCTTCTAAGATATATGGCAGTACGGGTTCTATGATGAGTATTTTAGCAGGGAAGGCGAATAGTTTTATAGCAGAAAGTGCGTTTTCAGCTAAAGGCGTTTTCACCGGATTGAGAAGATTGTCATTTTTGTCCCGAAAAAATAGTTAATGTAAAAATTTAAGTGCCTTACCTTTTATGTATGTTAAGGAAGACCTTAGAAAACGATTTGACTGTTTGTTTTAAGTGAACATTGTATATAACTAATCTTACAGTCTTTAATTAATTAATTAGCTGTAATGGATTAAATTTCCAAAAGTGGAGTATTTTGCTTATGTATATCCCTTAATTTTCAATGTAGTGATCCAAAAAAAAATATTACATGAAAAAACTACAGGAAATCATAATGCTGTCGATAAAGGGATAAAACATGAATCGCTCCTTTGTTTTCAGATCGTGAAAAACGTAATAAATGAAGATGTTACTAAGTAATAGAGCATAATAGCACACATAATCTCTTACATCAAACAATATAAATTGTTATATTCGCACAAAAAATTCTTCAGTACATAAAAAAATTCTTTATTTTGGTTAGAATACAATTCTTTGCGGGGAAAAAGAATATCTTGACATTTATTCCAGGTTGGCTTCCAGAGGGATGTATGGAGAGAGAGAGAGAGAGAGAGAGAGAGAGAGAGAGAGAGAGAGGTGTATTAATTAATAGAGATTTCCTTTATAATGTTCTTGGTAGTAAAATAATCTAAGCAATACATTTGTGAACTGTTTGTTTTCTCGAATTTTCTCATTCCCTTTTTCAACCAAACCATCATTAACAACAGAAAGCTGTCCTCTCTGTATTTCGTCCTGAACATTGGTGCACCTATCAATGAATTGTAAAAGCCACTTCCTCTCCCTTTCAATACTTATTGCATTTTCACCATAAACCTCTGCAAGTTGACGATGGATTTCAACTGGCTTAACATTCCCTGCGGTCAACAAATGGATTACAGAACTCACTTAACAGTCGAGGGGGAGTTCCACAATCGTCTTAAACATTTTGAACGCTCACTAACAAGCGTAAAAACAATACAATCCGGTTGTAATGGTGTCGTGATACTTACAATCTACCAGAGACACGTGTGTGTGAATGTTGAACTACAAATCTACCAGAGACACGTGTGCACAAATGTTGAACTACAAATCTACCAAATACACGTGTGCGCATATGTTGAGCTGCAAATCTACCAGAGGCACGTGTGCTCAAATGTTGAACTGCAAATCTACCAGAGACACGTGTGCGCAAATTTTGAACTGTAAATCTACCCCAGAGACACATGTGCGCAAATGTTGAGCGACAAATCTACCACTGCATTTGCGGTAGAACGAAATGGCACTTAGTTTTCGAACACGCCTCGTAGCCTCGTATATTAGTTGTAGCTAGGAATAACAGTACTATTTCCAATAATTTTCTTCTGGGTAGCTCAATAACACATTCTTTCTTTTGAAGACAGTGAAGAAATATTTGGAACGAAAAATACGCGAATTCGATATTCGCGTATGAATGTTGCGGGGAAGAGAATTTTCATTAGAAATTAGATATATACGAAGACACAAAACCAGAAAATCTTACAGTCAAACGTGAAAGGACATGTTTTAAACTGCTGTTATTATTCAGAGTTTCAGGAAGACAAAAAATATTTTTTATAAGAAATATGAATGGTAGAGGAGTATGTTTGAAGCTACTTCATGAAAGAAAATAAAATGTTGGATAATTAAAAAGAAAACAGATTGCTATACAGATTTGGTTACCTCAAAATTCGACACTTCTTGCCTTATTTGTCTAAAAAAGATACACATTTCAAAAAATATTCCAATTACAAACTGTATGATAAAAGACGAACAGCACAAAAACTATAAAAATATTACCAAGCATTATTACAGAGTTATGTGCAATCAGTAAAAAATTGCATTTTAAGAATAAAGAAAACTAAAAAACAGAATACAAAAACACATCACTCAAACGACCAGTACAAACATTGAGAAGAATATAAGTAATACATAGTAGAAATTCAAAAAAAAAGAAAATGAATAAATAAGTAAAGGACTTATATATAAACATTAAAAAACGAATTAGAAATATCAGACTCTTCTGAAAACATGTTCAATATATGTTGTTTAACCATTTCATTTATATAATAAGAAAATTAATATATAATACACACATTTGATAAATTTATACTTATTAAGCAAATGTTTCTTACACTTCTAACTAGTGCAACAAAATAAATACGGATTAAGATTTCAGTGCTATCTATAACACTATTTCTGACTTCATAAGTAAAACAGAACACAAGAAAAATAACGCCATCATTTTAAACTCGCAACAACAAAAATGTTGTACATATAAAATGTTAAAAAAAAAAAAAAAAATCCGTGAAATTTTTTTTTTTTAATATTCAAGAGATTCGAGTGGATAATACCAAAATACAGAAATTTCAGCATAAAATCAGAGGAAATTCCTCTAGTTTATATGCTCTGGTTTAAATTTCTTAATTTTATACGCTTTATAGAGACCAAGTCATGAATTTATCGTGTCAAATCAAATTTTGTGATAGGCGTTTCTAAGATAATACATATTATGCAAGAATGTAAAAAGGCAAAATATTAACAGAAAAAGAAAATATGTGAATCAGCTACTAAAATTTATGAAATATTGCAATTATCCCCCCCCGTAAAAATACTATATACTATTTATACAACTCTTGGTTAGTTTAGTTTTTAACAGTTGGCAACGAAAAATACTTATCTTATATTTGTATTGTAGCTGTGACAGTTACATTGTTGCAGTATTGTTGAAACAATAACAATTATTGATATAAAAAGATAGCATTATTAAAAATAACAATGGTAAATCAGAACAACAAATGTCTGTTTCATGCAATTTTTCATTATTGACTTAGATTTCTAAAAAGAAGGTGAGTTTTTTTAGCTCAGTTTGAATTCATAATTTTGGACAAGATCCTGGACTAAAACAAATAATTTTAACTCAATAATCTTAGAAAGATGTGATATATGCTATTTATCAACAGTAATCAATGGCATAAAGAGAAATTTAATATTCAAATACTTTGAATGAGATGCTCGAAATTTGTAAAGTAATTGCTTTTAATAACAAGTGAATTTTAAAAGAGTGTTTGAAAAATTAAACCATTTTGAAAAAAAAATTATCTATTTTGTTTGAAAATGAGAGAAATTCATTTTATGATGCAAATGATTTGAAGTACACAGATTGCGTATTGTGTGCTGAAAAAATTCTTGAATGTTGTGTATATATTTTTTCCAGCTTTATATATTCATTTTGAATTATTTACCGTGAAAGATTTTGAAGCATTTGAAGGGCACAGATTGCATATAATGTACTGAAAAAAGACTTCAATGTTGTGTATATATTTTATCGCTTTTGCTGCGAAAGTACATTTAACGGATTTATATATTTTTTTGAGTTATTTGCCGTGAAATTTTTGAAGCATTTTAAGTCCACAGATTGCATTTCATGTACTGAGAAAATGCTTCACTGTTGCATATATAGTTTACCGTTTTAGCTGCGAAAGTTCATTTTCTAGCTTTTTATATGCAGTTTGAGTTATTTACTGTGAACCTTTTTGAAGCATTTCGTCTTTGTGAAATAGCATTTTTAATCTAAATATTTACAATTATGAAGGCAACATTTTTTCTTTAAAGATTAATAGATCTTTATAATAGGAAAAATAATTTTTAGAAATTATATGCACAAAGAATTAAGCAATCAAAAAAAGAGAAAATTGGCGAACGTTTTAAAACAGATGACATCGGATGTTCTAGTTGTTGAAGAATCAGTTTTTAAAAAGAAGTCTGAAAAAATTAAATAGCACATTAATCTTGAGATAGTTGCGAGGAGTATACCAGTAGTATATTTCAGAAAAAGTACAGAAAAATTTTTCTATGAAGCATTTAAGAACAGACTCAATCTGTTAATAATTAAAAAAGAATATGTATCAAACTAATAAATTGAGACTCCAGATTTATCATGACATCATGTTGATGTACACAAAATATTATGGAAGAAAGGACATCCAAAAACTTTTTAAACATAAGAAAAAAAATTGTCTTCATTGCTCCAGAGAGTAAATTCTGGTAACTTGCCTTCAAGAAAAAAAAAGACATGGAAAAGCAATAAAAAGCTTTGAGCGATATTATAAAAGAGATGGAAGCCGGACAAAAAAGACCTTAACAAGAGGAAATTAGAAAAATATTTTTTGAACAAAACTTTAAAGGAATGTTAGGAATATCATTCAAGTTTAAAAACAATTAAGTTACTATGGGAGCAATTAAAGAATAGTGAAGAATATTGAATTTTACGCATCATATATATATATATATATATATATATATATATATATATATATATATATATATATATATGTATGTATTTCAGATACAGTGTTGAAGGTGTCAAAAAAAGTGAAATTCATGAAGAGACGGTTGCCGAGGCAGCCGATTACAGCAGAAATCAGAAAAACTGAGTTTAAGTTGTCTTATGGGACGCAGGCCATCTTCTCTTTTGATATTTTTAAAAACACATTTCAGGTTTACACGCTATTTAAAAACACTAATGAAATACACAATAATGACGTTTACAATTGCTATAAAATGAAAACGAAGTGTAATAAGGATAATATCTGTGTCATAGAAAAAGCACAATGGGACATGCTAAGAATAAGAATTTGAAAACATGAAAAATAGCAAGATAGGAGTGACTCTTGGACCAACTATATATATCATGTATAAATGAAGATAATGCAAGTACACCAGGTTTCGTATACGATCTTCGGTGACTGTCAGGACACCATTTAACCTTCAAGCTTTTCTTCAGTAAAGTCTCGTGCCCATGAGATAAATGTATAAGGGAGGGTGAAAGGGGAATTAGAAGCTAAATATACAGTCAGGTCTCGTTTTATGCGGTAGATACGTTCTACCGAAAAACGCATATAAAAATTCGCATTAAAAAAGACATTACTTGAATGGAAAAAGTAGGGATACGTTCCTTAGTTTTCTAAAATCACATAAAACCAAAACAACTAGTTAAAATTAACTTAAAACCGCATAAAAAAGTTTCAGAAATGAAAAGAAATAGGCTGCGTGATAAATTACTTCGAATGTCTGAAAGAAATTCATACAAAAGCTAAAAAAAAAAAACTTGTATTCAAACCTTAATTCATTTTATTTTATGGAAAAGTAATACACATAGTTTTACATTTTTATTCATTATCGCTATCTGATAATGGTTTGCACCGTTTGCGAAGTGGTTTAAAATCACCTTCATCATCAGAAGAGACTGTCTCTGCAATAGATATTTGCGGTAAAGGCCACGGATTTTCACAAACTTCATTCTCGTTCTGTGTAGTTCTTCCTTTTCTGACAATGTAATCAGTAATTAAACTTTGTGCGATGAGGATTCTTTTATTTTTTTATATAGTTCACGATATCCAGACATGCAGTTCTGCAGCTCGCGTTGTAATTTAGAGGCTCGTTCAGAATTGGGGTCATTAATAAGAAAATGATTTTCTAATTTACTGCAACGTTGAAGACCTTCTTGAATTAATTTTCCAGTGAGGGGAGTTGATTTTTCTTCCTCATCATTATCACCTTCTAGACCTACGATGCCGTCTACAGTTAAGTCTAAAGTTAAATCAATAATATCATTGTCACTTAATGCATCATCCACAAACAATTCATCTATATCATCGTGGCTGAAGGTATTAAAACCATCTCCTCCAATTTCATGTGCCAAATTAATTATTTCATCTGATAGTGTCGATGTTTGAGTGGTTGTATTGTCTGTCACACATGCTGGCCAAATCTTTTTCCAACAGGCACTTAAAGTTCTAGGTCTTATTTGAGCGGAAGCAGATGCAACATGAATTAAACAATCAAAAATAGAAAATTGTTTCCACACATCTTTTACTGTTAAGGACTCATTTTCTAGTTTATTCGAGATGAATTTGTACGTTGTCTTAATATAATATTTTTTAAAAGTTGCAATTATGCCTTGATCTAATGGCTGAATAAGGCTTGTTGTATTGGACGGAAGAAATACTAGTTGAACATTTGGATGTTCTAATTGTGGATGACTTGCTGCATTGTCAACAATTAATAAAACTTTAAAATCGAGAGATTTTTCCTTCATATAGGCTTCCACTTCTGATACGAAACAAGTATTGAACCATTCTGTAAAAATAGCTGTTGTCATCCAGGCTTTCGGGTTAGCCATCCAATTCACGGGCAGTTGTTTTTAATCTTTACCTTTAAGGGCGCGTAGTCTAAGAGATTTATTTATTAAGAGAGGTTTTAACATTCGATCTCCTGATGCATTGCTACAAAGTAATAAGGTGACTCGATCTTTACTTGCTTTATGTCCACTTGCAGTTTTTTCATCCTTTGCGATGTAAGTACGGTTAGGCAATTTTTTCCAATAAAGTCCTGTTTCATCAGCGTTAAATACTTGATCGGCAGAATAGTCCCCATCTTCAATAATTTTCGCTAGCTCCTCTGGAAATATTTTTGCTGCTCCTTCATCTGCTGTCGCACTCTCCCCTGTTATCTTAATATTATGAAGTGCATTTCTTTTTAAGAACCCGGTTATCCATCCTTTGCTAGCTTAAAATTCTTTTCCAGCTTCGGAAGTGGAAGTTGATGGTTCTGACTGCTTCATTGACTTATAAAACTGAAGAGCTTTTTTTGGGATTAAATAACCACTTACAGGAATCCTTCTTTGAACTTGTTCCTCAATCCAAATTGCGATGGCTCTTTCATTTCTTTCTAATAATACATCCCTTGTGTACGATGCAAATTTGGTGCTTAATTTTGTACCATAAATGACCGATTTTCTTATTGCAGCTTCATTCTTTTTAATTGCTCTGACAGTAGATTCGCCTAAATTAAAATGTTTTTCAATAGCCGTAGATCCTTCTCCTTTTCCTAAGCGATCTAAAATTGCAATTTTCCTTTCCAACAAAATTGACTGTTTTTGATGTTTTTTTCTCCATTGGGCTAAATAAAATCTTAGAAAAGAAATTTTAAAAAATTACACTTACGATTTTCTAATGAAAAATAAAACTTTACGACACTCACTTTAAATCCAGAAATCAAAATTTGCTGCTTATTATATTGCAACTTAAATTCGCCACTTATTTAAGTGAAACTTTTATAAAAATGAACGAGGCACCGCTAAGAGAAAATATAATTTCGAAATAATGATATCGTATCAGTATACTACTGAAATACTACTGAAATAACGAATGCGAATCTAAGACTGTCGCAGCCGAGCCGCAGACATAAGCACCAAAAGGTACGGAAATTCTCGGAATACTACGATCTACGTCTCAGTATAAAAAATAATAATAACAAAAATCTAGAAATGTTTGGAATACAAACCGCACAACTTCAAAATCGCATAAAAACAATCCGCATAAAAAGAGACCTGACTGTATATCTTTTTTTGATCTTGTGGGGAATCTTTTGTGATGACCGGATTATCATTTGTATGGAAAATATCCTTAAGTCATCCATCGATATTTCAATGAAAAGATATTAAGCAGGGAAAAAGTAAATCAAATCCAAATATACCTTCTTTCTTGTCTTAAAAACTTTTGTAGTAGCAGAAGACTATTTAGTTCGGAAACAAATCTTGCGTCAAGTCTCCTAGGAACAATTATTTTCGTGAAACAAATCTTGCGTCAAGTCTCCTATATATAATATGAAAGCACCAAGACCATATGAAAATATATATATATAAATGAAATATGTTTTTTTTTATATTCGAAGCTTTTCTAAGAGCCGGAGATGTCATTTGTGTGGATGGAGGTCCTGTATTGTTACTCCAGCCCTTCACTTCGAAATATAGCGGATATTTTTACTTTTTCCGAATCTTTCGTGAGGGCCGGAGCTGTGGTTTCTGTTGATGAGGTCGTGTGTCGTTCCTCCGGCCCTTCACTTCGAACGTATGAGGGAGGGTAGGTGGGCATTATAACCGATGGATATACTTTTTTTTATTTTCGAATCATTTGTTTTTGTTTGAGGTTTGTCGTTCCTCCGGCCCTTTTTATGAGGGAGGGAAGGTGGGCATTATAACCGATGCATATACTTTTTTTTATTTTCCAATCTTTTGTGAGGGCCGGAGACGTGGTTCTGTTGATGAGGTCCTGTGTCGTTCCTCCGGCCCTTCACTTCGAACGTATGAGGGAGGGTAGGTGGGCATTATAACCGATGTATATACTTTTT
Organism: Trichonephila clavipes; assembly: GCA_019973935.1. Classification (NCBI taxonomy): domain Eukaryota; kingdom Metazoa; phylum Arthropoda; class Arachnida; order Araneae; family Nephilidae; genus Trichonephila; species Trichonephila clavipes. The sequence goes on from BMAU01021429.1 coordinate 583,012, forward strand.
TATTTTCGAATTTTTTGTGAGGGCCGGAGACGTGGTGTCTGTTGATGAGGTCCTGTGTCGTTCCTCCGGCCCTTCACTTCGAACGTATGAGGGAGGGTAGGTGGGCATTATAACCGATACATATATTTTTTTTTTTATTTTCGAATTTTTTGTGAGGGCCGGAGACGCTGTGACTGTTGATGAGGTCCTGTGTCGTTCCTCCGGCCCTTCACTTCGAACGTATGAGGGAGGGCAGGTGGGCATTATAACCGATGTATATATTTTTTTTATTTTCGAATCATTTGTGAGGGCCGGAGGTGTGGTGTCTGTTGATGAGGTCCTGTGTCGTTCCTCCGGCCCTTCACTTCGAACGTATGAGGGAGGGTAGGTGGGCATTATAACCGATGCATATTTTTTTTATTTTTTTTATTTTCGAATTTTTTGTGAGGGCCGGAGACGATGCATATCTTTTTTATTTTCGAATTTTTTGTGACTGTTGATGAGGTCCTGTGTCGTTCCTCCGGCCCTTCACTTCGAACGTATGAGGGAGGGGAGGTGGGCATTATAACCGAAGTATATACTTTTTTTTTTTTTTTATTTTCGAATTTTTGTGAGGGCCGGAGACGCTGTGACTGTTGATGAGGTCCTGTGTCGTTCCTCCGGCCCTTCACTTCGAACGTATGAGGGAGGGCAGGTGGGCATTATAACCGAAGTATATATCTTTTTTTATTTTCGAATTTTTTGTGAGGGCCGGAGACGCTGTGACTGTTGATGAGTCCTGTGTCGTTCCTCCGGCCCTTCACTTCGAACGTATGAGGGAGGGAAGGTGGGCATTATAACCGAAGTATATATCTTTTTTATTTTCGATTTTTTTGTGAGGGCCGGAGACGTGGTGTCGGTTGATAAGGTCCTGTGTCGTTCCTCCGGCCCTTCACTTCGAACGTATGAGGGAGGGTAGGTGGGCATTATAACCGATGCATATTTTTTTTTTTTTATTTTCGAATCATTTGTGAGGGCCGGAGGTGTGGTGTCTGTTGATGAGGTCCTGTGTCGTTCCTCCGGCCCTTCACTTCGAACGTATGAGGGAGGGTAGGTGGGCATTATAACCGATACATATATTTTTTTATTTTCGAATTTTTTTTTGTGAGGGCCGGAGACGCTGTGACTGTTGATGAGGTCCTGTGTCGTTCCTCCGGCCCTTCACTTCGAACGTATGAGGGAGGGCAGGTGGGCATTATAACCGAAGTATATATCTTTTTTATTTTCGAATTTTTTGTGAGGGCCGGAGACGTGGTGTCGGTTGATGAGGTCCTGTGTCGTTCCTCCGGCCCTTCACTTCGAACGTATGAGGGAGGGTAGGTGGGCATTATAACCGATGTATATATTATTTTTTTTTTATTTTCGAATTTTTGTGAGGGCCGGAGGTGTGGTGTCTGTTGATGAGGTCCTGTGTCGTTCCTCCGGCCCTTCACTTCGAACGTATGAGGGAGGGTAGGTGGGCATTATAACCGATATATATTTTTTTTTATTTTCGAATTTTTGTGAGGGCCGGAGACGCTGTTGTGACTGTTGATGAGGTCCTGTGTCGTTCCTCCGGCCCTTCACTTCGAACGTATGAGGGAGGGCAGGTGGGCATTATAACCGAAGTATATATCTTTTTTATTTTCGAATTTTTGTGAGGGCCGGAGACGCTGTGACTGTTGATGAGGTCCTGTGTCGTTCCTCCGGCCCTTCACTTCGAACGTATGAGGGAGGGTAGGTGGGCATTATAACCGAAGTATATATCTTTTTTATTTTCGAATTTTTGTGAGGGCCGGAGACGTGGTGTCTGTTGATGAGGTCCTGTGTCGTTCCTCCGGCCCTTCACTTCGAACGTATGAGGGAGGGTAGGTGGGCATTATAACCGAGTATATATTTTTTTATTTTCGAATTTTTTGTGAGGGCCGGAGACGCTGTGACTGTTGATGAGGTCCTGTGTCGTTCCTCCGGCCCTTCACTTCGAACGTATGAGGGAGGGTAGGTGGGCATTATAACCGATGTATATATTTTTTTTTATTTTCGAATTTTGTGAGGGCCGGAGGTGTGGTGTCTGTTGATGAGGTCCTGTGTCGTTCCTCCGGCCCTTCACTTCGAACGTATGAGGGAGGGTAGGTGGGCATTATAACCGATGTATATATTTTTTTTTTTTATTTTCGAATTTTTTGTGAGGGCCGGAGACGCTGTGACTGTTGATGAGGTCCTGTGTCGTTCCTCCGGCCCTTCACTTCGAACGTATGAGGGAGGGCAGGTGGGCATTATAACCGAAGTATATATCTTTTTTTTATTTTCGAATTTTTGTGAGGCCCGGAGTGCTGTGTCTGTTGATGAGGTCCTGTGTCGTTCCTCCGGCCCTTCACTTCGAACGTATGAGGGAGGGTAGGTGGGCATTATAACCGATACATATATCTTTTTTTTTTTTATTTTCGAATTTTTTTGTGAGGGCCGGAGACGCTGTGACTGTTGATGAGGTCCTGTGTCGTTCCTCCGGCCCTTCACTTCGAACGTATGAGGGAGGGTAGGTGGGCATTATAACCGATGTATATATTTTTTTTTTTATTTTCGAATCATTTGTGAGGGCCGGAGGTGTGGTGTCTGTTGATGAGGTCCTGTGTCGTTCCTCCGGCCCTTCACTTCGAACGTATGAGGGAGGGTAGGTGGGCATTATAACCGATACATATATTTTTTTTTATTTTCGAATCATTTGTGAGGGCCGGAGGTGTGGTGTCTGTTGATGAGGTCCTGTGTCGTTCCTCCGGCCCTTCACTTCGAACGTATGAGGGAGGGCAGGTGGGCATTATAACCGAAGTATATATATTTTTTTTATTTTCGAATTTTTGTGAGGGCCGGAGACGCTGTGACTGTTGATGAGGTCCTGTGTCGTTCCTCCGGCCCTTCACTTCGAACGTATGAGGGAGGGCAGGTGGGCATTATAACCGAGTATATATCTTTTTTATTTTCGAATTTTTGTGAGGGCCGGAGACGCTGTGACTGTTGATGAGGTCCTGTGTCGTTCCTCCGGCCCTTCACTTCGAACGTATGAGGGAGGGCAGGTGGGGGCATTATAACCGAAGTATATATCGTTCCTTTTTTTTTTATTTTCGAATTTTTTGTGAGGGCCGGAGACGCTGTGACTGTTGATGAGGTCCTGTGTCGTTCCTCCGGCCCTTCACTTCGAACGTATGAGGGAGGGCAGGTGGGCATTATAACCGAAGTATATATTTTTTTATTTTCGAATTTTTTGTGAGGGGGCCGGAGACGTGGTGTCTGTTGATGAGGTCCTGTGTCGTTCCTCCGGCCCTTCACTTCGAACGTATGAGGGAGGGTAGGTGGGCATTATAACCGATATATATATTTTTTTATTTTCGAATTTTTTGTGAGGGCCGGAGACGCTGTGACTGTTGATGAGGTCCTGTGTCGTTCCTCCGGCCCTTCACTTCGAACGTATGAGGGAGGGTAGGTGGGCATTATAACCGATGCAGTATATATATTTTTTTTATTTTCGAATCATTTGTGAGGGCCGGAGGTGTGGTGTCTGTTGATGAGGTCCTGTGTCGTTCCTCCGGCCCTTCACTTCGAACGTATGAGGGAGGGTAGGTGGGCATTATAACCGATACATATATATTTTTTTTATTTTCGAATTTTTGTGAGGGCCGGAGGTGTGGTGTCTGTTGATGAGGTCCTGTGTCGTTCCTCCGGCCCTTCACTTCGAACGTATGAGGGAGGGCAGGTGGGCTTAACCGAAGTATATATTTTTTTATTTTCGAATTTTTGTGAGGGCCGGAGACGCTGTGACTGTTGATGAGGTCCTGTGTCGTTCCTCCGGCCCTTCACTTCGAACGTGTGAGGAAGGGGAGGTGCGCATTATAACCGACGTATATATCTTTTTTTTATTTTCGAATTTTTTGTGAGGGCCGGAGACGTGGTGTCTGTTGATGAGGTCCTGTGTCGTTCCTCCGGCCCTTCACTTCGAACGTATGAGGGAGGGCAGGTGGGCATTATAACCGAGTATATATTTTTTTTATTTTCGAATTTTTTGTGAGGGCCGGAGACGCTGTGACTGTTGATGAGGTCCTGTGTCGTTCCTCCGGCCCTTCACTTCGAACGTATGAGGGAGGGCAGGTGGGCATTATAACCGAAGTATATATATATTTTTTTTTATTTTCGAATTTTTTGTGAGGGCCGGAGACGTGTGGTGTCTGTTGATGAGGTCCTGTGTCGTTCCTCCGGCCCTTCACTTCGAACGTATGAGGGAGGGTAGGTGGGCATTATAACCGATAATATATATTTTTTTATTTTCGAATTTTTTGTGAGGGCCGGAGACGCTGTGACTGTTGATGAGGTCCTGTGTCGTTCCTCCGGCCCTTCACTTCGAACGTATGAGGGAGGGTAGGTGGGCATTATAACCGATGCATATATTTTTTTATTTTCGAATCATTTGTGAGGGCCGGAGGTGTGGTGTCTGTTGATGAGGTCCTGTGTCGTTCCTCCGGCCCTTCACTTCGAACGTATGAGGGAGGGTAGGTGGGCATTATAACCGATAGTATATATATTTTTTTTTATTTTCGAATTTTTTGTGAGGGCCGGAGACGCTGTGACTGTTGATGAGGTCCTGTGTCGTTCCTCCGGCCCTTCACTTCGAACGTATGAGGGAGGGCAGGTGGGCATTATAACCGAAGTATATATCTTTTTTTTATTTTCGAATTTTTTAGGGCCGGAGACGCTGTGACTGTTGATGAGGTCCTGTGTCGTTCCTCCGGCCCTTCACTTCGAACGTATGAGGGAGGGCAGGTGGGCATTATAACCGAAGTATATATCTTTTTTTATTTTCGAATTTTTGTGAGGGCCGGAGACGCTGTGACTGTTGATGAGGTCCTGTGTCGTTCCTCCGGCCCTTCACTTCGAACGTATGAGGGAGGGCAGGTGGGCATTATAACCGAAGTATATATCTTTTTTTTTATTTTCGAATTTTTTGTGAGGGCCGGAGACGCTGTGACTGTTGATGAGGTCCTGTGTCGTTCCTCCGGCCCTTCACTTCGAACGTATGAGGGAGGGTAGGTGGGCATTATAACCGAACATATGGGCATTATAAGGGCCGGAGACGTGTGTCTGTTGATGAGGTCCTGTGTCGTTCCTCCGGCCCTTCACTTCGAACGTATGAGGGAGGGCAGGTGGGCATTATAACCGAAGTATATATCTTTTTTTTTTCGAATTTTTGTGAGGGCCGGAGACGCTGTGACTGTTGATGAGGTCCTGTGTCGTTCCTCCTCCGGCCCTTCACTTCGAACGTATGAGGGAGGGTAGGTGGGCATTATAACCGAAAAATATATATTTTTTATTTTCGAATTTTTTGTGAGGGCCGGAGACGTGTGGTGTCTGTTGATGAGGTCCTGTGTCGTTCCTCCGGCCCTTCACTTCGAACGTATGAGGGAGGGTAGGTGGGCATTATAACCGATATATATTTTTTTTTTTTTCGAATTTTGTGAGGGCCGGAGTGTGGTGTCTGTTGATGAGGTCCTGTGTCGTTCCTCCGGCCCTTCACTTCGAACGTATGAGGGAGGGTAGGTGGGCATTATAACCGAAGTATATATTTTTTTTATTTTCGAATTTTTTGTGAGGGCCGGAGACGCTGTGACTGTTGATGAGGTCCTGTGTCGTTCCTCCGGCCCTTCACTTCGAACGTATGAGGGAGGGCAGGTGGGCATTATAACCGAAGTATATATCTTTTTTATTTTCGAATCATTTTTGTGAGGGCCGGAGGTGTGGTGTCTGTTGATGAGGTCCTGTGTCGTTCCTCCGGCCCTTCACTTCGAACGTATGAGGGAGGGTAGGTGGGCATTATAACCGAAGTATATATCTTTTTTTTATTTTCGAATTTTTGTGAGGGCCGGAGACGCTGTGACTGTTGATGAGGTCCTGTGTCGTTCCTCCGGCCCTTCACTTCGAACGTATGAGGGAGGGCAGGTGGGCATTATAACCGAAGTATATATTTTTTTTATTTTCGAATTTTTTGTGAGGGCCGGAGACGTGGTGACTGTTGATGAGGTCCTGTGTCGTTCCTCCGGCCCTTCACTTCGAACGTATGAGGGGGAGGGTAGGTGGGCATTATAACCGAAGTATATATTTTTTTTATTTTCGAATTTTTTGTGAGGGCCGGAGACGCTGTGACTGTTGATGAGGTCCTGTGTCGTTCCTCCGGCCCTTCACTTCGAACGTATGAGGGAGGGTAGGTGGGCATTATAACCGATGTATATATTTTTTTTTATTTTCGAATTTTTTGTGAGGGCCGGAGGTGTGGTGTCTGTTGATGAGGTCCTGTGTCGTTCCTCCGGCCCTTCACTTCGAACGTATGAGGGAGGGTAGGTGGGCATTATAACCGATATATTTTTTTTTATTTTCGAATTTTTGTGACGGCCGGAGACGTGTGTCTGTTGATGAGGTCCTGTGTCGTTCCTCCGGCCCTTCACTTCGAACGTATGAGGGAGGGCAGGTGGGCAGTATTACCGAAGTATATATCTTTTTTTATTTTCGAAATTTTTGTGAGGACCGGAGACGCTGTGACTGTTGATGAGGTCCTGTGTCATTCCTCCGGCCCTTCACTTCGAACGTGTGGGAGGGGAGGTGCGCATTATAACCGACGTATATATTTTTTTTTTATTTTCGAATTTTTTGTGAGGGCCGGAGGTGTGGTGTCTGTTGATGAGGTCCTGTGTCGTTCCTCCGGCCCTTCACTTCGAACGTATGAGGGAGGGCAGGTGGGCATTATAACCGAAGTATATATTTTTTTTATTTTCGAATTTTTTGTGAGGGCCGGAGACGCTGTGACTGTTGATGAGGTCCTGTGTCGTTCCTCCGGCCCTTCACTTCGAACGTATGAGGGAGGGCAGGTGGGCATTATAACCGAAGTATATATCTTTTTTATTTTCGAATTTTTTGTGAGGGCCGGAGACGCTGTGACTGTTGATGAGGTCCTGTGTCGTTCCTCCGGCCCTTCACTTCGAACGTATGAGGGAGGGTAGGTGGGCATTATAACCGATGTATATATTTTTTTATTTTCGAATTTTTTTGAGGGCCGGAGACGCTGTGACTGTTGATGAGGTCCTGTGTCGTTCCTCCGGCCCTTCACTTCGAACGTATGAGGGAGGGTAGGTGGGCATTATAACCGATGCATATACTTTTTTTTATTTTCGAATCATTTGTGAGGGCCGGAGGTGTGGTGTCTGTTGATGAGGTCCTGTGTCGTTCCTCCGGCCCTTCACTTCGAACGTATGAGGGAGGGTAGGTGGGCATTATAACCGAAGTATATATTTTTTTTATTTTCGAATTTTTTGTGAGGGCCGGAGACGCTGTGACTGTTGATGAGGTCCTGTGTCGTTCCTCCGGCCCTTCACTTCGAACGTATGAGGGAGGGCAGGTGGGCATTATAACCGAAGTATATATCTTTTTTATTTTCGAATTTTTGTGAGGGCCGGAGACGCTGTGACTGTTGATGAGGTCCTGTGTCGTTCCTCCGGCCCTTCACTTCGAACGTATGAGGGAGGGCAGGTGGGCATTATAACCGAAGTATATATCTTTTTTTTTTTTTATTTTCGAATTTTTTGTGAGGGCCGGAGACGTGTTGACTGTTGATGAGGTCCTGTGTCGTTCCTCCGGCCCTTCACTTCGAACGTATGAGGGAGGGTAGGTGGGCATTATAACCGATAGGTCCTGTGTCGTTCCTCCGGCCCTTCACTTCGAACGTATGAGGGGGGTAGGTGGGCATTATATTTTTTTTTTTATTTTCGAATTTTTTGTGAGGGCCGGAGACGCTGTGACTGTTGATGAGGTCCTGTGTCGTTCCTCCGGCCCTTCACTTCGAACGTATGAGGGAGGGTAGGTGGGCATTATAACCGATACATATATATTTTTTTATTTTCGAATTTTGTGAGGGCCGGAGGTGTGGTGTCTGTTGATGAGGTCCTGTGTCGTTCCTCCGGCCCTTCACTTCGAACGTATGAGGGAGGGTAGGTGGGCATTATAACCGAAGTATATATTTTTTTTATTTTCGAATTTTTGTGAGGGCCGGAGACGCTGTGACTGTTGATGAGGTCCTGTGTCGTTCCTCCGGCCCTTCACTTCGAACGTATGAGGGGGGGGCAGGTGGGCATTATAACCGAAGTATATATATTTTTTTTTATTTTCGAATTTTTTGTGAGGGCCGGAGACGCTGTGACTGTTGATGAGGTCCTGTGTCGTTCCTCCGGCCCTTCACTTCGAACGTATGAGGGAGGGTAGGTGGGCATTATAACCGAAGTATATATATTTTTTTTATTTTCGAATTTTTTGTGAGGGCCGGAGACGCTGTGACTGTTGATGAGGTCCTGTGTCGTTCCTCCGGCCCTTCACTTCGAACGTATGAGGGAGGGTAGGTGGGCATTATAACCGATGTATATATTTTTTTTATTTTCGAATCATTTGTGAGGGCCGGAGGTGTGGTGTCTGTTGATGAGGTCCTGTGTCGTTCCTCCGGCCCTTCACTTCGAACGTATGAGGGAGGGGAGGTGGGCATTATAACCGAGTATATATTTTTTTATTTTCGAATTTTTTGTGAGGGCCGGAGACGCTGTGACTGTTGATGAGGTCCTGTGTCGTTCCTCCGGCCCTTCACTTCGAACGTATGAGGGAGGGTAGGTGGGCATTATAACCGATGTATATATTTTTTTTTTTTTTATTTTCGAATCATTTGTGAGGGCCGGAGGTGTGGTGTCTGTTGATGAGGTCCTGTGTCGTTCCTCCGGCCCTTCACTTCGAACGTATGAGGGAGGGCAGGTGGGCATTATAACCGAAGTATATATTTTTTTTTTATTTTCGAATTTTTTGTGAGGGCCGGAGACGCTGTGACTGTTGATGAGGTCCTGTGTCGTTCCTCCGGCCCTTCACTTCGAACGTATGAGGGGGGCAGGTGGGCATTATAACCGAAGTATATATCTTTTTTATTTTCGAATTTTTTGTGAGGGCCGGAGACGCTGTGACTGTTGATGAGGTCCTGTGTCGTTCCTCCGGCCCTTCACTTCGAACGTATGAGGGAGGGCAGGTGGGCATTATAACCGATACATATATTTTTTTTATTTTCGAATTTTTGTGACGGCCGGAGACGCTGTGACTGTTGATGAGGTCCTGTGTCGTTCCTCCGGCCCTTCACTTCAAACGTATGAGGGAGGGTAGGTGGGCATTATAACCGATGTATATACTTTTTTTTATTTTCGAATCATTTGTGAGGGCCGGAGGTGTGGTGTCTGTTGATGAGGTCCTGTGTCGTTCCTCCGGCCCTTCACTTCGAACGTATGAGGGAGGGTAGGTGGGCATTATAACCGAAGTATATATTTTTTTTATTTTCGAATTTTTGTGAGGGCCGGAGGTGTGGTGTCTGTTGATGAGGTCCTGTGTCGTTCCTCCGGCCCTTCACTTCGAACGTATGAGGGAGGGCAGGTGGGCATTATAACCGATACATATATTTTTTTTTTATTTTCGAATTTTTTGTGAGGGCCGGAGACGCTGTGACTGTTGATGAGGTCCTGTGTCGTTCCTCCGGCCCTTCACTTCGAACGTATGAGGGAGGGCAGGTGGGCATTATAACCGAAGTATATATTTTTTTATTTTCGAATTTTTGTGAGGGCCGGAGACGCTGTGACTGTTGATGAGGTCCTGTGTCGTTCCTCCGGCCCTTCACTTCGAACGTATGAGGGAGGGTAGGTGGGCATTATAACCGATGCATATATATTTTTTTTATTTTCGAATTTTTTGTGAGGGCCGGAGGTGTGCTGTGACTGTTGATGAGGTCCTGTGTCGTTCCTCCGGCCCTTCACTTCGAACGTATGAGGGAGGGTAGGTGGGCATTATAACCGAAGTATATATATTTTTTTATTTTCGAATTTTTTGTGAGGGCCGGAGACGCTGTGACTGTTGATGAGGTCCTGTGTCGTTCCTCCGGCCCTTCACTTCGAACGTATGAGGGAGGGCAGGTGGGCATTATAACCGAGTATATATTTTTTTTTATTTTCGAATTTTTTGTGAGGGCCGGAGACGCTGTGACTGTTGATGAGGTCCTGTGTCGTTCCTCCGGCCCTTCACTTCGAACGTATGAGGGAGGGTAGGTGGGCATTATAACCGATGTATATATCTTTTTTTTTATTTTCGAATTTTGTGAGGGCCGGAGACGTGGTGACTGTTGATGAGGTCCTGTGTCGTTCCTCCGGCCCTTCACTTCGAACGTATGAGGGAGGGCAGGTGGGCATTATAACCGAAGTATATATTTTTTTTTTTTTTATTTTCGAATTTTTGTGAGGGCCGGAGACGCTGTGACTGTTGATGAGGTCCTGTGTCGTTCCTCCGGCCCTTCACTTCGAACGTATGAGGGAGGGCAGGTGGGCATTATAACCGAAGTATATATCTTTTTTATTTTCGAATTTTTGTGAGGGCCGGAGACGCTGTGACTGTTGATGAGGTCCTGTGTCGTTCCTCCGGCCCTTCACTTCGAACGTATGAGGGAGGGTAGGTGGGCATTATAACCGATGTATATATTTTTTTATTTTCGAATTTTTGTGAGGGCCGGAGACGCTGTGACTGTTGATGAGGTCCTGTGTCGTTCCTCCGGCCCTTCACTTCGAACGTATGAGGGAGGGTAGGTGGGCATTATAACCGAATTTTTTGAGGGTATATAGGTCCTGTTTTTCCGGCCCTTTTCGAACGTAGGTGGGCATTATAACCTATTTTTATTATTTTTTTTATTTTCGAATTTTTTTGTGAGGGCCGGAGACGTGGTGACTGTTGATGAGGTCCTGTGTCGTTCCTCCGGCCCTTCACTTCGAACGTATGAGGGAGGGTAGGTGGGCATTATAACCGATACTTTTTTTTTATTTTCGAATTTTTTTTGAGGGTTGGAGACGCTAAGACTGTTGATGAGGTCCTGAGTCGTTCTTCCGGGCCTTCACTTCGAACGTATGAGGGAGGGCAGGTGGGCATTATAACCGAAGTATATATTTTTTTTATTTTCGAATTTTTCGTGAGGGCCGGAGACGCTGTGACTGTTGATGAGGTCCTGTGTCGTTCCTCCGGCCCTTCACTTCGAACGTATGAGGAGGGAGGGTAGGTGGGCATTATAACCGATGCATATATATTTTTATTTTTTTCGAATTTTTGTGAGGGCCGGAGACGTGGTGTCGGTTGATAAGGTCCTGTGTCGTTCCTCCGGTAATATATATTTTTTATTTTCGAATCTTTTGTGAGGGCCGGAGACGCTGTGTCTGTTGATGAGGTCCTGTGTCGTTCCTCCGGCCCTTCACTTCGAACGTATGAGGGAGGGTAGGTGGGCATTATAACCGAGTATATTTTTTTATTTTTTTTTATTTTCGAATTTTTGTGAGGGCCGGAGGGGGTGTGACTGTTGATGAGGTCCTGTGTCGTTCCTCCGGCCCTTCACTTCGAACGTATGAGGGAGGGTAGGTGGGCATTATTATATACCGAAATATATATTTTTTTATTTTCGTATATAATTTTTTTTGTGAGGGCCGGAGACGCTGTGACTGTTGATGAGGTCCTGTGTCGTTCCTCCGGCCCTTCACTTCGAACGTATGAGGGAGGGAGGGCAGGAGGGCATTATAACCGATGCATATATTTTCGAATTTTTTTTTATTTTCGAATTTTTTGTGAGGGCCGGAGGTGTGGTGTCTGTTGATGAGGTCCTGTGTCGTTCCTCCGGCCCTTCACTTCGAAAGTATGAGGGAGGGTAGGTCCAGGTGGGCATTATAACCGATGGGCATTATAGTATATATATTTTTTTATTTTCGAATTTTTGTGAGGGCCGGAGACGCTGTGACTGTTGATGAGGTCCTGTGTCGTTCCTCCGGCCCTTCACTTCGAACGTATGAGGGAGGGCAGGTGGGCATTATAACCGAGTATATATCTTTTTTATTTTCGAATTTTTTGTGAGGGCCGGAGACGTGGTGTCTGTTGATGAGGTCCTGTGTCGTTCCTCCGGCCCTTCACTTCGAACGTATGAGGGAGGGTAGGTGGGCATTATAACCGAGTATATATTTTTTTTATTTTCGAATTTTTTGTGAGGGCCGGAGACGCTGTGACTGTTGATGAGGTCCTGTGTCGTTCCTCCGGCCCTTCACTTCGAACGTATGAGGGAGGGCAGGTGGGCATTATAACCGAAGTATATATCTTTTTTTATTTTCGAATTTTTTGTGAGGGCCGGAGACGTGGTGTCGGTTGATAAGGTCCTGTGTCGTTCCTCCGGCCCTTCACTTCGAACGTATGAGGGAGGGTAGGTGGGCATTATAACCGAGTATATATTTTTTTATTTTCGAATTTTTTGTGAGGGCCGGAGACGCTGTGACTGTTGATGAGGTCCTGTGTCGTTCCTCCGGCCCTTCACTTCGAACGTATGAGGGAGGGTAGGTGGGCATTATAACCGATGTATATATTTTTTTTATTTTCGAATTTTTGTGAGGGCCGGAGGTGTGGTGTCTGTTGATGAGGTCCTGTGTCGTTCCTCCGGCCCTTCACTTCGAACGTATGAGGGAGGGTAGGTGGGCATTATAACCGAAGTATATATTTTTTATTTTTTTTATTTTCGAATTTTTGTGAGGGCCGGAGACGGTGTGTCTGTTGATGAGGTCCTGTGTCGTTCCTCCGGCCCTTCACTTCGAACGTATGAGGAGGGCAGGTGGGCATTATAACCGAAGTATATATTTTTTTTTATTTTCGAATTTTTGTGAGGGCCGGAGACGCTGTGACTGTTGATGAGGTCCTGTGTCGTTCCTCCGGCCCTTCACTTCGAACGTATGAGGGAGGGCAGGTGGGCATTATAACCGAAGTATATATATTTTTTTTATTTTCGAATTTTTGTGAGGGCCGGAGACGCTGTGTCTGTTGATGAGGTCCTGTGTCGTTCCTCCGGCCCTTCACTTCGAACGTATGAGGGAGGGCAGGTGGGCATTATAACCGAAGTATATATCTTTTTTTTTTTTATTTTCGAATTTTTTGTGAGGGCCGGAGACGCTGTGACTGTTGATGAGGTCCTGTGTCGTTCCTCCGGCCCTTCACTTCGAACGTATGAGGGAGGGTAGGTGGGCATTATAACCGATGTATATATTTTTTTTTTTATTTTCGAATTTTTGTGAGGGCCGGAGACGTGGTGTCTGTTGATGAGGTCCTGTGTCTCCTCCGGCCCTTCACTTCGAACGTATGAGGGAGGGTAGGTGGGCATTATAACCGATAAATATATTTTTTTTTTTTATTTTCGAATTTTTGTGAGGGCCGGAGACGCTGTGACTGTTGATGAGGTCCTGTGTCGTTCCTCCGGCCCTTCACTTCGAACGTATGAGGGAGGGTAGGTGGGCATTATAACCGATATATATTTTTTTTATTTTCGAATCATTTGTGAGGGCCGGAGGTGTGGTGTCTGTTGATGAGGTCCTGTGTCGTTCCTCCGGCCCTTCACTTCGAACGTATGAGGGAGGGTAGGTGGGCATTATAACCGATGTATATATTTTTTTTATTTTCGAATTTTTTGTGAGGGCCGGAGACGCTGTGACTGTTGATGAGGTCCTGTGTCGTTCCTCCGGCCCTTCACTTCGAACGTATGAGGGAGGGCAGGTGGGCATTATAACCGAAGTATATATTTTTTTTTATTTTCGAATTTTTGTGAGGGCCGGAGACGCTGGACTGTTGATGAGGTCCTGTGTCGTTCCTCCGGCCCTTCACTTCGAACGTATGAGGGAGGGCAGGTGGGCATTATAACCGAAGTATATATATTTTTTTATTTTCGAATTTTTTGTGAGGGCCGGAGACGCTGTGACTGTTGATGAGGTCCTGTGTCGTTCCTCCGGCCCTTCACTTCGAACGTATGAGGGAGGGTAGGTGGGCATTATAACCGATACATATATTTTTTTTATTTTCGAATCATTTGTGAGGGCCGGAGAGGTGTGGTGTCTGTTGATGAGGTCCTGTGTCGTTCCTCCGGCCCTTCACTTCGAACGTATGAGGGGAGGGCAGGTGGGCATTATAACCGAAGTATATATTTTTTTTTATTTTCGAATTTTTTGTGAGGGCCGGAGACGCTGTGACTGTTGATGAGGTCCTGTGTCGTTCCTCCGGCCCTTCACTTCGAACGTATGAGGGAGGGTAGGTGGGCATTATAACCGATGTATATATTTTTTTTTTATTTTTTTTTTTGTGAGGGCCGGAGGTGTGGTGTCTGTTGATGAGGTCCTGTGTCGTTCCTCCGGCCCTTCACTTCGAACGTATGAGGGGGAGGGCAGGTGGGCATTATAACCGAAGTATATATCGTATGAGGAGGGAGGTGGGCATTTATATATTTTTTTATTTTCGAATTTTTGTGAGGGCCGGAGACGCTGTGACTGTTGATGAGGTCCTGTGTCGTTCCTCCGGCCCTTCACTTCGAACGTATGAGGGAGGGCAGGTGGGCATTATAACCGAAGTATATATCTTTTTTTTATTTTCGATTTTTTGTGAGGGCCGGAGACGCTGTGACTGTTGATGAGGTCCTGTGTCGTTCCTCCGGCCCTTCACTTCGAACGTATGAGGGAGGGTAGGTGGGCATTATAACCGAAGTATATATTTTTATTTTCGAATTTTTTGTGAGGGCCGGAGACGCTGTGTCTGTTGATAAGGTCCTGTGTCGTTCCTCCGGCCCTTCACTTCGAACGTATGAGGGAGGGTAGGTGGGCATTATAACCGATGCATATACTTTTTTTTATTTTCGAATCATTTGTGAGGGCCGGAGGTGTGGTGTCTGTTGATGAGGTCCTGTGTCGTTCCTCCGGCCCTTCACTTCGAACGTATGAGGGAGGGTAGGTGGGCATTATAACCGATGCATATATTTTTTTTATTTTCGAATTTTTTGTGAGGGCCGGAGGTGTGGTGTCTGTTGATGAGGTCCTGTGTCGTTCCTCCGGCCCTTCACTTCGAACGTATGAGGGAGGGTAGGTGGGCATTATAACCGATGTATATATTTTTTTTATTTTCGAATTTTTGTGAGGGCCGGAGACGCTGTGACTGTTGATGAGGTCCTGTGTCGTTCCTCCGGCCCTTCACTTCGAACGTATGAGGGAGGGCAGGTGGGCATTATAACCGAAGTATATATTTTTTTATTTTCGAATTTTTTGTGAGGGCCGGAGACGCTGTGACTGTTGATGAGGTCCTGTGTCGTTCCTCCGTTCCTTCACTTCGAACGTATGAGGGAGGGCAGGTGGGCATTATAACCGAAGTATATATCTTTTTTATTTTCGAATTTTTGTGAGGGCCGGAGACGTGTGACTGTTGATGAGGTCCTGTGTCGTTCCTCCGGCCCTTCACTTCGAACGTATGAGGGAGGGTAGGTGGGCATTATAACCGATACTATATATTTTTTTTATTTTCGAATTTTTTGTGAGGGCCGGAGACGCTGTGACTGTTGATGAGGTCCTGTGTCGTTCCTCCGGCCCTTCACTTCGAACGTATGAGGGAGGGTAGGTGGGCATTATAACCGAAGTATATATTTTTTTATTTTCGAATTTTTGTGAGGGCCGGAGACGCTGTGACTGTTGATGAGGTCCTGTGTCGTTCCTCCGGCCCTTCACTTCGAACGTATGAGGGAGGGTAGGTGGGCATTATAACCGATGTATATACTTTTTTTTTATTTTCGAATCATTTGTGAGGGCCGGAGGTGTGGTGTCTGTTGATGAGGTCCTGTGTCGTTCCTCCGGCCCTTCACTTCGAACGTATGAGGGAGGGCAGGTGGGCATTATAACCGAAGTATATATTTTTTTATTTTCGAATTTTTGTGAGGGCCGGAGACGCTGTGACTGTTGATGAGGTCCTGTGTCGTTCCTCCGGCCCTTCACTTCGAACGTATGAGGGAGGGCAGGTGGGCATTATAACCGAAGTATATATCTTTTTTTTTATTTTCGAATTTTTGTGAGGGCCGGAGACGTGGTGTCTGTTGATGAGGTCCTGTGTCGTTCCTCCGGCCCTTCACTTCGAACGTATGAGGGAGGGTAGGTGGGCATTATAACCGATGCATATATTTTTTTTATTTTCGAATTTTTGTGAGGGCCGGAGACGCTGTGACTGTTGATGAGGTCCTGTGTCGTTCCTCCGGCCCTTCACTTCGAACGTATGAGGGAGGGCATTATAACCGATGCATATATTTTTTAGGTGGGCATTATAACCGAAGTATATATCTTTTTTTTATTTTCGAATTTTTGTGAGGGCCGGAGACGCTGTGACTGTTGATGAGGTCCTGTGTCGTTCCTCCGGCCCTTCACTTCGAACGTATGAGGGAGGGCAGGTGGGCATTATAACCGAAGTATATCTTTTTTTATTTTCGAATTTTTGTGAGGGCCGGAGACGCTGTGTCTGTTGATGAGGTCCTGTGTCGTTCCTCCGGCCCTTCACTTCGAACGTATGAGGGAGGGTAGGTGGGCATTATAACCGATATATATTTTTTTATTTTTTTTTATTTTCGAATTTTTTGTGAGGGCCGGAGACGCTTTGACTGTTGATGAGGTCCTGTGTCGTTCCTCCGGCCCTTCACTTCGAACGTATGAGGTGGGGGATTTTTTGTGAGGGCCGGGGCAGGTGGGCATTATAACCGAACGTATATATGGGCATTATAACCGATATATTTTTTTATTTTCGAATTTTTGTGAGGGCCGGAGACGCTGTGACTGTTGATGAGGTCCTGTGTCGTTCCTCCGGCCCTTCACTTCGAACGTATGAGGGAGGGTAGGTGGGCATTATAACCGATGCATATTTTTTTTATTTTCGAATCATTTGTGAGGGCCGGAGGTGTGGTGTCTGTTGATGAGGTCCTGTGTCGTTCCTCCGGCCCTTCACTTCGAACGTATGAGGGAGGGCAGGTGGGCATTATAACCGAAGTATATATATATTTTTTTTATTTTCGAATTTTTGTGACGGCCGGAGACGCTGTGACTGTTGATGAGGTCCTGTGTCGTTCCTCCGGCCCTTCACTTCGAACGTATGAGGGAGGGCAGGTGGGCATTATAACCGAAGTATATATTTTTTTTATTTTTTTTTTTTGTGAGGGCCGGAGACGCTGTGACTGTTGATGAGGTCCTGTGTCGTTCCTCCGGCCCTTCACTTCGAACGTATGAGGGAGGGTAGGTGGGCATTATAACCGATGTATATATCTTTTTTATTTTCGAATCATTTTTTGTGAGGGCCGGAGGTGTGTGTGTCTGTTGATGAGGTCCTGTGTCGTTCCTCCGGCCCTTCACTTCGAACGTATGAGGGAGGGTAGGTGGGCATTATAACCGAAGCATATATATATATTTTTTTATTTTCGAATTTTTTGTGAGGGCCGGAGACGCTGTGACTGTTGATGAGGTCCTGTGTCGTTCCTCCGGCCCTTCACTTCGAACGTATGAGGGAGGGTAGGTGGGCATTATAACCGAGTATATATATTTTTTTTATTTTCGAATTTTTTGTGAGGGCCGGAGACGTGGTGTCTGTTGATGAGGTCCTGTGTCGTTCCTCCGGCCCTTCACTTCGAACGTATGAGGGAGGGTAGGTGGGCATTATAACCGAATATATATATATTTTTTTATTTTCGAATTTTTGTGAGGGCCGGAGACGCTGTGACTGTTGATGAGGTCCTGTGTCGTTCCTCCGGCCCTTCACTTCGAACGTATGAGGGAGGGGTAGGTGGGCATTATAACCGATGTATATATCTTTTTTTTATTTTCGAATTTTTTGTGAGGGCCGGAGACGTGGTGTCTGTTGATGAGGTCCTGTGTCGTTCCTCCGGCCCTTCACTTCGAACGTATGAGGGAGGGTAGGTGGGCATTATAACCGATGTATATATTTTTTTTTTATTTTCGAAATTTTGTGAGGGCCGGAGACGTGTGGTGTCTGTTGATGAGGTCCTGTGTCGTTCCTCCGGCCCTTCACTTCGAACGTATGAGGGAGGGCAGGTGGGCATTATAACCGATTATATCGTAGTATATATTTTTTTATTTTCGAATTTTTTGTGAGGGCCGGAGACGCTGTGACTGTTGATGAGGTCCTGTGTCGTTCCTCCGGCCCTTCACTTCGAACGTATGAGGGAGGGTAGGTGGGCATTATAACCGAAGTATATATCTTTTTTTTTTTTTATTTTCGAATTTTTTGTGAGGGCCGGAGGTGTGGTGTCTGTTGATGAGGTCCTGTGTCGTTCCTCCTCCGGCCCTTCACTTCGAACGTATGAGGGAGGGCAGGTGGGCATTATAACCGAAGTATATATCTTTTTTATTTTCGAATTTTTTGTGAGGGCCGGAGACGCTGTGACTGTTGATGAGGTCCTGTGTCGTTCCTCCGGCCCTTCACTTCGAACGTATGAGGGAGGGCAGGTGGGCATTATAACCGAAGTATATATCTTTTTTTTATTTTCGAATTTTTGTGAGGGCCGGAGACGTGGTGTCTGTTGATGAGGTCCTGTGTCGTTCCTCCGGCCCTTCACTTCGAACGTATGAGGGAGGGTAGGTGGGCATTATAACCGAACATATATTTTTTTATTTTCGAATTTTTGTGAGGGCCGGAGACGTGTGTCTGTTGATGAGGTCCTGTGTCGTTCCTCCGGCCCTTCACTTCGAACGTATGAGGGGAGGGTAGGTGGGCATTATAACCGATGTATATATATTTTTTTTTTTATTTTCGAATTTTTGTGAGGGCCGGATTTTTGTGAGGGCCGGCGTGGTGTCTGTTGATGAGGTCCTGTGTCGTTCCTCCGGC
The DNA here is from genome assembly GCA_019973935.1 of Trichonephila clavipes. Classification (NCBI taxonomy): domain Eukaryota; kingdom Metazoa; phylum Arthropoda; class Arachnida; order Araneae; family Nephilidae; genus Trichonephila; species Trichonephila clavipes. The sequence continues at coordinate 601,804 of BMAU01021429.1, forward strand.
CCTTCACTTCGAACGTATGAGGGAGGGCAGGTGGGCATTATAACCGAGTATATATTTTTTTTATTTTCGAATTTTTTGTGAGGGCCGGAGACGCTGTGACTGTTGATGAGGTCCTGTGTCGTTCCTCCGGCCCTTCACTTCGAACGTATGAGGGAGGGCAGGTGGGCATTATAACCGAAGTATATATTTTTTTTATTTTCGAATTTTTTGTGAGGGCCGGAGACGCTGTGACTGTTGATGAGGTCCTGTGTCGTTCCTCCGGCCCTTCACTTCGAACGTATGAGGGAGGGCAGGTGGGCATTATAACCGAAGTATATATTTTTTTTTTTATTTTCGAATTTTTGTGAGGGCCGGAGACGTGGTGACTGTTGATGAGGTCCTGTGTCGTTCCTCCGGCCCTTCACTTCGAACGTATGAGGGAGGGTAGGTGGGCATTATAACCGAAGTATATATTTTTTTTATTTTCGAATTTTTTGTGAGGGCCGGAGGTGTGGTGTCTGTTGATGAGGTCCTGTGTCGTTCCTCCGGCCCTTCACTTCGAACGTATGAGGGAGGGCAGGTGGGCATTATAACCGAAGTATATATTTTTTTATTTTCGAATTTTTTTTTTGTGAGGGCCGGAGACGCTGTGACTGTTGATGAGGTCCTGTGTCGTTCCTCCGGCCCTTCACTTCGAACGTATGAGGGAGGGTAGGTGGGCATTATAACCGATGTATATATTTTTTTTTTATTTTCGAATTTTTGTGAGGGCCGGAGGTGTGGTGTCTGTTGATGAGGTCCTGTGTCGTTCCTCCGGCCCTTCACTTCGAACGTATGAGGGAGGGCAGGTGGGCATTATAACCGAAGTATATATTTTTTTATTTTCGAATTTTTGTGAGGGCCGGAGACGCTGTGACTGTTGATGAGGTCCTGTGTCGTTCCTCCGGCCCTTCACTTCGAACGTATGAGGGAGGGCAGGTGGGCATTATAACCGAGTATATATCTTTTTTTTTTTATTTTCGAATTTTTGTGAGGGCCGGAGACGGTGTGACTGTTGATGAGGTCCTGTGTCGTTCCTCCGGCCCTTCACTTCGAACGTATGAGGGAGGGCAGGTGGGCATTATAACCGAAGTATATATTTTTTTTTTATTTTCGAATTTTTTGTGAGGGCCGGAGACGCTGTGACTGTTGATGAGGTCCTGTGTCGTTCCTCCGGCCCTTCACTTCGAACGTATGAGGGAGGGTAGGTGGGCATTATAACCGAGTATATATCTTTTTTTATTTTCGAATTTTTGTGAGGGCCGGAGACGTGGTGTCTGTTGATGAGGTCCTGTGTCGTTCCTCCGGCCCTTCACTTCGAACGTATGAGGGAGGGTAGGTGGGCATTATAACCGATGTATATATTTTTTTATTTTCGAATCATTTGTGAGGGCCGGAGGTGTGGTGTCTGTTGATGAGGTCCTGTGTCGTTCCTCCGGCCCTTCACTTCGAACGTATGAGGGAGGGTAGGTGGGCATTATAACCGAAATATATATCTTTTTTATTTTCGAATTTTTTGTGAGGGCCGGAGACGCTGTGACTGTTGATGAGGTCCTGTGTCGTTACTCCGGCCCTTCACTTCGAACGTATGAGGGAGGGCAGGTGGGCATTATAACCGAAGTATATATCTTTTTTTTTTTTTTATTTTCGAATTTTTGTGAGGGCCGGAGACGCTGTGTCTGTTGATGAGGTCCTGTGTCGTTCCTCCGGCCCTTCACTTCGAACGTATGAGGGAGGGTAGGTGGGCATTATAACCGATAGTATATATTTTTTTATTTTTTATTTTCGAATTTTTGTGAGGGCCGGAGACGGTGTAGGTGACTGTTGATGAGGTCCTGTGTCGTTCCTCCGGCCCTTCACTTCACGAACGTATGAGGGAGGGAGGTGGGCATTATAACCGAAGTATATATTTTTTTATTTTCGAATTTTTTGTGGGCATTATAGGTCCTGTGTCGTTCCTCCGGCCCTTCACTTCGAACGTATGAGGGAGGGTAGGTGGGCATTATAACCGATGCATATTTTTAATTTATTTTCGAATTTTTGTGAGGGGGCCGGAGACGCGTTCCTCCGGCCCTTCACTTTTAGGTTTTCGAATTTTTTGTGAGGGCCGGAGACGCTGTGACTGTTGATGAGGTCCTGTGTCGTTCCTCCGGCCCTTCACTTCGAACGTATGAGGGAGGGTAGGTGGGCATTATAACCGAGTATATATTTTTTTATTTTCGAATTTTTGTGAGGGCCGGAGACGTGGTGACTGTTGATGAGGTCCTGTGTCGTTCCTCCGGCCCTTCACTTCGAACGTATGAGGGAACGCATTATAATATATCTTTTTTATTTTCGAATTTTTGGAGGGCCGGAGACGCTGTGACTGTTGATGAGGTGTGGCATTATAAGGGAGGGTAGGTGAGCATTATAACCGATGCATATAATTTTTTTATTTTCGAATTTTTTGTGAGGGCCGGAGGTGTTTAACTGTTGATGAGGTCCTGTGTCGTTCCTCCGGCCCTTCACTTCGAACGTATGAGGGAGGGAGCAGGTGAGGTATATATCTTTTTTATTTTCGAATTTTTTGTGAGGGCCGGAGACGTGGTGCATTATGAGGTCCTGTGTCGTTCCTCCGGCCCTTCACCGAACGTATATGGGCATTATAACCGATTTATATTTTTTTTATTTTCGAATTTTTGTGAGGGCCGGAGACGCTGTGACTGTTGATGAGGTCCTGTGTCGTTCCTCCGGCCCTTCACTTCGAACGTATGAGGGAGGGCAGGTGGGCATTATAACCGAAGTATATATCTTTTTTATTTTCGATCATTTTGTGAGGGCCGGAGACGCTGTGTCTGTTGATGAGGTCCTGTGTCGTTCCTCCGGCCCTTCACTTCGAACGTATGAGGGAGGGTAGGTGGGCATTATAACCGATACTATATCTTTTTTTATTTTCGAATTTTTTGTGAGGGCCGGAGACGCTGTGACTGTTGATGAGGTCCTGTGTCGTTCCTCCGGCCCTTCACTTCGAACGTATGAGGGAGGGTAGGTGGGCATTATAACCGATGCATATACTTTTTTTTTTTTTTTATTTTCGAATCATTTGTGAGGGCCGGAGGTGTGGTGTCTGTTGATGAGGTCCTGTGTCGTTCCTCCGGCCCTTCACTTCGAACGTATGAGGGAGGGCAGGTGGGCATTATAACCGAAGTATATATCTTTTTTATTTTCGAATTTTTTGTGAGGGCCGGAGACGCTGTGACTGTTGATGAGGTCCTGTGTCGTT